>OY764964.1:5933951-6533963 GCA_963668005.1 Melieria crassipennis | reverse complement strand
AATAATAATAATAATAATAATAATAATAATAATAATAATAATAATAATAATAATAATAATAATAATAATAATAATAATAATAATAATAATAATAATAATAATAATAATAATAATAATAATAATAATAATAATAATAAATAATAATAATAATAATAATAATAATAATAATAATAATAATAATAATAATAATAATAATAATAATAATAATAATAATAATAATAATAATAATAATAATAATAATAATAATAATAATAATAATAATAATAATAATAATAATAATAATAATAATAATAATAATAATAATAATAATAATAATAATAATAATAATAATAATAATAATAATAATAATAATAATAATAATAATAATAATAATAATAATAATAATAATAATAATAATAATAATAATAATAATAATAATAATAATAATAATAATAATAATAATAATAATAATAATAATAATAATAATAATAATAATAATAATAATAATAATAATAATAATAATAATAATAATAATAATAATAATAATAATAATAATAATAATAATAATAATAATAATAATAATAATAATAATAATAATAATAATAATAATAATAATAATAATAATATAATAATAATAATAATAATAATAATAATAATAATAATAATAATAATAATAATAATAATAATAATAATAATAATAATAATAATAATAATAATAATAATAATAATAATAATAATAATAATAATAATAATAATAATAATAATAATAATAATAATAATAATAATAATAATAATAATAATAATAATAATAATAATAATAATAATAATAATAATAATAATAATAATAATAATAATAATAATAATAATAATAATAATAATAATAAATAATAATAATAATAATAATAATAATAATAATAATAATAATAATAATAATAATAATAATAATAATAATATAATAATAATAATAATAATAATAATAATAATAATAATAATAATAATAATAATAATAATAATAATAATAATAATAATAATAATAATAATAATAATAATAATAATAATAATAATAATAATAATAATAATAATAATAATAATAATAATAATAATAATAATAATAATAATAATAATAATAATAATAATAATAATAATAATAATAATAATAATAATAATAATAATAATAATAATAATAATAATAATAATAATAATAATAATAATAATAATAATAATAATAATAATAATAATAATAATAATAATAATAATAATATAATAATAATAATAATAATAATAATAATAATAATAATATAATAATAATAATAATAATAATAATAATAATAATAATAATAATAATAATAATAATAATAATAATAATAATAATAATAATAATAATAATAATAATAATAATAATAATAATAATAATAATAATAATAATAATAATAATAATAATAATAATAATAATAATAATAATAATAATAATAATAATAATAATAATAATAATAATAATAATAATAATAATAATAATAATAATAATAATAATAATAATAATAATAATAATAATAATAATAATAATAATAATAATAATAATAATAATAATAATAATAATAATAATAATAATAATAATAATAATAATAATAATAATAATAATAATAATAATAATAATAATAAATAATAATTATAATAATAATAATAATAATATAATATAATAATAAATAATAATAATAATAATAATAATAATAATAATAATAATAATAAATATAATAATAATAATATATAATAATAATAATATAATATAATAATAATAATAATAATAATAATAATAATAATAAATAATAATAATAATAATAATAATAATAATAATAATATAATAATAATAATAATAATAATAATAATAATAATAATAATAATAATAATAATAATAATAATAATAATAATAATAATAATAATAATAATAATAATAATAATAATAATAATAATAATAATAATAATAATAATAATAATAATAATAATAATAATAATAATAATAATAATAATAATAATAATAATAATAATAATAATAATAATAATAATAATAATAATAATAATAATAATAATAATAATAATAATAATAATAATAATAATAATAATAATAATAATAATAATAATAATAATAATAATAATAATAATAATAATAATAATAATAATAATAATAATAATAATAATAATAATAATAATAATAATAATAATAATAATAATAATAATAATAATAATAATAATAATAATAATAATAATAATAATAATAATAATAATAATAATAATAATAATAATAATAATAATAATAATAATAATAATAATAATAATAATAATAATAATAATAATAATAATAATAATAATAATAATAATAATAATAATAATAATAATAATAATAATAATAATAATAATAATAATAATAATAATAATAATAATAATAATAATAATAATAATAATAATAATAATAATAATAATAATAATAATAATAATAATAATAATAATAATAATAATAATAATAATAATAATAATAATAATAATAATAATAATAATAATAATAATAATAATAATAATAATAATAATAATAATAATAATAATAATAATAATAATAATAATAATAATAATAATAATAATAATAATAATAATAATAATAATAATAATAATAATAATAATAATAATAATAATAATAATAATAATAATAATAATAATAATAATAATAATAATAATAATAATAATAATAATAATAATAATAATAATAATAATAATAATAATAATAATAATAATAATAATAATAATAATAATAATAATAATAATAATAATAATAATAATAATAATAATAATAATAATAATAATAATAATAATAATAATAATAATAATAATAATAATAAAATAATAATAATAATAATAATAATAATAATAATAATAATAATAATAATAATAATAATAATAATAATAATAATAATAATAATAATAATAATAATAATAATAATAATAATAATAATAATAATAATAATAATAATAATAATAATAATAATAATAATAATAATAATAATAATAATAATAATAATAATAATAATAATAATAATAATAATAATAATAATAATAATAATAATAATAATAATAATAATAATAATAATAATAATAATAATAATAATAATAATAATAATAATAATAATATAATAATAATAATAATAATAATAATAATAATAATAATAATAATAATAATAATAATAATAATAATAATAATAATAATAATAATAATAATAATAATAATAATAATAATAATAATAATAATAATAATAATAATAATAATAATAATAATAATAATAATAATAATAATAATAATAATAATAATAATAATAATAATAATAATAATAATAATAATAATAATAATAATAATAATAATAATAATAATAATAATAATAATAATAATAATAATAATAATAATAATAATAATAATAATAATAATAATAATAATAATAATAATAATAATAATAATAATAATAATAATAATAATAATAATAATAATAATAATAATAATAATAATAATAATAATAATAATAATAATAATAATAATAATAATAATAATAATAATAATAATAATAATAATAATAATAATAATAATAATAATAATAATAATAATAATAATAATAATAATAATAATAATAATAATAATAATAATAATAATAATAATAATAATAATAATAATAATAATAATAATAATAATAATAATAATAATAATAATAATAATAATAATAATAATAATAATAATAATAATAATAATAATAATAATAATAATAATAATAATAATAATAATAATAATAATAATAATAATAATAATAATAATAATAATAATAATAATAATAATAATAATAATAATAATAATAATAATAATAATAATAATAATAATAATAATAATAATAATAATAATAATAATAATAATAATAATAATAATAATAATAATAATAATAATAATAATAATAATAATAATAATAATAATAATAATAATAATAATAATAATAATAATAATAATAATAATAATAATAATAATAATAATAATAATAATAATAATAATAATAATAATAATAATAATAATAATAATAATAATAATAATAATAATAATAATAATAATAATAATAATAATAATAATAATAATAATAATAATAATAATAATAATAATAATAATAATAATAATAATAATAATAATAATAATAATAATAATAATAATAATAATAATAATAATAATAATAATAATAATAATAATAATAATAATAATAATAATAATAATAATAATAATAATAATAATAATAATAATAATAATAATAATAATAATAATAATAATAATAATAATAATAATAATAATAATAATAATAATAATAATAATAATAATAATAATAATAATAATAATAATAATAATAATAATAATAATAATAATAATAATAATAATAATAATAATAATAATAATAATAATAATAATAATAATAATAATAATAATAATAATAATAATAATAATAATAATAATAATAATAATAATAATAATAATAATAATAATAATAATAATAATAATAATAATAATAATAATAATAATAATAATAATAATAATAATAATAATAATAATAATAATAATAATAATAATAATAATAATAATAATAATAATAATAATAATAATAATAATAATAATAATAATAATAATAATAATAATAATAATAATAATAATAATAATAATAATAATAATAATAATAATAATAATAATAATAATAATAATAATAATAATAATAATAATAATAATAATAATAATAATAATAATAATAATAATAATAATAATAATAATAATAATAATAATAATAATAATAATAATAATAATAATAATAATAATAATAATAATAATAATAATAATAATAATAATAATAATAATAATAATAATAATAATAATAATAATAATAATAATAATAATAATAATAATAATAATAATAATAATAATAATAATAATAATAATAATAATAATAATAATAATAATAATAATAATAATAATAATAATAATAATAATAATAATAATAATAATAATAATAATAATAATAATAATAATAATAATAATAATAATAATAATAATAATAATAATAATAATAATAATAATAATAATAATAATAATAATAATAATAATAATAATAATAATAATAATAATAATAATAATAATAATAATAATAATAATAATAATAATAATAATAATAATAATAATAATAATAATAATAATAATAATAATAATAATAATAATAATAATAATAATAATAATAATAATAATAATAATAATAATAATAATAATAATAATAATAATAATAATAATAATAATAATAATAATAATAATAATAATAATAATAATAATAATAATAATAATAATAATAATAATAATAATAATAATAATAATAATAATAATAATAATAATAATAATAATAATAATAATAATAATAATAATAATAATAATAATAATAATAATAATAATAATAATAATAATAATAATAATAATAATAATAATAATAATAATAATAATAATAATAATAATAATAATAATAATAATAATAATAATAATAATAATAATAATAATAATAATAATAATAATAATAATAATAATAATAATAATAATAATAATAATAATAATAATAATAATAATAATAATAATAATAATAATAATAATAATAATAATAATAATAATAATAATAATAATAATAATAATAATAATAATAATAATAATAATAATAATAATAATAATAATAATAATAATAATAATAATAATAATAATAATAATAATAATAATAATAATAATAATAATAATAATAATAATAATAATAATAATAATAATAATAATAATAATAATAATAATAATAATAATAATAATAATAATAATAATAATAATAATAATAATAATAATAATAATAATAATAATAATAATAATAATAATAATAATAATAATAATAATAATAATAATAATAATAATAATAATAATAATAATAATAATAATAATAATAATAATAATAATAATAATAATAATAATAATAATAATAATAATAATAATAATAATAATAATAATAATAATAATAATAATAATAATAATAATAATAATAATAATAATAATAATAATAATAATAATAATAATAATAATAATAATAATAATAATAATAATAATAATAATAATAATAATAATAATAATAATAATAATAATAATAATAATAATAATAATAATAATAATAATAATAATAATAATAATAATAATAATAATAATAATAATAATAATAATAATAATAATAATAATAATAATAATAATAATAATAATAATAATAATAATAATAATAATAATAATAATAATAATAATAATAATAATAATAATAATAATAATAATAATAATAATAATAATAATAATAATAATAATAATAATAATAATAATAATAATAATAATAATAATAATAATAATAATAATAATAATAATAATAATAATAATAATAATAATAATAATAATAATAATAATAATAATAATAATAATAATAATAATAATAATAATAATAATAATAATAATAATAATAATAATAATAATAATAATAATAATAATAATAATAATAATAATAATAATAATAATAATAATAATAATAATAATAATAATAATAATAATAATAATAATAATAATAATAATAATAATAATAATAATAATAATAATAATAATAATAATAATAATAATAATAATAATAATAATAATAATAATAATAATAATAATAATAATAATAATAATAATAATAATAATAATAATAATAATAATAATAATAATAATAATAATAATAATAATAATAATAATAATAATAATAATAATAATAATAATAATAATAATAATAATAATAATAATAATAATAATAATAATAATAATAATAATAATAATAATAATAATAATAATAATAATAATAATAATAATAATAATAATAATAATAATAATAATAATAATAATAATAATAATAATAATAATAATAATAATAATAATAATAATAATAATAATAATAATAATAATAATAATAATAATAATAATAATAATAATAATAATAATAATAATAATAATAATAATAATAATAATAATAATAATAATAATAATAATAATAATAATAATAATAATAATAATAATAATAATAATAATAATAATAATAATAATAATAATAATAATAATAATAATAATAATAATAATAATAATAATAATAATAATAATAATAATAATAATAATAATAATAATAATAATAATAATAATAATAATAATAATAATAATAATAATAATAATAATAATAATAATAATAATAATAATAATAATAATAATAATAATAATAATAATAATAATAATAATAATAATAATAATAATAATAATAATAATAATAATAATAATAATAATAATAATAATAATAATAATAATAATAATAATAATAATAATAATAATAATAATAATAATAATAATAATAATAATAATAATAATAATAATAATAATAATAATAATAATAATAATAATAATAATAATAATAATAATAATAATAATAATAATAATAATAATAATAATAATAATAATAATAATAATAATAATAATAATAATAATAATAATAATAATAATAATAATAATAATAATAATAATAATAATAATAATAATAATAATAATAATAATAATAATAATAATAATAATAATAATAATAATAATAATAATAATAATAATAATAATAATAATAATAATAATAATAATAATAATAATAATAATAATAATAATAATAATAATAATAATAATAATAATAATAATAATAATAATAATAATAATAATAATAATAATAATAATAATAATAATAATAATAATAATAATAATAATAATAATAATAATAATAATAATAATAATAATAATAATAATAATAATAATAATAATAATAATAATAATAATAATAATAATAATAATAATAATAATAATAATAATAATAATAATAATAATAATAATAATAATAATAATAATAATAATAATAATAATAATAATAATAATAATAATAATAATAATAATAATAATAATAATAATAATAATAATAATAATAATAATAATAATAATAATAATAATAATAATAATAATAATAATAATAATAATAATAATAATAATAATAATAATAATAATAATAATAATAATAATAATAATAATAATAATAATAATAATAATAATAATAATAATAATAATAATAATAATAATAATAATAATAATAATAATAATAATAATAATAATAATAATAATAATAATAATAATAATAATAATAATAATAATAATAATAATAATAATAATAATAATAATAATAATAATAATAATAATAATAATAATAATAATAATAATAATAATAATAATAATAATAATAATAATAATAATAATAATAATAATAATAATAATAATAATAATAATAATAATAATAATAATAATAATAATAATAATAATAATAATAATAATAATAATAATAATAATAATAATAATAATAATAATAATAATAATAATAATAATAATAATAAAGACATAGGCCGACTAACACAATATTCAAGAGGAAATAAATCAAAAAATATCACCAAACACATAAATAATATGAAGCTAAAATACAAAAAACCAATAGAAGAAATACTTGACACACAAAAACAAAGACTTAAGGTATATGCGGCCAGACTTTCTAGATATAAAGAATCAACCAAAAGAAAGAAAGATAACCGACTTTTCACAAACAACGAAAAAATATTTTACAGAAGACTTACAAACAAAGATTCACCCCGAATTAACCCACCCACAAAAGAACAAATCACAACCTACTGGAAAGAAATATGGTCAACTTCCATACGGCACAATAGCAAGGCTCAATGTATCAATAGGCCAGACATACATAAAACCAAAAAACAACGAAACCACAAATCCTGCCAACTATAGACCTATAACCTGCTTAACAACCCTATATAAGATAATATCAGCCACAATCTGCAACAAAATAGACGCCCACCTAACAAAATATGATATAATAACAAATGAACAGAAAGGATGCAGAAAACACAGCAAAGGATGCAAAGAACAATTAATAATAGATGCAGTAATAATGAAGCAGACCACAACACAACAACGACACCTACACTCATGCTACATAGACTATCAAAAAGCGTTTGACTCTGTTCCACACAGTTGGCTCATTAAAGTACTACAAATATACAATATACACCCAAAGTACATACAATTCCTAACAAATACCATGAAAAAGTGGAAGACCTCCATAAAACTAGTCACAACAAACACAATAACTACAGAAGAAATACCTATAAAAAGAGGAATATTCCAAGGCGATTCACTGAGCGCGCTTTGGTTTTGCCTCTGCCTAAACCCACTCTCAAATGCACTCAATGACACGTCATACGGATACAATATCAGACACGAAAGAACAACCAAGCACAGAATAAACCACTTATTATACATGGATGACATCAAACTATATGCAACTACACGGACACAACTAACAGGACTTCTGAAAATAACCGAAAACCTAACAACAGATATAAAAATTAACTTTGGGATTAGCAAATGTAAGAGCCAACACATAGAAAAAGGAAAATTGATGGAAACATACACCGAAACGCTAAACAACGAAACTCTTGACAACATGGAAGAAAACGAAACATATAAATACCTAGGATTCCAGCAAAGCACCAGAATTGACCACACAACAATAAAAAAACAGCTTACTAAACAATATGAAAAACGCCTCATCCAGATACTAAAAACACACCTCAACTCTAAAAACCTCTGCAAAGCCGTGAACACATTCGCCATACCCATACTAACGTACTCATTCGGGATTATAAAATGGTCAAACACAGATTTAAGTAGCATAGAAATAAGTACCAGGAAACATCTAACGAACTACAGAAAATTACACCCAAACTCCTGCATAGAGGAGTAATCCTCACCAGAAACTATCAAAAATACATTATACAGGACCCAACTATCAATAATGACAAGTGCCGCAGATGCCAAATATCAACAGAAACAATAGACCATATAACAACCGGATGTAGATTACTAGCAGGATCAGAGTACACACAAAGACATAATATCATTGCAAAAATACTGCATCAAGAACTAGCTACTAACCTCCAACTGACAGAAAATAATGATCCATATTATAAACTAGTAGGGCCCTGCGGCTTTGCACGCAAGCTTGAAGTCAATGGGCCCAATAAATCAAGTTTCTTCATACTACACTCCATGGGCGATGCCACGCCTCTTTTATGTAATGCCCAATACATTCCTCCAGTCGAATGGTGTGAACCGGTTTCATTGATATGCGACTTTCAGTTCCTAAGATACGCGGAGAACTTCAGTCACAAAAAATATGCCGCGCCCCTTGTTCAACGCCCATAAAATTTTGCCAGTAGTTAGAACGACACATCTATGGGACGATGGTACAAAACTTCAAAGCTTTCCAACTTATTGTTTCGAAGCTATTCCACATTAAAAAAATGGGTTCTATGGGCGGTGCCATGCCCCTCGTCCAATACCCACTCCATTCTTCCTGTCGAAGGGCACGTCTAAATCATAAGTCTGTGCCAAATATCTTTGATGTGTGATTTGCAGTTCCAAAGTTATTGAAAACATTTGAGTTGCTTAAAAAGTGCCACGCCCCTTGTCCAACGCTTACAAAGTTTTACCAGTGAAACGACACATCTAAACGGTGGCCCCGCACCAAATTTTAATGCTGCCCGATTTCTCATTCCGAAGATATTCCATATTGAAAATTTAAATTATATGGGCGGTGCCACGCCCCCTTGTCAAAAACCCACCCCATTCCCCTTATCGAAAAACACAACTAAATCGTACGTTTGTACCGAGTGTCGTTGATGTGAACGCAGTTGTAGTTCCAAACTTACACCGGCATTTAAAAAGTGCCACGCCTCTTGTTCAACGCCCATTAAATTTTACCAGTGAAACGGCACATCTAAACGGTGGCAATATATAGATATTTACTGCAATGACTCACAAAATTTTTTTATATCCATGTTGTTTTGCACAAATATACCACAGTTAATTTCTGTCATCATAATGGGCATTGCAGGAAGACGTAAAAGGTGGGCGTGTCAAACTTATATAGCCTATGTTTACCGCTATGAAACACAGAATCATTTTACATCAACATTAATTTTCAGACATGTACCGTAGCTTCGTTTTGTTAGTTTAGTGGGCGCGGAAAGTGGGCGTGGCCGATTATATTATAGCCTATGTTTCCCGAAATGACACACAGAATCGTTTGATAACCATATTGCTATGACAAATATACCCTGGCTGATTTGTTATTATAGTGGGCGTGGTCAATCTTATATATCCTATGTTAAGATCAATGAAACACGGAATCATTTGGTATTAATACTGATTTACCGACATGTATCGTACTTCATTACATGTTAGTTTTGTATGTTTTGTTAGTTTAGTGGGCACGGAAAGTGGGCGTGGCCGATTATATTATAGACTATGTTTGCCGCAATGACACGCTGAATCGTTTGATACCCATACTGCTATGACAAATATACTATGGCTGCTTTGTTATTATAGTGGGCGTGGCGAAAAGGCATATCAGATGAGCGTGGTCAATCTTATATATCCTATGTTAACATCAATGAAACTCGGAATCATTTGATATTAATACTGATTTACAGACATGTACCGTAGCTTCGTTTTGTTAGTTTAGTGGGCGCGGAAAGTGGGCGTGGCGAATTATATTATAGCCTATGTTTGCCACAATGACACGCTGAATCGTCTGATACCCATATTGTTATGACAAATATATCATGGCTGATTTGTTATTATAGTGGGCGTGGCGAAAAGGCATACCAGATGGGCGTGGTCAATCTTATATATCCTATGTTAACATCAATGAAACACGGAATCATTTGATATTTATACTGATTCACAGACATGTACCGTAGCTTCGTTTTGTTAGTTTAGTGGGCGCGGAAAGTGGGCGTGGCCAATTATGTTATAGCCTATGTTTGCCACAATGACACGCTGAATCGTTTGATACCCATATTGCCTTACAAAAGCATACCATAGATGAGTTTTGTTACCATAGTGGGCGTAAGAAGGGGGCGTGGTCATTCTCATATAGCCTATGTACCATTCCCCCAGCTAAAAATATGTTTGGTGCTTATTTCATCTATTCTGAAATCTGATCTGATATCTGATTGTGGCTCAAAAAAGCAACGTCACAAAGCGCTTTATATAATAGTATAGATACACCCCACCTAACATCATGGAAAATGAAAAATACACACTATATTGGGATAGAACAATACAAACAGATAAAACGATAAACAACAATAGACCAGACATCACCATAATAGACAAACATAAAAATAGTACATATCTAATTGAAATAAGCGCCCCCAATAACACAAACATACACAAAAAATACTCTGAAAAAATTAAAAAATATAATGAATTAGCACTTGAAATAAAACGAGTGTGGAAACAAAATACAGTAAAAACAATACCCTTTTTAATCTCCGCAACAGGAATACTACACAAATCATTCATTCCAAACCTCAAAGTTCTAAACATAGACCAATTTATACACCATAAAATACAAAAAGCGGTAATCCTACAGACATGTAACATAACAAGAACATTTTTAAACCAATAAAACAAATACTATACAATAGTGCCGATATGACTTGCAACGACAACTGCCGTCATACTCGGTGAAAATGGACCCCGCCTCACGCGGTATGCGGGGGGGAGAGAGGCCGTGGGATAATAATAATAATTACCGCAAGGGCATTTCTCTGGAGAGAAATGACGGGTGTAACGACCCCGCGAGTCCCTAGTTCCAGGCGATGATAGAAAAATCCCGCCAATGCCTAACACGCCGGCTAATAAACTGCAAGTCTGAAGGAAAACTGTGAACCCAGAGCGAAAACTGTAAAGCAAACCGCAGAGCAAGGAAAACACCTTGACGTGTATGGCGAGCACGCGGACTCAAGCTAGACCCCAGAAAGAGTTAACCTCCCTAATGGGTGGCCAAATGGTTCCAAATGATGTACAGGAAGCCTCGGACGAGCGCCGTAATGGTCGAGGACGGCGCGGGACACGGCAGCTCGACTGTGATACCGACACTAACCGCACTAACACCCAACCTGTTGAAGATGTTTTGCCAGTACAGATGGCAACCACTAAAACGGGAAAACCGCGGCAACGCATTGCGTGGACAGTACAAATGAATACAGATGTGATGCGCTGCTACTACAAATGTACCAAATTAGAGACCGTAAAAACAGGATGCCGCAGCAAAATGCTTGAAAGTTTTCTCAGGCAATATTCTCAATATAGCAACAAAATCTCGGAACAAAGGCTTATGGACCAGAAGCGGTCCATATTAATAAACAAACTACTAACTGATTTCCAAATACAGGAGATAAAACCACAAATAGCAGCGGAACTAGACAACAACAATGACCAAACACCCAATACGAATAACCCAAGAGATCCCCTAGAAAGTACCCACAACCATGATACATCCTCCATCCCAACGCCACCGGAGAACACACAAAACACAGAAGAAAACATAAACAGTATACCTCAAGAACAAAATAACCTCAGTAACAATAATACCGATAATAACGACAACGAGAATCTGATACACACAGGACCGTCGAGAGGATATCAGGGCCCGGTGGTAGTTACCTCCGGCCAGGCCCGGATTTACCATACAGGCATTGTAGGCAGTCGCCTAGAGCGGCAAGAATTGAGGGGCGGCAAATTTTAGCGGAAACTTTGAAAATTTCCCGCCTGGTTTGTTGGCACGCGTACGAGAAAACAATCGATTTATACAAGCAACGGAAATAAACATCCAGAATGCGCAAGCAAAAAAAAAAAAAAAAAAAAAAAAAACTATTCGTATCTAATTCCGGGGGCGGTAATTCGATTCTAATCAGATTGCAAAAGTGCATATTAAACTTTTCCCAAATTTTGAGATTTCGATTGAAATCCGGGCCCCGCTAGAAACTCCGGGCCCGGTGGGAATCCCACCTTTACCACCCCCCTCTCGTCGGGCCTGGATACACACAATGTCTACGGAAATGGAAACAAACATAACAAAATGGGAGGGAACTGAACTATCAAAACGACTACAGATACCAAGATTACGTTATAATGATGGATTCGGATGGACACGGATTCAATATAAAACACCAAAAGACTACCAACCAAACGATTAATCACCTACTTTATATGGACGACATAAAATTATATGCAGCTACAAACAAACAACTTCAAAACCTAATACAAATCGTTCAAAAAATGACAGAAGACATACGAATGGAGTTTGGTATCTCAAAGTATAAGACTCAACACGTCGATAAGGGTACATGGACGAGCGAAAATACAGGCGTCACGATCGATAGCGAAAGACTTGAGAACCTTGAAAAACACGAAACATATAAATATCTAGGTTTCCAACAAAACACCAGAATAAATCACACTCAAACAAAAACAGAACTAACGAAAAACTATAAACATCGTCTGAACCAAATACTCAAGACATCTTTAAACTCCAGAAACTTATTTAAAGCCATAAACACATACGCAATAGCAATTCTAACGTACTCCTTTGCCATAATTAGCTGGACGAACACAGACTTGGAACGTCTCGAATTTCTCACACGGAGCCTGCTAACCAAACATAGAAAACTTCACCCAAGATCATGCATCCAAAGAACAACACTACCAAGACATGAAGGAGGAAGAGGCCTAACAGATATACAACAGTTACACAACAGACAAATAACCAAACTTAGAACGTATTTTTATCAAAGCAACAATCATCTACACCAAGCAATAGTAACAGCAGACAAACAATACACACCATTGTGCTTCAATAATCCCAACCTACAATTCAACACACATAATATAGAAGACAAAAAAACCCAATGGAAGCAGAAAGAACTACACGGAAGACACCCAACAATTATGCAAGATAACAATATAGATAAAACAAAATCATACACATGGCTAACAAAAGGACAGCTGCAACCAGAAACCGAAGGGTTCATTATGGCGGTACAAGACCAAGTAATACAAACTAAAAACTACCTTAAATACATAGTGAAAGACCCTAACACATCTACAGATAAATGTAGAAAATGCAATATACAATCCGAAACGATACAACATATAACAAATGGATGTCAGATTCTCGCGGGAACACAATATACTGAAAGGCACAACACAGTTGCAAAAATAATTCACCACTCCGTAGCAGAAATACACAAATTATTAGAAACAATAACACCACATTACAATTATAACCCTGAAACAACATTAGAAAACAATAACATCAAACTACTTTGGGATAAAACACTACACACGGATAAGACAGTAACCTACAACACACCAGATATCACATTAATCGATAAAGTACGAAAAATCACCTATCTTATAGAAATAAGTGTTCCAAACGACAGTAATATACACACAAAATACACCGAAAAATTAGGAAAATACCACCAATTAGCACAATAAATTAAACGGGTATGGAGACAAAACGAAATAAAATGATACCATTTATAATCTCAGCGACGGGAATACTACATAGTTAAGTCATTCATAACAAATCTAAAAGAACTAGGAATAGACCAAACAAGACATCATTGCATTCAGAAAGCGGTTATCCTGAAAACATGCAATATCGTACGCCGCTTTTTAAATACCTATTGACTAACATGACAAAATAAAAATAAATAAACAATAAAAGAAAATAGTACCGATACAACTTGCAGCCCGAAACTGCCGGTCGACCAGAGGCCGACCACGATAACGACCCCGCAGCTAATAATGAACCAACCTCTAAGTCTTAGCTTTGCTAAGACAAACAGCAACCACTAAGGCTGGAAAAACCAAGACAGCGAATGACATGGAACATTGATATAAATAGAAACGTCATGCGTTGTTATTACAGAGCAACAGAACTCGAAAAAATTAATATTGGAAATAGAGAAAAATTTTATGAACTTTTTACAAATATATACCCACACATTAACATCACACAACAACGACTTGCAGACCAAAAGAGAACAATCCTAATTAACAAGCGCCTTACAGATATCGAAATACAACAGATTAAAGAACAAATAGCAATAGAATTACAACGGCAGCAAAATAATCAAAATGATAAAGACGAAAATGGAAATGCCACAGATAGTAACAATAATGAGTTAATAAGCCCCAACAGAAACCATATAGAAACAACCAATATGACCAAGAACAATATACAAGATACCGGAAATAATACAAACGAACACGCAAACATCGAGACCTCCGAGAAAAAGTACTACATATAACATTTATAGGAAACTTAAGAACTCTAAAAATAGAGGAAAAAACGCACATCCCAATACAAAAAGCTGTAATACTAAAAACGTGTAACATCGTGCGGTCCTTCCAAAACACATAAAAACACATATAACAATAGTGCAGCAGAGCCTAATCCCTTTGATTATAAACCCGGGATAGGTATATTCCAGCTAAGCTGAAAATTAAGTAACTCATAATAATAATAATATCAAAAAAATATAATATAATAAATATAATAATAAATAAATTCCATTGTCCACGTTTACGTGCGTGAACGCCACCGTTTTATTGATTCGTTGTTCGCCGCTTCCACTGCTGGCTTGGCTGGTGCCTTCATTCATTCAAACGCCGGAGGATGCCGGCGGGCGCGGCTGCAGCAAACGATTTTCATTCATGACCATGATGGCGATGACGTTGGGCGCTCGTTGATGACGACAGCGGCAGTGATGGCGCGGGGTCGCGGGGCGCAGCGCACGGCACAGCAGTCGCCGAACGTGGGCAGTGTTGGTCGAGTGGCGGCGGCCATAGGTACAAGTTCGGTTGACGGTCGACGTCGAGCGCTGGCAAACATGGATGTAAAGTGGGACTGCGGTAACCGATCCAACTGGCGCTCCGCACTTATTTTTACCGTTTTCATTTCTTAGCGATTTCAGCGCCGTCACGTGTGCGTTCCGATACTATATATGCATTGACAGTGGCGTCCTCTGCGTGTAGTAAATTTCTTCGCTCACCGCAGCGCCGTGGTAGCTGCAGTTAGCACTTGTAGTTTTGTGTGCGAATTTCACTTCAGCGGCAACTCGTTCCAGTAAAGCGTCTGAAACTTGGATGTGCACTTCCACTCCGACTTGGTTGGATGTGGACTTTTGGGCCAAGACCTCGAGATTACTCGAAAACCGATTTTTGGCAACAATTTTAGAACCAAGCTGAAAAATTGTGTTGACTTTGAGAAAATGTACCTTAATAGATTTTTCTGAAAACTTTAATTTTTTCTTTTTTCTCGATTCTTCCATATTAATGGAAATTGGTTTTTCGCCAACGATTTTAGTGAAAGATATTGCATTGAATCAACTTTCGCTTTAGACAATTCATTTTTTATGGATCCTAGTCGAAATTAATCCAAAATCAATTTTTGAATTTAATGTTGGCTGGTATGATTTTATTTGGAGTCACCGCTTGAAAAATTGTGTTGACTTTGAGAAAATGTACCTTAATCGATTTTTCTGAAAACTTTAATTTTTTCTTTTTTCTCGATTCTTCCATATTAATGGAAATCGGTTTTTCGCCAACGATTTTAGTGAAAGATATTGCTTTGAATCAACTTTCGCTTTAGACAATTCATTTTTTATGGATCCTAGTCGAAATTAATCCAAAATCAATTTTTGAAGTTAATGTTGGCTGGTATGATTTTATTTGGAGTCACCGCTTGACATCGTGGCCCCCATGGCAGGACGCCCGTAACGTATATAGCGCAGGATGAGAGCCCAGCATTGCATGCGAAGCCTAAGACGTAAATTCCAACTGTAAATGCTGCGACCGTCGCTGTAACGAAGGCCTAAAACTGAAGACGAGGACAAGCTGCGGAGCGGCAGACGCAGGTCGCCGCATCCTGGAGACACGTACTCTTGTGGGCAGCAGCTCTGGCGCAGTCAAGCAACCAGCCAGCCAGCCAGCTTACACAATGACGTTAATATGTATTGTTGGTGTTGCTGTAGCTGGTGTAGAGCGGATGGCGCATGGTAGACGGTTAGTTTGCGCTGCTCAAACAGGGAGCGACAGTGGGCGGCATTGATGGTGGCTGCTGTTGATGCTGTTACTGGGGTTTCCTATCTTTGCTTGTGCGGTATGCTGAAAACGGCCAGTGTCTATGCGAAACGGGTTTGAACCTATTACATAAGTTCAAAATTCCATTTTAGCACATAACCTAAACCGTAAATCTTAACTAACCTATAACCTAATTTAAACTAAAAACTGATCACATTTCTCTCGAATAGCCGAAACTGAAGGAACATAACCTACAAAAAACTATTTAATAAACCCTAAAACTACTTAATAGTACCTGGAATACTACCAAATTTAAACAAATAATACTACAACAGAATTAAAAACCTATTCTAACCTAAAGAGTACTTAACCTATACGCTTAACATATTAAAAAAAAAAAACATAAAATATGGGAATACCCCATTCAACGTTAGAAAATATAAAATCTAAACTAAAATCTTTCGAGCTGACCGAAAAACTCCCTGAATACGTTTTCCCTTCTTTATGTTTACGCATTTGTTTAGTCAATAAACCAATGAATGACTAAACTTTAGTCGCTGGGTTATGGCGGTACCGTATTATTCGTGTCAAGCAGACCGACCGCCACATTTGTACTTGACTTTGTCTTTATTGTTGTGGCTCTTCTCTTTGTTTGGAGAACTTTTCTCCTCGAGCGTCGGGATTTGGCACATTCGTTTATGCGTGCGCGTGCGTGTGCGTGCGTGTGTGTGTGGCGGCAATGAAGCGTCAATGAATGAACAGGAGCGGAAGAACGATGTTGCGTTCGGCTCGGTGTTGGCAGAGGCAGTGGCGGCAGTGAGCGAAAGCAAGAAGGTGAAAAGGTTAGAAGAGCAGCGTGAAGCAGCACAATTGCGAATGCGTCCAACCCCCGCGCGGTGTGCTGCTTCGTTGGTGATGTGGAATGCATGTCCAACCAAGCGAGCGGGCGGTGCAGCAGGCGGCTGGCAGCGAAAATATCGCGCAGGAAAACGTCGTAGTAATCGCTCGGTAAGCAGAAAAACGAAGCGATTGCGAAGGGCGGGCGAGCTGCCACAACTAGCCCGAGTGAGTGCGTGATAAGGGTCGAACGGTCGTGATCTGATGTGTGAGGGCGGGGCGGTGGTTGGAGCGAGGGCGAGAGAGCGAAGAGCGTGGATAGCGCGCTGGTGGATCGAGCAGGTGCAACACATTAACTACAGTGGTGGCGCCCATCAATAACCGAGGCAAATGTGTTCCAATGGGCAAAGGCACGGCGACGGTGGCGGTTCGCGTGCCCAAAATCCGAGTTTTCAATTACTCAAAATTACGACTTTAGCGCTTGAAAGCCAAATTCGGATATAAAAAATTGCGGGTTCCCTGACATTTAGGTTGTTTTTTCCTCTTTTTACGACATACATATATCCATATATACAAATACACAAAATGTTTATGAGAGAAAATTTCATTTTGAATTGAATTATTCCTTCAACTTATGTATTTATAATTGAATTATTTTTAAAATAAACATTGATGTAGAATAAAAATATAAAAAATATTTAAATTGAAAAGTTCTTTTCGACTTTTTTCTACCAAACTATAAAACATAGCTTTTTATTAAAAAGCATTTAAAACAAAAATAAGATGTTGTGTTATTTTTTTACAAGAAATTAAACCAATTTTAAAAAAGTTCTTTTGCTACTTGTTCTACACTTTTCAATTCTACTTCTACTAGTGCTGGTCGTTTGAACCGGCCGTTGCGCGGCCGAGTCGAGTTGAGTTGTGTTGAATGAATGGCGGAACTCGTGGTGCAAGCGAACACAGGCTGCCGTGTCGCGGAGGGGATGGGCTCGTAAGGTCGTAGCAGTAGGCATCAGGTGTTAATAGGAGCGGCAGCAGCGATGGCATAATAGCAACAATAAACAACTCATCACATTCGCCAAATTTTCGGAATACACGGTGCGAACATTTATTGACGTCTTTCCAGCTCCCGATCGAGCTGTTGATCTGCGGAACGGCACAATGACAATGACAACAAGCTGAGAACAAGGCACCGCAAAGCCAAACCACACAATTGAACAACGTCGAAAGTAGCCGACCGACCGACCAATCAACCAGTCGCACAGCTACCCCGCTCCGGTCATCCAGCGCCACACGCCCCCTTTTGTGCGCTCTACTGTGCAGCTCCTTTATCGTTTCTCACCCGCTGTGCCATATTACCCTTTTGTCGTCGCGTCGCTGTGCGCCCGCAGCACGCAGCCCGCGCCCAGCCACTCGCCGTTTGTTGCGCAGCTCCCTTTATTATTGTTTTTGTTTTGATTGTGCGCTTATTGCCGCTATTACTCCCGCTCGGGCGTACTCTGCACTCCCACCGCCCGCCGTCGACGGCTGCTGCTGGCATTCTTCGACACCCCGGCTACTGCGTCCTGCGGGTCGGCTGCTCGGCGACTGCTGCTCATGTCCCGGCCACCGCTGCGCTCTGCTGTTATGGGCTGTCGCGCGCATTGTTGCTGGCAACGCTGCAACACGTTTTATACTCGACGACGCTGGCAAAAGACCACGGGCCACGGAAAGCAGCTGCGCTTCGCAGCAGAACTTCGACAATGCCGACACGGTGCCGACGTGGCGTACACGGAACACGCTCCGAAACAGAAACCGTTTGCAGGCCCACAACCGCGGACGCACGCACGCAATCAGCCAACCACAGATCACCATTCATCATACAGCGAGACAGCAAGGATAATTCGCCAAATAAGTCAGTTATCCAAACAATAAAACACCTGTCCCAATCTATACACAAACTGAAAAATTTACAATAAATAAATTTCAAATCCGGAAAAATATTGAAAAATAAAGACAAAATATATATTCCATCTAAATAATGATTAATTGTAAATCAAAAATTGAAAAACTATTTTCCGAACAGTGTGTTAAAAGTTGTGGATGCTCTTCTGTCATTTCCTAGCCACAACTTTTGCAACAGTTTTCCAAGTTTCTGACATTTTGAACGACTAGCAGCCACAGTGAACATTCTGACAATAAAGTGTGTGGACTCGGTAAAAACCACTACATACAACATTAAAAAAAAACATAAATATCATTAGATAAAAAACAAACACCGCCAAAGAACTTGCAGCTATGCACAGGAAAAACATTATTGACTATAAAAAAATTTGTTTTTGAATTTTTTTGTTAATTGAAAACAAAATAATAGTCAACCAATTAAATAATAGTTTAACGTGCCTTTTCGCATATTAAAAATTAGATATATATATATATTAAGGAATATGTTTAATGAGCAGAAAGAAACAAAAACAAGATAATTAGCAAATAAATATAAATAATAATTGTTAAGCCAAAAACAATCAAAAATCATAAAAATAAACAAACAGAACTAACAAATTGCAAAAATAAAAAAGAAAAGAAAAAAATTTACTATCATCAATAACATAACTGAAAAAAAAGTATAACTAAATAAGTAAATAAACAGCAAAAATATGTAAAATAATGAGTCAAATTAAAAAAAGGAAATAAATAATAATAAATAAATAATTAGCAAAAGAGCAAAAGAATTATTAATATATAAATGAAAAAATGAAGAACTAATTAAAAGCAAAAGCACAAATGAAAAAAAAAACAATATATAATTAAAAGTGAAATCGAAAAAGCAAAAAAGCAAAAAAGAATAAATATGAGGACAAATTTGGAGTTGGAAATTAATAAGTTAAAAGAATAAAATCAAAAATTAAATACAAATAAAAAAGCATTACATGTAACAAATAAATACAAAATAAAGACCAGTAATGTATATTAATATAATAAACATAACAATTCATCACGATATTGAGGCAGAATCAAAAGAGAAATGACGAAATTTAAAAAAAATTGAGCAACAATTTCGAGTGAAATAAAACTTTGCGTAAAGTTTTATTTTTTGGGGGTAAACTATTGAATGGAAAAAAATCAATGACAAACATGCAAATTAAAGAAAAAAATCTTTTGTTGAAAAAGTAGTGTGAACAACGTTTATAAGTCTTATTTATAGAATATTTTGAGCAAAATTAAAAGTGATTTCTTTTTTGGGGGCAAACTATTGAATGGAAAAAAAATCAATGACAAGCATGCAAATTAAAGAAAAAAATCTTTTGTTGAAAAATTAGTGAGAACAATGTTTAGAAAGTCTGACTTATAGAATATTTTGAGCACAAAAAAGTAAAAGGCAACCACATTCAACATGAAGCACGAAAGTTTGTAAAAGTTTCATATTGGGTTAATTTGTAGATTAATTTAGAACAAAATGGAAAAAACCAAAAAAATTACTAACAAAATTGTAAATTTTTGAACAGTTCCGGAAGAAATTCACCAAAAAGTGTTAATATAAGTTTTTTACAGAAAACTACAAATTTGCGTAATGACCACACTAAAACATAAAACATTCCAGTTTTAATGTCCAATTATCAGGATAATGTCGATTTATCAGGATTTTGGTTAACAGATTGTCAAAGTTTAATGAAACTAATAACAAGTTTTATACAATTGTAATCGAAACTTTGTTTTAGTTTCAATACCATTTTGTCAGCATTTATTTTAAAATAAAGTTAATGGACTCAATAAATCAAGTTTCTTCATACAACACTGTATGGGCGGTGCCACGCCTCTGTTATTCAATGCCCAATTCCTCCAGTCGATGGGAGCCAGTTTCATTGATGTGCAACTACGCGGAAAATTTGAGTAATAAGAAATGCGTCACGCCCCTTGCACAACACCCATCAAATTTTACCAGTATAATCTATGGGGCGACGATATACATACATCTACGGCACGTCTATGTCGTAAGTCTGGGCCAAATGTTCTTGAACCTTGAACATTGAAACCAATAGTTCCAAAGTTATCCAAAATATTTGGGTCGCTTGAAAAGTGCCACGCCCCTTGTCCAACCCTTATGAATATGAAACGACATACCTAAACGGTGGCTTTGTACCAAATTTTAATGCTGTCCAACCTATAATTCGCAAGATATTCCGAAGCTTTAGTCATTCCGTGAAATATTCAGCTCAATCGGCCGCCAGTTTTCGAATTTCAGTGTCGTGTGACAAACAAACAAACAAACAAACAAACATACAAGCAAACAATGTTTGTTTCTATTTATTAGAAATATGATGAGAGTGGTTTTGACTCACGATGACAAAATTTGGTCCAAGCCTGATAATTGGTTAGCAAAAATTTCTATAAATGATGAGAAAAATTGTTACTAAGGTACTAGAAGCAGTTCTGCACAAGTCGTGCGAATAAAATAGTTCGCGTAAAAATTCACTTTAAACTAATTCAGCTCATGTTCAAGCAGACAGCAAAGTTCATACGTTTGTTACATTTACGCAATTCAGCTCATAGTACACCCCACATATCAGACCACAACTCATGCCAAACAGTACACGTTTGGCAAAGGACCAGCACGAAGACGTGTCATAAAACAGCTTAAAGACATTCGATACTCAACGACTTGATCGTGCTCATAATAAAATACATCAAAACAAAACAGAAGAAGCATTAAAGATCGGGCAGCGACGAAAGAGCCATCAACCGATACTCGACACTGCATCCGCTTAATTACCCCCTCAAAGTTTAGTTTGACAAAAACAACATAAAGTAGGAACAGACGAATCCGCGCGACTTGCGCTAATCCGCATACAATCTGCACCGTAAGCCCAGGACGAAGGAAGGCAGCAGTCAACAGTTGACACTACACACGCCAATCCAA
Source organism: Melieria crassipennis (assembly GCA_963668005.1). Classification (NCBI taxonomy): domain Eukaryota; kingdom Metazoa; phylum Arthropoda; class Insecta; order Diptera; family Ulidiidae; genus Melieria; species Melieria crassipennis. The sequence goes on along the minus strand of OY764964.1, from coordinate 6,510,087 downwards.
ATCGAACTTCAATCAACCAGCAAACAATCAATCGAGCAATTACTCAAGCTGTTGCAACGATTTTTCCAATTGCTTGAAGCTTTAAGTGGGGTCTAAACGCCTTAGCAGGGGTTAGCAGAGGCCCGAACAACGGCTAGAAACTCAGAACTCTGAGCTCAGAAGTCCGCGTCAGCCAAACATCAGCGAAACACAACGCCGACGCGTCGCATAACGCATTTAGGTGAAGGCGCGCTCGATGTTAATTACCCACTAGCAAAAGGGAAACGCAGGTAAGTCAAAGCCTTGCTTGTGATTTTAAACATTTTTGGGTTTTTTTTTTTATTCAAAACGCAGCTTAAGAGACGCTTAGAGATCAACATAGGTACATGCACACACACATGCATACACATGTGCAAATGTCGCAGCAGAAAATGCGATGTGAAAAGAAAGTCAAAGTCTATCGTACTTTAGAAAAATGGAGTGAGCAAAGTGGGATCGTTGAAAGACGTCGAATGGCGTAAAATACATTTCGAAAACGACGAGAAGGGTGTGCCACATTTCTTGATAGCGTTAAACATTCATAAACCACTCGCATTAATAGTGGTGTGGTTGAAAGCATTCTGCTCGATCTCGATTGTTTTTTTATAACACTATATGGCCACCCCATCTAAAAGTGTATGACCAGTCCCATGGAAATATCAGCACGTGGTTGCAACCTTGGCAATAGCTGCAGCAAATTTCAGAGCGTTTCATTCACTTCAGTCGGATGCATAAGCGAACGAGTCGACTGACAGACAAACAGACGCACGTACAGCCGAATCAGACAAAAACTAGTACTTAACCAATGCTACTGTATGCTTATTCGGTTTAAATATGTATTTTTTACCGACCACGTCTTAACCTGGGCACTACAAGCTGCCGAACAAAGGGTATAGACCTCAGTATGATCGCTTCCTGGTCTGCAAGCGACCAGGTATTGCCTATTGTTTCGGTCACACACCAACCGTGTATTGCCTATTGTTTCGGTCACACACCAACCGTCGAAAAGACCTTACAAGAATTAGTTGACTTGGTTCTTCTGGTTTGCGGTTCCCTTTGCGAGTACAATGGCACTGGCGCATTGCCGCTTTTGGCAGGAAATCCGCGCATTCGTGCACTGCACTTGAAAATATTCGCCGCAGTCCAACTTCTAATGTTCCATTGATTTTTTCCGAATTTCCAAACCGCTAGAGCGCAATTCACGTCCTCCAGGCACGCATGCAGCCGGCGAATGCAAGTTGCGATAGTTTCATCCCTGCTGTTGCTGCTGCTTGCTGACCACCCTCCCCTGTGGCGCATCCCGTATACTCAACGTGCAACAAGTTCAGAGCGGGGTTAATGCTAAAGTTTAGCCAAACGTGGGTTAGTGGGCACAGCAAACGTCAAACGGCAACTTGCTGCCCCGCTAAGGTGACCATAGTCTTACAGAACAGTTAATAAGCGAAAGTTGAAAAATGCATGCAACAAATTACAAAAACTAATAAACCAATTAGTCCCGCATGGAAGCTGGCTTTAGTTAGAAAAAGTCTAAAAAGATAAAATCGACTTTAATTTTGCAGTTACCATAGTCAGTATAGAACATGCTTCTACGTAACTAGCAGCGACTTTAACAAAAACATAAACAAGCAGCTGATAATTTCAAAATTTGTGTTTACTTTCCTGGGCCAAGGGAACAATTGTATTCAAGTTTGGTGCAATTTACCAATATCACTTTGATGAACATTTCCAAGGAATCGCAAAGTGCAAAGGACTTGTATATGTATTGGTACCGGAAGGCCTCTATTGCTGCTTGGTCCTGCATATTATAGGCATCAAATACAAATTGAGCAGCGACTTTTTCGAGCCGACAATAGAAGTCTTCGTCATCGAACTCGAAGGGATCGATACGGTTTTTATAAGTATATTTGTCACCCAGGGACTTTACTAATATTGTTCAAAACGTAAAGGTGTGTTAAATCTTTAAACTTTATTGTAAGGTTCTGCGTTCCACCGCGTGGGTTATAAAAGTAAAAGCAAAGTTTAAGCTAGATACCAGTGGTGCCATAACGATGGCGAGCGCAGGGTTGCATCGATACGCAGCTCGGCCCATGGTTGTATTCAACTTCGAACATTCCGCCCACCTCGTCCAGTCTATGCGACGAAATTATTCTGACCATCTCGGGTTTGCGGTGACGATGCCGCCCCCCGTGTTGTCGCCGCCCATGATTCCATTTGTTTTGCCCGTGCACGTGTTGTAAATACTCACAGGACCATCTGCGCCAGAAGTCCTGATGCATTTGTTTGAGCAACTTCCATCGCGTCATCCTGCACACGTTATCATTGGATAGACTAGGTTCAGCGATTGTCGTTAACGGTCTGCCGACCAAAAAGTGGCCTGGTGTTAATGCCACTAGGTCCTGTGGATCATCAGACATGGCGGACAGAGCGCGTGAATTTAAGCATGCTTCTATCTGCTTGAGGACGGTGTACATTTCTTCAAAGGTTAGCGTAGTAAGGTGGACGACACGCTTCAAATGGTGCTTCATACTTTTAACGCCAGCCTCCCACAGACCACCAAAATGTGGGGCGCCAGGGGGTATAAACTGCCAGTTGACCCCGAGTACTGACGCATGGGTAGCTGCTGCCTTTAGCTGTGCCTGCAGAGCTTTCAGCTCTGTCTTCATTACCGCGGCGGTGCCTACAAACGTTGTCCCTTGATCACAATAAATGTCCGAACAGAGGCCCCGAACTGCTACAAAGCGAGTAAGCGCAGCTGTAAATGTATCGGTTGTCAGGTCGCTGACCAGTTCCAGGTGAATCGCTCTGGTCGCAAAACAGACGCATACGGCGACATAACCCTTATAACTGCGATAGCATCATCCCTTTGTTGTCCGAATATTGAACGGGCCGTCGAAGTCCACCCCTGTATGCGTAAACGGATGCGATACATTGCACCGTCCAACTGGAAGGTTGCCCATGATTTGTGTTTGTGGGGAACATTTGTATCGGAAGCAGCGTACACAACTGTTGATGACCCGCTTGACCGTTCTTCGTCCATCAATAATCCAGAATCTCCGACGTACAAAAAGGAGTGTTGCTTGCGTCCCACCGTGCAACGTGCGCTCATGAGCCTGCCGAATAATCAATGTCGTTAAATAATTGTCTGAAGGTAGAATCGATGGATACCGTTCGTTAAATGGGATTTGAGCGTTTCGAAGACGTCCGCCAATGCGAAGGATGTTGCCGTCATAGATCGGGTATAATCTTCGTAATTTACTATTTTTCGAACACTTTGGATTGAACAAATTGTATCCAAAAGTTCAAAGCGGTCGCCCGCTCTTGCCACAAACAGATGCTCTCAGTACATGAGGCTGGCCACGCATGATCTGGGCGAACCGTTTGCACCATGATGTGACGCCGAACAGCTTGTCTAGCGTGGAATACTTGTGTAGGATGAACCAATCAGTAACTGCACGCTGTGTTGTCGATATCTGAACACCTTTCGACTCAGATAGCTTTGCTGGCGGGGTTAGCACGATTCGCGGCCAGTTCTCCTCCGGGTGTGACAACCAGTCCGGCCCATTCCACCAGAGTCGATGCTTTTGCAGCTGTGTCACAGATAATCCTCTGGAAGCACAGTCAGCAGGGTTATCCGCAGTCCCGACGTATCTCCAGTCTTCAACATTCGTCATGTCTTGAATTTGTATGACGCGATTGGCAACAAAATCTTTAAGCGAGCCGGGATTCGATCGAATCCACCAAATCGTGGTGGGTGGAGTCAGACCACAAGTAGGTGGGAACAGTGTGAAGGTTTAATATTTCTTTCACCCTTTTCAGCACGCGAGCTGCTAAAAGCGCAGCGCACAGTTCAAGTCGCGGAACTGTTACTTTCTTCAGCGGTGCAACTCGAGTTTTAGACATTAACAAATTTATGTGTACGGAGCGTTGGGTGACTACTTTCAAATAAGCTACGGCAGCGTATGCACACGTGGATGCATCCGCAAACGTATGCAGTTCATACGTCGCCCCTACTTTTGACATGTGTAGCCAACGAGGAATTTTTATTTCGGAGACAAATTTAAGCTCAGCACGAAACGAAGTCCATTTCTCTTGGAGATCGACAGGTAACAGATCGTTCCAATCCAGACCACTAAGCCATAGGCTTTGCATGAAAATTTTACCTCGAATGACGACTGGCGCCAGCAGCCCGAGCGGATCAAATAGCTTGGCGACGTCCGATAAAAGTTGACGCTTCGTAAAGGAGTGTAAAGAATAGTCAAGGTTCAGGGCGTAAGTCAAATTGTCGGTTTTGGTGGACCAGACTAGACCTAATGCCATTGACTCGTCATTTGCATGGACCTCGTGGGCGATCGTGGACTCGCAGTCAGCTGGATCAATAGTTTTCAAGACAGCGAGCGAGTTTGAATTCCACTTACGTAGGGAAAACCCGCCTGTCTTAAGAAGATTTTGCAACTCCTCCCGTCGTCGACAGGCCTCTTCCACAGTATCTGCGCCCGTTAATACGTCATCCACATAAAAATCTTCTAGCAGGATTCTTGTTGCTTCAGGATAATTGAGCTGCTCGTCCGCAGCAAGGCTGTGCAGTACCCTTATGGCGAGGTATAGCGCTGTAGGACAGCATCTTTGTCATCAACCAAAATCTGGCGATACATCTTCTCGATATCACCGGTATGCGCTACTCGATGCCGACGCCACATGAGGATGATCGCCGTCAAATCGTTCTGCAACTTAGGGCCAGTATGTAAACAATCATTAAGCGAAATACCTGTGCTGCACCGTTTCGACGCGTTGAACACTACTCTCAGCTTCGTTGTGGTATTGGACTCCTTCCATACTCCATGGTGAGACAGGTAGCAGATTGGCGACGTGAGAGATCCCGTGTCGGCGGCGGGTTCCATGTGTTGTAGCGTCAAGTATTCCTTAATGAAAGTTTCGTACATAGTCTGCATCGTTGAATCGCGTGACAGTCGCCTTTGTAGATGGTCGAGCATAGCGACGGCGTCAGCCGTCGATGTTGCAAGTTGTGACAAAATTGCGTTTTCTTTTATGGACAGCCGAACAATGTATCGACCGTCCTCCTTACGTCGCGTGGAGCGTTGAAATTGTAGTTCAGTGTATCGTTCGTCCTCGATAAGTGAATGTTGCTCTGGAAGTTCTTCTAGCTCCCAGAAATCGCGAATAGTCTGGTTCAGATCGACTTGTGCATGGTAACATTCCACCATAGGAATGTCTGTGGCAAGTGAGTGGCCAGAACAACCGCCAAAAACCACCCATCCCAACTGCGTTTGTTGAGCAGATGAGCTGTGTAGTTGGACTTCTCTTTACACCGCCCAGCAGCACTGAGGCATAGTCTCCTGCATTTAAAATTATGTTAATAGGCTGAGTCACGTTAAGTTTCGGGTCAGCTAGGTCTAAGGCCCAGAACTGCTCAAATTCAGCTGAGGGGATGTTCATCGGGGGAGTGAGGTTGCCAACTCGGGGCAAAACAAGTGCCACGCACTGCGTCTCAAAGTCTGATTTAAGTGAATGCAAAGTAAAGTTGACTAACCCAGTAGCCGTAGCAACTTTGCTACCGGTAGCGCCGTTAATAGGGATGGAAACTTTTGACTTTGTCAGTTTAAGAAGATTTACCGCATACTCGCTTATGAATGTGGCTTCAGCGCCTCTGTCGAGAAGCGCCCGCAATACAGCGGTATGTCCGCGATTGGACCGCACTTCAACCTGTGCGATGCCAATGAGCACTCGTGGTAATGGCTCATTGCAGGATTTCGTGTGCACTGCATGGTGCGATGAAACAGGCTGCTCACTTGGGCTAGTTGAGCCGAAGTGATCGTGCAGCATCGAGTGATGTTTGCCTCGGCAATTGTTACACCGACGCTCAGACGGACAAGCCGCCTGTTGATGGCCACTTTGAAGACAGTTCAGACATAACCGCGTTCGTAGCGTGAAAGTATGCCGCTCTTGTGGTGTCTGTTGACGAAAGTTGTCGCAAAACATGAGGTGATGCTTGCCGGAGCACTTAGGGCAGCGCCCAGGCGTTGTGTGATATCCTGCCACACCGTGTGTGTTGCAGGGCCTGTTCGATGTGTTTGGTTTCATCTCGGTGAAACTTTGAACCATCTCCAGGGATTGGGTTCGGCTGGTAAGAAACCCTTGTAGCTCCTTGAAAGTTTGAAGATCGGTCATCGACTTCAGGGAAAGCTCCCATGCCCTACGTGTTGCAGGGTCCAACTTCTGGCTGAGCGTAAAGATTAACCAATCGTCCCATGTCTCGACAGGACGACCAAGGTGTTGTAGTGCACGTACGGAGGACGTGGCACCATCAAGTAAGAGCCGCAGCGGCAGACTCCTTTTGAGTGGAGGGCAGCGCATTGATTGCTGCGAGGTGTGCGTTAACTATCACTCGGATATTCTCAAACTTGGACTGTAGGAGGTCCCCAGTGTCGATTTAGACACCGTGCCGAGTGGTTGTGCGTTAGCGAGTGATTTCAGTGATTTTTCAGTGCAAGTGATTTATTGGTGCCTGAGTAGCGGTAAATCGTGAGTTGAAATTGTAAACAAGTTACCGTAAGGGGCTTGTGTGCAATTTGTTGTTGCGTAGTATTTGCGTAAACAAGTCACCGTTAGTGGCTTGTGTGTAATTGTTGGTGTGCACAAAAGTGTAAACAGGTTGCCGTTAGGTGGCCTGTGTGCATTGTTTGTGCACTGCTTGAGCTCAAACAAGTAGCCGTAAGGCACTTGCAGTGTGTACAGTGGTTGTTGTACAACAACAACTACTGAGTTGAGTGAGTGAGTGTTGTTGTAGTATAATTAATAGAGTAAATAGTAGTAATAAGTCAAGTGTTAGACTAATATAGTGTGTAGTGAGTGAATGGGGCGCCCTAAGCGTAAGGAGAGTGCGGCAGGGGACTCTGCCCGGGAGCCGTCCGGTCGTGAAACGACCGATATGACGTCTTCTGAGGCGGAGTCTGTGTCGGCGGACGTCCACTCGCCCCCTCGTAAGAGGGTTGGGCACGTGGCTTCGCCCGGCAATGGGCGCCCGGCTTTGCCCGGGGTAGGGCTTGGGCGCGCGGCTTCGCCCAAAGAAGGGCTTGGGCGCGCGGCTTCGCCCGGGGTAGGGCTTGGGCGCGCGGCATTGCCCGGGGGACGCAGGAGGCCTGGGCGCGCGGCTTCGACCGCTGACACAATAGAAGGAGAGAGTATGGATGAGGCCAGCACGTGCGCGGAAGGTGCTGAGTTGCCGGTCGTGAAGGCGGGTGTATCCGTCGTTGCGGCCGGCGGTGAGGTGCCGGCTGGGTCGCGCTTGGCAGTGCGAATGAGGAAGGGGGTGAAGGCGGCGGCTGCTGACCAGGCGCCGCCTGCGTCGGAGGCACAGGCGTCGGTGGTTGCCCTGAAGGCCATCACGGCGAAAATCATGGCAGCCGTGATTGGGGTGGATGGTGTCAGCGCCGTCGCCATGAAGAAGGTGGTAGAGGTCGCGGGCGAATATGAGCTGTTGCTTATGAAGCTCGTGGCCGAGAATGCCACGTTGAAGGGCCACATCGCTGGCCTGGAGAGTGCGGGGGCTCCGGCCTCACGGGCCATGCCGGCGCCAAGTGCGGTGCGTGTGGGCGCCCCCCAGGCGGTCGCTACTTCGGCGTCGGTCCCTGTACCGGTTGCGCAGGCCATGACTGTGCAGCCGGCGCAGACGTGGTCGGTTGTTGTCCGGAGCAGTGATGCTAAGGCATCGGAAAAGGAAGTGGCCACCAAGGTCGTCAAGGAGGCGGGTCCTTCATTGGGCGTGAGGGTTCACGAGGTGAAGCCACTGCGTGGTGGCGGTGCGATTATTCGCACCCCCTCCAAGGCCGAAGCAATGAAGCTGACCACGAACGCCAAATTGAGCGCACTTGGGCTTGACGTGGCTGCGAATGAGAAGCTGGGCCCGAGGGTTGTCGTCCATGGGGTTCACGCGGAGATTTCTCCGAGTGAATTCAAGCAAGCCGGCTGGGCATTACATGATGTCCACCGACTGCCCGGCGTATAGCCAAATTCTGGCCAGGGCGCAGGCTCGTCATTGATGGGTCTGCAGGCAATACAGTTAAACTGTCAGGGCGCATATGCCGTGATGTGTGAGCTAGGTGCGTGAATGTGTGTGAATGTGGCAGTGCAATTGCCCTGGTGCAGGAACCGTACGCCACCAATGGTGTCGTACGGGGAATACCTGCAACAATGCGGGTCTTTTCTGACACCAGGGCAAACGCGGCTGATGTCCATCTGGACTGTATGGTTGTGTGTGCGAATGAGTATGGTGTTTGTGTCAGTGTGCAAGGTCACTTTGGCGAAGTGATTGTGAGCAGTATCTACTGCAAGTATGGTGAGCCACGGTGTTCCGTCTAGCAGGCGGCACATCTGTCCTGATAGGTATGGATGCGAATGCCGTATCTCCGCTGTGGTTCAGCAAGGTATCGCGGCTTGCTGCCGGTTACCAGAGCCACAGTAGGGGTGAGGCAATGAGTGAATGGTTGGTTCCGCGAGCCATTGTTGTTCTCAACGAACCAAGTGAATGGTATACGTTTGACGGGCCTAGAGGGGTGAGTGATATTGACGTGACACTAGTGAATGGGGCAGCGAGCAGAATGTTTGAATTCAGCTGGTGTGTCCGTGGTGGGTGGGGCATAAGCGATCACAATTTGATTGAAATTGTGACTACTGTGCCTGCCCACAGTGTGAATGAGAGGGCGGGTGTGTGTGAAAGGCGATGGCGCATCTGTGGTGTGAATTGGGAGACTTATGGTTTCCATGTGCGTGAAGTTGTCACGGAAGTGCCACTTAGTGAGTTTGACTTAACGAGTGTGTCTGGCGCGTGAATGACAGTATGCTTCAAAAATGGAAGAGAGTGAGTCAGAGGCGGGTGAAGTGGTGGACGAGTGAGCTGAGTGCAAAGAGGCGGTCGGTCAGGCGTCTGAGGCGAAAGTTTCAGCGCGCCCGGGCGGCCAATTCTGAGCACTTGGCCCAGCTCAGGTCTGATTTCAATAGGTGTATGAATGAGTACAAGAGTATGCTTGTTCGCGTGAAGGAAGATAATTGGCGGGAGTTTGTGGCAGACCATAGGGATGATCCATGGGGTCATGTCTATCGGATCTGCCGCTCTAAGAAGAAGCAGGTGGAAGTGAGCGCCCTCCGTGTTGGTGACACTATGACATCAACATGGAGGGACAGTGTGAACGTTCTCTTAGCCGAGTTCTTTCCTAGGGCGGTTCAGCAGACGCCACCAGCACAAGTGGCAGCTGCTGAGCCATTAGAAATTGGAGAATTAGAGTATGCATTTGGCCTGGTTAGGTCTAGACGGTCACCGGGTGTCGATGGTTTGACTGGCGAAATGTGCAAAGCCTTGTACAAAGTCATTCCGGAGTACCTGGAGGCCATCTACGAGAAATGCCTTAGTGAGGCTTATTTTCCACTCGCGTGGAAAATAGCTAGGGTCGTGGTGCTCATCAGGACTAACCCCCGTTCTTATCGCGGTATCTGCCTCCTACCGGTACTTGGTAAAGTACTGGAACGGATTATGGTGGATCGGCTTCAAGCGCAACTGGGTGGGCTATCGGATAGACAGTTTGGGTTTCGAAAGAGACTCGGCGTGGAAGATGCGTGGATGTATGTCAAATCGGTGGTGCGTGAGAGTAGCGAGAACTATGTTCTCGGTATGTTTGTTGATTTCAGGGGGGCGTTTGATCACCTGCGCTGGGATAAAGTGGTAGAATGGCTGAACAATGCCGACTGCCTGGAAACAGCTCGCTGGAAGAGCTATTTCACAGACAGAAAGGCATGTGTGATTGGGAAGAATGAACGGGTTGATATAGATGTGGCTCGAGGATGCCCGCAAGGATCCGTCTGTGGTCCATATATATGGAACTACATGATGGATCCACTACTGCGGCGTCTGGCAGCCCATTGTGAATGGTGTTGGCCTCCGGTATGAGACGCAAGTCAAGTACTTGGGGCTAACCATTGGCGAGCGATTGAGTTTTGCTCCCCACTTGGTCAGGCTGAAAGAGAGGGTTGTGTGTATGATGGGTCAGGTGCGCCGGATACTCAGGAGTGACTGGGGACTCGGCCGACGCGCAGTTCGTACCATTTACCACGGTCTGTTCGTAGCTTGTGCTGCGTACGGAGCGTCGGCATGGCACGAATTGGCCGCGACGGTTGTAGGCCGCAAACGCTTGCTGTCTATTTAGCGTGTTATGTTGTTAGGTTGTATGCCTGTGTGCCGCACTGTATCAACCAATGCATTGCAGGTGTTGATAGGTGCGGCTCCTCTGGATCTCGTAGTCATACGGCGTGCCGTGGGCTTCGGGCTAAGGAGGGGGAACAGAGAGGTGCTGCTGCAGTATAAGTGGCTGCAAGGCGAAGGTGTGGAGAGTGCTGACAGTATGAAGTGTAAGCGAATACTGCAGGACTGTGTTCTGCAACGTTGGCAGCAACGTTGGGACGAAAGTCCAAATGGCAGAACGACTTATGAGTACATACGGGACGTGAGGTTCGTGGTAGGGCTCAAGGATTTCGGCTTCGGCTTGAGCCTTGGGTTTCTACTCACCAGACATGGGTCACTCAATGCATTTTTGCATGAGAGAGCCCTGAGTGCAAGTGCTGAGTGTATGTGTGGGGCTGTGAGAGAGGATTGGTTGCATGTGTTGTGTGAGTGCCCGTTGTACTCAGATTTGAGGGACCTTAGGCGGATGGGGATTAGTCGGACAGACGGTGTGTGTGAAGCACTCTCCACCAGCCAGCTGATTGCCATATTGAACGAATATGCGAATGCTGTGTTTCGGCGGCGACGGCAGTTTGGTGTATTGCCAAGTGTGAATGTGTGAGTGGGCGAGGGGGCTGGTCTGCTGAGTGGATAAATGAATGCGCACGTGAATGGAGTCAAGTGCGGTGTGGTGGTCACCAGTCCACGAGCTAAATGGGGCTCAACTGGTAGTAGCACGGCTACGAAGTCTGACCAGAGGCTTTGTCTGGTACCACGGGAATCAGGGTGCCCCTGGAGCCTTGTGCTTCAGCCTGATTATGGGAATGGCCCCCTCGGGGAGACTCGTGGTGGCGTGGTTTAACACCCAAATGCGGGTAGAGTTTCGTCTCGGCGTGGAGTTGCGTTTACAACCGGGTGCCGGACCCATAGCACGGCAGAGGTTTAGATAGGCCTCGATGCCTACCAAGGAGGGGTAATATCCATTTACATTAACCCAATTGGTACCGGGAGGTAGTCACTCGGGGCGCTTATCAATGCTTAATTTTGATACGCTGTGCTTTTGAGCACCGTGGGGTTAGGCCACACTGTGGCGGCACTCACGATAAAAATTCGACATTCAATGTAGGAGGTCCCAAGCGATGCCAAAGTTCGTATCAGTCGTAGTGATATTGTCCAGCGCGTGCTTTGCTTCCCCTGTAAGGCTATCCTTCAGGTACTGTAAGTGCTGCGTATTCGTCAACGATGTGTTTCGGATTACAATCGACGTGAACAAGTCTTTAAATGGGAACCACTGGAGAAAGGCTCCATCGAAGGGCGGTATTTTGATGCGCGGCAACGGCTGCACAACCTGCTGGGCACTGGTGGACTGCGACATTGAGAGTTCTGTGGAAGAAATTCCGTTATAATTCTCGATCAAGTCATTGAGTTCACCCATCGTTTCTCCGTATGTGCATTCCACATCCTCATAACCTTCACTTGGCGACGGCGTTCCCGTCGTGTCTGCGGCGCTGAGTTCGCACAGTAACTCGTCGTGGAGCCGAAATTTGTGCCAGTACTGCTCAAGCAGCAGTTTTCGGGCCTGCAGGAAGCCTTTCGTCTGCTTGGCTTTTGCAGTTTTCCTGGTGTTTGTTGCGAAATTCGAAATCGCACTCCGGTTGGAGCTGAGTTGTCTGTGCAGGCGCTCCATCGCCGCAGCGGAAGCGTTACACGTGTGCCGGACTGAGGTTATGTCCGCTGGAGTCTTCTCGCAGGCTCGCTGTGGGATCTATCCACAACGCCAAGAATCGCGAATTGCGGTGCTTGCTGTGCGCGCAGCAATCCCCGCAAAGGATGCCAAAATGTTCAAAACGTAAAGAGTGTGTTAAATCTTTAAACTTTATTGTAAGGTTCTGCGTTCCACCGCGTGGGTTATAAAAGTAAAAGTAAAGTTAGAGCTAGATACCAGTGGTGCCAAAACGATGGCGAGCGCAGGGTTGCATCAATACGCAGCTCGGCCCATGGTTGCATTCAACTTCGAACAAATATATTATAAGTTTTTTTAAAAAATAATTGCAATGTAACTATTATAATGCAACATAAATTGTATTTGTTGATTATAATTATTATTTGCAACAATTAATTTTTACGTTGCGTAATAACTGTTATGAGAAACAAATTTTTTTTCGTTCTCGATAATTATTATTTTGGGGATTTTTTTTGTTTACGTTGCTTCATAACTTTTATTTATGACTTTTTTTATTTACGTTTCCGATAACTATTATTTTGAGAAATTTTTTTTACGATGCTTCATAACTTGTATTTATGAGTTTTTGTTATTTACGTTGCCGTTAACTATTATTTGAATGAACACTTTGTTTACGTTGCTTCATAACTTTTATGAAAGCAATTTTTTTTTACGTTGCCTTACCACATTTTGAGTATGAATTGATTTTTAATTGTTTAGTTGTTGGTGGAAGTTAGGTTTCTGCAGTTAATTTGCATTTGTCAATTTAAAACAATTAGAAATCAATTCATATCCAAAATGTGGTAATTCAACGTAAAAAATTTTATTTTCAAAATATTAGTTATCGGCAACGTAAATGAAAAAAAAAATCATAAATAAAATTTATGAAGCAACGTAAAAAAAATTTCTCAAAATAATAGTTATCGGTAACGTACATTAAAAAAGTTATGAAGCAAAGTAAAAAACAAAAATCCCAAAATAATAATTATCGACAACGAAAAATATACTTGTTACTTATAATAGTTATTATGCAACTCAAAAATATTTATTATATGATAATAGTTATAGGCGACGTAAAAAATTGTTTATTGGGAATAATTATTATAAAGCAATAATTATAGAAATTTCTTAAATTTGGGCAATTTAAAAAATATGCATCATAATTATTTTAGGTCTCTATTGTCACCGTCTCACAACTCTGTCGTCGTTCAAAATATTAAAATCTCTTTCAATTTCCTCAGAACGAAACATTTGACTTTGTTTTCTTCTCATTTTACACAAAAATACATTCACAACGCACTGAGAATTTTATAAAAAGTAATATTTGTGCTCATTTTGACTCATTGCTAACTAGTGTAGCAACAGCTTTTGCTTGTTTTTAAGTTAGAGTATACTTGAAGTGTTGAAGTATGCTCTAACTCGACTATGATTGACTTAAAATCTACTTTATTTAAAAGTATGCTCTATCGATCTTAAAGTGTACTTAATTTCGACGATGACTCATGTATATAAGCTAACAAAACAAATTGCAGAAAAAATTAAAACAATTAAAAATATTAAAACCCAAAAATTGTTCAACACAACTTTTAAATTTAAGCTTACTTAAGTCGTTTGTTGCCCACTGTGTAGGCTGACTATTTCCTCCCCCTATGACTCTGTGCGATTCGCATTGTGTGGCTTAAGGGCAAATAGCAGCGGATGCGAGTTTGATAATTTGTTTCAGTGGCGTGTGCCCAGCTTAGCTCGCAGAGCAGCACGGCCACTGCCACTGCGGGCGAGCGGGCTTCATGTAATAGGCGCAAAAGGCCGGAATTTGACGGGTGATCGCCTCGCTCGATCGGTTCAGTAGTTTCCGAGATACGATGTTTTCTCGCTTACTTAACTACTCAATCCACAAGTGGGGAGCCAATGGCATAGAAAATGGCCATTTTTGTATGGCAGCCCCCTTAAGACTTGGAGATAGCAGGTAGGTATGTTTAGAAGAAACATTCGGAAGGGAAAATAAATGGATGTCGGTCATACATTTGACACGTCTGGGGGCAACCTGGGAGCAGTGGGAGTCTATTTTATAAAAATGACCATTTTGTATGGGAGCCCCATCAAGGGTTGGAGATAGGGTATAAACTAGTGGGGGTCATTCATATATTTTAACCCTCTCAGAGCAACTTCTGACCAGCTGTGGAGCAATTTGTCGAATTTCCCAGCATTTTTGTGAGCTTTGACCTCGATGCGACGCCATTTAGCCCCACCCTAGCCCCAAAATTTTTTGGTTCATGCACTTTTTCACAAAACCGCATAAAATGAGAGGTTGCGGACCATCCAAATCGAAAAATCGTGCACTAAATCCAGCCTAGTGTATATACATCTATGTGCTCATAAGGCTTTTTGAAACGTGGCATAGCATCATGGCTATAACTGCCACTACGAACGCTATGCACTGTGAACTACTGATCTCAGCCACAGGGCAGGGTTGGTCGCTTGCCGCGCGGCGTATTGGAGGCATCACAGACCAAACCCGATTTTCCGTCATTCACTTCGAAGCAAACGCGAGTAAGTCGCTCACAGCCACATCACAACCATAACCACACCGATATCAATGCCCAGATCATCTTCAATAGCAACAGCGCCACCAATACTGCAAGTGGTCCAAGCACCACACTGCCAGCACCACACGTAATCAGTGTCGTCTTTCCACATTTCAACAAAAATTGCAGGCATACATACACTTGTCAACCAATAAAACACATGCTCCATAAACAAAACTAACGTATAGGTCTTAAGTCAAATGAGTTTGTAAATTTGTCTTTCCCTAAGGAAAGAATTTTGATTATAACAGATAATTGTAACATCACATTCTCAACACTAAATTATCGGTTCATTTGTAGCATTCAAATGGTCTAAATACAACGAAAATACATCTTAAACTCGTAGTCTTCTGGCGAATAGCCCGACTGAGCTTGTGCCTAGTTCAGCAGTAGTGACCGCCTAGAAACTGGCCCATTTGGCCAAAAGCACCGACAATTGTGCAACTACTCGTAGTTGCTCCATTTTGTATTTGTGAAAAACTGATTAGTGCCATTTTCAACGATATTGATTTTATTTCGAAGAAATATTTTTCCATGTGCTACCATTCATATTAAACCTAACAGTTCTTCCAAGTTGAAAGTGTGCAGTTTTTAACATATAAGCCAGTTTTTGGTTGTGCGCTAATTTCTTTGCCATTCGGAAAATTTGACCAAATTGTGTTTTTACTTAAGAATTAAATTGAAAATATAGTTGAAATAAAACACAATACAAACAATGAAATTCTAGAATAGTTTTCATTAAAACTGTTGTCATTGGTGTTCAGACTCTGCACTTATAAATATTAAGTAACCAATGTCAAACGTTCTCACGGCAGAATTGGGCTCGGTTCCCACCGCTGCAAGTATTAATATTACTCGCCAGTGTTATCTAACATTCGGCACTCAATGCAGTTTGCATACTCAAATTCAATTCGGCAGTCAATGCATTTTGCATACACAAGGTCAATTCGGCAGTCGATGCATTTTGCACACGCAAAGTCAATTCGGCAGTCCATGCATTTTGCACACTCAAATTTCACTTGGTTAGTCGCAACATAAGCAGAAGCGGCGTAATCAATATGCAATACATTGTGGGCAAGCGTGGGAATGCTTAGCAACGAGGCCCAACGTGCCCGTAAGAACGTTTAATATTGGAAATATTATAAAAGCCCAAGAAAGTTATAAATAAAGGGAGTCAATTGGTAAACAGCAAACCTATAACACGTTTATTCTTTGCTTCGGGCTGAATCGGTTCAAGTGCCGAGTCAGACTTCAATTCAAACTGTTCTGAATCGGTTAAAGTGCTGATTTAGACTTCAGTGGCAAACTAGTCACTGAACATTTTGGTGACCCCGACGTGATCCTTTCACGTTATACACTGGCAATAGGAGATTGCCCCAACATCGACAATTCGTCCTCGGCAGTAAGAGACTGCCGTCACAAGTTCAGCAGCAGCACGTGAACATCAGATCGGGCAACAATGAAGACAATAGAAGAGTTAGTAGCAGAACTAACTGAAAGCGAAATGTGGTCGTTCGTCGAAGGCGCTGAATGTGGTCGATGTGGTCGGAAGGGACACAGCGGCAACGCTTTGCATTGTCCTGCTAGGAACGCAAAGTGCAGCAAATGTTCGTTGCTAGGGCATTTCGCCTTGAAATGTAACAAAAAACATAACACATAACTGCATCTGTCAGAGCCAACTAAGGCCATTAACCAGCCAGGTCCCAACTCCAAGCAGGAAGTGCTGGTCGAAAGGTGCAGCGGCAAAATTAACGGTGCCGATCAGGAAGCTCTTACCTGCGGCGTATGCAGCAAAAGCGACAAGGATGCATTAGACAACATACTGACTAAATTCTGGCAGCTGGAGGAATTCCCAGAAAACAAGGACCAATTTACGGATGCGGAGAGAAAATGCGAGGAATCATTTGCCCGACACACCAAGCGCAATTAAATGAGGCGATTTGTCGTGAAAATTTCGTTTAAGGGTCTTCCTTAAACGGAATTTGGCTCTTGGCGAATCCATGCAGATGGCAACCAATCGTTTCTTCAGCATCGAACGTCGCCTGTCAAAAAACCCAGTGATGAGAGAAATGTACATTAACTTCATGCGAGAATACGAACATCTCGAACATATGGAACGAATCGATCGCATCGCTATATTGACTCCTCATTACGTTCTACCACATCACGGTGTAACCAAATTGGACAGCACAACAACAAAGTTAAGAGTTGTTTTTGATGCTTCCGCAAAAACGTCAAGCGGGATTTCACTCAACGACATCATGCACAATGGGCCAGTCGTACAAAGCGAATTAACATCCATCTTATTACGCTTTAGAAGGTCACGATTCGTCTTCACAACGGACATCGAGAAGATGTATCGTCAAATATTGATTGATCCAAGCGACGAACGATTCCAAATCATCATCTGGAGAGAGTCAGCGCAGGATGAGTTGTGCTACGAGTATTACAAACTAAAAACAGTAACGTATGGAACAAGAGCAGCACTCTACTTAGCAACCAAATGTTTGCAGACTTTAGCAAAAGATCATGCAGTGCAGTTCCCACTCGGGGCAGCTACTCTAAGCAAGGATTTACATAGACTACGTCGATGACGGTCTGAGTGGTTCAGACAGCCTGGTTGGAGCAATAGCAGCAAAATATCAACTCATCAAGATTCTAGCGACAGCCACGAAAGTGGCGCGCAAATCATGCAAAATTACTTCAAGGCTTACCTCCAGAGGATCAAGATGTAGACCTAGACATTAGCAACGACTCACATAATACAGTGAAAATCTTAGGTCTTACATGGCTGCCAAAATCGGATGAATTTTGCATCAAAACAAACCGGGCTATCGATGGAAAAATAACGAAAAGGACAGTGACATCTGACTTGGCACACATTTTTGACCCATTGGGATTGATGGCTCCGGTGGTAGTTAAGGCCAAAATGATTGTCCAAACACTGTGGCAATTAAAGCTGTCATGGGATGTGCGGAAATGCACACTCAGTGGTGAGTGTGCATTTCCGCTGGTACTTAGGTAAGATAAACAATGTGAGGGTGCCACGACACATTATGCACCACAAACAATCAATAAACATTAAACTTCATGTGTTCACCGATGCATCCGAACGCGCCTATTGAGCCGCTGTTTTCAACAGAGCAGAAATAACTGATAGAACTATCTCGGTCCAACTACTCTGCTCAAAATCACGCGTCGCTCCGCTCAAAACGCAGACAATACCGCGGCTCGAGTTATGCGCAGCACTGTTAGGAGCACAACTGGTGGCAAGAGTAAAAAGGGATTTGGAATATGAGCAGCATCCGATTTATATGTGGACTGATTCGGAAATAACGTTGCATTGGATTAACTCAAATCCATCCAATTTCCAAACCTTCGTTGCTCACCGTGTCAGTAAAATTCAATAATTGACAATAGTTGAACAATGGAGGCATGTCAACACCAAACACAACCCAGCTGACTTGCTATCTCGAGGTGTAGATCCACTTCACATCCAAGGGTATACAATGTGGTTTTACGAGCCATTATTCCTTCACGGCAAGCAAGAATGTTGGCTGCAGCCATTTCGTCAGGAGCACATGATCCCTGATCAAACTGACGCAGAAGTAAAGAAAAGGGCAAACGTGCTTACTATCGCACATGAGGATGATCTGAGTAACATGGTCTACACAATACGGCATCGAAACTCCTTCGCAATGTTGCAACGAATTGTTGGCTATGTGTTGCGGTTCATTAAACGTCTGCATGATAAGAGCAAACATAGTAGCATCAACCTAACACCAACCGAACTGGATGAGTCGCTGTACGTCATAATAAGAGCCATACAACTAAGCGATTTCAGTGAAGAAATGCATCAGCTATCAAATACGGGTGAAGTCAAAGGAAACAGCGCTCTCCATGGACTGTCTCCATTTATAGACAATCGCGGCATCATCAGGGTAGGGGGCCGATTGACATCGTCACACATACGAGTACGACGCCAAGCATCTTATGTTGCTGCTTTATAACGATCCGATAGCAAAACTTATCATGCAACACCTTCACGAGAAAGGAGTCCATTGCTCGCCACAGGCATTGTTGGCCGAAACCAGACAACGATTTTGGCCAAGAAAGGGCTAAATCATGGCTAGATCCATTATCCAACACTGTGTGCGATGCACGCGGGCGCGTCCACAGATGTTCAACCAGATCATGGGAAATTTGCCAGCTGATAGAGTACAACTTCAGAGACCCTTTTTCAACGCGGGGGTGGATTTCTGTGGCCCGATATGGATACACTACAAAAGGCCATGCAAGGCTTACATTGCAGTCTTCTGCTGTTTTGCTACAGAAGCAGTGCATTCATCGGCGCACTTAATCGTTTTGCGTCAAGAAGAGGCCGTTGTTAGAACTTATATTGTGATAACGCAACCAATTTTGTGGGTGCAAAAAACCAACTGGAAGAATTGGTTGAAAGCATTCACAGCAAAAATGTCCAAGATAACATAATACGGTCAGGTGCAGCTCAAGGAATTACATTCCACTTCATCTCCCCCGAGAGCACAACATTTCGGAGGACTGTGGGAAGCGGCTGTCTCTAATGGAATGCTGGTACTTATAAAAGAAGATAATGCGCCTCCTCTGCAATGGCCACTAGGCAGAGTCGTTAAGTGCTATCCTGACAATGATGGCAAAATCAGAGTTGTTGACATCAAAACCAAAACTGGTGTCTGCAAGCGTCCCATCCATCGGTTAGCACCGTTACTGAAGAAGCAAGAAGTACCAGTGGAAGACAATTCTGAGACCAACAACGGGCCAACCCCGTAGAGACGAAGCAGACGCAGTGCATCACCTGTACTGATGGCAATGATCGTGTTCATCTTGTTACCAATAATTGCTGCAAGCCCAATCAAGGTCAAACAATTCGGTGATCGCCCAGGCATACACTTCGAACACGTCGGAAGGATTAACCGAGTGACTGCAAATTGGAACATTCTGGCATATTACGATCTCCGTCCGCTCCATAGGGAGTTGGAGCTGCTCCAGAATGGTACGATAGCGTTATCATACCTATGCAACGACATAAAGGGTGATGTCAGTTGTGCTGCAATAGTAACACAATTCGAGAATACAAGACTAGAAATAGCCACCACAAGCATACTGTTGAGAAGCAGAAGAATGAAACGAGGTGCGATGGACATAGTGGGTAACGTCGCAAACTCATTGTTTGGAGTACTTGATTCAAACTATGCAAACCAAGTGGCGCAAACCATAGAGCACGTAAAGCGGAACGAAGATCACTTGCTCCAGCTACTGCGAAACCAGACGTCCGTGTTGGACTCCACCACCAATATACTCAGATATGAGCAGAAGTCACAACAAGAAGGATTTAACAACATTACTCAACAAATAAATAAGGCTCAACAACGTCTAAATGCATTATCCAGCGAAAACACTCAATCAAGAATGATTCAATTATTCACCTTGATGGCCCTTCAGCTGGTGACTACTGCATCAAACATACAGCATCTTGAGGCAGCCATCATTGGAGTGTTAACAGACACGCGTTATGGAACAAACAGCCCATTACTGTTGACACCAAGGCAACTTAAAGAGGAGATTACGCGAATACGAGGACATCTGGCCTCGTCTGCTCAGTTACCGACAGACGTAAATAGAATATCTGACCTCTACCCACTCATGACTGTCAAGAGTGGATTGTTTGAGAATCAGATACTATTTCACGTAACAATACCTCTGATCGATAGGCAACCATTTGATCTATTCACGGTAACAGCAATTCCTGGCTTGATCAACAATCTTTTGGTGAAGATTGTAGCAGACACTCAGTATCTCGCCTTCAACTCCCACCGAGACGAGTACATGCCATTGTCAGAAGGCCAACTGGCAAGATGCGTAATCGCAACAGATGAATCAAGGCTATGCTCAAACACTCAGAAAGTCTACAATGTAAACTCCGATATTTGCTCTTGTGAAGTACACGCATTCAACATAACCTCGTTATGGATGAAACGTGTAGCACCAAACAATTGGCTTTATTTAAAAACACAGCAAGAAGGCAATTCCTAAACCACGACCACTTCCTCGAGTTCGTCTACAAGCTGACCGTCATCCGAGCTTGGAGATAGATATCGAGTGTTGACCATATGTCAACGGGGGGAGGATGTTCAGACTCTACACTTATAAATATTATGTAACCAATGTCAAACGTTCTCACGGCAGAATTGGGCTCGGTTCCCACCGCTGCAAGTATTAATATTACGCGCCAGTGTTATCTAACATTCGGCAGTCAATGCATTTTGCATACTCAAATTCAATTCGGCAGTCAATGCATTTTGCATACTCAAGGTCAATTCGGCAGTCGATGCATTTTGCACACGCAAAGTCAATTCGGCAGTCAATGCATTTTGCACACTCAAATTTCACTTGGTTAGTCGCAACATAAGCAGAAGCGGCGTAATCAATATGCAATACATTCTGGGCAAGCGTGGGAATGCTAAGTCAGCAACGAGGCCCAACGTGCCCGTAAGAACGTTTGATATTGGAAATATTATAAAAGCCCAAGAAAGTTATAAATAAAGGGAGTCAATTGGTAAACAGAAAACCTATAACACGTTTATTCTTTGCTCCGGGCTGAATCGGTTCAAGTGCCGAGTCAGACTTCAATTCAACTGTCCTGAATCGGTTCAAGTGCCGAGTCAGACGTCAATTCAACTGTCCTGAATCGGTTCAAGTGCTGAGTCAGACTTCAATTCAACTGCCCTGAATCGGTTCAAGTGCTGAGTCAGACTTTAATTCAACTGCCCTGAATCTGTTCAAGTGCCGAGTCAGACTTCAAATCAACTGTTCTGAATCGGTTCAAGTGCCGATTCAGACTTTCAGACAAACTAGTCACTGAACAACAGGAATTTCAAAGGACTGCTATTTTCAGCGATTGAACCAACATTTGTCATTCAGTGGTGTTTAATACGAAAATTTGATGAAATGACATATGAAGTTTAAATTTAAATACCAGAAATTGTTTCAATTGGTAATTATTAAAACTAGTGAACTTTTGGAAGAGTTTTAGTTGAAAGAGTATACGAAAACTAAAGCAAAAAATTGCAATGAGCAAATCACAGCGATGGAATCTGCATTCACCATTCAGTGGTGTTTTATGAGATAAACTGGCAAAATTACATTTATGCTGAAAATGTTCTTTCAACCATTTTTAAATAAAAAACTTTCTAGGTAATAACGTTCTAGAGGATTTTTTATGAAAATAGAAGCGTGAAAATTTAAAAATTGCAAAAGCCCTCAATTGGTGACTCATTTGAGTTTTTATTTCGAAAATTTTGCAAAATTACATTTGTGTTTAAAATTTATTTTAATAAATTATTTAAATTAAAAAAGAATAAAAGCTACTGAATGCAAGAAGATTTTGTACTGAAAATAAAATAATTTAATAATTTAAACAAAAATATCAAATTTGCTCAATTGGTCTTAACTTGTGCCAATAAATAGTAGGGGTATTCTCGATGTCTTGCATAGCCCTGACATCGTGCACGAAATTCATAATTGACATGGCCATGCATTTCGAGCAACGACACAACAACAAAATACAAGCAAAAACAGTTTGCATTTTTTGCATGTCATGCTACGCAAAAACCCTTGTTTTGTGTGTGACATCGCGATTGTGCGGCAGCCATTTAATTTTCTTCGTGTGCGCAAGCGTATTTTCTTTATATTTGGTTTTATTTCAACCTTTTTATATATTTTGCATATATGTCTTGCTTGCAGGTAGAAATGGATCAACCGAAAACCAAATTAAAAAGAATTGGAGAAAGTTTGCGGCACTTTTGCAATATTTGCAATGTGTGCTTTTTTGTGCGTTCTCGATGTGTAGCATTTTCCAGTCTTGCACGGTTGCATTTTTACGAATTCTTCCTCCATGCAAGACATCGAGAATACCCCTAGTGTTTTATTAAAAAATTTGGAAAAATTACATTTGCGCTGGATATGTTAATTTCAAAATTTATTTAAATAAACCAATATCTGAATAAGACAATTATAGAAAATTTTCAGTAAAAATCAAAATTAAAAAATTGCAAATAAAAAAATTTGCCCCATTCTGTATGGTTTTATTAGAAAATCTGGCACAATTGTCATGCATATGTATTTAAAACTTATGTTTCCAAATTTATTTTAGTTGCAAAATATCGAAAGTATGTAATTCTTGAAGATTTTTATAAAAATAAAAATTGGAAAATTTAACAAAAATTGCAAAAGTTCACAATTAGCAATTACCTGACCCCGTCAGTAGTGTTTCAACAGACAGCTTGGCATTGCTTTCCATTCTGTTCTGGTTTTTAATTTTCTTCTTTAACCCTTTCAATACTGCGGGGATATATAAGTCCCAGATAACGTATTCGGTTTTAAAGTGCTGGGATGGGACTAAACAGTAGTCTGCAGTCAGTACTTCACAACACGTGTTTTGGTTAGCATAACCTAACTAATTCATACTTGGTATACGTTCAGAAGCGTGCTCTTTGTGCATAAAAAAAAAATCGTATGTTCTTTTACTTATTTACAGCCCATTTAGTTCAATTATACAGAAATATCTTCACTGGCCAAAAGTCGTATTGAAAGGGTTAAACTGTTTTTTTTATTAAAATTTTTTTTAATTGCAAAATTTTGGGCGCAAGGGTAACCGCTTGACATATTTAAACAACTTTTGCCAGCAGCCAAATGGAAAAGACAGATGGCGCCGAATCTGTGAAGGCTGCGGCATTGGCGGAAGCGCGAACCCAAAAAGAAAAAGGCGGGCGTGTGCTGGCTCACGATTGTGGTTGCGGTCTGATTTGACATGGCGGCTGATGCTCCTCGAGTTGGCAGATAATAACAAAAACGCAAAACCGCAAGACCGCAACAAGAACACACACAACACAAATATGTTGTGTGTGAAAAAAAAAAAAAAAAAAAAAAATTTGTTGGCTCTGTGTGTGGAACGTGAAGAGTGGTGGTGGGTGGAGGTGGGCAAACAGCAGAATGAGCCAGATATAAGCTAGCTGTAGAGCGAACTTGTATGAAGAACTTAGAGGTTCCGAGCAGCGGAAAGTAGAGGAATGGAACTAAGACATATAAGCAGACATGGAGAGCAGAATGTAACAGAAAATATAAGATAAAAAAGTAAACAGGAAGAAAGCGAAAGGAAAATACTGATTACTGCAAAAATTTAATCAAATTGAAACATATAGGGATGAAAAGATGACAAGGGACAAGAAGCAAATTAAACTTGTGAAACAAGTAAAGAAAAACTATAAATAAAAAGGACAAATGAAAAAAAAATACAAAAATATTAAACAAGAAGAAAGGTAAAAGAAAGAAGAAAGAAATGAGATTAGGAATACTAATTAAAATATGTAAACCATGTAGAATAGAATAAAGAAGAAATTGAAGCAGGTGAAGAATAAAATGACATACATACACTAAAGTCTTCGTACAACACCTGGTTCAGAACTAATTATTAAAAAAAACTAAATATTTGTAGGAATTTTGAAAAAGTGTTGATGCAGATCTGTTTATTTAGCATTTATTTTGAATACAACAACAAAAACTAATATATTTCATTAAATAGTTTAAAAGTTTTAGACCAAAAACTAAAAAAAGTCGCTTATTTACTTCCAATAAAGTCTTCGTACAATTAAGCTGTCTGTGCATTTGTCTTCGTACACTTACGAAATTAATTAACTATGAATTATGAAAACCAACAAAATGTTTTATTAGTATTTAGTTGGATACCCATAGTTTTTAATGACGGCCTTAGGGCGATCTGGCATCGACTTTACAAGTTTTTGTGTATAGTTTGCGTCGATTTTCGCCCATTCCTCCTGTAGAACCTGTTGTAGCTGAGGTTTTGACGGAATATGATGAGTCCTTATCTTTTTTTCAAGCATATTCCACATGTGCTCAATAGGATTGAGGTCTGGACTCTGCGGTGGTGTTTTTAGTAAATGTGGAGCATTGTACAGCAAGTACAGCCTGGTGTTAAGTGCCATATGTTTAGGGTCGTTATCTTGCTGGAAGTTCAATTTCTCAGATAAACCCAACTTTTCCGCACTTGGCTTCAAATTTCTCTTGAGAATGTCAATGTATGCGCGATGATCCATTCAATTATTCCCAAGTTTCCAACGCCGCTTGCAGCTATGCAACCCCATACCATTACTCCGCCGCCGCCGTGCTTAACAGTGTTGATCGTATTCATTGGATTGAAAGCTTCTCCCGTCTTTCTCCAAACCTTGAGCCTGCCATCAGAGCCAAAGATATTGTATTTTGACTAATTGGAGAATATAACGTTGTGCCAGAACTCAGGAGATGCATTTTTGTAGTCACGAGCAAAGTCCAAACGCTTTTTGCGATTGATTAATTTTACCAATGGCTTTCGGCGAGGAGTGCGAGACTTAAAACGGGCATCAATCACGGTTTTTCGCACAGTTTCTGGGTGAACTTTTTTGCTTCGATTGGAAGGAATCCTGAGCTTATTTTCGGTGCACTTCTAAACAGATCCGCTGCAATCATACGCTTAATTTGCAGGCGATCTCCTCGTGTGAGAATTGGAGGCCGTCCTGATTTGGACTTACCTATTCTCTACGCGGCCTTCGTAATCAAAACGCCCAATGACCGATTGCACAGTAGAACGGCTGCGGGAAACGAGTTTAGCTATTTCCGCGTACGATTGTTGTTGCTTCACGTGCAAATTCAATATAAGCTTACGCTCTTCAACTGACGAGTATTTTCCAGGCATTTTTTATAATATTTTAAGATAAATTGCTTCAAATCTGACTTCCATTCTACGAATGAATGATAGGTGTCTCGCTTGATTGCTTTTTCAAAGAATAGTTTTCAATAAATTATTATTATGGGCAAAAGGACAGACATAGCTTAACCTTCTGTCTGTCCTTTGCTCAAAATTGCGTTCGCTGTCCTTTGAGGTCAGGATGACCCCAATCAAACGGTTATATAATTTAATGACAAAACATGAAGAAATGTTACACATAATTCATAAAAGAAAAGGGGAAAGCCCCGAAAAGTGTTTTTCTCGATTTTTTATTGGGTTGTAAGCGCGATTAACACTAAATAACACAAGTAGACAAGTGCACAAAACCGATCAACCGTTTTTTTAATTCCGCTTGGGGTCAAATAGACCCCAAGGGACAGGTAGAAGGTTAAGTGTACGGAGACTTTATTGGAAGTAAATAAGCGACTTTTTTTTGTTTCTGGTTTAAACCTTTTAAACTATTTAATGAAATAGATTAGTTTTTGTTGTATTAAAAATAAATGCTAAATAAACAGATATGCATCAACACTTTTTCAAACTTCCTACATATATTTAGTTTTTTTTAATGATTAGTTCTGAACCAGGTGTTGTACGAAGACTTTAGTGGTACACTGTATATAGAACAGAAAAAATAAAGAATAAGCCAGTGGAAAGAGATTAAAATAGCTAAGAAGCAAATGAAATATCTGGAACACGTAGAAAATGGTAGAAGTGGAAAAATATGAGACAAAAGCAAACAAACGAAAAACGAAAATAACAAGAAAAGGAATAGGAAAATAAATAAACATTTAAAATATGTGAAATTGGAAAAAATTATGGAAGGAGAAGAAGGGGCAGAAGCACAATTTGAAGAACAATATGAGATATGTAGAACAGGTGTTAGGAAAATAAAGAAGGAATATATCCCGTAGGTGAAACTCAACAGACAGCGGATAGACGGAGTAACAAGAAACAAAGAACAAAGAACGTGAACCGGTTGAAAAAAATGGCGACAACACGCATAAAAGCAGTAAAGGCTTGATTACACGTAAAGAGGAGAGTGGCGAGACATCAAAATGGTACTAGGCCGAGAGAATTGGGATGGCGAGCAAAAGCGACGAGTTGTTCAAACGTATTTTCACACGTGGCGAGTGCACTTTACAATGCACAAAATGAACTAAGCAACTCGCGCAATTAAAGTCAACCGAGCGGATAGTGGTGTGTGACGCATTACGCATGTTACGAGCGATGCCGCATGTGAGTTCGGGTTGCTGTCTCGTCACTCTACTCGTTACGTGTAATCAAGCCTTAAAGGCTCGAGTACTCGTTTCGTCTAAACAGTATGGCGAGTTGTTGATTGAGTCAGTGACCGAGTAGAGTGGCGAGAGAGTCACTAGAATCACATTTTGTTTACTATGCCGACTACTATTTTACCGTTATATTTTTATCTTTTTCGCAGCGATTCGCGGAATCGCTCGTGACATGCGTAATGCGTCACACACCACTTTCCGCTCGGTTGAGTTTAATTGCGCGAGTTGCTTAGTTCATTTTGTGCATTGTAAAACCGAACTGACTCGCCACGTGTTAAAATACGCTTGAACAACTCGTCGCTTTTGCTCGCCATCCTAATTCTCTCGGTCTAGTACCATTTTGATGTCTCGCCACTCTACTCGTTACGTGTAATCAAGCCTTAAGTAGCAGTAAGCGAACGACGTAGCAGTGGATCAATAGGTTGAAATTTGAGGGAAATCGCTGCAGTCCCTAACGTGAAACACTTGACAACAGGGAGAAATACATGAAAGACAAAGACAAATGAGACAATTATTCCGAAGAAACAGCGCCACATGAAAGTGAATCGAGCCGAACTGCAAAAATAGTAAAAGTAAAAAAGTAAAGTAAGTAAAAAGTAAAATGAAAGAAGAAACGAAATATAATGTGAAAAGAGGTAAGTGAGGCCAGCGTGTGGGCAATATGCGCCCGGGGTAGCAATGCCAAACGCACCTAAAATACATAACTGCAGCGGCGCTAAAAACAAAGGTCCACGTTGACAGCCTTAACCACAACAAAGGCGACTTCTACGTCAACAATAATAATAAGCTCATTAACAACAGCATGAGCAACAACAACGACAAATACAGCCACCAACAACTTTCCACCAACTTTCACTTGAACGTCCACATAAACCACAAAAGTACGCGTAATTATTTCGAAATGCTCTTAGAGCCGTATTCCTGTCCCCTGCCATGGCGCTGTTCCTCTTGTCGCTCACACGCTTTGGGCAAACTTGTCGGGGCGGGGGGGGGGGCGGAGGGGGGAGGGGGAGTGGGACTGAAAAAGTTGCGCAAAGCGCAAAAAACCTGGCGACAGTGGCCACTTGTGCTGCGACATAGTTGCAGTGGGCGGCTGGGTGGGGCGATGGCGCAGGCAGACAGTGACAGAGCGTCAACGCCTACGCCGCTTACTCATCTTGCTGCACACATTAACAGCACGTTCAAGCCAGCAAACCAGCAGCCGCCGGCCGCCGCGTAATATGCAAAGGGAAGCATACACATTTTTCAATATAAATTTTTTTATTCGCCCACATAATGACACATTTTTTTTGAGAAAACGCGCGAGAGCCAGGCGTTGCCGCGTTGGGCGTCCCTATGATGCTAAATTCTGCGCGCTCATTCGGCGAGCCGCAGTCAGCTGGTTGGAAAGGCAAAACACAACAACAACAAATTGAGAAAAACAATACCGAACTAAAAAACAACAAAATCAAAACAAGAAAAAGAAGAGCAACAAATAACAATAAAGCAAAACAGCAATAATATGAACCAAAAATTCAATAAAAAAAGAACAAAATAAAGGAAACGAAGCCTCGCCAGAAAGTGAAATAGAAAGAATCATTCTCAGTCTGCGGATGATTGACGTGTGCCTTGCCGCACACAATATGCCCCGCTGCCGTCATGCTGAAGTCGCCTACCACCTCTCACTCGCCCAGTCGCGTCTAAAGCGCAACGAAGGCGTCTGCAGCGTGGGGCGGGGCAACGCATTAAGCGCCGAGACAAGCCAAGCATACGATTAATTACATGTAAACAAAGAAAATAAACATACAGAATGCGCATGTCACACAAGCAAAAATTTTGTATGGCGGGTTCTAACATTACGACCCGCGCTCTGCTTTCATAGATCAAATATGTGGTGAGAGCGTTGGTTTGCAAGTGAGAGCGTAGTTCTATCCAAGATTCATTGAATTCAATGTATTCAATGAATCTTGGTTCTATCTGTGTTGCGCTCTTTGGTTGTGCTCGCTGCAGCGATTGTGCGTTAGCACATTGCTGTGGCGTGGAATGATTGCGAGGTGAAGACGAACGCTGTTGTTGTTGCGCTGGCGAAAAGCTGAAATTGTAAAAAACGATTTCTAATTTCTGGCTGGCTTTTGTTCTTCTTCTATAAGGCTGCACGGCGTCGCATATTGCTCCTGAACTTATTGCAGACTGTAGTGTGCGCCAAATCATAGAAAAGAAAATAAAATATGGTTGGCATGGCGACTCATATTGTCGCTACAAACAAAGTTCCTAAAGAATTTATCAAAAAAGTAGACCTAATATTTTATTGCATGAATAGGGCAATCGGATAATTGCTTTAGATCGGCTTTACAATTAAATAATGAGTCGTACAAATTTATAAAGACTTTTTTAAATTATTTGAAAGAAGTTAAATGTATGGATGATAAATGTCTTTTTTAAAACAAAAATCTGTTTTTTAATCACTGATGAAATTAAGTAAAATAAATAAATACATAAATACATAAATTTTGTATAACAAATAAGTTTTTTAACCAAGATAAACTAGAAAATACTTTTACAATTTTGGGACAAAATTCAAATATCACTCGGTCAAGTGTAGCAACTAATTCGAAGATATACAGGATTCTATGGATCAACTCCTATTACATGCTGGGACAGACGAAACTGTCTTTTGTATTATTTTATTTCAGCAGTAATGATCACGCAAAATATTTTGTAGATAAGAAATATTAAATTATTAATGAAACAATTACAAAATTAATTGTGGCATCTGTTTCCAAAAACTAAGATATGATGACGTTTTCACTGCGCTAAGTGAAACATGTTCCATAAAAATTTTAATAAAAATTATCAATCGATTACAGACTTTTGTTATAACCTATTTGCTCCTTCAGATTCCCTGATGACTGCTGTGACAGTAAATTAAAAAAAGGAAGTTCCAAACGATGCAAAACATAGACAATAAAAAAACAACAAAGGAAGAGCTGTTTTATTGACCCGCAATAATTTTTAAATTCCGTTGTTTGGAGCTTCCTTTTTTTATGGCCCACATACAATGTTTGCGTAAAAGAACTAAAATAAGAAAATCTAGGATTTTCAATTTACTGTCACAGCATTCATCACTGAACCATTCGGTAGTAGAATTCTTGCATAAGTCGGATATATATGCCTTAATACCAATTTTTTCAGGCACCGACTCAAAAATTTTGTGAAACAACAGAATGTGTTTTTGCTTGCTTCCATAAGGGAATCCGAAGGTGCTAATAGGTTACCAAAGTCTGTAACCGATTGATAACACTGTGCAAGTCCAAAATTTAGACATGGGGGGGGGACCTACTGAGTGAGTTTCCTATAGGTATACTGAGTTGAGATCCACCAGCCGTTTGGTAAGATTGGCTCTAGTTTATGAGAAATCCGACTTTGAAGTTCGTCGAGTTCGTCGCTTAAGTCTTCGAACATATAAATGCTAATAGGTCCTAAATCGTTGCGAATATCGCTTTACTGTCTTCGGCAAGTTTGTAGATATTTTAACGACCAACAAATTTGCTTAAGACACCAATGCAAAAAAACCACATTCAAACTGTGTAATTGCGATATGTGCATTTTTTGGCGCAGCGCATCGTGGCGTATGAGTGTTATTTATGTGTAATTAATTTGGCTCATTTCAGACGAGCCCGACGCTTAACACTTCGAACGTTTAAATGCTAATAGGTCCTAAATCGTTCCGAATATCGCTTTACTGTCTTCGGCAAGTTTGTAGATATTTTAACGACCAACAAATTTCCTTAAGACACCAAAGCAAAAAAACCACATTCAAACTGTGTTTTCGACAAAAATGTCCCAAAAACCCCACTTTTTCGTCAATTTAATGAGATTTTCCGTTTATGCATGCCAAACTGTAAGGAATTTCCATTCATACTCTCAACAAAGCAACAAACTTGACTTTCCCCCATGATTCAGTAAACAATATTAAACGCACAAGGGTTCAAGTAACGCAGGCACGATGGGAGCGTACCGGTCACAAGGTACTGGCTGCATGCTCTTCTCGCGCTGTGTATTTAGGTTGCCATACATGCTACCTACGCGAATGCATGCGCTGGTAAGCGATAGGATCAGAAAATTGCTAACAAGTAGGCACTAGGAAATAAGTGGTAAATCAAGGCTCCGGTTAACCGCAGCTATTTTTGCCAGATAGTTATTTTCTAGTAGGTAGTTAGTAGGTACTAGAAACTGGGTACTAGAACTAGGTACTAGAAAATAAGTGATAAATAAAGGCTCCGGTTAACCGCAACTATTTTTCCAGATAGTTATTTTCTAACGGGTGGTTTGTAGGTACTAGAAACTGGGTACTAGAACTAGGTACTGGAACTGGGTACTAGAAAATAAGTGATAAATAAAGGCTCCGGATATCCGGAGCGTTAGTCAAGCAACAGCAGTTGATTGAAGTATATCAGTTTTTACTTTGTGGAAAAGTCAAAGAGCAGAGCAGCCAACCAACAGCAGATTAAACAGCTTCATTGTTTGTTAGTGTCGGAACGTGAATTCATTTATTCAAGAAATAAATTTAATAGAACTACGCAAAATGAATTCATGCGGTGCAGCGTCATTTAATAGATATTGCTATATTTGTGGAAAGCACACTATGATGGCTAGCAAGCGCGCAATCACTACGGAAATTGCTGAATTGTACGTGCAATATTTCAACCAGACTTTCATCAGTGCTGTGCATTGGGCTCCATCAATCATTTGTACGACTTGTTTGTTGAACTTAAATCGATGGAAAAGAGGTAAATGAAATCATGTATGGTATTAATTCATTTTTAAACTACTACAACTAATTCAACTTTCTTCTTCATCACAGGAGAAGCCGATTGTATGCCTTTTGGCGCTCCAGTGATTTGGACACAGCCTACAGAACATAATCCAGATGAGTGTTATGCTTTTGTTAATGGTGCGAACGGGATAAACCGAGCCAAAAAACGTAAAATGGAATATAGAGGAACAGTGTTTGTTCAGTTGCCGCTACCACATTCGAATCTCATGCCAATCCCGAGAAGACAAAGTCCAACAGAAGCATACATTCCACCTACTTCCGTTGCTGACGCAGAATCGTATGGATCATTTTATGTGCACCATGCAAACACATCGAAATTTCCCAAAGTGGTTTGGATAACATGGTGCGTGGCCTCAAATTATCACAGCGGCAGTCCATTCTTTTGGCTCATGATTTGAGAAAATCGAATATATTAGCACCAAATGTAAATATATATAGTGGGATCGGTCGTCATCGTCGCTTCTCTGGTTTTTTCAAAGCCATCGAAAACAATTCATTAGCATATTGC
The DNA here is from genome assembly GCA_963668005.1 of Melieria crassipennis. NCBI lineage: Eukaryota > Metazoa > Arthropoda > Insecta > Diptera > Ulidiidae > Melieria > Melieria crassipennis. Next base: position 6,478,101 of record OY764964.1, on the reverse strand, counting down.
ACTAATATCAAGGGTTTAGTTCTAACGATGCACAATGAATACAAGCCGGAAGATTGGCGATTGTTCATTGATTCTTCTAAGAGCAGTCTCAAGGCGTCCCGGTTGCTATCAGCACAAATACGACAGAAAATTACGCATCGCTGAAAAAGGTCATTGATTTGTTGGAATACGAAGATCATCGTTGGAAAATTTTGAAAGTGATATCTCTACTTAGAGGGATGCAGACGGGATACACAAGAAACATGTGCTTTATGTGTTTGTGGAACACTCGATTTCCTGGCGATAAATATCACAAAAAGGACTGGCCACTGACAGAAGCATTCAGATTGCGTCATGGAAACATCATTGAGGTTCCACTTGTGCCAATCACAAAAGTGTTGCTGCCACCGCTCCATATCAAACTTGGAATTGTTAAGAACTTCATTAAGGCACTAAATCCTGACGGCAGTGCATTCAATGAATTGAAACGAATTTTCCCGAGATTGAGCGGAATGAAAATTAAAGAAGGTATGTATGAAACCATATATTTATATCAGTCATGCTCTATTATACACTACCCAACACTTATTTCCGAATAATTTAATCACAGGCATTGTCAATGGACCCGATATTCAACGATTGATGAGGGATGAACGATTTGAAGCCTGTCTGTCTGATCTGGAGCTTGTGGCTTGGGATTGTGTCAAAGCCGTAATTCACAATGTACTTGGAATATATCGCGACGAAAATTTTCGCATGCACATTGAAAACATGCTTGCTGCATTCCACAATATCAATGTAAGAATGTCATTGAAAATTCATTTCTTACATAGCCACATGGACAAATTCGCCGAACAATCACCAACCGAATCCGATGAGCATGGCGAACGTTTTCATCAGGTGACGGCAAGACTCGAGCACTGGTACAGTGGCAAGAAGCTCGATGCTCTCCTTGGGGACATTTGCTGGAACTTGCAGCAAGAAGATGAAGAAGGAACAGTATAAGCAACGAAATATATATAATATGTTCCATAGTTCAAAGTTTAGCAAAGTATCTAACTAAAATTTGAAGTGAAATCAAGATTGTGCGTTTAATATTGTTTACTGAATCATGGGGGAAAGTCAAGTTTGTTGCTTTGTTGAGAGTATGAATGGAAATTCCTTACAGTTTGGCATGCATAAACGGAAAATCTCATTAAATTGACGAAAAAGTGGGGTTTTTGGGACATTTTTGTCGAAAACACAGTTTGAATGTGGTTTTTTTGCTTTGGTGTCTTAAGGAAATTTGTTGGTCGTTAAAATATCTACAAACTTGCCGAAGACAGTAAAGCGATATTCGGAACGATTTAGGACCTATTAGCATTTAAACGTTCGAAGTGTTAAGCGTCGGGCTCGTCTGAAATGAGCCAAATTAATTACACATAAATAACACTCATACGCCACGATGCGCTGCGCCAAAAAATGCACATATCGCAATTACACAGTTTGAATGTGGTTTTTTTGCATTGGTGTCTTAAGCAAATTTGTTGGTCGTTAAAATATCTACAAACTTGCCGAAGACAGTAAAGCGATATTCGCAACGATTTAGGACCTATTAGCATTTATATGTTCGAAGACTTAAGCGACGAACTCGACGAACTTCAAAGTCGGATTTCTCATAAACTAGAGCCAATCTTACCAAACGGCTGGTGGATCTCAACTCAGTATACCTATAGGAAACTCACCCAGTAGGTCCCCCCCATGTCTAAATTTTTGAGGTCAAATTTCACGCACAGTGTAATTTTTATGGAAAATAAATATTTCACTTGGCGCAGTTAAAACTTCATCTTCCTTTCTAAAGTTTTGGAAACATTTTTGAGAGAATTTTGATTTGATTGATAATGGCAGTAAACACTGTTCAATATTGACGTCACATTTTTCTCGAACTGTGTTGCAAAACCAATCGCCAACACAAAAAGCATACACACAAAAACTACAACAACAAAAAGCATTGGCGTCGTTGAAGCGACGATCATTGCGCTGGCTGATGTGTTGCTGTGAGAAATTTGCACAAAAAATGATTGAGAGTCCAAAACAACCACCAACACCTCAAAGTACACAGGAGAAGCGGTACTTTTACTTCATGTATGTTTGTGGTGGCGTGTGCTTCAGTTCGCACAGTCAATGAGCGTAAACTAAAGCGCTTGCTCTCCTTGCACCGCTCTTTCCCTTTTGTGGCTTCCCCCCGCTCTGTGAAGCTCGCAAACAAAAATTTGAATTTTTGAGCTCAGATGCGCCTTCTATACACTTCATATTCTTTTATGTAAAGGAACGCACGCACACACACACATATACAAACATCCCTGCAAGACAGGACCCTGTGGGAAATCGGACTGGTCCAAGTCTAGTTTTTCAACTGGTCGCTTGACAGTCATATATGTATGACCTCAGAATCGACTCGTTTTCTTGGAGCAAACTCACCCTTTTAACATGGCGGTGTCCTAGGCGAGGGTCAATTGTCCCCGTCTGCATCCATTAGCAACTAGTCCAAGGTTAGTCCGAAGTAAACCAGTTGCGAAGCGACTAGTTTGCGAACTAGTTTATTCTGGATTAGTTTTCTAACCACTCGATTTTTATGGGGAAAATAAAACAGTGCATTTTTTAAATAATTATTTTATTTAAAAAATATTTTAAAATTTTTTAAATTTTTTAAATAATCATTCTATTTTAAAAATACTTAAAAATAAAAACAAAAAATCATCGCGAATAAAAAAAATTGTTGGTGCATTTAAAGATGAACCAAGATGAATTTCGACTTGTTGACACACTTCTGCCGGAACTGGTTGGGGCCTGATGCAGTGGCAGATCCAGGGGGGGTGTGGTTTTGGGGGTTGAAACCCCCCCGAAATATGTGGATCGACTATAAAACTACATACAAATTAAAAGACATTTTATAAATTTTAAGGAATTACTTTTTAAAACCCCCCCGAAATATTTTTCTGGATCCGCGCCTGGCCTGATGCAATACAACATCCTGACTTCGCCTGCAATAAATAAATGAATTAATAAATAATTACATAAATAAATATATTAATACGCACCTTTCAGCTGCTGCTGCAATTCGTTGCTTTACGCAACCACGCAAAATTCTAACTGAAATCATTCAAGACAAAACGTGCAAATCGAGCAAACTTCGTGTCATAGAAACAGAAAGTTCGAAAAATGCAAACATTTCTAGGTTGTTGTTGTAGCAAAACAATCGCAAGATCAGCCTTAACAGTATTTTTTTGCTTCTCTCACCTCTGTTTCGTTTTTCTGATTTTTATGTGCTCTTCTGTCGGCCTCGATAGCTCAGCGGGTAGCGCGCTGGCTTCTCATACCGAGCGCCCCGGGTTCGATTCCTGGCTAGGGCTGGAAAAAAACACTCATCTACTTCTGTCGCTATCCACATGAAGGGAATGAGAATTACAAGAATCGCACAAGTGCGCTCTTGGCAGGCAATAGCAAAACCTCCAAGTGTGAAAGAAAAAACTGCCCATCGCCGTTCGGATTCGGCGTTAAACTGTAGGTCCCCTCCCCTCCCTTTCCCCATCCGTTTGAAATGTGTGTTGTATCACATGTTGAAAAAACAGTGTTGCATACGCATTTCAAACGGGTGGAATCCTGTGGTATCACAACGGGCCCGTTAAGAGGCCTAAGTGTGTCTCATACAGAGGCAGCCACTTCAACCTAACCTAACCTATGTGCTCTTCTCGCTTATGAACGCGCACACAGAACGTGAACGATTAGACGCGAACTGACTGACTTCTGCATCCGCTGACAGTCACTTTGACAACTAGTTGTCCAATTGACTACAAAAAACCAGTTGAAGGACCAATGAATTTTGGGAACTAGTTGTCTCAGGCAGTGGCGGATTTACACATTACCCAAGTATAGGCTGTTGAATTTTTGCCGCCCTTACCTCTGCAATTGTGAATTGTCAGTTCCTAGATTATCTTTACAATCCAACAATTCGGTTCAAATTGTACAAGAAATAGTTTTTGAGTATATTTCTGAGGTAATCAAAGTTCAATGGTGTATGACTAATAAGGCAGGGTATGCCACTCACACTATAATGTACATTCGGTAAACGTAGTTAAATAACACCGGCACACAAAAAAAAAGTGGTCTGTACATTTGACTAGACCCACCTATCCTTATGTATTTCGGTGCGCTGAAACCGAATCCGAGGTCAGTTTTGTCCGTACACCCTCAAAATTTTGAGTATATTGCAAAAAACTGCCAAAAATGTCTAAAAATCGCAAAAATTGCAGTTATAAAAACGACAAAATGTTTTTTTAATTGTATGAAGTATTTTTCTGATGTATTTCGATGCGCACCATGTTGAAAATTTGAAAATTGTATAAGGCAAACGGACTTCAGATTTAGATTTAGCGCATCGAAATACATTTGAAAAACACTTAATTGAATTTTTTTTTAATGTTGTCATTCTCATAACTGCAAATTTGTGCAATTTTCAGCCATTTTTAGCGATTTTTATCATTTATTTTAAATTTGGAGGGTGTATGAGGCAAACTAATATCAGATTTAGATTCAGCGCATCGAAATACATACAGAAAAATACTTCATACAATTAAAAAAACATTTTGTCGTTTTTATAACTGCAATTTTTAGCCATTTTCAGTCATTTTTAGGGCTTTTTTATCATTTAATTCAAATTTGGAGAGTGTATGAGCCAAACGGACTTCAGATTTGGATTCAGCGCATCGAAATACATAAGAAAAATACTTGATACAATTCACAAAAATTTTTTTCATTTTGATAACTGCAATTATTTGCGATTTTCAGCCATTTTTGGCAGTTTTTTGCAATTTACTCAAAATTTTGAGGGTGTACGGACAAAACTGACCTCGGATTCAGTTTCAGCGCACCGAAATACATAAGAATAGGTGGGTCTAGTCAAATGTACAGACCACTTTTTTTTTTGTGTGCCGGTGTAATCTTTATTGCTCTTACAAACAGTTAAAAAAAATAATTTTAATTAACTTATTAAAGTTTCTTACAATACCTTTTTGCGCGATTTTTTGTTGGCAAAATCATCGAAAAGGTCGTCGTAAGTGATCTTGTTCATTAATTCTGACTCTATACACAAAAGAGCTAAAGCGTTTAATTTTTCTTGACTTAAGGTCGATCTCAGATAATTTTTTACCCTTTTTAGACAAGAAAAGCTTCTCTCACCCGAACAATTTGTCGCTGGAGTACATAATGCCATACGAAGAGCTATGTCCAAGTTAGGATAAACGTTCTGCAAATTCTGTTTTCGCAGAAACGAAGATAGACTTTCCAATGATTCAGAATTTGGTTTTACTGAAATTCCTTCCGTAGAAATGTGACATTTAAAATTAATGCATTCTTGAACTAAGTCAGTCTCTAAATCATTAGAATATATTTCTTCCAAGGCGAGAGCTTTTTTTGTAAGTGTTGATGATGACAATTCACTCATTTTGGTCAAAAACGAAAACTTTTCGTTGAACTTGTTGTAGGCCTTCTGTCTTTTTTCTAATTCAGATACGAGTCTATCAATGATGACGAGAAATGTGTTAACTCTGAAAGTATCACTCGCGGTCATTTTTATTTTTTCATCAGGCGTTTCATCATATTTTTTTTTTCTTTTCGGTTGTCTTTTTTCATGTCTTTTGTATACTGCTTCGACACGCTTAACTCCATCGCCTTTTCTTCGAAATACTTAAAATTTCCTCGTTGATCTACGAAAAACTTGCGAAGCGATTCATAAAGATCGGCTACAGTAATCAAATCTACGGTAGAAGCCTGAATTTGTACATTCACTTTGTTTATTCTTTCCAAAACAACATTCCACACAACAACCATTAACGCCGTTTCCAGCTGTTCTAATTTTAGAAGAATTCCTGTAGCTTCGTTTCGTGTAACAGGCTTTTCGGTGCAATCATCCCTGATTGTTTCCAAAGCTTTAAGGATTTCGTGCCAAGAATCTCTCAAACTTCTGCATGCATCCTCTCTAGCTGACCACCGTGTGAGGTTTACTCTTTTCACCGTTTTCCCTTCTCCGACTTCAGTTATTAATTTTTTCCAGCGTTGTGTTAAACTTACAAAAAAACGTAAATTTCTTGGAGCAACATGAAGAAGCGACATGCTTCTGTACAAGATTCAGCAGTCGCAGTTGCCACTAAATTTAAAGAGTGGGCAGAGCAAGGAACGAAAAAAGCAAACGGTGCTTGGTTTTTAATTTTAGCTTGTAAGCCGTTGTACATTCCAGACATATTCGCGGCATTATCATATGATTGTCCACGACAGTCTTCAATATCTATTCCTAAGGTTTTTAGTTCCGAAGTAATGGCAGAAAACATATCTTCAGCTTTATGTCCCACTGAGGGCAAAAACTTGAGAAATCTTTCACATGGTTCTCCCGTTTCCAAAACGTATCGAATCACGAGAGTGACTTGGTCCACATGTGCGATGTCTGGTGTTGAATCGATGATTAGGGAAAAGTATTTCGCCGTTCGTATCTCGTCTCCAATCTGCTTCGAGACTTTATGACCCATCAAGAGAATAAACTCATCGCAAACGGTCTTTGATAAGTAACTGGTACTACCAGATCCTTGATTCCCAAAGAGTTCAATATGACTGGCTAAAAAAGGATCAAACTCAGCTAACAGTTCCAACATCATAAAATAATTTCCGTTGTGTGGATCACCGAACTTTTCACTTTTTCCTCTAAAAGCGAGACCTCTTGAACACATCCGCTTCACTACAGCAACGACCCTCTTCAGAACGTTTCTCCAATAAGCAATTTCTTCATCAAATTGGAGATAGAGTAAATTGTTGATTTGACCATGAATCTCACTTCTAGCTTTCAAACTAAGCATACTAGATTTATGACGCGCCGAGTTTTCATATTGAGCTACTCGGTATTCTGCATTTTTCCAATCATTAAATCCTTGGTTCTCAAACTGAGTTGTATTCTGTAATGGACCGAATGCCAAAGAGGGTCGGCAATATACGGAACTCTTACTTTCAGAATAAACCAGCCAATTTCGGTCTTTCACTTCATTATTTTTCATTTTTTGGAAGATACTCACTGGCAGGAAACGACGCTGATTAGCATCTAGTTTTTCACTTTTAGAGAAGTCACAAGTCTGGTTTTGATCGAATCAAAACGATAATGCGATAATCTCCCTTAAGGTATCGTTAATTTCCCATAAAGCCGGATCTTTGTTTATATTTACTGTTGTTTGCACTTGGTCATCATTTAACCCCTGAGTCTGAGACGTATCTTCAATTTTCAAGCTGCTATCACTTATTGATGATTTCTCTTCGCCAAGAACATAATTATCATTTTTATTTAAAGTGGATTATTCAACAGATGATTGGGCTGCAGAGTTAAAATCTGTTTCATCTTTTCCAGATCGAATTGTCACAGTGCACGTTGTTGAAGTTTCTGATATTTCGTCAGTACTTCCACTTTTAAAAAAACTGCCAATTTTTATTGTTTTACGGATAATCTGCTCTTGTTCTTCTTTTTGCATTTTGGCTTTCTTTTTATACTCAGCTCCACTAAGTCGCTTTCTTCCATCACTCATTGTAACAATTTTTTCCCAAGAACTGAAATGAAAAAGATAAAATTATGAGGGTTATTTCTCGTACACAATTAGTAGTATCCTTTGTTTAGACCTCAGACAATAAATAATTAATGTACAACGGTAATTTTTTTTAAGCTATCACAAAAAATCGAAACTTCTTCGCATAGCTTTCGAAGAAGCTATTTCAACTTTAGGGAAAAGAAGAATTCTTTTGAAATTTCTAATATATTTTTCCCACAACTGGGATTGTTGAATTTTTCCCGATGAATTGTTTATTCCCAATTATTATTCCGATGTTTGCTTTATTAAAAAAAGACAAAATAACAATAGAAGCATGAGAAATCTTTTGGAATACTATTAAAGGTTGACGTAAAAACATTCAACTGTTCAACGTGACTGTGTTTCAAGCATCGAATTGAAAAATATTTTGCAGGACTTTTTCAATAAACTGATTCATTGTGGATGATTATTTATATTGTATAATGATTATTATAATTTTTTACTCACCGGTGCTATGGAAATATTCATACAATCGACGAACACTTTGAAAAATCACAGCGCACAACGCACACCAGGAAGAAGTGTGAATTCGTTATGCAATTATTGCGGGAAGCTATCAATCGAGGCTTTGTTTATTGAAGTACGGGACTTCCCCGTTTGCCCTTGTTGCAGCTTTACACTGTTGCCAGATTGGGCTACATGTCGCCAATTGGGCTACCTCAGATTCCGAATCTGACGACTTGGGCCTGCCAGCATCTGGCAACCCTGCAGCTTTATTTTGAAAGTGTCGTTAAAAATTACGACACTCCTACTCGAAATATTAATAATTTAATAATTAATTAATAATAATAATAATAATATGTCTCGTGCCTTGTTATATGGGTGTTTGACCGTAGAATATAGGAGTTTGCGGTACCCGTTGAAAGTACAATGAAAGAGAAGAGGGAAAAGTCATCGGAAAGGTGTATTGTGGACTTCTAGACAGATATCTACACATCAGAAAATCGTCCGACGAAAATCTAAGAAAATCGGTTTTCAAATTTGCCGCCCCTAAAATCTGCCGCCCTAGGCTCAAGCCTACTTAGCCTGCTGGTAAATCCGCCACTGGTCTCAGGTCCGACAGGGGACTGATGGAAACTCCAACACATCCACAAAAATTCTCGTTGAAACATTTACATATTCCCTTTGAATTAAATAAAATTCTGAATAAAAAAAAAAAATTTCTTCTGCTATTAATCCAATGATAATAAAAGAGATATTTCGGCTACATTTCTTACAAACGTGAAGTTATGTATGAGAGAACGAGATAGCTAATGTATACATTGGCTCGTGAACTTGACAGGTGCTCGTACACATGGCGCACAAAACTCGTCAAGTTTGGTGAAACTTGTGAGCTTGCGGATGGACGCTGAAAACTAAAAAGAGGAAAAAATGAAGGAAAAAGGCGAAAAATGGAAAAATAAAAGCAAAATAAAGATAAGTATTTGCGTTTAGTGAATAAAGTTAATAAAATGAAAAAAAAGAACATTGCAAAATTGCTTGAGCAGACAGAAAAGGATTGACGAATCCAGTGTCTCGAAATTTTAGAAATTTAAGAAATGGAATGTGCGGAAAAATCATAAGAAAATAACCAAAATTCTTAACTAAATGCTAAATCCTTCTTAAACCCTTTTTTAGACTACACAAACTCAACGGTTCAGCGGAAGATGGAGATGAAGAAAATGTTTGCAGAAAAAGTTTGGAATTATTCAACTGTGATGTTAAAAAGTAATTTCAGTTTTTTAGATTAATTAATATTTAAATTAACAATTTTAAATTATTTTAGTTTAATTCATTCCAAAATTGTGTAAAAATAAATGAGTTACTATTATATAGTCAATTAAAGCAATTAAACAACAAAAAATGACTTTTAATCAGTGCTGATAGGTTTATACACCAGTCCTAATATCAGTACTCAATCAGGGTTGATTTATCATCTGATTAATCAGGACTGGCAGAAACTCTGTTGAAAGCTAATGTGAGTGAGCGAGACAGCTTGAAATTCACAAGGAATTCAAACCACAATGACAGAAGGTGCGAGCAAACAGCTGCCCATTGAATCTTTTGCCATAGTAGGTTCGAGCTAGACAGCTGTATATCTGTGCCAGATACCAAAACTCCTGTGTTGAAAGGTGATGGAAAATCACACGTATACGTGAGTTTCTATCAGAATTTTCACACGGCTCTTCAGAAGCTGATGGGAATTCTGGTGGAAATTTCTATCAGCACTATAGGTTAAATGATTAATCATTTAACCCACTGTGTTCTTGCAGGGATAGGAACACCAACACATACATATTTGTAGTACATCGCCCACACACACAGCATTACACAAGCGGATATGACCGTTGACAGGTCGTGAAGAGCGGCGCTGGAAAGGTGGGGCGGTAGCGGGAAATGGCAGCGGAAACGGCCTACATTACCGGAATACGGTGTATGCGACAACGCAAATGTTAAAAAAGAAAACAAAACAACAACAATAGCAACAGTGACAGCAACAACGAAAACAAACTTTAAAACCACTAAAGGCAGACTTATGTAAATGCGTGTACATTTATTGCAGCTACACCAACAACAACAACAACAACAGTAGTGACAGAAACTGGTGCGAAAAAAAGGCGCAACAAAAACAGACCGGAAAATAACAAATAACGTCAAAATACCGAAAACAAAAACTATTGAACGTCGTTGGGACAGAAAACTGACGCGGGCAGCTGGAGGGATAAAGAGTTATAACGATAGAGAGAAGTCAACATCCATCAAGGGATGATGACTTATATCGACGAAACCAAGAATCGGCAGGTGGCCTAAAGCGTGATAAGTACGCGAAAGTGTTAAAACAGAAATACTTGTACGAAACCAGAAAAAATAAGAAGGGCATACTATATGTGGCAGTATGAGGACAAAAAGACGAAAAAAAGAAAGCGCGAAGAGCAAAAACACCGAGAGAAGCGGAAAGAGGCCGAGAAAGCTAAAGCAGCAGAAAAAGCCAAAGTCGAAGCCAGAGCAATTGAGAAGGCCAAAGCGGCGGAAGAGATGGGCGTCGCACACTGGGGTAATTCATGCCGATTTTGGCGATTAATTCACCCGGACTATTTAGACATGAAAAAAGTATTAGGTTTAGTTAATTATACATAAAGAAGTGAAAAATAAATGTATTTGAATATATTTTAGTGGATTTTTTTTTATTTATGACAAAAAATACAAAATTCGTACAAAAGGGTCTAATACAGAATTCCTCGCATATTTATTAATTACTATCAGAACTATCATTGTATTCACCCACGGTTTCACCTTCGCATCTATCGTTGTCATCATCATCATCATTGTTCATATCATCGCCTTCTTCTCCCGCAATTACCAAGAAATCCAATGCTTCCCCTGGCATGCGCGAAACTTCTTTATGCGGCAATTTCGTTTCAGATGATATAATGGGATCAGAACTTAAAAGCAGTCTATTTAGAATGTCTTCGTTGCTTTTTTCACGGCTACTTTTTCGAGAAAAATATTCCCTGAAAGCCTTAAAGTCTTTATTTCTCGCTTCCTGAGCTTCTTCAGATAACTCACCGATTGGCAACAAGGCGTGAGTTATGACATCTGGTCCATGAATTAAATATTTATGAACCGTTGTATACCAGGGATAGTACTCAACGAAAGATTTGACACAATTTAAGGCAAAGAGTTGGTCAAATAACGAGTATACCAATAACATTTGGATTCGTTCCTACATGAACATGGATTCGTTCCACTTTTTTTAATATCTTGAAAAAGTAGTCATTTGCAGTTACCCTCTACCGAATTAGTTTAATGCACATCACTGCGGTTATTTCAATCGTAATACAAACAATAACAATGCCCAATACTGCAACTTCTGATAAATACGGTCAGTTGACCTAGTTTTGCACACACCCTACAACATAGACAAATGAAATAATCTAAGATATCGAAATTTTATTTGGTTCTGCAACATTTGATACGATTTTGTATTGTGTTTCACAAATATCTTAAAAACCGAAAATACTTACGTGTCGCGATATCCCGACTTATAGTATATGTCGCCTAATATGCTGGCTAATATAAATCTAATAAACCGGCCCCCTGTAATGTAGGGTAAAAAGCATAAGGCAATGCTAAAAACCATACATTGAACAACAACAAAACTAACATAAAACAATTCGCTTGTTGATTTTCTCATATTTTTTTGCATTTACATTTATTTCTTCACTTTCCTTTCACGGACCGCATGCATATTTTGCCAAGACTTCACATACAAAAATCGAAATGCTGCAAAAGTGCGCAACAATAGCGCAACTTTTTTTTCATAGAAAGTTGCTAGAATATCCACAGATTACGAGTATGACAATATTTTAGGTGAACATCACTGAACAAACAACTATATGTCTATGAATAGGGTCAAAATAAGGCAATTTTTAAGCTTTTTTTTTTTAAAAAATAACAAAAATATTTACAAACACTTAACCCTCATCCGACGTTCAAGAAAACTCACACATAAGATGTTCGGGTGAAATTTCACCCATATGGTACTTTGTATTGTTTTAATGAATTTTTTGACCAAGTATAATAAAAAATCATTTGTTATCTTTAATCTTTATTATCTTTGTTATCTTACAGATAAATAAGTTCACAAAATGTTCTATATTTATTACAATTAGGGCAATTAGGTTAGGTTAGGTTAGGTGGCTGCATCTGTAAGAGACTCACTCGGAGGCCTATTATCAGACCCGTTGTGATACCACATATATCACCCGTTTTTTAAATGTGTATGCAACACTGTTTTTTCCTCAATATATGTTACAGCACACATTTCAAGCGGATGGGGAAAGGGGGGAAGGAAGGGCAGTAGTTAACTAAAACTTTGTGTTCACCACATGTATACTTTTTTCAAGAATTGCAAGCAGAATATGCCTTTCGATCGTTTTTGATAACAAATTGGCACCGTGTTTCAATTATTTTTTACTTTTCTACGCTCTGATTTTCTGACAAGGTTTGGGAAATTGGCTGTATTGAGATAAGAAGTCAGCATGAAGATTTTCCTTTCGGTAACGTTGTTCTACGCAAAATCTTTAGCTTTACTAAACTCAAATCTAAGTCTTCAAGAAAAATTCGCCGCTTGTACTTTTTGTTGTGATTCCAGCTGGAATCGACAGCCATTAGTTTTTCGCTTGACGGTATAGTTAGTTACCGACCAATTGGTCTATAGGGTCAACTACTGTTTATGACGTATTGAACAACGATATAATTTCGGATAATTTTTTGTCACCCACATTCCATGAAAAGTACTCAAAGGGGCATCTTCAACGAAAAGGCAGCAATTGTTTACTTAGTGTGTCCTTTTTATAGGACATATAAAACAGTTGTCGCTAAACTCACTTTTCTCATATATCTCTTATGGGTGTTAACGAGCTTTATTCTTGATTAAAATCGTTACGTTCTTGGCGATTGGTTTTGTCACCGACAGAACGAAAAATTGGTCTGCCTGTTGTGTAACTCTACAGATTATCAAGAGGTTATCCATTCGACTTATAAACACCACTCAAAATTGAAATACCAAAATATGCCTGAATATCACCAACGCTCATCCACGCACTGCCAAAAAATCGCAAACCTTCAACATTAGTTTTGTCAGTTACTATCTCAAACATTGGTCTTTATTGGCATCTTTTATTGCTGACACACGACTTCTAGCATAGCGAGTTATACCAACTTTAGTTCAAATAATATAATTGGCTCTTACTTTTCCGTTAAGTTCAGGAGGCCCATTGATCCATAAAAAGGGTTTGCCTATAAAAGCAGTTCAAAACTTCCAATCCAGTGACGTAATTTGATGGCATTTTCTGTATGTGTTGCGTTAAATTTCCATACAATTTGTATATGGGTAAAATTTCACCCGAACGTCGCCCACGTAACTTTTTTTGTAATCACCGTTATAATGAAATAATCAATATGTTGTAGATAATTTCTAAAATTTATATTGGTTTGCTACAAATACAAGAAACCTTAATCATATGGATAAATATATAGAAAAGTTATAGCATCCCAAAGTTGAAAATGGGTGAAAAATCACCCGAACGACGGATTAGGGTTAAAAACAAAAGAGATTAATATTTGAATACTTAAATACCTGAACAAGAAGCCTCCATCATCACTTTTATGCTACTTTAAAGACTTGTTAAAAAAATTTGATTTGAATAATTGGAAAATTCACGTTTCACGCTGCGCGTACGACAAATGAAAAGAAATGTCAACTTTCAGAGTGGATTGCAGGAATACGGTAAATTATTTTACAACAATTCTTTTACCTAGTGATGCGGAATTTTATCTACTTTAACCCGGTACCAAAAAAAGATCAGTACCTTTAATTTTCATTTTTGAATTAATCGCCACTTTACTTATACATATATTACCCCAGTGTGCGTCGGTGGAAAGGCCGTAGGCGAGAGAGAGAGAAACTTATAAGTAGGCAATGAAGAGCGAACGACGAGATGAACTGGAGGCAGTGGCGGCTTAAGGTGCTCGGGGGCCCGGGGCGGCGACGGCTGAGGGGCCCCCACAAACGGTGCAGAATAAGTTTGCGTACAAAACTAATAACTGAAATTTCCGGTTATGCTTTTTAATTTTTTTAATTTGTATTCCATTGAGCAGTAAATGGACAGTAAAGAGACAAATTATTTTGAAACGTATATGTGCTTGAAATTTTATAGAAAGCAATAGAATCCCAGAGAAAAAATGAAAAATGGATAAAAGGATAATCTTACTAATTCGTTCTAAATTTGATAAAAACTTTCGTGAAATTAGGAAAACTTTTGGGAGAGCAAACTCGTCATTTCAAAAAGCCATCTTAAAACTAAAAAAAAAAACAGAAAATCTTGCTTCGTTACTACGATCTGGCCATTATTTTAAGCAACCCGAGCAGGAGAATTAGATTGTTTTGCGATCAGTGCATCATTACACTACTCATAGATAAAGTGTTTTCTAGACTAACTTTGGCCGCTGAACACGAAACTGAAAATAAACAAATGTTTTTAAGCGTTTTCAAAAATCTTCGAAAACGAGTGTTTTTCCTGTTGTTTCAGTTATTAGCACATATCTCCTGAAAGAATTATCTGATTAACACGAGCTGTCCTTCGCTCAAGAAGAAGATAATACCTTAGCCTTTTTAGTGATATATATATTGTTCAAAACAGATGAGATTTGGGGAAGTTACTGACAAGTAACTTCCCCAAAGGAAAGTTGTAACAAAGTGAATTTTTCGACCTAAAAATCATAAATTTTCGAATATTCTTTTTATGGATAAAAAAATGATCTCCCCTAGTTTTAAAATCTAAGATGAAAGATATATTATTATTATATATTTTTAGAGCAAATATATTACTTGAGCAAATATTAAGCCTGACATCAATCGAATTGAAAGAAAAATGACAAAGTTATGATGCAGTGAGTAAAAACACCAACTTTACATTTATTACACTGTGCGAAAAAATTTTTCTTTTGCCGAGACCCATCCAAATTTGGATATAGATGTAAAACTAGAGATCATTTATAGTAATCTGGCATAGTCAGGTTTTCATTTTCTGGCCCAAAGTCCTTTTTAAAAAACTTTAAAATTTTAAGGACATACACATATCAAATTTTTTTTTTAATTTATATGCGGTTGTGCAATGATGGACATATGGGTATCAAATGAAAGACATCCTTTTAACTAAATTTTCAATTTTGAAGATTCAGAACCAAAATATGCCAGGTAGGGAAAACATACATGATTTGGATTTCAGTCTGTAGATTCATACATCTAAATTTTATTCTATTTCAAAGTCCCAGTCTAGAAAAGACTTTTATTTTTAGGTGCATTTATCGTGTCGAGTAGTTTAGAAATGTACAGAAATATTTTATAAAACCCAGTAACAGTAGCTTACTTACAAGGAGCATAGAATTGCTTTCGTAAAAGAGTCTATCAAAGAAGAAAACCGGATTTCCGGGACGATGTGTTGTTATCCAACCAATAATTATAAAAATAATAGTAATAACTGTAAATTTGTTTGACTTCTACAAAGTTTAATGAGGTCAAATAATTGTGTAATTCACACTAGTTTACAAGCGAACTCTAAGATTGCGATATTTAATTTTTAACTTAGAATTTTGTATTTGCATACTTTGCACAAAATTTTAAGTTACAAATTAATTTTAAGTTACAAATTAAATATTGCAATCTTCGAGGGAAAATTTTTTGAAAATTTGCAAACAATTGTTATTTAGAAAGGATGTTTTCTTGCCTTTGTTGAACTGAATTTGTTATTGCAATTTCAAAGTCAATTGTCGATACTGTGTCTCTTTCAATTGATAAAAGTGACAAACAACCTTTCAACGACCATTGTGGAGCGCAAATAGTTTTTTACAAGTTTCAGTTTTAAAAAACTTTAAATTTTTATATACAAGCTTCTCTCGGGGGCCCCCCGCAGCCCGGGGCGGTCCGCCCCTCCGGCCCGGCCCCCCCGTTAAGCCGCTACTGACTGGAGGATCAGCTGAAAAGCATTTCGCGAAAAGTGAAGGAAGTGAAGAGTCAGAGAAAGAGGTGGGGGGAAAAGTAAGCAAGAAGAATTGTTAAATAGTTGAAAGAATAGTTAGTGAAGAGTTAAGGTAGGGCAGAGAAAGATGAGAGCAAGAGGTCGAGGAACAGTAGGCAATAAAGAGGAAATGACAAGAAGAACATCAGGACCAGCTGAAGAGTGAATGAAAGGGAGTTGGAGAGGGAGAGGAAGTGGAAGTGGAAATAGAAGTGGTAAAGGCAGATGAAGAAGAAGAAGAAGAGGGAGTGGGGGTAGAAGAGGAGGAGCAAAAACAGGAAGAAGAAAAACAGGAAAAAGAAAATGAAGAATCGTCATCAGAAGAAGAAGAAGAGGAGGAGGAAGATCAGGAAGAGGAAGGGAGGAACACGAAGAAAAAAAGAAGAGGAATACTACGCCGAAGAGGTAAATGGGGAAAAGTGGTAGTGGAAGCAAAACAGGAAATTGATAAAAATGGGGGAGAGGAAAAGGTAGAGGGAGTTGGAGTAAAAGAGGAAGATTAAAAAAGAAAAAAGAAAAAAGAAAAGAAGTTGGAGGAAAACGAAACGAAACGTTGGAGGAAGGAAGTGTGTGTAAAAGTGGAAGAGGAAGAAAGGGGAGGAACGTAAAAGAAGGAATTGAAGACAGAGGACGAAAAGCAGGCAATCAGCAGAAAACGAAAATTTGATGAAGAATGTGTGCAGAATATAAGAATACTATGGCTGATTAGAAATAGATAAAAAATAGAAAACAGATTGACGTAGAGTGACACACACACAACTAGCACCAGCAGAAATGTTAAGTGCGTAGGTACAAACAAACGAAAATAGTCGGAAAAGCGAATAAAGGCGGATAGAGACAAATAACAACTACATAAATAACATTTAAATTAAGAATTAACAAACAATTTAGTAATGTTTAAAACATAATAAGCATATATACAAAAAATGTATGAAATATGTGTATAAAAATATAAAAATGTTTATAAAAACTAAACGATATATTGAAAACTTAACCACGATGGTACCAGCAACAAGCAGGCAAAAACCGGGCAGCAGAAGAACTAATAGAGTATAAGCAACAGGCGGAGCCATAGCCGAACCACAGATAACTCATCAAGTAGATGTCCAGCGACCAAGGAAAAAATGTGTCAAAAAGTTCGACAAATTTGGCCTCCGATAAGAGCTTTTTGGCATCTCATGTATGACATTCACACAATCACCGCTTCACACGTATTGAACTCCATTTTTAGACACAAAAATATGTGATTTTTAGTTAAAACGGCGCTTGTGTGTTATTATACCATTTAAGCACACAGTCAGGATTGAATGTTGATGGTCGAGTGTGTAAGCGGAAGTGTCTCAGACGACAGGTGAGACCTTTTTAACCCTTTACCCGCACCCTTTAATTTGTTGCTGGGTGAGCCCAGGCACTTGCTTTTCGCAAACAAGAATGAACCGACCGGCACAATTTGCCAAACGAATTGAATTGTTCAGCGGTCACTACCAGTGTTCGGTCTGTGCTACGATCGTAGTGATTTTGCTACGCTTTTCGCAAAGTTTATAATTCTACTTCGTCACTTCGCTTCAGACCCAATCTGCTACGATTTTTCTCGAAGCAATATGTGAGAACAATTGTTTGACAGTACTAATTATTGAGAAGTTTTACCAAAAAAAGAGTTACATATGTGTTGCACGTTTTGTAATCACGGTTATCAAAATACGTTAATTGTTCCTTTTTTTCTGAGGGGGAACTACCAAACCGTATTCGTATTCTAGTAAAAGTACCCGACATACCCACCAACATAGTCTACTTCTTACCATTATACCTCTTTGACTCAAAATTCTCAATCCACATACCTCAAAGACAGGAGTGTCTCTGAAGTGTCTTCCTAGCGGAAGTACAAGCCATTTTCAAAGCCCTACCCTGTGTACAACATTAGTCTGACTTGGGTACCGGGCCACAGAGACATCAGGGAAAAATGCGTAGCCGATGACCACACCTCTATTACAGCAGGCATCCCACCTTCCCTCCTTCCTTCCAACCATTCTTCCTCGATATAGCCAACAAGCGGTGGCAGGAGAAGAGCACTTGCTCTATAACCAAACAACTATGGCCCACTTTCAATCCCGGGCGCACTAAAACTCTTGTCTCGCTTAACACTCGGATGCCCAACAACTTTTTAAACGGCCAAAGCCCAACAAGGTCCCTAGGGACCTCTATTGTAATATTGCATATAAGGCTTGTAATTGTGTAATGTAGTGTTACATAATGTGTGTAGATGTGTTTGGAAAGCCAAAAGGCTAAGCTTGGTGTATATTTTTTAGTAAACATATATGTATTTTTTACTACAGACAGATGGCAAAAACGTATAAAATACAAACTAATTGCTTTTAAAAACGCCATAGGTCCCTACGGACCTTGTTGGGCATCGGAGTGTTAACTGGGAACATATCATTGTCCATTCGGTCGTCATGCCTACAGACTAAGTCTGACTAGGTCTTGGAACTTTTACCGCATTTGTTAAAACGAAGAGGAGGAAGCGACTATAACCTCACCTTCTCTGTCACTGCTCGCCTCTCTCCTTACGAATTGGGAAATCCCTAGGCTCTCCTTTTTTCGACAACTGGAATGAGCTCAGATCAGTCAACTCAAGGGACTTGCTAGGTTATATTCACAAGCAAATTGACTTGTATAGGCACATCGACTTGCAGTAAGTCAGATAATTTTTTCCTTGTGTATCACAAGGGGTACTTTTTGCGGCCTAAATGTGTCTTTCAAATCTATGCACGATTGCGAAAGACGGACGATGTCAACTTAAGTGGTTTTGTCCATATTGAAAAATTCACTACGCAAATTTGGGTTTTGCAACGATTTTGTATTTGCCAGGTCCGAACCACAGAACTGCAATTATTCTCTTTTTAAGTCATTGGTTGAATAACACAAGAAAGAGTATTAGTGAATATTTCTGAAAGAAAAACATCCCACTCATATCAGAGACCGGCAATGAGTACTAATAAAATTAGTATACTTAAGTCATGAGCCATAACAATTGGTGCAAGTGAATACTCAAACCAATTCAACAAAATACTATTACTCATTTGCACCAAATCATCAAAACACTCAAAATTCTCTTACACGAATATGTACCGGTATTTTGTGTGTCTATTGGTTACTGACTCATAATCTGATTTGACTCACTTGTTCGTGTGATGAGTTGAGTAATAGTTCGTGTTGTGCTTCGCGCTTTTTGCTAAACAGTAATTTTTTGCTTTTGGACGCGTATCTGGTTGCTGCTGTGCATTGATGCAATATTCTTTTCTTAAATTCTGTTTTCAACAAAAAAATTAAAATAATTTTTGTTCATCTTTATAGTTTTTTGGTTATTTAACTTAGAATGAGTATTATTTGTACGTGTATATTTTTTCTAGTATAATTTTAATATTTATGAATTCTTTTAATTTAATTATATTTAAAAAGCATGGATTTGAACCCATTTTGTTATTTACAAATAAAAACTAACAAAAAGTTCATTTAATTGCTTTGCATTTATTGACCTGCGTTTTGGTTTTCCGCTTTTTGTTGCAATATTCTCAATTTCAACTAAGGAGAAAGCGAAACTGAAAATGACTCCAATGACTTAAGTCATTCCATTGAACCATTGGTGTTTCTTGGTGTTGTGAGTGATTACGGTATAACACAATGAACCTATTCACTCAATGACAGATCTGAGCACGCACCGGTTCATATCAGCAAAGAACTTATTCATTGTTCACACACAAAATATGTGTGCATGCGTAAACGTGTATGCGTGGATATGAGTCGGATGTTTTTCTTTGACTCAAATCCACTAATACTCTTTCTTGTGTTATTCAACCAATGACTTGAAAAAGTGAATAATTGCAGTTCTCTGACTCATATCCACGCATACTCGTTTACGCATGCTCACATATTTTGTGTGTGAACAATGAATAAGTTCTTTGCTGATATGAACCGGTGCGTGCTCAGATCTATCATTGAGTGAATAGGTTCCTTACAAGAACAGTGACGGTCATATGACCGTCATGCCTGACCGAAATTTCGGTCAGCCCTCCGAACAAAGTTTCTATCATTTTTATACAGACGGTGTGAAAAAACTGATAGAAACTCTCGTGTACGTGTGATTTTTTGTTTCAACACATACCTTTCACGGATTTAGAAAAGTATAGCGCGTGCTCCAGTGCAAAGTGTTTTTGCTCTTCTCTAACGCATACCTATTCCAACCCCCAAATATTTAGTTTTATATAGCTCTCTCACCTACTCCTGATGGGAATGTCAGTCAGTTGACCGGTCATGTGCCGAAATTTCTGACTGAAATGCTGATGCAAATATCGGTCACAATGTGACCGACTCAATATTGAAAAATGCAGATTTTGTGATAAGGATTGAAGGAACAGATGGATTGTGACTGAGGAGTCAGGTTTCTGATTTATGGTTAAAAGATAGCCGTTGGTGGGTTATCGTTACTAGCTTTGCGGAAAAAAGCTGTAATTCAGAGCTTGAAATTTTGGTGCCTTTTTCGTCGTATGAGAGTGGACATCTACTTGATGAGTTATCTGTGGCCGAACTATGTCCAAGACGTAGTAAAATAGTAGGGGAATAGGTTCGGTTGTGGGCACACTTTTGTTTTTGGCTCATAACTTTTCACCCAGTTCATATTAATCGGACATATGGATATCTATGGAAAGCTAAAGACCTTAGCTAACAAGTAATGACGAAAATAAACCTATTCCGTCAAATAAAAAAGTTTTTTTTTTATTTTGTAAAGTAGTCATTTTTAACGAAAATTTTTTTTGGTTCGGTTGTGGGCTGGAAACGTGAAAATATGAAGAAAAACCAACACGAATATAGCAAAATATTAAATTTTAATTATTTGAAGCACAATGCACGCATGTGAAGTAGCTGGTACGCATGTCGGCACACTTTAGATGGACGGGCATTTCAAAATGTAAGTGACCAAGTCGTTCTCCTGGGCTGTCAAGAAGACCTAAAGTAAAATGAAATACAACCTAATTAATCAACACTCTTCAAGTGCTGTGACGTAAAGGAGGTGGAAAACACCAGTTAAACTGATTCGATGGCACGCGCTGATAACATCCACGAACAAAATCTAAGAAAACACCACCGTCGACGGCTTTGATGTCTCCGAAATTTTCTTCCACCTTCTTCATGTAGCGTTGAAGAATGGTTCGGGAAATCGCATACGCTGCGGCGGTCGATTTTGTGGTTAGCTTATCTGAAGAACAATGTTTAATTGCATCCAGCACATTAAAAAAGATATCGGACGATTTTTTTATTTATCCTCGGATGATATGGCTAAAACAACAGAAAAATGCGTAAAAAGACCATTTCCGATGATATGGGGGGTGCCCACAACCGAACTAATTGCGGTGCCCACAACCGAATTTGGCAGCCATTTTGTGAAGTAGGCAAAAATTTGTTTGGGGTAAACATATTGGTTGTAATCAATATTGGATCACAAAGTATAATAAATTTACTAAATAAAAATGCATTTTACTCAACTTCTCGATGGATTCACTTCGATTTATGACACCATTTAAAATGTTTAAAAAAATGTTTGTCTTATTTTTTAAGCACAGAAAGATATATATGGTCCCAGCACAAAGCAGGCGTGTCTGTTCGACTCGGTATTTGGCACAAAAAGATCGTGCTTCCATAATGAACAAATGGCCTTAGTCAAAAAAACCCAGCCTGCTTTCTATCAAAAGATACGAAGGGGTGCCCACAACCGAACTATGCCCATAACCGAAACTATTCCACTACAAATTAACAGCAACAACAATACAAGCAACAATTGCCGATGTCGCCAGCCAAGAGAACGCGAGGCACAGCAGTCAGCAATCAAAAATTGTCACGCGTAAAGTTGGAAAACCATATAAAACAAATTAATAAGAAAGTAACAAAAAAAAGAAAATGAAAATAAAAAACTCCAAATAAATCAAAGTTGAACTAACTAAAAACGAATCAAATCAAAGCAAAGCAAACAGGGGAAACTAAAGGATCCATCCAAAATAAAACAATTTTGTGTGCTAATGACGACACAGCATCAGCCAGAGACGCTCGAGCGCCAATCAACGGCACCTGAGCAACAGCAACCAGAACAACAACGACGGCGACAGCGCAAAATCAACAAAATGGCAAGCAAGCAATAAAAGCACATATGCACAACAACAATAATAATAACAACAAAAACAAAATCAAAAATAAAAGTTATACTAAATTTGTATGTACAGTGGGTGATGAAGCAATTAGCACGCTTACGAAAAATCTACATTTTCATGTGTAAGTGGAAGTAAGATGTACTAAAATAGTTTCCAAACGCTTTTTGTTTTCTTGTTTGCTTAGCTTATTTGTCCCACAGTATTTCTAATGGTATTTGTGAGTTTATATGCCGTGGGTGAGCACGATAACGGGAGTTTGTTAGCAGCAGTATTAAATTGAACATTTGTTGCAAATCTTGAATAGTGATTCGTGTGCATTCGAATTGTGAAATCATTATGAGAAAGTCGTGCATTTTTGGGAATAAAATAAAAAGGAAAACGATATATTAAAAAAATACAAAAAATAGGTAATTATTGTTTTAAGTAGTTTGGAACGGTGTATTGAACAAATTTCTGTTTTCAAGAATGGTGCAAAAACCTGAACAATTCACGTTAAACATATCTTTTTATTTGTTCTGAAATTAAAATATAATTGAATTCAAAAATTAAAATTGTAAGTTTGTTTTAAACATAAAAAGCGTTTGATTGCTTGAAGCGTGCTAATTGCTTGACCACCCACTGTACACTGTTTGCACAAAAATTGTTGAATAAACATTAACATTCTGCCAGTTGGCGCAGCGAAGCGAGCGCCAGCGATTAAGCGATGTGAAAGTGGGAGAGCCGGTAGAAATACATGCACAGAATTTCACTAATATTATTGCAAAATTGCAACCTTGGGGCCTACTAGTAGGCCCCAAGCTTGATCAGGAACATACTTTTTCCTCCATATATATTTCTAAAACGGGGTTGCTGTTCTAGTTCATCCCAATTTCCAGTGTTGCTGGTGTGAGTCATGTTTTGTGACCAAAGAAATATTTCTTTTTATTTGTATTTTCTTTGGTGGTATTTCGTAATACGTTTGTATAGAACTAACTATAAAAATATATTATTGCCCAAAAGTGTCAAAAGAACCGTTTGGTATTCTTTTTATTGAATTAAATTAAGGTTTTATAACTAGAGCATTTATCACCAAAAGCATACCTGTTCTGATCTGATCGTTAGAGATTCGCTAAATGAAGAACTGCGAAATAAAAAGGGCGGCAATTGACCCTGTCGTATTCAACGCATTAAGCTTTGTGTTCTTTAGTATATTTTTCAATAATATCTACGTAATGAAACCAAAAAGTTGATATGTTGCGTATTTGATGCAGAAAAAAGCAAATAATTGAAAAAAAACTGGCGGAATTTTAGTTTGCACAATAATCCCTAATATCGGGATAAGAGCGGAAACAGTGAAGAGCTGATCACTGCCAGCACACACAGACTGTGTACATGAAAATGGTACTAGACCGAGAGAATTGGGATAGCAAGCAAAAGCGACGAGTTGTTCAAACGTATTTTAACACGTGGCGAGTCAGTTCGGTTTTACAATACACAAAATGAACTAAGCAACTCGCGCAATTACACTCAACCGAGCGAAAAGTGGTGTGTGACGCATTCCGCATGTTACGAGCGATTCCGCATGTGACGAGCGATTCCGCGAATAGCTGCGAAAAAGAGAAAAATATAACGGTAAAGTAGTACTCGGCCTAGTAAACAAAATGTGATTCTAGTGACTCTCTCGCCACTTTACTCGGTCACTGACTCAATCAACAACTCGCCTTACTGTTTAGACGAAACGAGTACTCGTTCGAGTTGCTGTCTCGTCACTCTACTCGTTACGTGTAATCAAGCCTTAAGCGACACCACACACCACCGTGCCAAGGCTGTCGCGATGCTGGAAACATAGTGAAGCGGCGAGCAAAGCGACTAAAACAAATCAACGCTTTCGACGCAAAGCGCACATAGTGACGAGAAAAGCGTTGATTTGTTTTCGTCGCTTTGCTCGCCGCTCCACTATGTTTTCAGCCCAGCCTTACGGCTTGATTACAACACACAACAAACAATATACAGAATGCGCATCTGGTGTAAAGAAAATTTTCTTTGCGGGTTCCAGCCAAGGTGTATTAACACTTTCGCGTCCGATCACGTATTTTTACGTTTTTTGCCAATCAATCCTAGGAGCCGTTCACGTATTTTTACGTTTTATGCCGAACAAACCTAGGAGCCGTTCACGTATTTTTACGTTTTATGCCGAACAAACGTAGGATCCATTCACGTATTTTTATGTTATTAAAAATTGTAATTTAACTGTTTCCGGGGCACTAATAAAAAAAAAATTAAAAATAGCGGCGCCAACGCAACGGCATACGTAAACAATAGGTTTTAGTTTAACTGCACAGAGAGCGGACGCGAAAGTGTTAATAAGGTGATGGCACTACGATTCCCATGTAGTTTGTTAGTGCTTTTGGGCATCCTCGTTGTCAAAATCAAATCAAAACACAAGCAACACAAAAACAATTTTACCAATTTTTGACAATGAGGATGCCCATTCGCGAAAAATCAAAAGAAAATCAGAAGAAATCAAAAGAGAATCAGAAGAAAAAAGTTTAATCAGCCGTGTTGCCACCACTACCTTATTATTAAGGATCACCTTCATTCTCTGTTGGGGTGTTCGACAAGGAACATCAATTGCGAGCTGTGCTGTGCTGATTGGCACGAGACGGCGCGCCGCGGCGTACCGTTTGCAAATTCGAATATGCAAGGGTGTGTGTCCGTGTGAAAATAAACGTGCGTGTTGCTTGTGAATGCGCTGATGCGATTGAAAACAATACGAGCAACTGCACAAGATGAAAAGCAAATTGAATTTCCATGGCTTTCGGTTCTGCTATGAATAATGAACCATGTGAATTCGCAAAGGCGTACAGTAGAGTGTGCGTTCTTATTGGTACAAAAACAAAACCATGAATTTCTGCTGTGCAATGTTGGCATTCATGTAGGCTACGTTGCCTTCTGGCCTAATAAAATTCATACCGATAAATTTTTCAAATTCATATATTAACAGCCCAATTCTTAATAAATTCACCATATTGACTATTTGTCACGTTTTTACTATATGTCAAGAATTGGCATTCTATTTCTAAAAGTAAAAGCTCTTTCCTTGATAAATTGTCAAAAGTGTAAATGCTATTGAGAATTCTTAGTTTACAAATTGAAATTTTTTGTTAATTAAATTAACAAAACAAAAACAAAACATGAATTTAATTATTGGTATTTATTGTTATTATTCTTATTTAGTTGGTATTTATAACTTTTTCTTCATTATTTATTCTTTTTATTTTCTTAAAGTTTATATCATTTAGTATTTTTATGTGTTGTTTAGTATTTTTATTTTATTCTTATTTTTCGTTTTACTTGCAATGTGCTCTTTTAGCCAAATGCAATTTTTTCCAAGCAAAATTATTTAAAAGTAATCTAATATAAATTGCTTACGTTCCCTACAAGTAGACGGTTCTGAAAACCACATTTTGTATTCATCTACTTCTGTTACATTTGCAACACACAAATTGTACAAAAGCTTTTTTATATTGGAGGAATGAGAGGTTTCCTTAAAAAACGTATGAAATGAATTTTGAAATTAATAAAAAATTAGTCGCTTGGAGCTTTTGCTTTTAAACTACTATTAAAATAGTTGAAATTTTTGAAAAATATAAACATTTCGTTTCCTTGTAAATTACAAGGCTTCAACAAATTATACAAATTACATTCATGATAAAAACTTGATGGTCGTTAACAAAATTTTTCAATTTAAACAAATTTTTTGGGGATTCAACCACGTCAGAATTCGTTTAAATTTTTCAATTCAAACAAATTTCATTTGGATTCATTTCAAAACACGCAACCAGACAGCGCAACGATTAGATTGATAACGAGCTGTTCTCAGCAAATTTGTTGAAGCGAAACCGATCGTCAACGAAAATAAGTATACACACAAAAAATGAGCGCGAACAAGGGAAATTGTGTTTTTGCTTTTGTTGGTTGATTATTTCCAAGGCACATTAATAAGGTAGTGGTGGCAACACGGCTGATTAAACTTTTTTCTTCTGATTCTCTTTTGATTTCTTCTGATTTTCTTTTGTATTTTCGCGAATGGGCATCCTCATTGTCAAAAATTGGTAAAATTGTTTTTGTGTTGCTTGTGTTTTGATTTGATTTTGACAACGAGGATGCCCAAAAGCACTAACAAAATACATGGGAATTTTGTTTTTGCAGTAGTGCCATCACCTTATTAATACACCTTGATTATTTCATTGCATGTGAAGTCAGCGCACACAATTGTGCGAATATTTTCGAATAGCCGAAGTGCGTATGGGACCTGCTGCGCTGGTAACAAGCAGCGTTGCCACAACCAAACCGAAAAAAATTACCAAATTTCTAAAAAAAAATTAACAAAACTACCAAATTTTTTTTTATAAATATGCGTTTCATTATTTATTTATAAAACAAAAAACAATCACATCTTGTCGCTTAAAGCATTTCTCCATTTGTAAATTCTTTTGAAAACTTTGAGGTGCAAAATAAATAAAAACCAGGAAATGTGGTGGACTTATAGTAAAACTGATTGCAATAAATCAAAAAAGCAGAGTTTCAACTACAGTTTGCCTTTTGGAGTCCATACATATTCAAAATCAATGTTTCTTGGCAAAAGCTCTTTGGCGAGCAATTGAATTACCGGCAAATCAACCGCTTCGCCCGCGCTTTTCTTTATTTGTGAAATGTAAAAGCGGTCCTTTTTTCAAGATGCCACTTTCGATTATTAAGGTTTACGTCATATGTAATAGTAACCAAATTTACAATCTAATAAGTATTGGCATCACTGTTATTGTCATTGCGAAAACAAATATGATTTTTTATGCGAAAGAGGGAGCAAAATATGTATGTAACATACAAGGTAAACCAAGCAAAAAAAAACTACCATATCGCAGAGTGTGCTACCAAATTACCAAAAATTCAAAACAGCAAAAAAATTTACCAAGTTTGGTTAAAAATAACCAAAACGGCAACGCTGGTAACAAGGCGAATCACAGCAGCAGTCGCAAAATCACAGCTCGCAGTTGATGTGCGACTGACCACATCAACCAAGGCGAATTAATACAGGTGACCTCGTTGAATCAGCTGATTTGATTTTTTTGTGTTGGAAAAGGTCTAGATTGTCAAAATGCCTGTGTAAAACTGTGACAGTTTAAAAATGAAAACAGCAAGCTTTGGTCTGATTGGCTGATTTTGACAATCTAAACCCAGAAAACAAAATACATTGAAATTTTGTTGCTGCCCTTACGCTATCACCTGTATGAATTCGCCTTGACATCAACATAAAGCTAATTATGAAAGCTGACTTCGAATTAAGAAGTATGCCGAAGTCATCGCGAATTTCTTCGAATAGCCGAAGTCTCTCGGTTCCATATACATTTTCCTCATCTTTGCTGCTCCCGCCCGCGTCTGAAATGAAATCGCAAAATTATTTCAGATGCGCCTTCTGTATACTGTTTATTCTGTGATTACACGTAACGAGTAGAGTGGCGAGACATCAAAATGGTACTAGGCCGAGAGAATTAGGATGGCGAGCAAAAGCAACGAGTTGTTCAAACGTATTTCGACACGTGGCGAGTCAGTTCGGTTCAAGGCACATTAATAAAGGTAGTGTTGTCAACACAGCTGCTTACACTTTTTTCTTCTGATTCTCTTTTGATTTCTTTTGATTTTCTTTTGATTTTTTGCGAATGGGGATGTAGATTGTCAAAAATTGGTAAAATTGTTTTTGTGTTGCTTGTGTTCTGATTTGATTTTGACAAGCTAGTACCCAAATCCAACAACAAAATACATGGGAATTTTGTTGCTGGTCTTACGCGTTCACCTTTATTAATACACCTTGGTTCGGTTTAACAATGCACAAAATGAACTAAAGAACTCGCGCAATTAAACTCAAACGAGCGAAAAGTGGTGTGTGACCAGCGTTGCCACAAGAAAAAACAATTTATAACCAGGAACAAAAATAAAAATAACCAAAATGTGATACAAATAACCAAAATGTTTATTCGACTTAAACAAAATAAATAACTCATACATAAATTTCAAGATTTAAGGAACATTTAAAAGGCTTTTGGCACATATGTATGTATGTGTGACATAAAATAAATAATTAACACGGTCACGCACAGTAAAAATTTCAGTGACTGCAAAAATACATAGGCGATATTATTTTTAATTAGTTGTCAACGACCGCGAACGTGTTATTGACTCTTTTTAACACATAGTTATTGGTTGGCTATGAGTTACTACCATCAATCAATATCAATCTTATTGCCACTCCCAATAATATTGTGGTAGATGATACATTTGTATCAACGTGCAATATTCTAAAAAATAACCAAATGGGATCAAAAATCACCAAGCAAAACCCATTTTCAAAAAAAAATTACCATTTTTGGTTAAAAATAACCAAAACGGCAACGCTGTGTGTGACGCATTCCGCATGTGACGAGCGATTCAGCGAATCGCTGCGAAAAGAAGAAAAATATAGCGGTAAAGTAGTACTCGGCCTAGTAAACAAAGTGTGATTCTACAGCCCAGTTCCAGAATCCGGATCGGAAATGGATTTGATTCCGACCGTCCGTGTTCTACATTCCGATTATCGGAAATATTTTCCGATGCAACCCTGTTCTCAAATCCGATTAAGTTCGAAAGATTCTGCATTCCGATTGTCGGAAATGTTGTCAAAAATATTCCGTTAAACACAAAGCTGGTGGAATTTAAATCGGAAAGCAGCAAAACGAAAGCAAACAACGAAAATGTATGCAAATAAATTAAACATCCTGTTAAATAAAACTAATAAATTAATTTTTAATCAGGGGAAAGCATAAGACTGCTGACCAGAGCAAAATGCTCTTGGATTTTATGGAGGACAAAGGCAAAGGCGACAAAGTCGAATTTGAAAATAAGTGGAAGCATTTAACGCAGTCGCTGAACGGGCAAGGACCACCAACAAAAAGTGTAACGGAGTGGAAAAAGGTGAGAAGTAAATTAAATCAATTAATTTTGTAAAATTTTCTTCAATCATAGACCTGGGTTGATTGAAAAAGTGAGGTAAGAAGGAAGCTGGCACATAATAGAAGAGAAGCTTTAGCGACCAGCGGTGAATCTTTTAAGAAGCACAAACTTTCCGAAATGGAAGAGGCGGTTGCATTTTCTACCGATCGTTGATAGCCTCCTTCGTCAAGAAATCGCAAAGCCGTCGCCAATTTAAATTCTGGCGGGATGAAGCATTGCCGGAAAAAAGGTTTCACTTCGGTCAAGATCATGTTGAATGCTACTTTGTTAAGGCAGTACTGAGTAATAAACCTTAAATAGGAAATTTTGAACATAACTGAAATAACTTGTACTAGTTACGAAGAATCTGGCAATTCCATCGGATTGCTGTGGTCTCGCAAAATTTTGCGCTTCACTTTCACGGACTGCTCGTTCTCAAGCAATACCGGCAATAAAATAACGGAACTCATTTAATAAAATAAAAAACTGACTTTTTCATTTGAACATTTCAAGCCAACAGCTGATTGAAGGTTTGTTTAGTTTGCTAACAATCGGATTCGAAATAAACTCGAATAAACTTCGAATGTGACAATTCCGTTCGAATTGCAGAACACCTCTACAAATCGGAATCGGATTTCGATTCGAATCCGATTCCGCTTCGGATTCTGGAACAGGGCAAGGTATATTAACAAGGTAGGCCAGGCTGGGAGCGGCAGCTTTAAATGTCTCTCTTCACCCTCTTATTTGTGAACGGTTGCTCTTTTTGTAGAATAAAGAACCTACTATTAGAGTTGATATTGTTTGTACAACTATACTTTTGTGTACAGATTTGGGTAACATTATAATAAACATATACGGGAAATATAGCCCATGACACCCGCCTGATACGCAATAAAATATATTTGGGAATTAATAAAAATGAAAGAATGAAATAAATTGAAATTGAAGCGTCGTTTCTTTTTAGCAATAAGTCGCCGCAAAAAACGAATGTCATAAGTTCCATTGAATTTAATAGCACATACGACAATCGTTTTGTCAGGCGACGAATAGTCAATGCCGGAAATTTAATTAGTCATCATGTGGTCAATTACGATATTTTTTATATTTTACTATTTTATATTTTACTACTTTTATGTTTTTTACTATTATTTTAGTTTGTTGCAATGGGTATTGGCTCCTATTGCATAAGTTAGATACAAATTATTGCATAATACTGTGTACTATAAGCAATCTTTCCACATGATGCCCATTTCGACTGCATGTGTCGGAGTTTCCGTCAACTCCGTTTTGCAGGGATGCCGTAGAATGGCTGGACTAATAGCCTATTTCCACCGGGCCTTAAATGCATTTAACATCGCATTTAAATGCTCTAATTCCCATGCAATTGTTTTTGTATCAAAGTGAGTTAACTCACTTTCCAAACTGAGTTAACTCAGTTTTGCCGTTTACAGACGTTTAACAGAATATGTTATGTTAAAAGCTGGAGCAATACTGACAAATGTACAAATTTTGATAGCATGCTTTTCGGCGCTGCAAGAGCCGTACGAACACAAACGAAAGAGGGGATTCGAATTGCGTTCGGGGTGGTAGATTTTTTGCTAAGACAATTACTTTTTACTGAATTTTTCGTAAAAATACATATCGTCTGTCATAATCAAAGTCAAAACTTCTATTATTTGCCAATAATAAATGCTGAAAGAGAAAATCAAAAACGTGGAACTTCTCACTAACCCTCTTGACATTAAAAATTCAGACAGCTCTGGTATCAATCAGCTGACAACTTTCATAAATGAAATAAACATTGACAAATGAAATAAATTTTCACAAATATGAAAACGCAGGCATTCCTAGACTGTTGAAAAGGAAAGCGAATTGGTTCTCTTGCAGTAGAGGGGCTACAAGAAACCATACATACGTATTCAAGGAGATGGCGGCGATGGGTAAGCTGTGGCTGCCCAGAAATAAATGCAGAATTTGGCTTGACCAACTAAAAATGTAAACAAAAACCAGCTGTTGCATTTAACTCAGTTTTGGTGGAAACGCTTGACAGTTCTCAAGCTTAACAGAGCCCTTAAATGCATTTAAGCGCTCGGTGGAAATAGGCTATAAGTGTAAAATTGGTTTGTATGCGTAATACCACAGAATAAACAGTATACAGAAGGCGCATCTGAAATAATTTTGCGATTTCATTTCAGACGCGGGCGGGAGCAGCAAAGATGAGGAAAATGTATATGGAACCGAGAGACTTCGGCTATTCGAAGATATTCGCGATGACTTCGGCACACTTCTTAATTCGAAGTCAGCTTTCATAATTTGCTTTATGTTGATGTGGTCAGTCGTAGAGCTGGAAAACTATCGATAGTCGAACTATCAGATAGTTTCGATAGTTTGGAAAAAAACTATCGATACTATCGATATTATCGAAACTAACGAAACTATCGCATAGCATTAGATAGTTTTGATAGTTTGGAAAAAACTATCGATACTATCGCAGCTAAAAAACTAAACTAATTGAAATTTTTATTTTGAAATTATTTTTTAAGTATATTTTAAAACATTATAAAGTATATTGAAATATATTTTTAAACATTAAACGTTTTCAACGCAATTGCAGCAGCCAGGACGACAAAAACCAAATCTCAAGAATATGTTTCCGCGCTTGAAAAAACATGCACATAAGTCGTCTCACTCGCCCTCTTTGACAAAATAACAGATACTAGTATGTCAGCTTCTCACGTTTCGGTTCAAATTCGGTTTATAGCACCGGTCATGCTAAGCATTTCTTTACAATCTTGTCAGACTTTTTTGTTATCTGACAATTTTTTACGAATTGAAGAAGACACATAAATTTTTCCGAAAATCGGCCAAATTCAAATAAAATTTACCAATTTGCATAAAATGAAAATTAAAAAATTAATCTACCAAGTTTGGTAGAGTTCTACCAAAGCGTCAACATTCGTGTTGACCTGATCGAAAACACAGATGGCAGCGAATCGATAGTATCGATAGTAACGAAAACCATCGATAGTGAAGTGAAAATGAAAACTATCGATACTATCGATAGTGCCATCGATAGTTTTCCAGCTCTAGTCAGTCGCACATCAACTGCGAGCTGTGATTTTGCGACTGCTGCTGTGATTCGTCTTGTTACCAGCGCAGCAGGTCCCATACGCACTTCGGCTATTCGAAAATATTCGCATAATTGTGTGCGCTGACTTCACATGCAATGAAATAATCAACCACCAAAAAGCCAACAAAAGCAAAAACACAATTTCCCTTGTTCGCGCTCATTTTTTGTGTGTATACTTATTTTCGTTGACGATCGCTTTCGCTTCAACAAATTTGCTGAGAATAGCTCGTTATCAATCTAATCGTTGCGCTGTCTGGTTGTGTGTTTTGAAATGAATCCAAATGAAATTTGTTTGAATTGAAAAATTTTAACGAATTCTGACGTGGTTGGATCCCGAAAAAATTTGTTTAAATTGAAAAATTCTGTTAACGACCATCAAGTTTTTATCATGAATGTAATTTGTATAATTTGTTGAAGCTTGTAATTTACAAGGAAACGAAATGTTTATATATTTCAAAAATTACTACTACTACTTACTACTACTACTACTATTTTAATAGTAGTTTAAAAGCAAAAGCTCCAAGCGACTCATTTTTTATTAATTTCAAAAATCTTTTACAACACATTTCATACGTTTTTTAAGAAAACCCCTCATTCCTCCAATATAAAAAGCTTTTGTACAATTTGTGTGTTGCAAATGTAACAGAAGTAGATGCATCCCAAATGTGGTTTTCAGAACCGTCTACTTGTAGGGAACATAAGCAATTTATATTAGATTACTTTTAAATAATTTTGCTTGGAAAAAATTGCATTTGGCTAAAAGAGCACATTGCAAGTAAAACGAAAAATAAGAATAAAATAAAAATACTAAACAACACATAAAAATACTAAATGATATAAACTTTAAGAAAATAAAAAGAATAAATAATGAAGAAAAAGTTATAAATACCAACTAAATAAGAATAATAACAATAAATACCAATAATTAAATTCATGTTTTGTTTTTGTTTTGTTAATTTAATTAACAAAAAATTTCAATTTGTAAACTAAGAATTCTCAATAGCATTTACACTTTTGACAATTTATCAAGGAAAGAGCTTTTACTTTTAGAAATAGAATGCCAATTCTTGACATATAGTAAAAACGTGACAAATAGTCAATATGGTGAATTTATTAAGAATTGGGCTGTTAATATATGAATTTGAAAAATTTATCGGTATGAATTTTATTAGGCCAGAAGGCAACGTAGCCTACATGAATGCCAACATTGCACAGCAGAAATTCATGGTTTTGTTTTTGTATCAATAAGAACGCACACTCTACTGTACGCCTTTGCGAATTCACATGGTTCATTATTCATAGCAGAACCGAAAGCCATGGAAATTCAATTTGCTTTTCATCTTGTGCAGTTGCTCGTATTGTTTTCAATCGCCTCAGCGCATACACAAGCAACACGCACGTTTATTTTCACACGGACACACACCCTTGCATATTCGAATTTGCAAACGGTACGCCGCGGCGCGCCGTCTCGTGCCAATCAGCACAGCACAGCTCGCAATTGATGTTCCTTGTCGAACACCCCAACAGAGAATGAAGGTAATCTTCGAAAATTGAAGTTTGCTGAAGCCAGCGACAAAACTTCGTATAGCCGAAGTTCTACTGCGCCTCGTCCCCTTTACTGCTTCCCCCCGCATCCACAAACGGGCCGTACCGCTGAAACCCGCAAAGAAAATTTTCTTTACACCAGATGCGCATTCTGTATATTGTTTGTTCTGTGGTATTACCACGGGTGGCGGTACGGCCCGTTTGTGGATGCGGGGGGAAGCAGTAAAGGGGACGAGGCGCAGTAGAACTTCGGCTATACGAAGTTTTGTCGCTGGCTTCAGCAAACTTCAATTTTCGAAGATTACCTTCATTCTCTGTTGGGGTGTTCGACAAGGAACATCAATTGCGAGCTGTGCTGTGCCAAGGTGTATTAATAAAGGTGAACGCGTAAGACCAGCAACAAAATTCCCATGTATTTTGTTGTTGGATTTGGGTAACTAGCTTGTCAAAATCAAATCAGAACACAAGCAACACAAAAACAATTTTACCAATTTTTGACAATCTACATCCCCATTCGCAAAAAATCAAAAGAAAATCAAAAGAAATCAAAAGAGAATCAGAAGAAAAAAGTGTAAGCAGCTGTGTTGACAACACTACCTTTATTAATGTGCCTTGTGCTGTGCTGATTGGCACGAGACGGCGCGCCGCGGCGTACCGTTTGCAAATTCGAATATGCAAGGGTGTGTGTCCGTGTGAAAATAAACGTGCGTGTTGCTTGTGTATGCGCTGAGGCGATTGAAAACAATACGAGCAACTGCACAAGATGAAAAGCAAATTGAATTTCCATGGCTTGCGGTTCTGCTATGAATAATGAACCATGTGAATTCGCAAAGGCGTACAGTAGAGTGTTCGTTCTTATTGATACAAAAACAAAACCATGAATTTCTGCTGTGCAATGTTGGCATTCATGTAGGCTACGTTGCCTTCTGGCCTAATAAAATTCATACCGATAAATTTTTCAAATTCATATATTAACAGCCCAATTCTTAATAAATTCACCATATTGACTATTTGTCACGTTTTTACTATATGTCAAGAATTGGCATTCTATTTCTAAAAGTAAAAGCTCTTTCCTTGATAAATTGTCAAAAGTGTAAATGCTGTTGAGAATAGCTTACAAATTGAAATTTTTTGTTAATTAAATTAACAAAACAAGAACAAAACAGGAATTTAATTATTGGTATTTATTATTATTATTAATTATTGTTATTTATTGTTATTATTCTTATTTAGTTGGTATTTATAACTTTTTCTTCATTATTTATTATTTTTATTTTCTTAAAGTTTATATCATTTAGTATTTTTATGTGTTCTTTAGTATTTTTATTTTACTCTTATTTTTCGTTTTACTTGCAATGTGCTCTTTTAGCCAAATGCAATTTTTTCCAAGCAAAATTATTAAAAAGTAATCTAATATAAATTGCTTATGTTCCCTACAAGTAGACGGTTCTGAAAACCAAATTTGGGATGCATCTACTTCTGTTACATTTGCAACACACAAATTGTACAAAAGCTTTTTATATTGGAGGAATGAGGGGTTTTCTTAAAAAACGTATGAAATGTGTTGTAAAAGATTTTTGAAATTAATAAAAAATGAGTCGCTTGGAGCTTTTGCTTTTAAACTACTATTAAAATAGTAGTAGTAGTAGTAAGTAGTAGTAGTAATTTTTGAAATATATAAACATTTCGTTTCCT
Source organism: Melieria crassipennis (assembly GCA_963668005.1). Lineage (NCBI taxonomy): Eukaryota > Metazoa > Arthropoda > Insecta > Diptera > Ulidiidae > Melieria > Melieria crassipennis. The sequence goes on along the minus strand of OY764964.1, from coordinate 6,442,328 downwards.
TGTAAATTACAAGCTTCAACAAATTATACAAATTACATTCATGATAAAAACTTGATGGTCGTTAACAGAATTTTTCAATTTAAACAAATTTTTTCGGGATCCAACCACGTCAGAATTCGTTAAAATTTTTCAATTCAAACAAATTTCATTTGGATTCATTTCAAAACACACAACCAGACAGCGCAACGATTAGATTGATAACGAGCTATTCTCAGCAAATTTGTTGAAGCGAAAGCGATCGTCAACGAAAATAAGTATACACACAAAAAATGAGCGCGAACAAGGGAAATTGTGTTTTTGCTTTTGTTGGCTTTTTGGTGGTTGATTATTTCATTGCATGTGAAGTCAGCGCACACAATTATGCGAATATTTTCGAATAGCCGAAGTGCGTATGGGACCTGCTGCGCTGGTAACAAGACGAATCACAGCAGCAGTCGCAAAATCACAGCTCGCAGTTGATGTGCGACTGACCACATCAACATAAAGCAAATTATGAAAGCTGACTTCGAATTAAGAAGTGTGCCGAAGTCATCGCGAATATCTTCGAATAGCCGAAGTCTCTTGGTTCCATATACATTTTCCTCATCTTTGCTGCTCCCGCCCGCGTCTGAAATGAAATCGCAAAATTATTTCAGATGCGCCTTCTGTATACACCCATACCTCGCTATACGGCCTAGATACGTTCCACGAAACTTGGCCGCAAAGCGAAAAGCCGTATAAGGAATCAATTATTTTAATACAAATTCATACAAATTCAATGGGATCGGTTCCAAATTTATTTTTATAACAATGTTATAATTTATTTTTATAATAATAACTAAAATATAGAAACAAAAATGAAAGAACTTCATGTTACATAAAAATATTTTTTACGTCATCACATAACTGTTATGAGAGAAAAATATTTTTTACGTTGCTCAGTAACGTTTGAATCTGTTATTCCACCGGTGAGTGTGCTCGTGATTTAGAACTTGAGTCGTTCAGAACTTGGATAAGTTTTGCATACAAAATGCATTGGTGCCGGTATTTTCAACGTAAAAAATATATATTGCAAAATAATAGTTATCATTCAACGGAAAAAAAAATCCCATTCACAATAGTTACTGCCAACGGAAAAAATATTTCCCACAAAATAAACGTTACCGAGAAACGTGATATATCGACATCGAAAAATTTTTTTTTGGCCGTTATAGCGAAACATTTTAGGCCGTAAATCGAAAACGTGCCTTAATTGAAGAAGGCCGTTATAGCGAAAGGCCGTATAAAGAGCGGCCGTATAGCGAGGTATGGGTGTACTGTTTATTCTGTGGTAATACAAACTGCGTATAAGTGCGCGTCTGTTTTGTTAATCGCGGTGTGAAATTCGGTGTGAAATTCGATGTGAAATAATAAAATGTCCACAGCAAGTTGCGCCATATGCCACACTAGTTGGGGAGGAAAGGTGGGCATGTTTTGTGTTTGATTAGACTTAATTAATAAACAATAAATAAAATTATCTTTGTGGCATTCTAATAAAACTATATGTTGCTAAAAACAAGAATTTTCTTTTAATTATAACATTTGTCCTACACAAACGCACTTTTTCCATTTTGAGGAAACAGAACTAAAAGATGCAACCAACAATTCATTCCTAACAAAAAGCAACTCTGTTTTGGCCCCCTTATTTTGACGGCTCTCTCAGCCTGGCCTACCTTGTTAATATACCTTGGAACAGGGCTGCTAGTGACACTCTCGCCTTTCTACTCGGTCACTGACTCAATCAACAACTCGCTTTACTGTTCAGACGAAACGAGTACTCGTTCGAGTTGCTGTCTCGTCACTCTACTCGTTACGTGTTGATTGAGCCTTTAAGGCGAGAGAGTCACTAGAATCACATTTTGTTTACTAGGCCGAATACTACTTTACCGTTATATTTTTCTCTTTTTCGCAGCGATTCGCGGAATCGCTCGTAACATGCGTAATGCGTCACACACCACTTTCCGCTCGGTTGAGTTTAATTGCGCGAGTTGCTTAGTTCATTTTGTGCATTGTAAAACTGAACTCACTCGCCACGTGTGTAAATACGTTTGAACAACTCGTCGCTTTTGCTCGCCATCCCAATTCTCTCGGCCTAGTACCATTTTGATGTCTCGCCACTCTACTCGTTACGTGTAATCAAGCCTTTAGTCTGTACACCAATGCACCCAGAACGCACACACCACACGTAGTCAGCATTTCTTTTTAGCACTTGCGGCACACAGACTCAACACCGACACTCGTTTAAGCACTTGTTGGGCAAATATATGTATGTTTGATTTCATATTTGCATCTTGCACAGTTAGCTCTGAAAGCTGGTTACCCAAGACATAGAACGTTAACTTTGAACTTAACCGTCAATTTAGAAATCTGTTTCGTTTTGCTTTCTAAGTTTATGTTTACCGAAAACGCAATCAGCTGATGGTTTCGCTCAGCGAAATGTTGCCACTCTGCTCTGAAAGCGTGATATAAAACTGAGTGGCAATATACTTCTCCCTGTCAAGTTTTGAATAATTGCTCAAATTGTCTAAGTTTACGGTTACGATTAAGTTAATGTTTTCGCCTCGTGTAACTGGCCCCTTCTGCCAATACGAAAAGTTTCCACCTATCATCAATACGAAGGTTTCCGGGTACTTTCATACAATTTGTATGGAAAGGGAAAATAATAGCGCACAAATTAAAAAAATCGTTTTTGGCTTATAAAAAAAAGCGTTATTTATTGATAATTCAAGTTAAAAATATTAAAGACATATTACTAGTGCAATAATTTTAGCATTTTCGTATTTTACGTTGTTGCTTACGTTAATCGGAACAGATATAGTATGACTCATGGGCTTTTGGCCGGTGGTCCGGGTCTCGTTTTGTTCCTGCAGACGCTTGCAGAAACGAACATAAGAGTTTATGTGCTCCGCAGACTGTTTGAAAACCGTTTTCAATGTAAAAATTGTGATAAAAAGGGCATTGTTTTGTCTATTCTGAGTTTTCGGCATCAGCGGCGCACACAGAATTTCATTTTAGGAGGCGTTCTCCGTACAATTTTTGACCCCAATACCATTTCAAATCAATGCGTCACCCATAATTTTTGTAGCTAGCTAACACGTTACCTTCTCAATATATTCTCCATGGCCTATTGTGGAGGTAAAATAGTGTTTGTGTATATGTGTGTATGTTTTGGTCTTTCGGCGGACCTTGCCTCAAAAAGGGATGGCTAAGTTTGAGCCTCAGTGTCTTGCAAAAAAGAAACGCACGTATAGTGACGGTTCTAAGCAAGCTGGTTTATTTTCGGAAAATTAAAGTAATACTACTTTACAAACTGTTATACAGCGGAGCATTTCCAGAGCTCCGCCCATTATTCCAGTGACCAAAGGCTATGTCCAATCAGCGTCACTGGACCATTGGGTCAACTCAGCGCTTTCCTCAAGTGCCCGTGCCCTGCGGTAGGTGACATCACACAACATGCCGATCAGCGCATTTTTCCGTAAGTGGGACATTGCACTGCGGTAGGTGGTGTCGGATGGCACGCCGCACAGTGTCGCGAGTCCATAGTAGCGAGGGACAAAAATAGAAGGAATAGTCGTACGGCAATACAATTTTGTACATATGATTTTGTTATAAAGAGAAGTTAATACACCAAAAATTACTTCAATCGCCCCACGGACACGCCCACCTCCCATACCATACCAAATACTACGTTGACAGTATCTCAAAAACTATAAAAGATATATTGATGAAATTTGGTACAGCATCATCAATATAAACACATATGCCAAAAATTTGTTCGATCAACTTACAAATACGCTTGTTATAAAAAAAATAAATTTTTAAAAATCTACAAATATCTGTTCATACTTATGCGCATCTAAGTAATTTCAAACCCAAATAGAAAATAATAACATCTCTTATTTAATTCAGTATAGCATATATTTTCATTAAAAATTACAATTTGTTAATCTGTACTGCTAGGACAATCGGTTTCCGATGATGAATTGTTCAAATTTAACCCTCTACATCTATTTTTGACAAAATTCGAAATTAAATTTTTTAAATTGCATAATATCAGAGTTTCGGTTTTCATGTTTATCTTTAATTTTCCTATTAACTGCTATAATTGGTTCAGAAGACCTTAACCAGTTTTGCTTCTTTTCGAAAGTTGCCTTGATTCGATGGCAAGCCATCCAGTATTACCGAAGCCTTATATCGAATCTACCTTTTTTTTGTAATTTTTCAAAATCAAGTGGTGTTTGCATATTATTACAAACAAAAATGTATAGCTCAAACGAAACGCAGCAGTGGTCACTATGTTTTCCTGCCAACCATGTTGCAAAAAGGACCCTATTTTTGACTGCATACGCCACTGAAAATGTTGAATTTCTTAAAAACGTGCAAGTTTGTGCAGCTACAGTCCATGGTTTCTATTAATACATACTTTCAGCTATATCACACTGTAAAATCTCGAAGGAGTGAGAAGGAGTATTTTTTTAAAGTTTATCTAAAGTTTGATGACACTGCACTTTTATTCCTACGAATTGACGTTTCTTTAAGTAATGGTACAAGGAATATGGAAAGCAGAACAAAAGAGGGAAAGCTTCTACAGAGTTGCAAAAATAGTATATTTATAGAATATATTTACTTAACATAAGGTTCCATGGGAAATTTTTCAATAAGAGACCTCGAACTTACATTCAACAAATTGCAATAATTTCTACCCAAGTCACCCACCTTCACAAAGTGCAAGTTTGGTGGCCTGCCATCGGTATATAAATTGATATTTTTTAAATCCGTTTTCACATTTTAGTAATTTGAGGTATTTACTTCAGTACTACGAACTTATTTTTCTACATTTACGAAATTCATTTTTTTGATTTTTGTCCCCACTCGCAACACTGTGCGCCGCTCGGCTAATCGCTGGCTCAGCCACTTGAGTGCTGCACTGTCGTGCGCGTGGTGTAGCGCGATCGACTGGTTTCGGCATAAGTGGTCATGTGGTACCACTACACCATTGCCCTTAAGGGAGTGTTCCTGGGTAGAAGTTTGAAAAAATCGATTTTTTTTTTTTGCGTTTTATTGTACCTTATACTATATACTATCACCCCCCAAAGTCGTTTTTCAATCCGCAAACTCAGTACCCACTTTTTTGCATGTTAATTGAAGTAATCTCAGCTCTTTTTGCTCCGCTGATACATTGCGCATGATACTTTAAACGCGTTTTTCTCGAAACCACATTTTTTGTACTGGCCGATAATTTTTCTCAGCAACTATGAGAGGTATCGACTTGAAATTTTGGGAAAATGTTCTAGATAGTTTTCATTGGATGCTAAACCAAAGTTTTCATCAAAAAATTATTGTTAAAGATATTTTCAAGCACTCTAAAGGTAAAAAAAGGTGGCAAAACTGGACAATTTTTTTTCATATGGCCGCCATTTTGTTTCTAATCAACATTTTGACTAAAACTGTGGTTTAGCATCCGCGGAATTTATTGCAGATTAATAATTGCATACCCATTTCTGTTTCAGATTACTGGTTCCCGAAATTTATTATCGGCCAGCAGTGAAAACAAGGTCACATTGCCCACTGAAAATTTGTACTTAGAAAATAAAATTGTTTGACACAAATATGAGTTTCTGTTCTCCAAATAATAAGGAACAACAAGCAAAAAACCAGAATATTGCATGTTGCCTTGTAGCTCCAAAATAATTTTTTGAAAAACAGCCTAAAATCGGCATTCTACCCGGGAACACTCCCTTAAGCGAAAAATTATTACTTGAAATAATTTTTTAAGTTAGCGGTCGGGGTTTTCGGAGTTGGATTTGGAAATGCTTAGCTTACATTATTTAGATTATGAAAATTATGTATAGTGTGTTTTAAAGATATATGTATTATGTTTCGTGTTTATAGGGTAGTTTAAATGCTTTGTGTAATATATATGTTATGTTTTGATTTTTTGTACAATTTTAGTTGCTACTTGCTAAGTCATTATCTCCTAGAAATTTCTTAAGATTATTATTATGTAATATCTTATGTTTACCGTTTATTTCTATTGTGGAGTTTACTCCCTTTCTTTCTATAATTTTATATGGTCCATGGTAGGGACTCTGTAGTTTCTTACTTGTTTCTAATTTAACAAAAACTAAATCTCCTATTCTTAATTGTGTATTATTGATATTTTTATCATAATTAATTTTTCTCTTATGTTTAGCTATTTCTATAATATTCCTAGCCTTATCCATAGATGTTTGTAGCCTAACTTTTAGTTCGTTGGCGTAATTGTTAATGTCATAAATTTGTCGGGTTTTGTTTATTTTGCCACATGGTAGTGACGGTAATTTGCCGAAAACTAATTCATATGGTGAATACAGAGTTGTGGTGGTGTTGTATTATACGCGAAAGTGTAGTATGGTACCCATTTGTCCCATTCATGTTCAGTTGTGAAGACCAGTAGGTATTCGTGTAGCGTTCTATGGTTTCGCTCAAGTGCTCTGATTTTTTGATGATGGTAGGGTGTCGAAAATATTTGTCGTACGTCGAGTAATTGGCATATGTTATGCATTAACTCATTTGTGAATTCGGTACCTCGGTCGGATTTCAATGTTTTAAAACAACCATACTTGAGAATGAATTGTTCTACAAGTGTTTTTGCTGTTGTTTTTGCGTCCTTAGTTTCCATTGGGTGTGCTATGACAAATTTTGTTAAATCGCATTGCATTGTGAGTATGTAGCGGAATCCATTCGATATTCTTAATGGTCCGACTGTGTCAATCGTAATTGTTTCGAAGCTTTTTGCTGGCGTGTCTGTTTTGACCAGTTTTTCTTTTATGTGTTTCGTAGTTTTGTTCTTGCTGCAGGTCAGGCAATTGTTGACGAATTCTTTTACCATTTGTCTCATATTTTTCCATATATATCGTTGTTTTAATTTTAGAATCGTTTTTCGAATTCCTAAATGTCCGGCTGTGCTGGCGTTATGATATTCATCAATCAGTTTGTATTGTTGCAATTTGCTTTGAATATGTTGTGGAGCGTTGTATATAAGTAGTTTTGTAGGCGAGCATTTATCTTTGTTTACTTCATTATATCTTTTCTTGAGTGCATTCATTGTAATATTCTCAAATCTAAAATTCTCTCTGCAAAGGGCTAGCTCCTTCATATGCAGTTTCTTTAGTGAACTATATAGTTTCTCCAACATTGAATCTAGATCCAAAGGGTCATCGCTACAAGTCACGTGCACTTCATTATTATCAATACGTATCATCGGCCGATGCTTTTCTTTTATTTCAAATCTTAACTTCTTCATATTCTTCACGTCGTTCATAGAGGTACATTCCCATATGTAAAGTTGATCAGGCTCTTGAGATTTGTCCTTTCTATTGTCGCGTGTTTTGGTACCATTATCTTCATAAATATTCTCATTTTCAGTAATGTGCGTATCTTCAATATTCTTTGTTTCATTTGCTCTTAAATTTGCTGCCTTGCTCCTTGTAATTGCTAGAATTTCTTTTCGTTTGCCGTCATTTACGTTATCTTCCTGTGTTGGAATCATTGCCTTCAGGGTGTCGCTGCCGATTTTTATGCGTGATAAGGCATCCGCGTTTGTGTTAATTTTTCCTTGTTTGTATATTATTTCGAAGTTATAATCAGATAAGTCTAATCTAAAATTATTATTATTAGTGGGGATAGTGCACCGCGACCTAAAGATCTATTGTGCCCCCTTCATGGACTCACAGTTCATCTGTGAGCCCAACTACCGAGAGGAACTTTAGTATATCTCCTATACCTCTGGAGTCCCAGTTTGCACCTCTGACGAGGTAGTCCCCTAGGTGCTTCTTTCGATCATGCATAAGTACAGGGCATTCTCCTAGTATGTGCATTGCAGTCTCATTTTCCTGCGAACAGAACCTGCAATGTCCGTTTGTACGGATTCCTAGTTTAGTTAGGTGATAATTCAACCTACAATGCCCTGTCATGATACCTGTAATGATTCTCAGGTTATTCTTTGATAAACTCATACATTCCTCGAATCTTTTTCTACTATATGACCCGATAATCGCCTTGGAATGTTCCAGACCTGGTTGATTGTCCCAGTATTTATTCCTGCTGATTATCTCGTCTTTCCTGGTTAGGATTGATAAAGCTCCCTCTCCCAGTCCACAAAAAGGTTCAGGGCCGACGAATGGGGTTGATGCGCCCCTTCTTGCGAGTTCGTCAGCCATCTCGTTTCCTACTATACCTGCGTGGCCCGGAACCCAGAGGACCCATACCTGATTGTGCAGGCCTAGCTCATTAAGCTTTTCAAGGTATTCCATTACCAGTTTCGAGGATACCTGGTATGAGCTTAAAGCTCTGATTGCCGCTTGGCTATCAGACAGGATCGCAATTCTTCGATTCCGGTAGTTCCTCGCTAAGTTGAAGTAAGCACACCTTTCAATAGTGTATATTTCCGCCTGAAATATTGTTGTGTGCTTACCCGTGGGTTCCGAGTATCTAATCCTCGGCCCATATACACCAATCCCGGTACCTTCATCCGTAAGGGATCCATCCGTGTACCAGGTTATCATGTACTGGTTTATCAGATACGTTTCTGATATCCCTACCCAGTTCCTTTTGTTACTAAGTTCGGTTTTAAATCTCTTGATAAAACTGAACTTCGGTGTGATAGTGTCCCTCGGTATTGCTATCTCTGGATATTGGTTCGTAAGAATATTAAGCTTCTTACTGCCTAAGAATCCTCCAGCCCCGATATTGTTTTCAGTCATCCGTAGGATAGCCCTCTTCGCCTGGGTTTGTATATGTATGTGAAGAGGTGTAAGTTCAAGTAGAACCTCCATGGATGCTGTTGGACACGTTCGCGTAGCCCCAGTCATGCATAGACATGCTAATCTCTGGAGTTTACTGAGCGCCTTGATAATGGACTGTTGATTGGTTTTATTTGCCCATACAACTGAGCCATACGTTATCATAGGCCTCACGATCGCCGTATAGATCCATCTCAGTATTCTTGGAGTGCAACCCCAACTTTTACCTGCTATGGATCTGCAGGTCATAAAGACTCTGACGGCCTTCCGCATCGTTTCTTCAATATGTCCTTTCCAGAGTAGTTTCTGATCTAGTATCACGCCTAGATATTTAACCTCCTTCTGGAATTCTATTCTTATTCCATCTAAGCAGATTGGTCTAAGAGCCTCAAGTTTATATCTCCTTGTAAAGGGTACTATGGTGGTTTTTGCTGGATTAATATTCAGCCCCACCCTAGCACACCATCTCTTAGTTACTCTTAACCCTAGGGTTATTCTATCCCGCAGAGTATCTTCAAATTTTCCCCTGCATAGGATTACAATGTCATCTGCATACCCCTGGACCGTAAGGCCAGAGTTAGACAGTACTTGCAATAGATCATCAACCACAAAACTCCACAACAGTGGGGATCAAACACCTCCCTGTGAACATCCTCTAGTTGTACTGGCTATTACCACCCCGCCTGCGCTAGTTTGTAGCTCCACCTTCCTAGTCGCAAGCATACTGTTAATCCCACCTTTCAGGGTGTTATTAATTCCCCTGCTGGCTAGAGCATTGTCTATAGTTTCATGGGAGGTGTTGTCGAAGGCCCCCTCCACATCTAGAAAGGCACATAGTGCCATCTCTTTTTCATCTAGACTTTCCTGTATCTCACCTGTCAGCTGATACAGTGCAGTTTCAGTGGAGCGTCCTGCCCTGTATGCATGCTGGCATGTGTGCAGCGGATTGTCTATTAGGACTGTCGTCCGTACGTAGTTGTCAACAACTTTCTCCAGAGCTTTCAGTACGAATGAGGTCAGAAAAATTGGTCTGAAAGATTTCGGGTGAAGAGGATCCTTCTTCCCGACCTTCGGAATGAATACCACCTTTGCCCGCCTCCAGGCCTCTGGTATGTAGCCCAGCGCCAGACTGGCTCTAGCTATTCTCAGGAGCTGGCTTTTAATAAAGTCCATGCCCTTCTGTAGTAAGGCAGGGAAGATTCCGTCGGGTCCAGGTGATTTTAGTGGTTTAAAGGTGTTAACCGCCCAGCTTAACCTTTCTTCCGTACAGATTTCCTTTGCCACTATCCAATCTCCTCTGGAGATTCTGCCTAGTTCCTCAGCTTGCTCCGTGTCCCTCCAAGCAATAGAGCCCGGGAAGTGAGTATCTAGAAGTAGCTTTACCTTCTCCTCCTCACTCTCGGTAAATTCCCCATTGCTCTTCCTGAGACTCGTGGAAGACAGGCTGTGTCCTTTGGCCATGACTTTATAGAGTCTTGATGCCTCCGATGTCTGTTCTATGCTCTCACAGAAGCTTCTAAAGCTTCTGCGCTTAGCTTCCCTTATTTCCTTATTATATAAGGTTAATACGCTTTTATATTCAGACCAGTCCCCGGTGCGCTTGGACCGGTTGAAAAGCCTGCGAACCTTATTTCGCGGTATACTGAGGTCTTTGTTCCACCAGGGCACATCCCTAGAGGAATGTACTTTGCTGATCGGACAGCTACTTTCGTATGCATCAATAATAGTGCTATTGAAGCACGCTACTTCTGTTTCTAACTCCACTGTATTCCTGATATTGTCCCCCATCCCCGAGAAGTTGGAGTTTAAACTCAGGGTTTCTTGGAATTTATCCCAGTTTGTTTTCCTGGGATTTCTTAGAATTTTCCTAACTGAGGTGGTACCCTCAATGTCAAACCTGATATTTTTGTGGTCCGACATTGAAGGTTCATTTGATACCCTCCAGTTTCTAACCAGTCCGGAGCTTAGAGTATTTCCTAGAGTAATGTCTAGGACCTCCTCTCTCGCACTGGTTACAAACGTTGGTGTGTTACCCACGTTAAAAATTTCAAGCTTATTGCTAGCTATATAATCAAGAAGGTACTCACCCCTTCGATTCGTGTCGCTGCTTCCCCAGGCTTCGCTGTGCGCATTAGCATCGCAGCCTAGTATAAGTGGCAGCCTCTTCCGCTCGCAGTACTCCACCAGTCTAGAGACCATCTCAGGTGGGACCTGAGGGTCTTCTCCTGGAAAGTATCCTGTGGCTACCACCATGTCCCGCGCTATCCCGTTTAGGTTTACCGGGATTTGCACCGCTACCAGATCCCTAGAGAGGAATTCTGAAAGACAGAGGTAATTCAAACTATTGGTTAGTAACAAACAGGCCCTTGGATTGTTACATCTAATGTCCCAAATTACCTGGATGTTCTTCTCCGCCAAACCTTTGATTTGGCCCCTGTATACCCAGGGTTCCTGGACCAGCACTACGCTCAGATTTGACCTGAGGGTTGCCCTCGCGATTACGGCTGACGCAGCCTTCGCATGGTGCAGATTTACCTGCGCAACTCTAGTGCTGGTCATCGCTGCCTTACGTCTGAGTGGCACCGCTTTCATCCTCTGTCAGACTACCCTCTTTATCAAGGTCTAATCTGATTCTTGTCATTTTTGATGATGGGTTCTTGTGTGAAAACAGTGATACCAGTGGTCTGTGGTCAGTGACTACAATGAATTTTCTGCCGTAGAGGTATGGTCTGAAATAATTTATTCCCCAATGTATTGCTAGAAGTTCCTTTTCGATAATTGGTTTATTGATGTCGTGTTTCTGTAGTGACTTGCTTGCATATGAGATAGGTAGGTCATGTCCAATTTCTCCTTGGGACAGTACTGCTCCTAGGGCGAAGTCTGAAGCGTCTGTTGTTAATATGAAGGTTTTGTTGAAATCTGGATATTGCAGTATTGGTGTGTTAGTTAATTTCTGTTTTAGTGTTTCGAAAGCTGTCTTGCACTCGTCTGACCAAATGAAAGGTGTACCTTTCTTAAGGAGAGAGTTAAGACATTTTACTATTGATGCGAATTCAGGTATGAAACGTCTGTAGTAGTTGCAAAATGCTACAAATCGACGGACTTCATCAGCATTCGTTGGTGTTGGATATTTTAGTACTGATTCGCATTTTGTTGGATCTGTTCTGATGCCTTTATCTGTGATTAAATGTCCTAAGTAGATGACTTCTGGTTTAAAAATTGGCATTTGCTTGCATTTAGTTTTAGGTTGTACTGTTGTAGGCGGTCAAAAACTTTAATCAAATTTTCGTTGTGGTGTTTTAATGAACAATTTAGTATTCGGTTGCTCATATGATGACTCACATAGATTTTTATTTTTTGTTATTAATACGATGTATGTTATTATTTTCATAATTGTCAATCATTTCAATAGGAAATGCATACATTTTCTCGATGCATGTTATTATTTTCATAATTGTCAATTATTTCAATAAAAAATGCATACATTTTCTAACTTTGTTATGTTATTATTTTCATAATTGACAATTATTTCAATATAAAATGCATACATCTTATAAAATTTGTTATGTTTTTATGTTATTTTTTATGTTATTATGTGCACCCAATGCTGCACAATTGGCAGCCATGCTGGGTCAACCCGTGTTGCTGCAGAAAAAGAAACGCTCCTTCTTCTAAGCTGGATAGGAGTGGGCTGGCATGCGAACTGATGAAATCGAGGAGTTGGCGTTTGGGCGACCGAATTCAAAGTGCTTGTGGAAGAATTGAGCGCATAATTCTAGCATATTTTAATTCCATTACAATTGACTGTACTATAAATTTATTCGTGTAAGGAGCTTGAAATTCTTTTTGGCACACGTAGCACTTAAAAATACGACAAATAATATTATTAAACAGCGTTATGAATAAAAATGCCTTTGTCGATTTCTTCTGATCTTGGCATATATTTTGTTATTGATCTTACTTGCAAACATCGCCAGGTTTGTTTTATATTTTTCGTTACTCTTTACACGCCCTCGGATAAATACAAAAGTTGGTTGGATATGGAGACCTGCAGATAGCTCTCCAGAGCTAATGCTAAACAGAACTCTATAAATTACACGCCGCTCCACGCCACCGTTTACTAAAAGATATTCTCGAAGTAGGTACTGTCGAAAGTCTGCACACGCACAAAACCCTCCTCACCGCCCGAAGCGTAACTCTTGCCGTCCGGATGGAAGGCTAAATTATTGAACGGCCCGAAATGGCGTTTTAAACGCGCAAATTCCTCCTCATAAGTCAGATGGAAGAGACTCAGAGTTGAACAACTTTGCCGAAGTGTCCTTTGAGGAAGTGACAAACATGGTGCCGTCCTTGTTCAGTTGCATAGCATTGATGCCGGCCGTGTTGTCGTTTACCGAATTGATCTCTCTGCCACCCTTGCGTATGTCCCAGATAGAAATTTGTCCATAATCATGACCTACAAAAATAAACTTTAGTACATACAGTGTAATCTGGGTGGAGTGAACCCCCGATGGTAAAAATACCCCGATAGAGTGAACATCAACATTTTTACATTGAGTACTCTATACAGTGAAGAATTCTGAATCTCTTTAGAGTGAACACAATTTAAAATAAACTAGCTGACCCGGCGAACTTCGTCCCGCACGGCATTTGTTGTTTTCTTATAATGAATGAATGAATGGCGAATCTATGGCAATGCAAATTGACGAAGAAAACCAACTAAAGGAAGAGGGGGGAGCTACTGATTAACGCATTCGAGGGCCTCAAATAAGCAATGTTGCTGCTAAGTTTTAGTAAAGAAATGGATTGCGCTTGAACCAGATTTAAATTATAGTGGCAGGGTCACGCCCCCTTATTTAATACCCGCACAATGCCCTCTGTCGAAGGAGCAAATGGTAGGTTCGTACTAAGTGTCATTGCTGAGCGACTTATAGTTCAGCGAAATATTTGGGTCACAACAAATGTGCCACGCCCCTTGTCCAACGCTTATAAAATCTTACCAGTAGAATGACCCATCTATGGGACGACGGGGCACTAAATTTCAGTGTTGTACGACTAAAAATTTCAAAGATATTCTCTATTAAAAATGTGGCTTGTATGGGTGGTGCCACGCCCCCTGCCCAATACCCGCCTCATTCCGTCTGTCGAAAGATATGAATAAATGGCAGGTTCGTACTTAGTTTCATTGCTGCGTGATTTATAGTTCAGCGGAATAATTGGGTCACAAAAAATTTGCCACGCCCCTTGTCCACCGCCCATTAAATCTGACCAGTAGAATGACTCATCTATGGGACGACACTATACTAAATTTCAATGCAGTGCGCCTTACAATTTCGAAGATATTCTATATTAAAGATTTGGCTTGTATGGGCAGTGCCACGCCCCCTTGTTCAATACCCGCCTCATTCCCTCTGCCGAAAGATATGACTAAATGGTAGGTTCGTACCAAGTTTCATTGCTGTGCGATTTATAGTTCAGCGGAATAATTGGGTCACAAAAATGTGCCACGCCCCTTGTCCACCGCCCATTAAATCTGACCAGTAGAATGACTCATCTATGGGTCGACGCTATACCAAATTTCAATGCTGTGCGCCTTACAATTTCAAAGATATTGCATTATTAAGATTTGGCTTGTATGGGCGGTGCCACGCCCCCTTGTTCAATACCCGCACCATTCTCTTTGTCGAAAGATATGAATAAATGGTAGGTTCGTACTTAATTGCATTGCTGTGCGATTTATAGTTCAGCGAAATAATTGGGTCACAAAAAATGTGCCACGCCCCTTGTCCAACGCCCATTAAATCTTACCACTAGAATGACTCATCTATGGGTCGACGCTATACCAAATTTCAATGCTGTGCGCCTTACAATTTCAAAGATATGGCATTATTAAGATTTGGCTTGTATGGGTGGTGCCACGCCCCCTTGTCCAATACTCGCCCCATTCGCTCTGTCGAAGGACATGACTAAATAGTAAGTTCGTAGTGAATTTAATTGATGTGTGACTTATGGTTCCAAAGTTATTATCTGAAAATGTGCAAAATTCACGGTCAAATATCGCATGGATTTTCCGACTTTTCCAATAGATTTTCCGGAATCTTTTTTTCGCACGAACCTGAACTGACTTAATACGAATCGAACAAAACAAACCCCATGAAAATCGGCCGTTCCGTTTGAGCGTGATGCTATCACAAACATACTGCCACTCTCTTTTATATAACACTTCGTTCAATAATGTGTGTGACTGACACATAGATGGCGGCACTAATACTAAATCAATATTTTTTTTCGAAATTGTGAACCTTTTTAGGCTTACTGTCAAAATTATATGTCAATCCAACCATTAGTTTACAAGTTACAGTGCTTTAAGTGACACTACTTTTGAGTTTTCAAAAAAAATGAATTCAAAGCAATTCCGTGTGCTGATTTATCATTGTTTTTTAATGAAAAAAAATACTGTTCAATGCCAGGAATGGCTTGAAAAACATTATTCGGACTCTGCTCCATCAAAAAGAACCATTCGTAAGTGGTTTGCTAAATTCCGTACAGGCCATATGAGCACCGAAGACGATGAACGCAGTGGACGTCCAAAAGAGGCTGTTACGGACGAAAACATCAAAAAAATCCACAAAATGATTTTGGAAGATCGTAAATTGAGGTTGATTTGTATAGCTGACACTCTAAAGATATCAAAGGAACGTGTTGGACATATCGTTCATGAATATTTGGGTATGCGAAAGCTATGTGCAAAGTGGGTGCCGCGCGAGCTCACAATCGACCAAAACCAGAACGTGTCGATGCTTCGGAGCAAAAAAAAAAATGGTACTGAAAAGTTGGAAGATCGCTATAATCGGTGTATCGCCCTCGATGGCAACTATGTTGATGAATAAAAACGAATTTTGGCAAAAAAATGTGTTTTAATTAGTTAGTCACACACATTATTGAACGAAGTGTTATATAGATTACTTCAGTAACTTCTGTTACTGCCAACCAGAATTTCGGGCTGTTGAAGAGAAAAACTCTTAAAAAAGGCGAATATCCTCGTATGAAAAAGCAGGGACCGAAAATAACTGTTATTTTACAATTTTCAAATCAAAAAGGCATAACGAAAAAATTGCCGGTGGACTTTTTCAAATATACCATTATGATCGTAATGGCCTCAGCTTCACGAATATTAAACGCCTTTTAAATTTTTTACCTTTACTAAAAAAGTTAAAATGAACTGTTATTTTGTGCCTTTTATCATTTAAGGCAAAAATAACTGTTACTTTTGACTTTTATTTTATCGGTCAAAAATAACAGTTATTTTGTGACTTTAATTTTTTCGGTCAAATATGTAAAGTTCGGGTAATGTGATATACCTGTTTGTTTTACAGCGATTCTCGACACATTTTGACTTAAAACACACTTTTTTTGGTCTCAAACTGTTCACTGATGAATTATTTAGTATATCTATGACTATTAACTCTTTCAGATAAACTGTTGACGAGTTTTTTAATTAAAAATCAAAATATCCAAATATTGGCGTCTGATAAAAGTGGCGGGTAATGTGATATACCATCGGCGGGTAATGTGATATACCCGAAAAATCGTTATTAACAGACCTATTAATTTCAAACTTGGTGAAAATACTCCAAATCAAAAATAATTAGAGACGTGTTTCTCATTTTTTTGGAAAATCACAATCTGACGGGGTAAATCAAAGGTTAAAAATTTTTATCGAGAAACATGATTTCATGGATTTTTTTTTATCTAAAACTTAACCATAACAGATTTTTGAGAATATTCCACTTCAAATAGTATAAAATAAAGTATCTAACATTTCTGTATACAAATAGTATTACTGTCATAAGTTTGGGTACTGTGATGTACTATATCACATTACCCGAACTTTGGTATATCACATTACCCGAAATTGGCTTTTTGCGAAAAAAATATTATAAAAAAACAATAATAATTTTGTTAAGAAGAGCGTACCTCGCAAACTCATAATCGATATCACTGATTTACTTCTGATTAGCCTCGAACTTTGTAATAATATTTTTTTTGTACCTTTTATGCTTTCAAACTTCGTGACCAAAAACTTGTGCAAGCCTACTCAAAGCACTTCATCACACTGACGGTAAACTATTTAAGCAATCACATCCAAAATCATGCAGCGCGAGTTTTTTAGCTGTTATGATGTTTTAAAAAGCTTAATTTTGAAAAAAGTCAACGCACTTGTGAAATAAGCCACCATATCACATTACCCGAACTTACTCTATATCATACCATTTTTTTTTCGTCGCACAAGTCTTATAGCTCAGAATGTGCGGTCTGCTGAGACGAAAAAATGGTATTAATAGTTTTTTAGTCGGTCAAACGGCCTTTGAAAAATTCTAATTGCCTGATATATGACCGAAAAAATACAAGTCACAAAATAACTGTTATTTTTGACCGATAAAATAAAAGTAAAAAATAACTGTTATTTTTGCTGAAATGATAAAAGGCACAAAATAACTTTTATTTTTGTCGGAAAAAATAAAAGTTAAAAGATAACAGTTAAATTCTGACTTTTTTGGTAAAAATCATAACCGGTACGGTCCCTGTGGAAAAGGCATTGTACAATTGGTTTGTGCGGCAGCGCCAGAAAAAATTGTCTGTCAGTGGAGATATGTTAAAAGAAAAAGCAAAGAAATTAGTTTTTTTTTTTTTTTTGTGGATGGCTAGACGGATTTAAATCACGCTCTGGAATTCGTCTGTTGAAAGTGTGCGGCGAGAAATTGTCTTCAGTTAGCCCGGCTGTTGAACCGTAAGCTCAATAGTACGATTTGTGAAGTACAACTTTGTAAAAGCCAAATTTACAACGTGGACGAGAGTGGACTATTTTGGAAGATGCTACTCGAAAGAACTTATGTAACCAGTGCAGAAAAAACGGCTCCGGGCAGGAAATTAGAAAAAGCCAGAGTTACAATTCTTGCATGCGCAAACGCAACTGCCCTACAAGACGTGGCTGACCGAAACTCCACTACATTCATACAATTTTTAAAATTTACCAATACATTCGCATGAAATTTGGCCCATTGTGAACTTGTCAGCAAGCATTGTGAACTTGTCATCAGAGTGCTTTGAAATTGACCTGCTGAGATGATCGCTTATACACGCATGTGTAAGAAGAAGAAGCACCTGCTGACAAGAACTCGCATCGGAGTTAATATAATTATTAGGAGCCGGAGGCTGCCGTAGTTACGTAGCTCAGCTGGCTAATGCGTGCGGTCGCCAGTCAAATGCGACGCGCGAATCCAAGTTCAATACTCCGTTGCTTCAAACACCAAAAAAAAGGAAAGGCAGGATGAAGGTAAGAATTCGAATTAAAATTTACTTTAAATCATATTATTTGAAATACATATTTAAAATAATTCTGCACTTTCAGTAGCTTCAATATTGGGCCATAGCAAGTACCGAAACGCAAGACGAAGGAAGCCGATGCCAATGATGCGCTAAGCAAAAACGCCCTTCGATTGCGAATTTTTTTAAATTCAATTTTTTTTTTATATTATTTCATTTAAATTAATTTAAAATAAATTCAGGCAGAAGTAAAAGCAAACGGTTCTTCCAAAAAAATTCAATAAAAACCTGCATTTTTTCAATATTGAGTCATGAATGACCGATTTATACATCACATTGTGACCGATATTTGCATCAGATATTTGCAATGTTACTCTCAGAGGTTTGCCATTTCTTGCTGAGAGGACAGCCACCGAAAGAAAAATAAAAAAAAAGTTGTTTTTCCTTTTTTTTCGGTGTTAACGCAACGGTGTATTGAACTCGCGGAGTCTTGACTCGCGGCCGCACGCATTAGCCAGCTGAGCTACGCAGCTACGGCAGCCTCCGGCTCTTAATAATTATATTAACTCCGATGCGAGTTCATGTCAGCTGGTGCTTCTTCTTATCACACGTACACGAGAGTTTTGGTCAGTTTTTTCACACCGCCTGTACAAAAATGATAGAAACTTTGTTCGGAGAGCTGACCGAAACTTCGGTCAGGCATGTCGGTCATATGACCGGTCAAATGATCGTCACTGTTCTTGTAGGGTGGACAAACCACGCTCTTTGAAATCTTTCAACATTCCGGTGGACTACCGATACTCAAAAAATGCATGGATGACAGCAGAAATTTGTAAAGAATGGTTTCATAACTGTTTTGTTCCATAGGTAAGATATTACTCGTAAATTAATGCTGAACAGAAAAACTCAATCTGGATATAGTGAACAATCTGGATTCTATGAACTGGCCTTGCATTAATTAGTTCACTCCACCCAGATTGCACTGTATTTTTCCACCAGTGATGATGGTCTCATCGAGTGGACGTGATTTTTTACTGCAACATGGGTATGCGCAGAATGGGATCATGCTCCGTTATACTGAAGTCAGCGGTGCGCACATCAATCACAAACAGTTCCGAATTCTGACCCATAGCCTTGTCCGTCGAATAAGCTGCCTGATTACCAGAGTAACTGAAATTGCATTGGCCGGTATGGACGCGATTACAGTGCCAAACTCTACATCCCAACTCTTGGTGGTCATATCACCAGCTCCCGAATATCAGCTTCGACGTAGTCCAGTCGACGTCCAAACACCAGACGGCACCCTGGTGACCGTCATAGGTGCAAAGTCGGAGCCCAGTAAAAATTTCGTGCTTCCAAGCACTTCCGGACACAATTTCGCTTGCGTGGCATTGCTGGATGCACTTGCTTGATGTGTTATTATGGTTTTTATCCGAAAAGAATGAATGTGTGTTAATTAAATGCAAATTTTCGAAAGTTCAACTTCTCTGATTGCTTCCCGCGCTGTTTGTTTACAAATGAAACATCAAAGCATCGGAGTTAAGGAATGCTTTTGGTGTAAAATGCACTGTTCTAGACGCAGGGATATTTTTTTGTAAGGAGTCAATGAAAACTTAAATAATGACATGTGAGAGACATATTCAAACATTTTTATTACATTTGTAAGCAATAATAGAATTTTATATTAATTTTTCTATAAACGTATCACAGAATTCTGTGCAAAAAAGAAATTAATGTTCTATGCAATTAAAAATTAACCACAACGATAACCCTCACACATGAAAATTGACCAACACAACAACTCTCCATTTTGAGTTTGTATGGGGACTTATTTTACTTTCCTAATCACCCGTGGGGCCGGAATATCAGCTGTGGGGCAGGAATATCAGCTGTTATGTGAGAGTATTGGTGCATTTTGTGTGTGTATTGTAGATTATACCTGCCGCTTTCCTATCACGTGACCGCATGCCGCGTTACACGACGCCTGTACAGCTCGGGGTAATTCGAAACGAAAATAACAAATTCTCGGCACTGAAACGTCCAACCGCACTTAGCTCCTTTTTACAAAGCGTTTGTGTCCCTTTTTTCGCTAGAAAACCAATCAGCACTCAAACTTCATGCACAAATTAAGTGTTCTCTGGGTTTTACTGCACTGCACTTTTGTCGTTGTTTATCTCGCACGGATATGTCCCATTATATGAAAAGTCCTTGAATGAACACCAAGTTTTCTATTCAAACTCGTACACACTAAGAAGTGAAGAAGAAAACAATGTACTTATTGTGAAAACATTTAACGAACATCAACAATAAATGGAGTGAAATAACAGCAAAACATGCAAAAGTTATATAACGGCTCACATATACGTTACTTTTATGCAGATACTACACGGTGGACGGAAAGTTTCTGCATTCATCGTTGCAATTGTAATATATTTAAAATTCTGATTGCTTGTTTTATTTGAAAACGAAATGGGGAAATCCCCAATAATGTGATGGTTTGAAAATCCTTAGCAGTTCCCTCATAGATCCACAGCGATTTTAATGCAGGACGGTGGGCGATGTCATATGGCGAAACAGTCAATAAGTGTTGCTAAAAGTCTATTTAAGTTAGTATGGGAAGACTGGCTGGGAAATTCGCCAGATTTTAATCCTATTGAACATATCTGGTCCAGGATTCAAGATTCAGTATTTCGGAGTCCAAAACCTGCCAGTAGACTTCAACTCATTGAGAGAGTAAAACAAGAGTGGGATGCCATATCATTGGCCGAAACATCGGTCTTGTGCGAAAGTTTTCGAAAGCGAGTCTTACGAGCGAGTGCTACGAAAAACGGTTTAAATAAAAAAAAGCAATACAAATGATCCTTAACGGTGTTTTTTTTGTATGCAGGAACTTTTCGTCCTCCGTGTAACAGGATGATTCAGTACATGCACAGCTTATGGCGAACTTGTTGGGACGCCTGATTGGATTTCGCTGCACGGGTGGAAATCTTAGGAGCCCTTTTCACATATTTAATATAGGCTGTGATTCATTGGCAACGCGCATAGTTTTAGCGTTCAGCTTTCAAGGTTCAATCAAAAATATTTGGTAACCTGTTATGCTGTGAGATACTGTAAAAACCCAAAATCAGAGCTTCATTCCAGAGGTGCTTTTGCAGTTACCGCGCCGTTTGTCGACCAGTGCCCTGTTGCCTAGATGTTCCTTCTTCTAGAAGTCTTCGCTACATGAACGCACCATTTGTTGATAACACAGTACAACAGTAAAAAAAACCCGCGGAGTTCCTCAACTGTTCCTTATATTTTCGGAATCGCTGATCACTAATATGTAATTATTTTTTTCGGGTCACCTCTAGTTTGGGTTTTACAGGGTCTTGAAGTTACAAGCTACACCCCAATTAAACAAATTAATTTAAATGGTTGAACTTATCCTAGTCTAACAATATTGGTATCAAAAGAAAGAGAATTATGTATCCAACTCAAATCAAATAATTTTTTTGTAATTATCCTGGCGAAAGGATATAAAAATGTCCTTTAAAGAATGTATCCTTAATTATCCTGGAAGTATTTCTACAAAAAAATATGAAAAAAAATTAAAAAAATATATTATAAAACCCTTACCATCCACCAACACATTGTGAAATTTCATGTTAATCAGTCCATTGGTTCAGCTGAAAAAAATTGTTGAAGTTTATTTCAACTCAAAAACTTAAATTATTCCAAAATTTTTCACAGTGCAAACAATTTCAGCTCTTCACAAAACCCGCCCAGTTTCTGAACTGTTCCTTATAATACCAGAGCCGCTGATCACGAATATGTAATTTTTTTTTTTTTTGGGTCACCTCTAGTTTGGTTTTTACAAGGCCTTGAAGTTGCCAGCAACACCCACCTTGAAAACGAATTTAAATTGTTGAACTCATCTTAGTCCAACAATATTAGTATCAAATTAAAGAGAATCAATTCTTTAGCCCAAAGCCATGTCAATGTTAATTGTACGCTTAAAACTTTCGTCTTATATTTAGTGATGTCAATTTGTAAAAATAACATATTTTGTATTTATGTATATCTGTAGATGTTTTAATTGGTCCAAATATACGCGCTAACTAAGCGAGAAGGAGAAAAGAGCATGGCTGTGTTTCAAAGATGTTAAAGAGAATTTCTTGGGCAACCAAAAATCAAAAGTTTTTGAAGAATTAGTAAAACGAATGATTTCAGCATTCGCAGATATGAACGTACTCATGTCGTTGAAAATCCATATGTTCCATAATCATATCGGGGTTTTCCCTTCAAATATGGGAGAATTATCAGATCAACATGGCGAGAAATTCCATCAGGAAATGGAATGGAAACTAGCTATAAGGGAAAGAGTTTACATGCCATGGTTGCAGAATACTGCTGGAGTGTGAAGCAAGATGACTTGAAAGATGAATAAAGCCGTTGTGTCAAAAGGACGAAATAATTCAACTACTTTCTTGCTTTTCACACAACGGTCCTATCCTATCCTATCCTTCACACTCCAGAACTTTTCCCTTATATCTAGTTTCCATTTGGAGCATTTTCTGGTGGAATCCTGCTAGGATGATCAGATAATTCTTCCATATTTAAAGGGAAAACCCAGATATGATTATGGAACATATGAATTTTCAACTATATGAGTACGTTCATATCTGCGAATGCAGAAATCATTCGTTGTACTAATTCTTTACAGTCTTTTGATTTGTGGCTGCCTATGAAATTTTTTTTTAACATCTTTGATTCCTGAGAAAACCACATATACACAGACGGCAGCAAACTTGAAACAGATGACTCGGCCTTCGTCGTTCTTTTCTCTGCAAAACGCTGGAAGAAGCACATGTTCAATGCACAATGCTTGCACAGTGTACCAAGCCGAAGCTTACGCCATCGACTCAGCTTCGTCATGGGCTCAAAGTCAATTCTAAAAATCAACACGTTCGCGGACAGTACAAATTTCAGTGAGCTGCAAAAATAGACAGGCTATTTTTGTGGAAACTATAAGCACTATCTGAAATCTGATTACACATATATTGTTAGAGTTGTCAGATTATCATATTTTAACCGTTATACACAATGAATGCTATAGCATTCACGACGATATAGATCAAAATTTTCAACTAGAGTGACGTGAATGCTATAGCATTCATTCATAGAAAACATGAGAAGAAGAGGTTTATTATATTTTTATAACTTTATTTATTCAACAGTAGTTCTCTCTTCGTGTATAGATAATAACTGGACGCGGACAGTATACTTCAAACCATATTGATTAAAAAATCTGTCATAAACGGACAAAATTCAGAAATATGCCTTACCAGTTTTTAAAAATCTGTACTACCCCATAATACCTACAAATCTCTCTCTTATTTGAAAATGAACATTTGAAATTAAAAAAATTAGTGTTTAGGCCAGTGCACAGTGTGCTTATTTTCAAATCTAGGAGGACAAAAATCAGTAGCGCGGCGAAATGGTACAAATTTTAATTTATTTTGCTATTAAAGAAGTCGTAAAGACATTGGGATCAATTCAGAAAAAAAATTATATGTAAAAATGTATTATGTAACAACAAAAATCACAAAAATTGTAAATAAACAAGTAGATCTTTTGATATTATTTTATTTTAATATTATTCACTTTCACCGGTCTCGCTTGTTTCATCATCTGAGGAAGCAGTCGAACCTGGTTCAGCTGATAGTAAGTCCATCACGGCTGGAGAAAGATTTTTCTTGCGCTTACATGGCAGTTTTCTTAAACTAGATATAAGTGGATCCGACGTTACAAAAAGCATTTGGAACAAGTCCATATTTGTGTCTTTGCGTGACATTTTTCGTGTATTGTGTTCCCGAAAATATTTTATGTCCTTATGACGGGCTTCTTGGACTTCCTCTGAAAGTTGACCGATGGGCAACAAACAACTGCTAATGATTTGGCGTCCATGACATAGAACTTTATGGACAGTTACTGGCATATAGTACCACGGATAATTTTGAATATAAATATTATATGTTTCCTTACAATACATTTCAAAAGCATCAACGTTAATTGCACGGCCACACGAAATTGCTTGGAGAATAACTGAAAAATTTTGAATCAGATTTAAATTTACACAACTTATTCTTGATGCTTTTTCTGGATCTTTAAAAAATGTCCTGGCAGTGTTCCCATCATTAGTATTGGCAGTATCTTGCTTGGGATAGTCAACAAGAAGACCCATTTCCGCTCGAAATGCCGTTTGCAGCTCCTTTTTTCTTAACTGCATTCTGTGTTTCTCTTCTCCAGAAACGCGCCATTTTTTTATATCCAACCGGTATGAAATATGCAGCACACATTCAAAAAATCTTATTAATGCATGTAAAGGAGACATTCCAAATTGTAAGGCATTTTCGTTTATGGTTTTGCTTGCCAATTTTTCCGGATCGTTCATGTCTTTAGGGGAAGCTCCGCAAATGTAACATATTTGATATGACTTATATCTAGACAAAGATGTACAAATTTTTCCGTCAACCATAGTGAAAAGCAACGTGTGGTAAATTTTGATAAAATGTTCATTGACTTGGAATTTCGTTGGATTAAGATCATTAATTTGGGATTTGATAATTTCGACCTCTTCTTTCACTACTTCATCGGTTTCCTTTGTGAATACAAATTTAATAACTCTACAAAATCGTGTCGATGAAGGGCATGGATTTTCCCATAGCACTGTACCATCTTCAGTAGAACACATTTTCATCGGTACTAAACAAATGCTAAATAAATTTTGATCATCACAATTTTCAGTCGAAAAATTTTGCTTATAACGACTTTGGCCAGAAGAACCGTCGCAACCCCACTTGAAGAACATTGTGCATTCAACCGTTCCACGTTCATCCACTAACTTTTGCAAGATTTGCTTTTGTACAGTGCAAATGCGTTCGACTGTGTGGTCTACAAGAGCTTGCAAACGCACTTCGGCCTTGGTTTCAGTAATGTTAATGCTGCTTTGTGGTGGATAGCATAATTCTTTCGCAGATTTTATAACAGCATATGGTGGAAAAGGTGAAGTTGAGTTGATTTTGGTTATACGACGAACAGCTTTGTACCGATGTACGGAGAATTTACCTTCTATATATGCAGCTAACGCCGATTCTGCTGACATTTCATACTGCTTTGGGGACATTTGATTGGCTCTTTTTAATGCTGTAGCTTTTTCTGGTGATGCGGCGGATAGTTCTTTAAATATGTTAGCTGCATCTCTTTTTCCCATTGCTCTTACTGACATTTCCGTCGCGAGAGATAGTTCCGCAGGACTGCTTGTTTCCATTAAATGTTTCGCCTTTCGTTTCTTTGTTCGAAGTGAAGCTTCGGAAAATGTTTTCATTGGTCGTCCCTTATTTTTTACCGTCATTTTTTTGTTCACTAAATTACGTAATAAGTAAATACATATATGTAATTTTTATAGTCATAAATAAACTTACTAGAATTGGTACAAATGTGTTTTGGGATGGTGTATCTTGAACTAAGGAAATTTTTGTTTTTCAGCATAAACCGATGATATTTTCGTTGCTCTTTATACCATCGAAGGCTTATTTTATGGCTCATGGTACTCGCTTCCCTTCTGAGTAGCTTTCGGAATTCGGAACAGCAAATTTTTTCCTTACAGGCACTAACAAGAACATCAAATATTGCATCTAATTGCTTCGCTTTCGTCGCTTTCACCCATTCTGTGAAAATGTCTTGAATTTTCAATTCGGTTTCTTGCGCTTAAATTGAAAAGTTTGTTAGACGGCCGCAAAAATGCGCAATGGATCTTTCTCAATATCGACAACGGACACTTCAAGGATTTTAAATATATTTAATTTTTAAGTGAATATCGGTGAATATATATACTTTTTTATCTTTCAAAATTAGTATAAGACAAAAAAGAAATATTTTTTTATATGTATATTGAAATCAATATCCCAGTTGAAATACAGCAAATTAAAGAAATTAATTGACTAAAAACAAAACTACATACCTGATCCCATGTTTTCACTAAATGACAAAAAATGTAAACAATCCGGCATACAACCAAACTCGTACTAGATTGTGCTATGATATGAGTAAAAAATAAAAATAAAAATTCAGTTTAAGAAAAGGTAAAGTTTGAAGACCCTGTGTACCTTTATGCATAACACCATGGTCACAAAATTAACCTTTATAGACAGTATGATGTATTGACAGTTGATCCATGGTGTTTTTTCATAAAAAAAATGTATTTCAAAATTTGACTTTTGTCCTCCTAGATTTAAAAAATAACACACTGTGCAGTGGCGCACACAGGATTTTATTTTGGGGTGTAGAGTTTGCGTACAACTTTTGAGCCGAATACCACTTGAAACCATATTTTGTACCAGCATTTATTGTGTTTGGGGGAGGAGGTTGGACCCCAAAAACCCCGCCTGTGAGCGCCACTGGTTTAGGCGAGTAACCATTACAAAATGTTTACAACCAAAGTAGTACTAAAATTTAAACACTTGTACAATGTGTGTACTTTACCTATACATGTAATAAATATTAATAAAATATGCAATATTCATAAATTCGTACAAAATATTAAATAAATAATGGAAAAAATGTGTCAAAAAGTTCGACAAATTTGGCCTCCGATAATAGCTTTTTGGGCTCTAATGTCACTCACACAATCACCGCTTCACACGCATTGTGCTCTGAATTTTAGTTAAAAGGCGCTTATCTGTTATTATACCTTTTAAACAATCAGTTGGAATGGAATGTTGACGATCGAGTGTGTAAACGGAAGTGTCTCAGACGACAGGTCCACGGTTCGATCCTTACTGCAGCTGCCAAGTCTTTTTTTAATGGCTTCTTTTTAAATATATTCCTTTTTTACGACCCGTGAAAACAATGTCAATGAAAAATTAATTTGGTTTCTAGATCTCTTGATTAGTGAATTGTTTGGTTTTGGAGACACATATAATTGTTCGCAATTGTTGATTTAAAATCAATCAATCAAGCGCAGCATACGGTTACAAACAACCATGCAGCAAAAAGATTCGGTTGATGAACACAGGCGCTCATGGGCGTACCTAGGTATGGGTAGAGGAAGGCATTTCCCCTCTCGTAGTTCTATATTTTATATACATATGTACAGAAATCTGTATTCTTATCTATTGTATTCGAATTTTATATTCTGAATTTGAAAAAGTAGTTATGTCTTTTCCACCTTTAATTTGTTGCCGGATACGCCCAGGCAATTGCTTTTCGCAAAAAAAAATGAAAAGATCGGCACAATTTGCCAAAACGAATTGAATTGTTCAGCGGTCACTACATTGTCGCAATACAGTTACGCCGACGCAATGGATAGACCTGCTGGCGCCGCAGCTATTGGCAATGCGTCGCCTTGGCAACGATGTGTATGTATCATACCAAAGAAAATAAAGACTTCATATTCGTTGATCATACACAAGAACAATTTGTGCGCTGAAATATTGTTAGAGCCGCTTTATTTATATCAATGTTTTTCAATCCATTATTAATTTCAGGTATAACCGATTAAAAATGTTTATAAAATTAAGCGTTAAATGTTAAGAACAATTTTGCTCCTCGCCCAGCTTCGAACCCGATGCGAAATTTACGACGAAAAAAAAGTTACAAATACGTGACGTGCTGTCTACCTGTTACACCAAATACAGCACATAATCGGCGTAGCTAAAATCATAAATGTATGTTGCAGAAAAGAATATCAGCAAGCAAGAAAATAAATTCTAAATTAATTCAATCCGGCAAAAGTTCTGGATGAGCAAATGCAGCTGTGTGCGTAAAATAGCTTTGCGGAAAAAAGCTGTAATTCAGAGCTTGAAATTTTTGTGCCGTTTTCGTGGTATGAGAGTGGACATCTATATGATGAGTTATCTGTGGTAAGGGTTTTATAATATATTTTTTTCAAATTTTTTTGTAGAAAAACGTCCAGGATAATTAAGGATACATTCTTTAAAGGACATTTTTATATCCTTTCGGTAGGATAATTACAAACAAATGATTTGATTTGAGTTGGATACATAATTGTCTTTCTTTTGATACCAATATTGTTAGACTAGGATAAGTTCAACCATTTAAATTAATTTGTTTAATTGGAGTGTAGCTTGTAACTTCAAAACCCTGTAAAACCCAAACTAGAGGTGACCCGAAAAAAATAATTACATATTCGTGATCAGCGACTCCGAAAATATAAGGAACAGTTGAAAAACTCCGCGGGTTTTTTGAAAACCGCAAAATTGTTGTACTGTGTAATTACCTGCACGCCTAGACGTGCCTCCTTTTAGAGGTCCTCTTCACATCATCGCATCGCTGGTCGACCACTGTATACATTTTTCTGATTTTGAGGCACTAGTCAACGCGAACACACATTGCTGTTGACGCCTGATGTCAGTGCAAAATTATAAGAAAACATTAAACACTCAAAAGTAATTTACGGCGTAGTTCTTAATTACCATTGTATCATCCTGTACATTGCTGAAATAAGTCCTATACATAATAACTATATACGTATATACTAAAGAGCGGCGCAAGCACTATAAAAATGACTTGCAAGCCATCGCTGTGCTTTCAAATACTGTCGCTCTTCTTCACTTTCACTACAAAACAAGCACTGCAGTGAAGAAAGCTTTTGATATTCATACGAATACTGAACGAAACGACAATAGAACTTCAAGCGCCTTGAAGTATAGAACAACACTGAAGTAGAACAACACTGAAATGAAGCACTGAAGTAGAACATTTTCAAGCATACGGTGTTTTGTTTTGCACGATCGGAGTAGCTGATGTTTGTTTTTGGTACTTTGTATGGAATCTGGGCTGCATTTCAAGCATTACAACAACATTAATGTAAAAAAACGGAGGTTTAAAACATGTTTTTTCGATATTTATTTAAGTCTGTTTCACTCGGTGTGAAGTAGAAGTTCTGTTTCACTCGCTGTGAAGTAGAAGTTCTGCTTCACGCGGTGTGAAGTAGAAGTTCTACTTCACTCGGTGTGCTTGCTATGATTTACCGTTACTTAACACTAGAATGCCCGAAAATCTGACCTACCTAAAATGCCCATAGGTAGTCATTTTGACTACCATATTGTTTACTGACTTTTTTTTAATTTTATTGGTTTTCAAGTAGCAAATATGAATAAATGCACATTATATTAAATTTAAATAAGTACTCCATTTTTATTTTTATGGTTTACAAAGAAAATTCACTAAAATATAATGGCGTACTTTACACATCAATGGGATAAAATGGAATGAAACTTGGAATTTGGAATTAGTGAATGAATTTTGTGTGTGAATTTTTGATTGAAAAACTTGGGAATTGTCACAGCCTACTATGATATTTTTTTTTTAATATTTGCAATTATTTGAAATTTTCATATTTCGCAATTGAAGATGCATATTTGTCTTTTTATCAGTAAGATTTGATGAAAATTGTATATAGGTAGTCAAAATGACTACCTTTGGGCATTTAAGGTAAATTTTGCAAAATTGGGGTAAACAATTTTTTTACAATATTTTAAATTTATTTATTCCATTTAGCTTTAAAAACTAATAAAAGTCACGTAAGATATTTTTTTAGAAAGCGATGCAACAAAAGTTATTTACAATAAAAGACCTCAAAGTAGTCAAAATGACTCCCTTGGGCATTCTAGTGTTAAACTCATTATCGCTTTCTGTTTTGATGTGTTGCTTCACAACAGAACACAAGCACTGTCGTTGCTGTAGTGAAAAGGTTTGCAGTGCTTGCTTTGTTGCAGAATACTGTCGCCGCGACACTGAAGTACAATACTTGACAGTACTGTGCAGTAGTGAAGTGTGCCCAATAGAACTTTTGCGCAGCTCTTTAGTATATACATATATGTATTCAACTTCAACTGAACTGACATCAAGCTTCAAAAATATTCTATTGAAACCAAATGAACTTAAAATAATCCAATGTTTCTGCTTTGATATATTCTTAAGTTTTTGATAAAAACAAAATTTCATATTTACAAATCACGCAATGTAATTTTGTCTACGTCAGTTTTTTTAAAATAAAAACTACTTCTTTCTTTCTGATAGCACATAGTTAGTATCGTTTGTATGAAAAAAAAAAATTGAATTTGAACAGATCACATGTAGTTGATAATTTTTGTAAGTATTTTAATACAAAAAATTTAGGGGCGGTACACTCGTGATTTGCCTCGGGTGGCATACACTAGTCAGAATAAGTTTGCGTACAAGGGGTATATAGTTTTTTTATATGAAAAATAAATCACTTAAAGTAATTTTTCAATAACAAAATATTTTTTATTTTTTCCATAAACTTAGTTCTTTTATTCTATTAAGATAATAATAACAAAAACTTGACAAAATTGTAAAAGAAGGACCAAAAACAAAATGTGTTATGAATTCACCTCAGAAAAGTTTGCGTACAAGATAAGGTTATGTAGCAAAAATTTAATTTAAACTAAGTTTTGTCCAAAAATTAATAACTTTTTGCATATGCTTCTCTTATTGGAACTCCCTGCAGAAGTTTCGGCATAAATTTTATTAAATTCGGTGTTTTTCAGCGGTTATTTTGTTATATCCTTGAATTGTTATATTTGTTTACTACATTTTTGAAGATGGCGTGTTGTTGGGCTCAGGGTTCAAGTAAACCCCTTGTATATTCAATTAGATGCACGTAGGGTGACTAAGGAGGAACTTTTTCAACTTTTTTGAGCCAGTGAATAGCAAAGAAAGCTTCACTCATATGCGCAATGCTCTAAGGTCATCGTAAAGTTGAAAAGAAATGTTGGAACCTGATCAAAAATTTTGAAAGCTTGGCTTGCATAAGCTTTTAGAATATGTAAATAACCCCATTTCTGAATAAAACAACACAACCTGCTCACTCCTTTACTAGACATGCAGCCCCATACCATATCCCCTCAAATGCTATGCTTTACTGTTAATGTGAGATTTTTGTTATTAACTGAATCCTCTTCAAATTAGTTGATGCCTTTTAATGCCAAATATGCCAAACCATTATCAGAGAATAATAAATCTTCCTACTCCATAGATAACAACACATTGTCCCGGAAATCCGGTTTTCTAGACTCTTTGATGGATTCTTTCACGAAAGAAATTCTGTGCTCCTTGTTAGTAAGCTAAATATGGGCTTCTTATATGCTGTTATGTAGGGGAAATATGTTTTTTTCATGACTTTTCCTATAAAGGCACTGCTACTGGGTTTTATAAAATATTTTGTCCATTTCTGAAGATATTGGATGCAACTAGCCTAAGATTCTGATGCACTGATCGCAAAACAATCTAATCCTATTGCTTGGGTAGCTTAAGAAATGGCCAGATCGTAGCAAAGAAGCAAGAATTTCTGTTTTTTTCGAAATTTTTTTTTAATTTCACGAAATTGTTTGCCAATTTGGGAAAGATTTAGTAAGATTATCCTTTTATCCATTTTTATTTTTTTCGCTTAGGTTCTATTGCTTTCTATATAATTTCAAGCACAAATACGTTTAAATAGAATTTACAAGTCCGTTTACTGCTCAATGGAATACAAATTTCCAAATAAAAATAAAAAGCATAACTGGAAATTCCCGTTATTAGTTTTGTACGCAAACTTATTCTGCACCGTTTTGTGAGTATATTGTCAATAAATACGAATATATGGAAAATTATTGTTTTAATGCATCTAAAGCACAACAAAAAGTGCAGTTGAGGCATATATGAATAATGTGGATAAGTTTTTGTAAACCCATTTTTGAGGTCAAAATTGATGATAACATAATTTAGACTTGCCTGTACGCAAACTTTTTCTGACTATAAGCTATAAGTGTATAAGCTTTGTCCGCCACCGTATGCACATATATCTGTGGTCATATGGAAGAGTAGCTTAAGTCGACATAAAATAATTGAATTATTTTTGAGTTTGAAGCTTTATAGAAGTCTAGGCGCTTAAATGTATTTCATCCGATTTGAAAAATCCTGTCCTTTATCAATATTATGTGTATTTATTTATTAGCTCAAGTCTTTTGAAAGAACCATGCATTGGTCAGAACAATTTATGTGTACATGGTTTTCAAACTTCCATTTTCGACTTAAGATATTCTTCCATTAGGCCACAGATATATTTAGCGCACTATTTATATATACATATTTACAATTATCTGTGTACGTGCACCTGTATTGGTTTAAGGCTTTTATGCCGAAACACTGCACCGTTTTGCTAGTTGTCAACTCGTGATCACTGGAGCTGGTTCGCATGCGTTCAAAAATATTTGCTAGCTTGCAGTGCGCCGAATTACAGATATCGCTGGATATTGGCGAGCATTCAAATACATACATATGTACGTACTTAACCCTAATTCCCAGAATTTTAAAAGTAACGTAAACCCAGAAGTGAGACTGTCAGGCTCATATGAGCTAAACTACTGAAACTACCTTTTTTTTTACTTTTCCAAATCCCGTTAATACTTAAAGACGTTTTTATTTAAGTTTTATATTTTTAGTAAAGAACTTGTGAATACAGGGTCCACAGGAAAACAATTACTACTGCGAAAGTATATTTAATTAATCCAGATATTTGTCAAATTTGGGTGGAAGTGGAATGGAGATTTGTTTAGTTTATGGTAAACATGTTTCTGCGTTTTGAAGATGGCTGGTGGACAAATATGACACCGACTTTGTTTACTTTTCCAGAATTTGACGCCTGCGAACTGACCTTTTGCAGTAATACAGCATATATTGTTGCCTGAGTCATCGCTCGTGGCTATACAAGAAAAAAAAACTCCCCCAGTTATCGTAAAAACAACTATCTTCTGCTATCTGTACCCTCATTCCAGTAATGACGTGTTTTGAGCCATATGACATACCAGCAGCATCAATCAAATGTATAAAGAAAGCTAGAGGCCATTCATTAGGTTTGCGTTTTTTATATACTTACGACACGAGTTTTGTTTTTTCTGAGTGAGCGAACACCGCATCCAATAAACTATCGGCTAATTCCTTATTGGTGAACTAGTTGGTCATTATTACATTTGTGTTTGTAAGGCTCACAAAGGAAGTATTAGCACCATCGCACTTCCATATTCTGATTACATATTTATCGGGATTGGAAGACATAATCTGTATGAACTAACATCAACTTCGACAAGGCATAAATTCTTCAAATTATGTCGTAGATTGCAGTATTTTTAAAATTTGTAATTGACTTCATCCCATGCCGACTAGATGAGTCCTAGGCTCAAAAACTATGAATTTGATACGATAAAAATGCATCTAAACATGAAAAATAAAAATATTCATCCATATGGTGGACAAAAAGTCAAGGAATTCTGAGTAAATTTGAGTTTTTTGTTCAAATTAGCTTCTAAGGCTCACTTCTGGGGTTTCGTTGCATTTTTAAAAAATTGTCTATAAATGAAATATAATTCTAACATTCCATTAGAGGATTACATACAAAAAATTGGAATCGAAAATCTTTTGGTATACGAATTATCACCATTTGAAATCTTTAGTGAGACTGTGAGGCTCACTTCTGGGAATTAGGGTTAACTAGCTGAATCGCTAATCGCTGGTCGTCGTTTTTACAGCTCGCACTACGGGCGGCCAGAAGTCAACGGCGTTCAGCTAAACTAGAAGTGTGGTGATATCCAACGCCCACGCCAACCCCAACTGCAACTCCGCAGTTGCCTGCGCACCAGCCCCAGCGCTAGTGTCCAATTTCACTTTCACTTTCCACCCTGCACTGTTTTGTTTGTAGTGGCACTGGTCCGTTCACAGCACCGTGCAACCCAATCACCACCACACCGCTGTTACTACCCGAAATTAATGAAAATGTTGTGTATTTGTTTGATCCAGCAGTGGTTAGCGCGTACGCGCCCAAGGATACGGCGCAGTGGCAGCCGCCAGAGCAGCAAACACTCGCGCGCTCCCCTTCCATACGCATCCGCCGCGTGTGCTGGTTGCTGTGAGCAGCGGTCGCGTAAGCCCGTTCCAAGTCCGACGCAGTGACAGCATGGCGAATAACTTGTACGCGCGTATGCCGGTAAGTGGCTACTTCAATATAAAATCTATATAAATATAATAGTTTGTCCTGACTGACTGACTGATTCATCATCGCCCAGCCCAAACCGCTAAAGATACAAATATGAAATTTGAACTGTAGGTAAATCTTGAAAATGAACCTCCGCAAAGACGGAATTTTTTTAATTCGGGGCCTAAAGGGGCAAAACATGGGTGAAGGTGTTGGTTTCAAACTTGGTGAAAATACTTAAAATCAATAATAATTCGACACGTATATTTAAATTTTTCGAAAATCAAAGTTTAACGGGTCAACGGGGGTTTTATGAAACAAACATGAATCGATAGAACTATAGACCTTAAAGTTAGTGAAAACACTTGAAATCGAAAATAATTTGACACGTGTTTCTCATTTTTTTTTTTTAATCAAAACTTAAAAGGGTTAAAAGTTTGTATGAAGAAATATGATTTTTTACGCCTTTTGACTTCAAACTCGATAGTCCTTAGCGCTGGCTTCTCATACCAAAAAGGCCCCAGGTTCGATTCCTGGCTCGGGCTGGTGAAAAACTTGTCTACTTCTATCGCTATCCACATGAAGCAGATGAGAATTACAAGAATCGCACAAGTGCGCTCTTGGCAAGCAATGGCAAAGCCTGCAAGTGTGAGCGAAAAACTGCCAATCGCCGTTCGGATTCGGCGTTAAACTGTAGGTCCCCTCCCCCTCCCTTTCCCCATCTGCTTGAAATGTGTGCTGTAACATATATTGGAAAGACAGGTTTGCATACGCATTTAAAAAAAACCGGTGAAATATGAGATATTACTCTCATCTCATTTTCATTCCCTATCCCCCATGGGTATAGTACAATGGTCCGAAATGGACTGAGTGCTATGGAAGGCTTGTAGCCTTCCTGCCCACCCTCGCATCCATCCACTCTTAGTGAGAAATAACTCGATGTGTGCTTTTCACTTTTTCGAAAATCGAAATCTAACGGGATCAATGACGGGTTAAGAGTTTGTATGAAGAAACATGATTTTATGGACCTTTTGACTTCAAACTTAGTGAAAGCACTTAGCATGTCAAATAATTCGATACGTGTTTTTCATTTTTTCGAAAATATAAAACTGATGGGGTCAATGACGGGTTAAAAGTTTATATGGAGAAACTGTGAAAAAACATGAATTAATTGGCCCATTGACTTCAAACTTGGTGAAAGTACTCTTAGTGAGAAATAATTCGATACGTGTTTTTCATTTTTTTTAATAATCCTTACAGACCAACATAACAATAAATTGGTGCATAAAAATTACTAACGACAACAGAAAAGAAACAAAAGATCCTTACAAACTAACATGACAAAGAACTATAAATTTGAACATAAAAATAACTTAACCTTTTTAGTGCCGGGCGAAAAAGAGGTGCGTATGCGAGAATAACCGGCCGAATTTCACAGTTTTACTAGGGTTTGGGAAAATGCTCATAAAAACCAAACGAGAAACAATATTTACATGATTCAAAAAGCAGTATACTAAGGATGAAATAGAGAATAAACAGACTTTTCGAAATCCTGTATTGCTAATTGTTGGTTTGACAAAAACAACAATATTTGACATAAGCGGAAAACAACGGAAATAACAAAAATGACGCTCTCAAACTGCAACTGAAATGAAACAACGAAATATACAACAACGATCGAGGAGACAATAACTCATCCTACGTCTCGCTGCGGCAATGCAATGTTATTTCGCAAAAGTCTTCAAACAGTTGTTTACATAACAGGCTGCCGAAAAGTTCCGATAACATAAACGTCCACAAAGAGTTTAAACAATACACTATTTTTTTTTGTTCTCTCGTAATGAAATTAGATCATTTATAAAGTATTACAAAATTATTTTCAGATCGAGTTGTCCCGCAATGCGAATAGTAAAGCGCTACAAGGCGCGGGCCGATATATCGGCTCTGGCACTTCTCGCTAGTGCAGCAAGAGCCGATATATCGGCCTCCGGCACTAAAAGGTTAAGCACTACGAGGATACGAATTAAAGAGCTGTCTAATGGGCCGGTTACCCGAGATGTAACTTAACCGTAAATTTAGAAATCTGTTTCGTTTTGGTTTCTAAGTTTACGTTTACCGAAAACGCAATCAGCGAAATGTTGCCACTTAGCTTTGGATGAACTATAAAATGAAAAAATTACCAGAGTTTGATAGATAGACAAAATGGAATGAAATTCTTATTGTTTTTGTAAAGTCGTTAGATGCTCATACATTCAAGAATATTAAGTGAAAATATGCCGGGAAAAGATTTAATTTGCGTGTGCACGAGATGAAATAAAACTGAGTGGCAATTTATTTCTCTCTGTCAACAAGGAAAATCAGCTGATTTGTAAGTTTATGTTTAAGGAAACTAAGTTTTGGGTAAGTGCTCAAATTTTCTAAGTTTACGGTTACGATTAAGTTTAAGTTCTGCGTCTCGAGTAACTGGCCCATTATTATTGCCGGGGCTCACTGATAGAGGCGAACGAGAGTTGTCAGCACTTTCAATGCAGATAAGCGTACATCAGCAGCTTTTGCTCGGGAGCTTATCAGCGCACAGCTGTTTCGCATGAGACACAAAGAAAGAGTCAACTAGACTCCGCAACTCGGTCAGTTCGTCGAGCAATAACGACACCAGCATAGAGCTGGTAGACCACGAGTTTTTGATGCAAAAATCGCAATGAAATATTGATTTGACATGATCAGCGTTAACTTTGCTAAGTTTGGCGCATTTAGGTCCAATTTTTCAGTGCGAGTTTAAACCCAGTTCAAACGTAGTTTGCTTGAACTTCGTTTACATTTAAACTTAGTTTAAACGACAAAGCAGTTTTTCAGTGGTAGTTTAACTGGAGCAAATTTTAGTAATTTGAGGGCCAATTTTTCAGTGCGAGTTTAACTCAGTTTCTAGTTTAAACTTAGTTTAAACGCAAAATCGAATTTTTCAGTCAAACTTGACTGAAGTTTAAACTCAGTTTAAACGCCCAACCCTGCACGGTTAAACTAAGTTTAAACTGTCAACAGCTTCTGACAGTTCATTTATTTTTTGTTTTAGTCAGCTCTTGCCTGTCGTGAGCGAAATTCTTTTTTTGCACTTTTTTTTAGATTCTTATACAGTCTGTCCAGTAGAAGCGTGATCGACCAAATTTTCACTTAGAGTACCGTTATCAGAAAAATTTGAATGCACCTAAGCAGCCTCATCATTTTTGTAATACGCACTGCAAAAATTGTCAGTCCCGTGCAACAATTACAAAGTACAGGGTGTTTTAACAAGATGAGCTCCGCGTGAGAGAAGCGACTTGAAGCCGTATTCCTTCGTCTACACCCTAGAGGGCCGTAAATATTACGTTTAGCTTTAGCAAAATATATGAAGAAGTCGAAGTCATTCGTAACGAGTTGGACGAATCGGTATATGGAAGCAAAAAATGTTGACGATTTGGCTGGGCGGGGCCTTGAAAAAAAGACCTCCCCAAAACAGGACAAGAAAATCATTGATTTGTTTCCGACGAAGCCGGGCTTATCGTTGCGTAAAGGTAAAGCAGTTTTAGAGAAAAGTGGTGTTCAAATATCAAAAGAGACGATTTGAGGACGTTTAAGAACTAACGACGTTAAATACCGGAGCTCTTCGAAAAACTGTTGCTTTCATCATCACACGTTCAAAAACGGCTTGCCTGGGCTTATGCCAATTCAGATCGGAATTGGAATAATGTAATATTCACGGATGAATCCCAATTTTGGGCAAATAGTAGCATACATCGATCTTGGTGTCCTGCCATCAACCGATTGCTCCAACGAACTGTTAAAGACCCAGTAAAGGTCCATGTTTGGGGCTGCTTCCCAGAAAAAGGATTTGGGCGACTTTTCGTTATTACCACCAACTTGAACGCGGTTTTGATGAACAAAATTTATGAAAAAGCTTTGTTACCATCAGCTGCGAAGATGTTCGGGAGAAGAGAACTCTCTTGGATTATACAAGAGGACAACGACCACAAACATCACAGCCGAATGTGTGCTGAGTGGAAACAGCAAAATGGGATAGAAGTGTTAGATTGGCCCTCACAGTCGCCTGATGCCACCCCTATAGAAAATGTGTGGGCAATTGTAAAGCAGAAACTCAGAGGAAGTACTATATGGACAGCAAAATAGTTATCGAGACAAATTCGGCTGATTTGAAGTCGATTGCCTCGGTAACTTGCTCAGAACTTAGCGCAAAGTATGGGTCGGAGGTTTGAGGCCATAATAGCGAATGGCGGTGACTATACCTGTTATTAACCATATTGCGTACAATAAATATTATAAGCACATAAAATGCAGTTTGAAACGAATCGGACAAATAGTTTCCAAGTTACGACGATCACGCTTCTACTGGACAGACTGTACTTTGTGCGCAACGTTTTCGCGCACCGGAACTTATCAACAAATTTTGAATCGAAATCGTCATCAATTTCTTTCCATTTCGTTTGTTTTTCCTCGGCACTCACGCGGTCTGTCTTCTTGCGCTCGAGCACTTGTTTATTTTTATTCACAAGTGCAAGAAGACATTCGATTCCCCGAGACGAAAAATTTGGACCCC
Source organism: Melieria crassipennis (assembly GCA_963668005.1). Lineage (NCBI taxonomy): Eukaryota > Metazoa > Arthropoda > Insecta > Diptera > Ulidiidae > Melieria > Melieria crassipennis. The sequence continues at coordinate 6,403,576 of OY764964.1, read as the reverse complement.
GTTTGCTTATTTTGAAGTTTGTGATGAAATACATTATTTGAGCGCAAAGAATTTATTTACGAATGACAATCAAAACAAAGGAAAATTATTAGCTAGATAAAAATATTGCCGGTATTGCCACACCCAAATGACAAATATTTGCTCCAGTTAAACTAGCACTGAAAAACTGCTTTGTCGTTTAAACTGAGTTTATATTTAAACCAAGTTCAAGGAAACTACGTTTGAACTGCGTTTTAACTCGCACTGAAAAATTGGCCCTGAGTGTGGCAATACTGGCAATGTTTTTATCTAGGTAATAATTTTTCTTTGTTTTGATTGTCATTCATAAATAAATTTTTTGCGCTCAAAAAATTTACTTCATCAAAAAATTCAAAATAAGCAAACGTAGCGCAAATTTTCCGTCTCGGCAAAAGGAAAGGCTTCTTGTACTTGTGAGGGAAAATACACAAGTGTAGGATGCTTTATATGAGGACCGATGAGCTGTATAATATTATAAGCAGAAGCTTTGCTCATGCGCAATCGACCGTAAAAGTCCTTGTCGCACAAATAAATGGAAGTGGTCCGGCCGCATTCTCACGATTTCTAATCTTCTCATCACCTTATTATTTAACACATCAAACATTACTGCATCGCTATCATCTTCCTCGTCACGAATTTGCCCACTCATTGCTATTTTTGGTCGAATTATATTTATTTTATACCGAAAAATTGTAATTGTGCTTTTCAAATTTCCAAAATAAATGAACTGTCAAAAGCTGTTGACAGTTTCAACTTAGTTTAACCGTGCAGGGTTGGGCGTTTAAACTGAGTTTAAACTTCAGTCAAATATGAAAAATTTGATTTTGCGTTTAAACTAAGTTTAAACTAGAAACTGAGTTAAACTCGCACTGAAAAATTGGCCCTGAAAGTCCCACTTACGGCAAATTTTTCAGTGCGAGTTTAAACCCAGTTCAAACGTAGTTCGCTTGAACTTGGTTTAAATTTAAACTTATATGGCGTTCAAACTGACGACTTAAACGTGTTTAATGTGCTTAAACAAGTTAAATGAACAAAACCAGTTCGAAAACCTGTTAATTCGCATGCAATTGTTGTTGGAAATTAAACGTGTTAAACCATTTAACAAGTTTTGAAACGAGTTTAACGCAGGGTTGCATCCGAAAGCTTTAAATGAAAAAGCTTTTTTGTCAACTGAACACAGCGCGCACACTAAACACACACCAGAAAAACATCCCTACAAATTCAGCTGTCATTTCATCAAAACAAAACCAAACAAAAATTTAATTTTGAAATGAATATAAATAATCGTTTTGCCATTTTTCCATTCATCGCCTTTTTATGGCAGCTGAATACAAGGCGTCTAATATTTGGACGAAGTTAAGTATATTGCCGTGGATTGTGAAATATGCACCAATATTTCGCTTGAATCATGCTCGCAGCACACCAGTTCACAAAAATATTTATTTGTTGTTTGTAAACAAACAGCTGTCAAATTGAACCTCATTGAGCAGTCTGGACGGTCGTGTTCAACAAAAAGCTCTTTTCACTTAAACTAGTTTAAATGAGTCAGTTTGAACGCCATATTAGTTTAAAGGACAAAGCAGTTTTTCAGTGCTAGTTTAACTGGAGCAAATATTTGTAATTTGAGTATGGCAATACTCAACATTTTTATCTAGATAATAACACTGTGCAAGTCCAAAATTTAGACATGAGGGGGGCCTACTGGGTGAGTTTCCTATGGGTATACTGAGTTGAGATCCACCAGCCGTTTGGTAAGATTGGCTCTAGTTTATGAAAAATTCGGCTTTGAAGTTTGCTCATGTTAGTCGAGTTTGTCGCTTAAGTAGGTCCTAAATCGTTTCGAATATCGCTTTACTGTCTTCGGCAAGTTTGTAGATATTTTAACGACCAACAAATTTGCTTCAGACACCAATGCAAAAAAAATACATTCAAACTGTGTAATTGCGATGTGTGCATTTTTTTGCGCAGCGCTACGTGGCGTATGAGTGCCATTTAATTATAACACTCAACGTGGCGTATGACACTCATACGCCATGTAGCGCTGCGCAAAAAAATGCACATATCGCAATTACACAGTTTGAATGTATTTTTTTGGATTGGTGTCTGAAGCAAATTTGTTGGTCGTTAAAATATCTACAAACTTGCCGAAGACAGTAAAGCGATATTCGAAACGATTTAGGACCTATTAGCATTTAAACGTTCGAAGACTTAAGCGACATACTTGACGAAAATTTCCAAACTTCAAAGTCGGATTTCTCTTAAACTAGAGCCAATCTTACCAAACGGCTGGTGGATCTCATCTCAGTATACCTATAGAAAACTCACCCAGTAGGTCCCCCCCATGTCTAAATTTTTGAGGGCAAATATCACGCACAGTGTAATCAAGGCGAATTGATACAGGTGATAGCGTAAGGGCAACAACAAAATTTCAATGTACTTTGTTTTTGCTTTCTGGGTTTAGATTGTCAAAATCAGCCAATCAGCACAAAGCTTGCTTTTTTCATTTTTAAACTGCCAAAGTTTTAAACAGGCATTTTGACAATGTAGACCTTTTCCACCAAACAAAAAATCAATACGCCTCATTCAACGAGGTCACCTGTATTAATTCGTCTTGATAATAATTTTCCTTTGTTTTGCCATTCGTAAATAAATTCTTTGCGCTCAAATAATGTATTTAATAAAAAAATTCGAAATGAGCAAACGGAGCGCAATTTTTTCGTCGCTCGAAATCGAATGTCTACTTGCACTTGTGGAAAAAAATAAACAAGTGCTCGAGTGCAAGAAGACAGATCGCGTGAGTGCCGAAGAAAAGCAATGCAAATGGAAAGAAATTGAAGCCGATTTTAATTCAAAATTTGTGGACAATTTCCGGTGTGCGAAAACGTTGCGCACAAAATATGAAAACCTCAAAAAAAGTGCAAAAAAGAATTTCGCGTACGACCGGCAAGAGAAATCATATGGATGAAATGATTCTAGAAATATGCCAATCCGAGCAGCTTACCGGACTAACTGCCACATATGACGACGACGCTCAAAGCGCAGGAGGTATTAATTTGGCTTAAATTAATGTACATATGCATGTATACATACACATTAGGGGTATTCTCGATGTCTTGCACGGAGGAAGAATTCGTAAAAATGCAACCGTGCAAGACTGGAAAATGCTACACATCGAGAACGCACAAAAAAGCACACAATGCAAATATTGCAAAAATGCCGCAAACAGCCACAAACTTTCTCCATTTCTTTTTAACTTGGTTTTCGGTTGATCCATTTCCACCTGCAAGCAAAACATACAAGGTGCAACCCAAAGTAAACAGGACTTTTATAAAATAAAGAAAACGGATGATTATTTTTGTATAATTCTTTTTATTTATTCAAAATACTCTCCTTCTGCTTCGATACAACGTTTTGCACGGTCCAAAAGCATTTGGAATGAGTGTTTTTGGTCATCGGCCGGCATCGCCTTCAGAATGTTGGTACAAGCCTTTTGGATGTCCTCAACGTCCTTATAACGGTTTCCTTTCATCGGCAAATGCAACTGACCGAATAAGTAGAAGTCACAGGGAGCCATATCAGGCGAATACGGTGAATGATTGATGGTAAAAATGCGATTTTTGGTCAAATAATCGGTCGTAACTAGGGCTCTGTGAGCCGGTGCATTATCATGCAATAAACGCCAACTTCCTTCCTCGCGATATTCTGGCCGAATACGACGAATGCGATGCACCAAACGCTTCAAAACTTCAACATAAAACAAAGCGTTAATTGTTTTTCCCGGTGGAACAAACTCTCGATGAATTATTCCCTTTGAATCGTAGAAACAAATGAGATGAGTTTTGATTTTTGACTTCTCACGGCGGGTTTTTTTCGGATTTGGCTCATCTGGGTGCTTCCATTCGGCACTTTGACGCTTTGTTTCGGGATCATATTGAAAGCACCACGTTTCGTCACCGGTTACGATGTTGAACAAGAAATTTGGATCACGTCTGGCTTCCCGAACGATGTCTTTTGCGTGCTCAATTCTCTGCGCTTTTTGGTCGTCGGTTAAAGTGTGCGGAATGAAGCGAGAACACACTTTACGGAGACCCAAATGTTCGGTTAAAATGCGATCAATTGATGTTTTGGAGATGTTCAATTCCATTTCCATCAATTCCAATGATGATTTTGGCTGCATTTTGATAAAATCACGCACAGTTTTGATGGCATCGTCAGTAATCACAAATTTCGACTGGCCGACGTGTTCGTCGTCATTCAAGTCTTCACGACCATTCTTGAATCGATTCAACCACTCATTAACACGGCCACGGGATAAACAATCATCACCATAAACTTGCTTTAACAATTTAAACGTTTCGGTAAAAGTTTTACCAAGTTTAAAACAGAACTTAATATTAGCTCTTTGTTCGATCGACATTCTCGTACCAAAGTTAAAAACATACTGTCACATTGAGCGGGATATTTCGGCGTCTACTAGACCAAATGTCATGAAATTTAGACAGTATGTGAATGAAAGATGTACCTTTCCAACGCATGTCCTCACACATAGATGGCGCCACCAGAAACGTCCCTATTGTAAAAGTCCTGTTTACTTTGGGACGCACCTTGTATATCCCACCAAAAAAACTTAGTTCATCGATGTTGAAGCATGGCTCTGAAGAACACCTAATTTCAACAAATCGTTTGAATGTCTGTAGCTCTCAAGACAGAAGAGCTAGCGGGGTAAAATGTAGCTTATTTTGTAGTAGAACTCTTCAGCTATTCAAATCCTCGATATTCTACAGGCAAGCCGAGGATATTTAGATGGCGAGGTGACTTTGAGAAAGATCGAGTTTCTAAAAGTAATTTAGGCGCAGTCTTATTCGACTTGTCCTACGGCTCATTACGACGACCAACAGGTCACTAGAGTTGTGACGTGTAGAGTGGCGGCAGGTCGTCTGTTCGCTTATTGTGAGAGCCAACAAATGAATTATCATTTAGACTCTAAATTTTAGAGTCAACAACTTACAATGGTCGGCCCTCGCCTGCGATACTTAAGAGTCGTTTCGCAGCGACGTCGAAGCCTTGACGGAGGTAAGGCAGTGCGCTGCGGTGGCAAGCAACCTTTGAAAATTTGCATCTTTTGTGCAAAAAATATAAATACACACCAGGAAAATAAATAACACACACATATACACACACGAACATACCCCAGTAGGAAAATGGTAAGGTGCTTACCATAATAATGCATGTTTTCCTAAACCTTTTGGCGGTGGAAACGGCATGCTACCAAAAGTTAGGTAATAGTAAGGTACGATGCGAGTGCCTCCGGTTGAAGCTTACGCTAAGAAAGCATACAAGAAGTGCGAAAAAGTCGGTTTAAAACCCGAATGATTGTTCGTATCGTCACTTCGAAGTCAATTTACTTTGTAGAACGAAAAACATTTAAGTAGAACAATCCTAGAAGAAATAAGTGGTTTTACAAGCTTAATAAGTTGGCCTCGGTAGTCCAGAGGGTAGCGCACTAACCTTTCATGACAGAGGCCCTGGTTCGATTCCTAGTGCGGGCTGTTTAAACACTCGTCTATTTTCATCGTTTTCCACAGGAAGCAGTTGAGAATTATAAGAAAAGCACAAGTCAACTTTTCGCACGCAATGGTAAAATTTCCAAATATGTCTACCTTCCATCGTAAGTGAAGAACTCAGTTTTATTTTTATAATTTTAAGCCCATTCCAATAGCACATTACGGCCCCCTTACGTTTTCCTTCATACCGCCATATTACTAAGTAAAGTACATTTAAATAGGAAGCCGAACAATTCCGAAGGATTTTGCTATGCTACCATTTGTACTTTACAAAATCATGCATGATCCGACGGCCATGCTCTGAACAAACGTAATGGGCGTTTGGCATGGAAGTTGGAATGCTTCCCTGATGAAAAGTAAGTATGCTGTAATGCATTACGGAAGGTGCCAGTTTCCTACTGGGACACAAGTCATGCTGTTCGACAGCCACGGCATGGCTAAGATGTGGCATATAATGTTTGGGTGCCTGCGTCCATTCTTCTTATTTTCGTTTTGCGTTTTCATACCTTTGAGATTGCGTTCGCATCTTGGCGTTTTTCAATAGATTTTTCTCGCTATCAAGCTGGAAAGCGCCGTGGCTGTGGTGCGCGTGCGTGCCTACGTGTCGCTTACATTTTCTCAGATTTAATATCATTTGAGCCGCTCAGTGCACAAATCGATTAACTCCATAAAACAAAAAGTTGAGAAATGCGATGAAATAAATTTGTTTTTTTTTAATTCCCTTTATAATTTAAATTCAAATATATATATTTTGTCGTTTAATGGTGTTAATCTTTACTATTCAGGAAAGTTTTAATAAATATAAAAAGTTATGACTATACCAAGTGCTTTGACACTTAAATTTAAGATTTTTCAAAAAGTGGAGTTAACCACTCTGTGCACTGAACGGCTCATTTGTCGTAAAGCGGCTTTTCTGGCCGCAAAATATGTCATTAACTGTTGACGGCGACAGGCACGCATGTCGGAGTGGCGACGGCGGCAGCGGTAGCGGTGTCATGAAGACGCACCTTACGCACGTTGGAAGCGCCACACGAAGCACTTTTGAAGTTGGCTTATCCAACTTCTCCACACAAATGTAAATGCACATTATTTTTGCGAAATTCGTCGTGATAAGACGTTCAGGCTTTTAAATATAGTGTTATCAAAGTATAGATATTACTGTATTTCCTTTGGTCAGGATAGTTTAACTCTTCAATTCCCATGCCCAAAATAGTGAAAAAGAAAATTTTTTTTTTAAATAAAATAGCTTAGATACGTTTGAATAAGACAAAAAAATACATAAACAATTTTTAAACTACCCTTATTTTTTTTTTTACGGGTGGTCACCTACAGGTGAAACTGGGCATTAATAACACTGTGCAAGTCCAAAATTTAGACATGGGGGGACCTACTGCGTGAGTTTCCTATAGGTAAGATTGGCTCTAGTTTATGAGAAATCCGACTTTGAAGTTTGGTAATTTTCGTCAAGTTTGTCGCTTAAGTAGGTCCTAAATCGTTTCGAATATCGCTTTACTGTCTTCGGCAAGTTTGTAGATATTTTAACGACCAACAAATTTGCTTCAGACACCAATTCAAAAAAAATACATTCAAACTGTGTAATTGCGATGTGTGCATTTTTTTGCGCAGCGCTACGTGGCGTATGAGTGTCATTTAATTATAACACTCACAGTGTTGGGCCTTATTACTTTTGACAGTAACATATTACTTATTACACATTACTGACATTTGAAAGTAATATCGTTACATTACTTATTACTGGAAATGTCAAGTAATGTATTACAAAAAGTAATATATTATTTTAAAAATACATGATTTCTACAGATTTTTTCCAAAAAAATAAACGAAGATTTTTTTTACATACATATTTGATATTTATTTTATAAAACTTCAGGCATCTTGTTATTTAAAAAAAAAATTTATCTTTGAAGTAGATAGGGTCACGTTTTCTGGCTCACACAATTTCCACTTTTATATTTTTGACTGCAGCATTTTGCAAGTCGGTTGCTTCCGTCAACAAATCGAAATATTTGCAGCGAGTGCAGCGTTGTATAATTGTAATAAATCTTAATCGTGTTATCAGTGCTGCTGTTTTACATGAAAATTATAACTTTGTTGACTAAAAAGTAATATTGTAATAAGTAACTTGAAAAAAAGTAATAATATTACTGAAGGTGATTACTTATGGGGAAAAGTAACTAGTTACACTACATTTTTAAAGCAAAAGTAACATACTACGTAATTAGTTACACTACTGTAATATATTAGTCACAACACTGAACACTCAACGTGGTGTATGACACTCATACGCCATGTAGCGCTGCGCAAAAAAATGCACATATCGCAATTACACAGTTTGAAGGTTTTTTTTTTGGATTGGTGTCTTAAGCAAATGCTTTGGTCGTTAAAATATCTAAAACTTGCCGAAGACAGTAAAGCGATATTCGGAACGATTTAGGACATATTAGCATTTAAACGTTCGAAGACTTAAGCGACAAACTTGACGAAAATTACCAAACTTCAAAGTCGGATTTCTCTTAAACTGGAGGCAATCTTACCAAATGGCTGGTGGATCTCAACTCAGTATACCTATAGAAAACTCACCAAGTAGGTCCCCCCCATGTCTTAATTTTTGAGGGCAAATTTCACGCACAGTGTAATTGTTATTTTCATTGAAAAATACTTTTATATTATAGCTGATATATTCATTTATTACATGTTATAAGAAGAAAACAATCCTTACGGTCTGTCCATTTTTGTTTCACTTTCGCTTTTGTTTCGTTTCGCTAGTGTTGCTAGGAAAATTAAATAAACAAGTACTACTAATTAACTCATTAACTAACGGCAGCCGCCGTGGCTCAGTTGGTTAGTGCGTTGGACCGCGAGTCGCAGGCAGCAACCTCAGGTTCAAATACTGTCTGTAATAACACCTAAAAAAAATAACGGGAAAACTCGTTTTCTCTTTCGGTGGCTGTCCTCTCAGCTGGAAATGGCAAACCTCTGAGAGTAAAAACTGCTTATGAAAAAGCTACCAACCTGCCGTTCGGAACCGGCATAAAACTGTAGGTCCCTCCAACCCGTGTACAAATTCACACGCACAACACGGGTAGTTGCGGGAAGCTAGGCCTTAGTCTCGCGCAAGCGGGCTGTCGTGCCAGTCAATTAATTAATTAATTAAATTAATTACTAATTAACTTTGCTATACAAGTGTTAGAATTTAAAAATAAAAACCTATGTGGTACGAAAAAAATATTAAACATCTGTCCAGTAGCGGCTTAACGGGGAGGGGGTGGGAGGGGCGGACCGCCCCAGGCCCCGGGCTGCGGGGGGCCCCCGAAAGAAGCGTGTATATAAAAATTTCAAGTTTTTCAAAACTGAAACTTGTAAAAAACTATTTGCGCTCCACAATGGTTGTTTGTCACTTTTATCAATTGAAAGACACACAGTATCGACAATTGACTTCGAAATAACAATAACAAATTCAGTTCAATAAAAGCAAGAAAACATCCTTTCTAAATAACATTTGTTTGCAAATTTTCAAAAAATTTTCCCTTAAAGATTGCAATATTTAATTTTTAGCTTACAATTTTGTGCAAAATATGCAAATATATTACAGAATTCTAAGTTAAGAATTAAATATCGCAATCTTAGGGTTTGCTTGTAAACTAGTGTATATTACACAATTACTTAACCTCATTTAACTTTGTAAAAGTAAAAAATAAAAGTGTTTTCTAGACTAGAACTTTGAAATAGAATAAAACTAGCTGACCCGGCGAACTTCGTCCCGCACGAAATTTTTTGTTTTCTTATAATGAAATACGCGAGATGGCGAATCTATGGCGATGCAAATTGACGAAAAAACCAACTAAAGGAAGAGGAACAACCACTGATTAACATAATTGCGGCTCACAAATCAGTAATGTTGCTGCTTAGTTTCAGTAAAAAATGGGCGGCGCCCTTTGCCGAAAGATATGAATAAATGGCAGGTTCGTACTTAGTTTCATTGCTGTGCGATTTATAGTTCAGCGGAATAATTGGGTCACAAAAATGTCCCACGCCCCTTGTCCACCGCCCATTAAATCTGACCAGTAGAATGACTCATCTATGGGTCGACGCTATACCAAATTTCAATGCTGTGCGCCTTACAATTTCGAAGATATTCTATATTAAAGATTTGGCTTGTATGGGCAGTGCCACGCCCCCTTGTTCAATACCCGCCTCATTCCCTCTGCCGAAAGATATGACTAAATGGTAGGTTCGTACCAAGTTTCATTGCTGTGCGATTTATAGTTCAGCGGAATAATTGGGTCACAAAAATGTGCCACGCCCCTTGTCCACCGCCCATTAAATCTGACCAGTAGAATGACTCATCTATGGGTCGACGCTATACCAAATTTCAATGCTGTGCGCCTTACAATTTCGAAGATATTCTATATTAAAGATTTGGCTTGTATGGGCGGTGCCACGCCCCCTTGTTCAATACCCGCACCATTCCCTTTGTCGAAAGATATGAATAAATGGTAGGTTCGTACTTAATTGCATTGCTGTGCGATTTATAGTTCAGCGAAATAATTGGGTCACAAAAAATGTGCCACGCCCCTTGTCCAACGCCCATTAAATCTTACCAGTAGAATGACTCATCTATGGGTCGACGCTATACCAAATTTCAATGCTGTGCGCCTTACAATTTCAAAGATATGGCATTATTAAGATTTGGCTTGTATGGGTGGTGCCACGCCCCCTTGTCCAATACTCGCCCCATTCGCTCTGTCGAAGGACATGACTAAATAGTAAGTTCGTAGTGAATTTAATTGATGTGTGACTTATGGTTCCAAAGTTATTATCTGAAAATGTGCAAAATTCACGGTCAAATATAGCATGGATTTATATATATAGATTTCCGACTTTTCCAATAGATTTTCTGGAATTTTTTTTTCGCACGAACCTGAACTGACTTAATACGAATCGAACAAAACAAACCCCATGAAAATCGGCCGTTCCGTTTGAGCGTGATGCGGTCACAAACCACTGTGCCACTCTCTTTTATATATATAGATTTAGATTTATGTATGAATCTACAGACTGAAATCCAAAACATGTACATATGTTTTCCATGCCTGACATATTTTGGTCCTGAAAGTTCAAAATAGAAAATTTAGTTCAAAGGAGAAAATTTTCCTCTTTTATTTGATACCCATATCTCCATCATTGCACTACCGCATATATTTAAAAAAATATTTAAAATGTTTGTGTCCTTAAAATTTTAAAGTCCTTTAAAAAGGACTTTGAGTCAGAAAGTGTAATATTGACTATGCCAGGATACTATAAATGATCTCTAGTTTCACGTCTATATCAAAATTTGGATGGGTCTCGGCCAAATAAAAAAATTGTTTCGCACGGTGTAATAAATGTAAAGTTGGTGTTTTCACTCAGTGCATCATAACTTTGTCACTTTTCTTTTAATTCTATTGATGTTAGGCCTAATATTTTCATTTTAGATTTTAAAACCAGAAATTATAATTTATTTTTCTATAAAAAAAATATTCGAAAATTTATGATTTTTTAAATTGGTCGAAAAATTCACCTTGTTACAACTTTCACCGTCAGTAACTTCCCCAAATCTTATATGATTTGGACAATCTATATATCACTAAAAAGGCTAAGAAGAACGACGGACAGCTCGTGTTAATCGGATAATTATTTTAGGAGATATGTGCTCATAACTGAAACAACAGGAAAAAACTCTTTTTTCGAAGATTTTTCGAAAACGCTTCTTAAAAAAGAAGATTTTCAGTTTTGTGTTCAGCGGTCAAAGTTAGTCTAGAAAATACTTTTATTTTTAGGTGCACGCGATTGGCCCATTTTTTGTCGAGAAGTGTTATGATGCACTGATCGCAAAACAATCTAAATCCTCCTGCTCGGGTAGCTTAAAAAAATGGCCAGATCAGTAACGAAGCAAGATTTTCTGTTTTTCGAGACTTAAGATGGTTTTTTGAAATGACGAATTTGCTCTCCCAAAAGTTTTTCTAATTTCACAAAAGTTTTTATCAATTTTGGAAAGATTTAGTAAGATTATCCTTTTAACCATTTTTCATTTTTTCTCTGGGATTCTATTGCTTTCTATAAAATTTCAAGCACATACTCGTATACGTTTGAAAATAATTTGCAAGTCCGTTTACTGTTCAACGGAATACAAATTATCAAAAAAAAAAAGTAAAAAACATAACCGGAAATACCCGTTATTAGTTTTGTGCGCAAACTTATTTTGCACCGTTTTGTGGGGGCCCCCTCAGCCGTCGCCGCCCTGGGCCCCGGGGGCCTTAAGCGAATTGAAGAGTTAAGAAAAGAATCATAAATTTAGAAAATCAAAAAAATTATGTCAAATATTCCGAATCGCTTTGGCGAACTGTAATCGGCTCTCTAATGCTATCTAGTAACGTTATTAAAGGTTATTTCTTCAGCCTTTGGTCAGGATAAATTTAAATTAAATTATTTCAGAAAATAAATCAAACCAAATAAACAACTTATACCAATAAACAACTTGTTATTTAAAAATTAATGGACAATATTCAAAAATTACATGGGCAACCTATGGCCGGCTTTCGAACTCGACCGCACATTTGTGTCGTTGCCGCCGAATTTCAAAACACCAGGCGCGCAAATGTTCTCTCCAGCACCACAGCGCTTAACTTGATTTTAGGCGCCAAAGACGCGCCTAATTGAAAATGAATATGAAGTGAGCGAATTGCCGAATGTAGCATTTAATTAAGCGTCGACGCTGGCGGAGGCGGGAGTGTGATTTGCTGAGTCGCAACTAAGCGCCACGAGCAGCCGTGGAGGCAGCGAACCATTATCAGCAGGAAGCATGCACGTCGGCCAGATCAGTTTTCAACGCAGGTGGCTGGACGTTGGCATGACGATTTGCGACGCATTAAATCCACATTATTCAATAATTCGCCCAACAATTGGCACCAGCGCTGAACCTTGTGTAATGTTTGCTTAAAATTACAGAAGCCCAAACACACACATACGGACCAGCACAGGTGCCTTGGCACACACAAACAATAAAATAAAGCATACTAGTCGTCCCGCATCAGCCGTCACTCATACGCCCCATGTACCGAGAACTCGACCATGAACGCAGCGCGAACGAGTACTCAATTCGGCAAGGTCGACGCTTAACGCGCTGGGCAGCACTGTGCAGCGACATGCGATACTGTTTTCGTTTTTATTGCGCTGCCGTTCGGTTTATTCAGCTGCAGCTGGCCGTCACGGCGAACGCAGCTTCCATGATAGTTGACACGATACGTGTGTGCGTCGATCATTGGCGCTAATTTCAGTCAGTTAACGACTAATATCCAGGCACTCTGCAGGCACGATTCGTCTATGTGGCTCGAATTCTGGGTCCGACGCACTCGACATAGAATATAAATTACCAAATCGAATGCATTCGCTTTCGATTCGAAAAACTCGAATAGCTTGTGTGCTTGACAAAAGTGTTTGGCTGAAAAATTATTCACTAACTAAAAGAAACTCGTAGAAATCGATCTGATAATTTGGAGCGAAATTCTGCCAAAAATAACACAACAATTAAAGTGATTTATAAAATATTGTATTAAAATTAAAATGAAATTTTATAATTTTAAGAAATGATAAAAGGATGTAAAAAATAATATAAAGTTATAAAATATTTTCAAATTATATAATTAATCAAAATTTCAGTAGATATATAAATGTTACACAATTATTCAGTGATAAAATATTTGTGAGAAAAATAAACTGTGTTGTTTGCTTTTCCTGTTTGTTTGCTTCACAGCTGCAAAACTTTCCATTGCTGCGACGCCTCGTTGCGCTGCTGGCAGTGGCCATCGTTTTTAACATGCTGACGCTGCCCGGCGCCGCTGCTGTCCCGCTCAAGTACTCGCACAGCTCCCTGATATCCGCGCTGACGGGACGCCCCTCGTCACCGGCGTACGGCTCGCTATCGGGTGGTGGCGGCGGCGGCCTTAGCGATGCTGTGGACGATGTTGTGGGCGACGGCGGCGGCGGCAGCGGCTCCGTGGACTCCGTAAATAGCGCCGCTGCGGAAGCCGCTGCGGCCGCGGCAGCCGCCGCCGCTCTCAAGGGGTCCGGCGGCAGCGGTGGCGAGGTACTCGTGCCGAAGACGTTTCCCATGAGTCCCCAAGAACCCACCTGCGAGCAGTTGCGCGCCATGTGGATGTGAGTATATAGGATGACGAAGCCAACGGTTGCGGCGCTAATCGCCAACCTATGTGTTTTCGCTCGGCAGCTTCTCCAAACGACAGTCAAGAGCGGCCGAAATGACCAACGAGATACCGACCTATCGCGATCCGTTTGCCTACAACATCTGGGAGCCCTACTACTCAACCACACGCAGCATGGGCGCGTACGTATTGTAACAACCCTTCTCATTTCCTTTTCTCTCCCTCTCCCAATACAAAATGATCAACACCGCCAAAAGTTTAACTCATTGTACACATAGTCCATTCATTGTTTTTTTATGTTGTTGCTCATTTCGCTCACACAGTCTGCGCGTTATGCCCCGCTATGGCGAGCGTTCGCGTTCACCAGTGTTTGGGCGCGTCATTAGTCGCGAGCCGTTGTTGCCGCAGCGCGTCACTATCGGACATCGCCAGCGCCACTACAGCGGCGATGGCGGAGGCGGCGGCAGTGCCAGTGGAAGCGGTTCGCGGATCTACGGTGCCGAGTCTAAAGCCAACTATCCGACGTTCAATGGCGGCGGCAATGCACGTCGCCCATCACAATACCGCTATGTGGGTGCCAACGGCTCAGCGCCGAATGGCGCTACTCCCGTGGACAATCAGAATTCGGTAGCAGTGCAGGGCAGTTTTCAGAAGTTGAAGGAACTCATCTGGACCGAACGCGCCAAAGAGCTGACGCAGCAGCGACGCGCCGAAGAGCTTGCGGCACGCGCCGCCGTACTCAAGGAAATCGCTAACGGACAAAAGTGAGTAGCTATAAGAACTTTTATTATTTGTATTGAAAATACAAATTTGAACAAGCCACATCCATATGCGTATGCGCCCACTTTATATTTTTTGCCCTATCCGGCATCTGTGAAAATGGGAAAATAAAAAAATGTTAAGTACCAAATTGAATGCAAAAATAAAATGCGTGAATGTAATTCATAATCGGTTAAGGGAATCGTGCTAACGCCACTTTATGGACGTAGGGAAACTTTTTACTAATTGAATATTTGGATTATTATGAACATTTGAATTGCGTTTACATGGTAACATCGTTAAAAGTGGGCGGACACGTTCGCAAATATTTATAACAGTACTTGGATGAAAAATGGGCAAATTTCACGTGCCTATCTTAATCTTAGATGAACAGACAAATGGAAGCTCGTTCAATTAGCACACGAACATCTAGACACCGCTACTTCTATTCTGCTTTTATTGGTGTTTATGTGTATATAGACTTTTTTATATTGGCCACGATTTCTGCTGTGCATTACAAACTCCTGGTTGTGGGGCAAGTGAAACGCCGACGAGGTAAGCATAGCCGGCTGTACAGCAAATCAATTGCCGCACTGTTGCTGGTTGTCGGTTACCTATTGCCTGTTGCTCACCGTCGAATTAGCTGCTCGGTTGTTAGGTTGTCGCCAGCAACAGTTCAACGCCCACCGCCATTCATATAGTTACGCTGACGCACACGGCTCCCGCTTCTCGAGCTGCGCTCGTTTGCCCGCTCAAATTTCAGCCAATCCACCATTGTGTCCGACAAACCTAAATCAATTTGAGCTCAATTGTTGACAGCGTCGCAGTGTCCGTCCGCACGAAGTCCGCGATTCATTTTTCATTAGTGTCATAGTGGCGCTGTCGAGTGGCCTCTGTCCTTTGCTGTTTGCCCTCGGGCGCGCAGCAGCTTGACCATTTCGCATCTAGTTGACCGGTCAGTCGACGCCCGACCTGCCCACCTCCAATTGGACGTCTGTCTAACAACGTGACCGTTTACAGCTCATTACTCATTAACCGGACGCTCACTCATTTAATCGCAATTAAGTCATTTTTGTGCGTCTGAAACGTTGCAGCCAAAACCAGTGGCTTTGTGTGTTTGGGCGTTCTCAAATCGGATGAGGCCTAAATGTTTATGGCTGCTTTTTTTTTCTTATGGAGGTGGTATGGCTGTTTGTACGAATGTGTGTGCGTGTTGGCATTGAGACGTCCGCAGCTGCCACTGGTGTGTTATGCATATGCTGCAAAGCCGCCACCGCTGTCGGCACCTGTTGTGCGCCTTCGCTATATCTGACTCAGCCCATCACAAATATTTGCTAGCATTAACAAGAGAACCAGCTAATCAGATTGGCAACAACAATGGAAACAGCAAAACGCAAACAACGACAACAACAACAAAAATAATAATAAATAAAAAATCACCTGAAATTGAATTGAAACGTTGAAATTGTCAAAATACAAGGCTTCATAATGCTGTTCGATACAGACGGACGGACGGACAGATGACCGGGGAGTTATGTGTACGTGCGCGCACAAATCTAATAACACTGTACAACGGCATTTCGGCAACAGAGTAACGATCGTATATTTCTGAAAGAGGACGTCATACAAATCATTTTTGCCCAGCAAAGTAATAGTCCAGTACGTCTGAGTTTTTTGTAATTTGCACATAAAGGTAAAAGGGGTCCCTATAAACCTTTACACGGAAAGTATGAAAAATTTAAGAGCTAGAGCTTTGATGTCTAGGACAAAGTTGTATTGAGTAAAATATTGCAAAAAATACTATACTGTCTTTTTGGAAAAGATTCCTCATTAAAAACGAAGGGGGTTACAAAGAAAATATTTTCCATTGAAAAATAATTCAGGTGGTCCGAATTGTCCGAAAAACATAAAAAGGCGGTAAGGAAAAGGGGAGGGTATGTGAGTATGTGAATACAAAAAATATTCACATTTTTAATGCAAACAACTCTGTCCTAGGCATCGAAGCTCTAGCTCTTCAAGTTTTCATACTTTCCGTGTAAAGGTCTAGAGGGACCCTTTTAACCTTTATGTGCAAATTACAAAAAACTGAGACGAGCTGGACTATTACTTTGTTCGGCAAAAATGATATTTACGATGTCCTCTTTCAGAAATATAGAATAGAATAGATACGGGAGCCGAGCATCAACTGCCCGAGACACTGCGTCCAAAGTGAACTATTGTGTCGTATCCCTTATTCTTTATTGGAGGAGTTCATCCCCCCCAATACTGTCCAGGAACTCCTTGATTTTTCCCAGATTAGTTCCAGACAGCTCGTTTGTCTGAATTAGTTCCCTTCCCAGTATACGCTTCCTTGCGTGTAAGAGAGCGGGACACTCGGTTATAATGTGCACGGATGTTTCATCATCTTCCATGCAGAACCTGCATAGTTCGCTGTCTGTTAATCCCAGTCGCGCTTTATGCATATTTAGCAGGCAGTGCCCGCTCAGGATTCCCGTCATGAACTTAAGCTCCTTTCTGCTTAGGTCCAATAGGTATTTAGATTTACCTTCCGAATAGGCCGGAAAGAATAGCTTGGAACAGCGTTGTCCCACCGTATTGGACCATTTCTGGTTGGCCCGATTCTTGAATTCCTGTTTAACACAATGCCTGAAATGAGATCTGCTGACACCTATGATTGGTTCAGGTCCATAGGGTCGTTTTGCCGCCCCTTCCTTTGCCAATCTGTACGCTTCCTCATTTCCATCGTGCCCACAGTGCGCAGGAACCCAGTGTATTATCGCCCGGTTATCCTTCGAAATGTCTTGGAGAACATTTGCTGTCTCCCAGACTAGTTTGGAGTCAAACGTCGTCGAGCTCAGAGCTTTTATTGCAGCCTGGCTGTCGGTCATTATGATTATCCTTTTTCTCCTGACATTGAGAGTCAGTATCTTTCTGGCACACTCGTTTAGGCAAAGACCTCAGCCTGGAAGACTGTGGCCGTGTCTCCCAGACTGACTGCTAATTGGGAGCTAGTATTAAATATTCCAGCTCCCGTCCCGCCTTCCATCTTTGAGCCATCGGTGTACCAGACAATATCATCGCACGTGAGACTGATTCTATTAGCAGCCCAGTCTTCCCTATGCGGTATGTACGTAAAGTAGTTCTTCCTGAAGAAGTGTCTCGGTGGCATCAGATCCAGAGGCATCCAGAAGCCTCCATCTCGCCTCCTATCCTTTAACAGCGATAGGTGACCGACTGCCTGTGCATCCCTATGTATGGATCCGCTATGCATAAGTCTGTGTGCGCTGATGGTTGCAGCCATTTGCACATTTAGTTCCAGCGGCAGAATCCCTAGTATAACATTTAGAGCTGCCGTTGGTGTAGTACTGAGACATCCTGTTATACAGGTATTCGCTAGTCTTTGCAGTTTTCCCAGCTTAGTCACAGTTGTTATTTCCGTGGTTTTCCTCCACCACACTATAGCCCCGTAGGTGATAGTCGGCAGAACTATTAGGGAGTATAAACTCTGAAGCCACTTCGGTCTCAGTCCCCAATTTTTGCCACAGATTCTTTTGCAACTCCAGAGAGCATTACCTGCCCTCTTGATGATGCGATCAACATGAGGTTTCCAGTTCAATTTGCTGTCCAGGATTACCCCTAAATACTTAACTTCCCTCGAGAAGTTCAGTTCTTTTCCAAAGATCATAATCTGTCTAAGGTCGATCTTCCTTTTATGCGTAAAAGGGACTATGATTGTCTTGTCTGGATTCACAGACAGTTTCTGTCTGATACACCAGTGCTCGACTATCCTCAGCGCGCTCTGAAGCAAGTCTGAGACGGTATGTCCGTCTTTCAGAAATATATGTCGTTACTCTGTTGCACAGAAAAAGTTTGAAATTTTTGTACTGTGTAATTAGCGGGTGTATCGGCGCGACTCGGAACCGTCACCACCACCACCTCCGCCTCTTGGCAACGCGGCCACATGACAACGCGCACGCTGTCAAGGAAGCAACCTTCAACTCAATAAATCAAAGACGCGATTATTTGATTTCGCCTACGCCACTTACTAGCTTGCGGTTAGTTGGCGGTAAGGGCGATGTTATGCTGCCGGTCACGGGCACCGATCACGGATAAAATTGTTGTTGTTTCAATGTAAAAGAGAAAATTTGGAGAGCGTAATTTTTCTCTTTTACATTGAAGCAACAACAACTTATCCGTGACCGACGATCATTTGACCGGCAGCATAACATCGGCCTAAGCCGTCGTTTAGTTTCTGGCAGTGTTGCATGAATTGAATCGCTTCCGGCCATGTTGCATCCGCCTGTCAATTAGGGCGATGTTATGCTGCCGGTCACGGATCACAATCACGGATAAAGTTGATAAATTTGACCGCACCGATCACCGGATGATGAGGCTTTCGATGCCAAATCAAACGATCAAATCAGTGTTGCGTCGTGAGATTATTCACAATAGTTGTGTTTTGGGAACACATTTGTTCCCTTTTGGTGAAAATGTGTATGCAATAAGATGAAAAAGGGTTGGTAGCAACCCTCATCACTAGCGTGTGTTTATATTTGTGTTTTCGGTGAAAAAGAAGAAAGAAAAATGGAAATTTAAATGGTAAACAAATATTGTGATACTTTCACACACGTATTATATTAATTTCATGTATAAATTATTAGCTCAGAATGCCAGAAATTTCGGCCCAATCAAATACTGAAGCGCTGATAACAATGTTTAAGGAGCAGGAATCCCTTTAGAAATGTGTGCTATTCAGACCGATGCAAGCGCGAAAAAGAATTTTACATTTTAATTGAAAATTGTACTTGAAAAAGTAAAGTCCCAATAAAAAGTGCGGAAAAAGTAGTAAAAGTAAGCGAAAATCGTAGTGGTGACCGGCGATCAAATGACCGTCAGCATAACATGCTTTCGGCACGGAGTAGAGAAATTAAAACGAGAGCGTAAAAAGTGACGTGACCGACGATCATTTGACCGGCAGCATAACATCGGCCTTAGCGTTAGTTGTTTATTGTTAAGGATCAGGGGCGGATCCAGAAAAATATTTCGGGGGGGGGTTTTTAGTAAGTAATTTTTTAATATTCATAAATGTTTATGTGTATGTATTTATTATAAAGATATTAATTGAAAAGATATATACATGTATTTTGCTTATAACGCGAAAGATAGTTTAAGCTTACGCTTCTTTGCAAGCTCGTCTAAAATGTTGGTAGGATCAACTTCTATATCTCGATGCACATTAAGGGCAAATTTTTCAGTGCGAGTTTAAACCCAGTTCAAACGTAGTTTGCTTGAACTTCGTTTACATTTAAACTTAGTTGAAACGACAAAGCAGTTTTTCAGTAGTAGTTTAAGGGGTTACGCCACTGTAACCGCTCAAAAAATAGTAGTTTTTTTGTGATTCTTTTCCTCGCTTTCAAAAAGTTTGTAGAAGATGTTATTCACAGGTGTTATTGGACACATATTAGACTTTATTTTGGAATTTTTTTGACACAGCAATATCAACATATAGGTGGCTCCACTGCATCCTTCTAGGCTATGTTTTCCCTGCAGGGCTTCACGGCACGCAGCACTGAAGGTGCAATTTTGAATCTGCGACAAAATAAAAAATTCCTGTTAATCTAGAGGCTTTTTGCAAGAGAAGATCGGGTGGATTTTTAAAAATATTGATTTTTAAAATTTTGGCGGGAGTTTAAAAAAATTTTTTGATTTTTGAGGTAAAAATGACATGTCTTTTGTTAATTAAAAATCAACAAATCGAGTTATCAAAAATTCCACACGATCTTCTCTAGATAATGTTATTGTTAAGATCCAGTCAAAATTTTAAGTCAAAATATTGAAAATTGTTCGAGATGTGCCGCGTGCCATTTTGAAAAATCGTGTTTCGAGAAAAACGCGTTCAAAGTCTTGGGAATGGTTGCGTTGGATGGGAATACGCGTGACGCGCTTGGCGGTAACCTCGTATTTCACATAAACATTTTTTATTTTATGCATAAAACGTTTTGTTTCCTATTCTATAGGGTTCAAACTATTTTTTAAGCCAATAAAAAAAAAAATAGATTTTTTAAAAATTTTACATTGGCGTAACCCCTTAACTGGATCAAATTTTAGTCATTTGGGTGTGGCAATACTGGCAATATTTTTATCTAGATAATAATTTTTCTTTGTTTTGATTGTCATTCGTAAATAAATTGTTTGCGCTCAAAAAATGTACTTCACCAAAAAATTCAAAATAAGCAAACGTAGCGCAAATTTTCCGTCTCGGGAAAATGAAAAGCTTCTTGTATTTGTAAGGGGGAAATACACAAGTGAAGGATGCTTTATATGATGCATTCTCACGATTTCTAATCTTCTCATCACCGTATTATTTAACACATCAAACATTTCTGCATCGCTATCATCTTCCTCGTCACGAATTTGCCCACTCATTGATATTTTTGGTCGAATTATATTTATTTTATATCGAAAAATTGTAACTGGCAGTTGACAGTTTAAACTTAGTTTAACCGTTCAGGGTTGGGCGTTTAAACTTCAGTCAAATATGACTGAAAAATTCGATTTTGCGTTTAAACTAAGTTTAAACTAGAAACTGAGTTAAACTCGCACTGAAAAATTGGCCCTAAGAAGTGCCAAACCAAGTAATCTGTCTTGCCCAATGCTGCTCCGTAAATATGTTTTCAATCGACGTAGTGTTGAAAATGACCGTTCGCTTGTTGCAACAGACACTGGCAGTGTTGCACCAATCTTCAAAAAATGGAAAATTAATGGATAGAGCTTTTCATCGCACTGCAGTGCACTGGCACAGATAACTCATCATATAGATGTCCAGCGGCCAAGGAAAAAATGTGTCATAAAGTTCGACAAATTTGGCCTCCGATAAGAGCTTTTTGGCCTCTAATGTCACTCACACAATCACCGATTCACACGCATTGTGCTCTGTTTTGAGATACAGAAATATGTGATTTTTAGTTAAAACGGCGCTTGTCTGTTATGATACCTTTTAAGCAACCAGTCGGGATTGAGTGTTGATGGTCAAATGCGTAAGCGGGAGTGTCTCGGACGACGGGTGCGCGGTTCGATCCTTACTTGTGCTGCCAAAATTTGTTTTAATGGCTTCTTTTTAAATATATTCCTTTTTTTAAGACCCGTGAAAACAATATAAATGAAAAATGTATTTGGTTTCTAGATCTCTTGATTAGTAAATTGTTTGGTTTTGGAGACAGATATAATTGTTCGCAAGTGTTAAAATCAATCAATCAAGCGCAGCATACGGTTACAAACAACCATACAGGCGCTCATGGGCGTACCTAGGTATGGATAGAGGAGGGTATTTCTTCCCTCTTTATTCTATCGGGTGTTTTTTTTTAGAGGTATAGAACCTCGAATTGAAATAAAACACAAGAAAATCGTTTTAATGTCCATCAATTTGGCTTTATTGGAAGGATAATTTTATGCCATTAATGTTTAAATATGATTTCGGGCATGTGGCCGCCGCGGCTGGCTCGAATAAAGCCAATTCTACAGGTCCAATTTTCAACCACTTTTTCGAGCATTTGGGGCCGTATGTCGGCAATAACGCCACGAATGTTGGCTTCCAAGTCCCCTAACGTTTCTGGTTTGTTGGCGTAGACGAGCGACTTCACATATCCCCAAAGAAAATAATCCAATGGTGTCAAACCACACGATCTTGGTGGCCAATTGACAGGTCCATTCCGCGAAATTATGCGCTCATCGAATGTTTCCTTCAATAAATCGATTGTGACGTGCGCTGTGTGGCATGTAGCGCCGTCTTGTTGGAACCACAACTCATCCACATTCATGCCATCCAATTCGGGAACAAAATAGTCGGTTATCATGGCTCTATACCGGTCTCCATTAACGGTAACTGACTCCTCTTCTGACTGGGTCCTCTTCAACATTTTGCTCTACAGCGGCAATTGTTTCTTCGGTGCGCACTGTTCGACGTCTCTGCGGATGCGTATTATCACATAGAGTAAACGTAGTGCGAAAACGACCCATGGTTAACCGAATTAATTGCTCTGATGGACGATTATGTCGACCATAAAATGGACGGAGCTTGCGGTAAACTTCGCGAACTGAACCATTATTTTCGAAATAAATTTGCACGATTTGCAAGCGTTGTTCTTTTGTCAACCTGTTCATGATGAAATGGCAAACCAAACTGAACATAAATGACATTAGAGTTGCCAGATTTGACCACAAAATGCCAGTTTTATCTCTATTCGAAAAACAAACCTCTAAAAAAAACACCCTATATATTTTATATACATATGTACAGAAATCTATATTCATTTCTATTCTATTCGAATTTTATATTCTGAATTTGGAAATGTAGTTATGTCTTCGCCCTCTTTTATTTGTTGCTGGGTACGCCCAGGCACTTGCTTTTCGCAAAAAAGAATGAAAAGACCGGCACAATTTACCAAAACGAATTGAATTGTTCAGCGGTCACTACATTGTCGCAATACAGTTACGCCGACGCAATGGATAGACCTGCTGGCGCCGCAGCTATTGGCAATGCGTTGCCTTAGCAACGATGTGTATGTATCATACCAAAGAAAATAAAGACTTCATATTCTTTGTCCATACACAAGAATAATTTGTGCGCTGAAATATTGTTAGAGCCAATTTATTTATATCAATATTTTTCAATACATTATTAATTTCAGGTATAACCGATTAAAAATGTTTATAAAATTAAGCGTTAAATGTTAAGAAACATTTTGCTCCTCGCCCAGCTTCGAACCCGACGCGAAATTTACGACGAAAAAAAGTTACAAATACCTGACGTGCTGTCTACCTGTTACACCAAATACAGCACATGATCGCTGTAGCTAAAATCATAAATGTATGTTGCAGAAAAGAATATCAGCAAGCAAGAAAAGAAATTCTAAATTAATTCAATCCGGCATATGTTCTGGATGAGCAAATGCAGCTGTGTGCGTAAAATAGCTTTGCGGAAAAAAAGCTGTAATTCAGAGCTTGAAATTTTTGTGCCGTTTTCGTTGTATCAGAGTGGACATCTATATGATGAGTTATCTGTGGTAAAGCTGTGCAAAAAAAAAAGGACGCTGTTTTTTTACAGAAAACAATTTTACGTTGTGGCACCGAAGGCTTGGACACATTTGTACCAACAATATGAGAAAAGTGAAAACATGTTGTAGTGGGGTAAAATTTGAAGCGGGAAAAAGGTGACATATGCAAAGTGTGTGTTAAAGGAAAACAAACGCGAAAACCAAACAAAGAAAAAGGTACACGCGCGGGTGATCTGCTCGAACTAATTCACTCAGACGTAGTCGGACCGCTGAAATGCAAATAATTTTCGGGTGCGCGGTTTATATTGTCGTTTGTTGACGACTTTTCAGGAAAAACCTTCGTTTATCCTATTAAAGCCAAATCTGATGTGTTCAGTAAATTTATCGACTTTAAAAACATGGTTGAAAATCAGTGCTCGAAAAAAATAAAATTTTTACGTACGGACAACGGGAAAGAGTATGTGAATAAAAATTGTGAAGTGTTTTTGAAGAAAAGTGGAATTACACACCAGAAAACATTCCCATATGCACCAGAACAAAACGGTGTTGCGGAGCGAATGAACCGTAACCTTGTCAAACGAATGCGGTATATGTTGATTGACAGTGGGTTAAAAGAAAATTTTTGGGCAGAAGCTGCTGTAACAACTGCATACATTATAAACTAAATTCCTTGCAGGAACAGTGACTGCAGCCCCGAAGAACTGTGGTGCAAGAAAAAACCAAACTTAAAATGTTTACGTGTTTTTCAACCCTAAGACATCATTATAAGTCGCGATGTGGTTTTTCTTGAAAACGACAAAAACACTGGTTCCAATGAAGACAGGGGTAAGTGGTATTATCCTTCACTTATTCATGAAGACAGTGCCACTTCCGAGGGCGAGGTGTCAAATATGGAATCGACACCTGTCTTTGATGCCCAAACCGAAATCGTAGCAAAAGCTGAGGCCGAACCCGAAATCGTAGCAGAAGCTGACGCCGAGCCCGAAGTCGTACCAGACGTTGAAATTGGTGAAGTCCGCAGGTCTAAACGAATTTTAGGCAAATCTCCTCAATCATACAACTTCTGTGTAATGCAATTTGTGTCGGCCGATCCTCAGTCATTTGAAGAAGCAATGGCAGGAGACAATTCGGTTTCATGGAAGAAGGCAATGCGAAGCGAACTTGAGTCACTATCGCTGAACGAAACCTGGGTGTTAACTAAATTACCTCATAACAGGCAGGCTATACCGTCAAAATGGGTTTTTAGGACCAAATGCAACGAAAATGGCGTCCCAGTCCAAAGAAAAGCCAGATTAGTGGCCAAAGGTTTTGGTCAACGCGAGGGGGTAGATTATGCCGAAACATTTGCTCCTGTGGTGAGATACGAGTCCATACGTTTTTTGATAGCATTGGCAGCGAAATACGACATGGCGATGCATCAGATGGATGCTGTGTCTGCTTACCTCAATGGCTCGTTAAAAGAGGAGGTGTACATGTGCCAGCCTCCGGGCTACGACGATGGGTCTGGCAAGGTGTGCAAACTTCTAAAAGCCATTTACGGCCTAAAGCAATCTGGACGCGTGTGGAATGAAACGCTCAAGAGTGAATTACTTAAGGCTGGCCTCATCAGAAGTGAGGTGGATCAATGCATCTATTACAAGGTCACTACACAAGGTCATCAGTTCAATGCTCTGTATATTGCAATCTACGTTGATTATGTGCTGATATTCTCGAACAACGTAAGAGATATCAAGTCACTGAAAGAGACTCTCGCTGAAAAATTTAAAATGAAAGATATGGGTGAAGCGTCGAATATTCTTGGTATCAAAATCCCTCGCACAGGAAATTCCATACGAATTAATCAGTTGAAATACATAAGAGATGTGTTAGATCGGTTTGGAATGGGTGATTGTAACCCAAAATCAACTCCATTCGACTACAATCAAAAGGTGTCCGCCGATATGTCACCAAAACACGATGCAGAAAAATTGGAGATGTCCAAGACGCCGTATATGCAGGCGATAGGCTGTCTGCTATTCGCCGCACAAGTAACCAGATCCGATATAAACTTCAGCGTCAATATGTTGAGCAGATATGGTACAAATCCAGGGAAGGCGCATTGGGAAGCAGTGAAGCGAATAATGAGGTACCTGAAAGGCACCGCTGACAGGGAGCTTGTGTACTGAAAACAACCTGAAGGGCACATTACAGGCTACTGTGATGCGGACTAGGCTGGAAATGTAGATGACCGACGTTCGACCAGCGGCTATGTATTTCTTTTCCAATCCGCTGCCATATCCTGGTCAACGAAGAGGCAGAAGACCATCGCTTTGTCGTCGACAGAAGCCGAATTCATGTCCATGGTCGCAGCTATCCCAGAGTCTATTTGGTTGAGGCGGCTAGAGGGCGAGCTAATTCCGCAAATGGAAAATCAGCTAACACTATATTGCGACAACAAAAGCGCCATTCACGTCGCATTAAGGGGTTATATACAAAGTTAGGGAGAAAAAGTGAGCTAAGTGTGTGATTTTTTAAAAAGGTTTTAAGCAAGTTTTATTGGATAAAGCAAAATACAATGTTCTAGTATTACTATCGAAGAAATAAAAACACTTTGAATTTTGAGAAAATTTTGAAAATTGTCGGAGTTATGACATATGCCTCGCAGCGCTTTTTTTTTGCAGAGGCTTGCGGTGAACGTTCTCCAAGGCGAACCGCTCAACTGAAATCAAAAAAGGAATAAAATTATTTAAGAAAAGTGTATTCTGGTGTACTTGAACGATTTGGTTTCCCAAAAACAATTTTTTTTTAATAAAAAAAACCACGCTGACAGAAAAAATTGATTTTTTTGGTGGTCAAAATTTCAAAAAAAAATTCATTGCAAAAAGTTAAAAATTTTCGGATGGAAAATGAATCGTTCAAGTACACGAGATCGTAAATACAAATATTTGAAAAAAAATTTTCGAAAATCGGATAAAAAGTTTTTGAGATATCACGTTCATCGCAACAGTACTTTTGAAAACAACGCATTCCGAGATAATCACGTTTAGAGTTTTGTGCGCCAAGTGCCTATGAATAGGACCAGCGCGCTGCAAACGGCTGTAATTTGACAACCAGTGATCCGATCTGGATGAAATTTTGCACAGATATTTTCAAAATTATGTACTTTCAGAAAATGCCCAAAAAATTTTTTCGATTTTTCGAGCCCCAACTTTGTAACACTTCGTTCAATAATGTGTGTGACTAACTAATTAAAACACATTTTTTTGCCAAAATTCGTTTTTATTCATCAACATAGTTGCCATCGAGGGCGATACACCGATTATAGCGATCTTCCAACTTTTCAGTACCATTTTTTTTTTTTGCTCCGAAGCATCGACACGTTCTGGTTTTGGTCGATTGTGAGCTCGCGCGGCACCCACTTTGCACATAGCTTTCGCATACCCAAATATTCATGAACGATATGTCCAACACGTTCCTTTGATATCTTTAGAGTGTCAGCTATACAAATCAACCTCAATTTACGATCTTTCAAAATCATTTTGTGGATTTTTTTGATGTTTTCGTCCGTAACAGCCTCTTTTGGACGTCCACTGCGTTCATCGTCTTCGGTGCTCATATGGCCTGTACGGAATTTAGCAAACCACTTACGAATGGTTCTTTTTGATGGAGCAGAGTCCGAATAATGTTTTTCAAGCCATTCCTGGCATTGAACAGTATTTTTTTTCATTAAAAAACAATGATAAATCAGCACACGGAATTGCTTTGAATTCATTTTTTTTGAAAACTCAAAAGTAGTGTCACTTAAAGCACTGTAACTTGTAAACTAATGGTTGGATTGACATATAATTTTGACAGTAAGCCTAAAAAGGTTCACAATTTCGAAAAAAAATATTGATTTAGTATTAGTGCCGCCATCTATGTGTCAGTCACACACATTATTGAACGAAGTGTTATATAACCCCTTAAACAACTCTTATTCAAACTGTACAAAACATGTTGATATAAAGGCAAAATTTATCCGTCAAGAAGTACAAAGTAAAAGTGTAGAACTTAAATATATGTATATCCACGAATGAAATGGTTGCCGACATTCTCACAAAGGGCACTACTGCTCAGAAGCTTAAGTACTTGACAGACAAATTCGGCCTCAAATAATAATTTTTGTAAAATGAAAAATTGCAACTTGTAAATGAAATGCATGAACAACAAAAGGTTGTGAAAACACTAGGGGTATTCTCGATGTCTTGCATAGCCCTGTCATCGTGCACGAAATGCATAATTGACATGGCCATGCATTTCGAGCAACGACACAACAACAAAATACAAGCGAAAACAGTTTGCATTTTTTGCATGTCATGCTACGCAAAAACCCTTGTTTTGTGTGTGACATCGCGATTGTGCGGCAGCCATTTAATTTTCTTCGTGTGCGCAAGCGTATTTTCTTTATATTTGGTTTTATTTCAACCTTTTTATATAATTTGCATATATGTCTTGCTTGCAGGTAGAAATGGATCAACCGAAAACCAAATTAAAAAGAATTGGAGAAAGTTTGCGGCATTTTTGCAATATTTGCAATGTGTGCTTTTTTGTGCGTTCTCGATGTGTAGCATTTTCCAGTCTTGCACGGTTGCATTTTTACGAATTCTTCCTCCGTGCAAGACATCGAGAATACCCCTACTATGTAGTTCAGGGAAGGTGCTGAGAAAAGGAACTACCGAGCCTTTGCTTTTCATGCACTTCATGTAACTCTGCTCAAGTGCAGCCATGTTAGTTCATATTTTCGTTTATTCCTGTTTATTCAATAAAGCGTGATCTTTCAAGCAAACAACAATTCCGAATCAATATCAAGGTAATTTTGTTATTGTACAAGGTAAAATTCGAACGACAAAGTTTCTTTTCATAAATAATCTCAAATTTTTTGCGTTATAGCAATGTTGGGCATCTTCATAACTCTTAATAGTTATTATTATTATTATTTGAATGAATTAGAGTATTAAGTAAATTAATATCTAATTACAAAAGAATTTAGCAACAATAGCAGCAATGGCCTTCAGCTGCTTACATGGTGAGAAGGGAGTAAAAGGTTAAATTAGATAATATAGTCTAGACGATTTTAAAAACTTTAGTATTTTTTCAATTTCTGTAGGAGTGGGGTTGAAAAGGAGAAGTAAGGGGTCGTGGTGGGAGAAGGCACTGTAGCGGAATCTGTTTAGTTCGGGGCATTCGCGGAGGTAATGAAGTAGGAAATTATTTGGGGTTTCGAGTGAGCAATTACACAGGATGTCAGTATCTATTTTCATTAAATGTCCGTGTGAAATTTTTGAGTGGCCTAGTCGTAGCCGTAGTAATTTTATGCAGTCTAGTCTACTTATATTTTCTGGCACTCGATTTAGGTAATCATTAAGGGAGATGCGGTCAGGGTTAATATCTCTGTACCAATTAGATGACAGATTCCAGATTTGCTTATTGATTTTGGTGTGATGAATTTTTAGGAAGTGTTTGATATCGGTGGAGTTGTGGTTAGGTATAGAAGTCACAAGAGCGTGGCATGCGTATTTAGCAGCACGATCAGCGACTTCGTTTCCGTTTATTTGCGTGTGCCCTGGAATCCAAATGAGCGTAAATTTCGGGAATTTATCAATTAGATAATTCCTGATGTGGGTAGCGTAGATGTTGTTGTTTTGTATATTTGCTATAGCGTCAATGGAGGATAGAGAGTCGGTACATATGGCGAAGTTGCCTCGTCGGGTTTTCGCGTATATTATAGCTTCATAAATAGCGATAATTTCCGCTGAAAATACTGAGCTATATTCAGGGAGTAGGCCTAATTTTATAATTTGACTTTGATCGGTGACGCTATAGCTTGTTATTCCGCGTGTTTTTGAACCGTCAGTGTAAATGAAAGATTGGGTTGTTAACTGATTTTTAATGTCAAGGAATGCTGCTCGAAACTGTAGTGCAGGTGTATCAGATTTGGTGAGTTTCCGAAGTGAGGTGTTGATTGTTTCTGGATTTAGGTACCAAGGGGGTAGGGGGGTTGGCTGGGTTGTGTAAGTGACTGGGTGGTTAGGGATATTGAGTTGCGAGCAGTATTGTAATATTCTGGATAATGTTGATTGAATTTTTGGGGTTTTTTTGTTTTTGTGTAGATTTTTTATTACGTTGAATAAGGGAGAGTCTTGGCTATTGGCTAGGATTGTCTTGCTTAGATTGGCTAGCTGCAGATTTCTGTAATTTTCAAGCGTAAGTAAATTAGCATCGAAAAACATGTTGTGTATAGGCGTGGAACGGAATGCACCAAGGGCAAGTCTGACGGCTGCGTTGAGTGTAATATTCAATTTCTTAAGAAGTGATTTGTTCGAAAACCCATAAAATGGTAAACCGTAGCGAATTTTGGATATGATGAGAGATTTTGTTATTTGGATTAAGGAATAAGTACTGCAGTTGAACTTGGAGTCACAAGAATTAATAGACCAGTCTATGCAGAAACTGTTGCAAATGTAGTCTTTATCTGTGCTATATTGTGTTGGGGTGCTTGAGTTGGATATACAGTGTATACCATGAGGTTGTAACCGCAGAACCGCCTAACATTGTTCCAAATTTTTCCAATTGGTGTTGTGGGGTTTATTGTTGCTGTGAATTTGCTAATTTAGTCTTTTTTTGCTGTCTTGATTTCGCGCTTTAGTTTGGCTCGAGCTTTTTTGTAGTTGAGCATATTGGGGAGAGTCATGTTTCTTTTGAAGGCGTGCCAAAGAGTATTTCTTTCTCTTTTGAGTTGGTTTAAGTGGGTGTTCCACCAGGGAACGGTGCGTGGCTTTCTATTGTGCGAAGAAAGTGGTATTGCTGCGTTGGCAGATCGAAGAATTATTTTTTTAATGTTGGCTGCTTCTTTATTGATGTTTGTGCTGGTTGGACGAATTGAGTCATGTTTGATGATGTTTTGAACGAACAGGGGCCAGTTGGCGAGATCTGTTTTGAATCGAGGGGTGGTTGAGGGGTTGGAATAAGTGTGGGTGGGAAAGAGATCAATTATGATTGGAAAGTGATCGCTGCCAGAGAGGTCGTCGCTCACATTCCATTCACATGTGACTGCGAGACACGGGGAGCAGAAAGATAAGTATATATGGGAGAGGGTGTGGTGTGTGCTGAAGTGAGTCGGTGAACCGTTATTTAGTAGTATAAAGTTGGATTGATTGATAAATTTTGAGAGAGTGATGCCTTTTTTGTTGTTTTTGGGGAGCCCCAACTTGAGTGCCAGCTGTTGAAGTCGCCGGTTATTAAAGATGGGTTGTTCAAAGAGTTGAAGACGTTTCGTAGGGTGGTGATGCTGAGGTGGGTATGTGGGGGTATGTATGTGGAAGTTATATTAAATTTGAGTATTGAGTGGACTTCAATGGCTATCGCATCGAAGCCGTGGCCGAGTGTAATTTGTTTGTGCTGAATTGAGTTGTGTACTAGAAGACCGACTCCTCCGTATGGAGTGGTTGACGTATTTGAAGAGTATAGACTGAAGTTAATGGGAACTGGGATATTGGAAAGAGAGTGAAGATGGGATTCCTGTATTGAAATAACTTTTGGATTAAATCGTTTGATTAGAAGCAACAGCTCGTTGTAATTGTTGGAATATCCATTCATGTTCCATTGAATAATGCGGAAGGTCATTGCTGTTAATTGTTGTGAATAAATAAATGATAAGTAGTGTGAATATTATCTATGAACTTTTAAGTTTAAACAATTAATTCTAGAATTTGTTATACTAGTAAATAATTAGTAGTTATAAGTTAGTAGTTAGTCATCTAGAGTCATATTGTCATCTGGGTTGGATTCGTTCTGGTTTATTGTAGGTTTCTTTATTTTTTTGCTAGTGCATTTGGCGTTAAGAGTTTTCAGTTGTGATTTTAATCTCTTAGGTGTGTTAATAGGCAATATATTTATTTTTGTTTGAGATCTTAGATTATATTTAGTTGAACTGCATGGATGGTCTCCTTCGTCGCTGTTGTCTATATCACTATATGATGTCTGTGGTCGTAGTTTTTTTGCAGGTAGGGAGCTGGCAGGATTCTTGTCTAGAATTTCAGATGAAGTGGTTTCGGTGGTGGAAATGTGTTGTGGGATGCCTGGTGGTAGTATGGATCTTTTGGTAGAGATGGCAGATGTGTGTGTGTTGTGTTGTGCTTCGTTGTGTGTGTGGTGTTGTTTTGTTTTACTGCAGCCGAGTATGTCGTAGAGTTTTGCTGGCGTTCGTTGTAGATTTTTCTTGCTGTTTTCATATCTGTTTTTTGGAGAGTTATTATTGCTTGTAGCTCTTTGTTTTTAATAAAGATAGGACATGCTCTTGAAAATACAAAATGGTTGGAGTTGGCAAGCTCGTTCTCTTTGCAGTTAATGCATATTTTAGGATTGGTGCATTCTTCATCAGAGTTCAAGTGATCTTTATTAGCACAGCTTACGCACAGTTTGTCGTTTTTGCAGAGGTTGGAAGAGTGACCGAATCTAAAGCAGTTTCGGCACCGTAGTGGAAGAGGAATATACGGTCTGATATTAACTTTTTCGTACCCTATATTAATTTGGGTTGGGAGAGTAGGCACGGCGAAAGTTATGATAACGAGGCCAGTTTCTTTTAATTCACCGTCGGTAGTTTTCATAATCTTCTTTACTTCAGTTATGTTTTGGTGGGAGAGTTCTGCAAGTATTTCGGCTTCTGGAATTCCTCTCAGGTCGTTAGAATAAACAACTCCCTTGGAGTAATTAAGAGAGTTGTGTTCTGTCACATCTACCTTTATTGTTGGAGTAAGGGAAATGATTTTAACAAGTTTAATGGCTTGAGAGACGTTCATTGTTTTGATGAGTATATTGCCACTACGGATTTTTTCGCAAGTCTCAACTTCGCCCCCGGCGACGTTGTCGATCACTTTTTTGATTCGGAATGGTGACACGCTCGCAAGAGTTTCATTGCTCTCTCTCCTGGTCATCACTAGGTATTTTGGACCGTCGCACAGTGTTTCGGCTCCATACAAAATTGGGACAAAAATAGAAGGAATGCTCTAAATTCCCTGAAAATTTGCAATCTGAATTATTTGGGGCTACTGACTTCAAAAATGATGTTTGTTTTTCAAAAAAATATATAGTTTAAAAAAAAATCGAATTTATATAACCAAGTATGCCATCACCACCGAGCACAAACCGCTAGAGCTATAATGATGAAATTTGGTCAATAGTTTTATTTTAAAAAGTCAACCTTTAAAAAGAAGCAATTTTAAAAAATTCGACCTTGACAGGCCAGAAACGGGGTGGTGAAGCTTATATGGACAGATATTGTTTTTTGGTCGGATTGTTTTAAAATTTTGTATATATATACTTAAAGAAAAATAACGAAATACGTATTTCGGCGTTTTTATATATTCGACCTTAAAAGGGTGGAAAAG
The DNA here is from genome assembly GCA_963668005.1 of Melieria crassipennis. Classification (NCBI taxonomy): domain Eukaryota; kingdom Metazoa; phylum Arthropoda; class Insecta; order Diptera; family Ulidiidae; genus Melieria; species Melieria crassipennis. The sequence goes on along the minus strand of OY764964.1, from coordinate 6,370,556 downwards.
GGGCGATGAAGTTGTTTGAAAGAAAGCTATTTTGTTTTTATTTCCGTAGAACTAAACAAAGAGATGTCATAGATATGGAGATGAGATGCTATAGTAAAATTTCCAGGATAAAAGAAAATAATTGCCATTTTCCAAAAAGTTAATTTTATTCAGTATCACTATCATCAACAATAGTTGATGATGCGATTGCTATTGTCGAGGTTTTTGATATTCATTTTTCGCGAAATCACAACACTTATTCCAAGAATGATGTTTTCAATCCCACACAGACAGTTCAATTGAAATAAAACTATCTTACAAATAGCTTTCCCCCAAAAAAACCAAAGATTGCTTTAATGTAAACAAGTGTAAAAACCGCAAGGTAATTTAAGCAAAATTGCCTTCCTTAACTTAACTTAATATCATAATAATAAAAACAAAAGTAGAATAATATGGCTCTAAACGGGTTAAATGGGTAAACAAAACCCATTTTTTTATAAAACGTTACTAATTTGTGACATTGGCTTTGTTAATATAGAAATTTTCATATTTTATAAAAGACTTCCGTATGGCAACCCTGCCTTTAGTGGGTGGACCATGCCCATTTTTAATAGCGACTGTGCTACTATACTTTTTCTTTCCAGTTACATCACTTTCTGGGCGTTACAAGCTCCGTACCAAAGTGAATGTACCGGTGGGCACCTCAACGTAGGGTACAAAAATCCATTTTTTTCAGTTATAGTAGTTTACAAAAATTCTATTATTTTCCAAGATCGCAGGAAATCGCAGAATTTTTTTTATTGACCCGAAAGAAGAAAGTCCATTCTCTAGGATTGTGTAAAAAAGTCGGTGTAATAATGCGCAATTCGACAATTGCGATCTACAAAAATATATAGTTTTTATAGTTCTAAATAAAAAAAAATGTTTTGTTTAAATAACGTACAACCCCGTTTTTATTTAACTTTTTTTTTCAAAATAGCTCATGAAATGATTTTTTGGACTCTTATAAGTGCATAGCAGTAACATTTGCTCCGATTGAATCGAAAATAGTGTTTTGGTTACGTTTTCAATTGGTGACGCTCCAAACAGCATTTTATCACAAAACAATTTTTCTACATTTTGATCAACTTGTAAATGCTATAACTCTCTCAAAATTTACCCGATTAAGAAACAATTTAAGATCTTGCTTAATGAAAGTATTATCTTTCAAATGACACCAATTTCTTTGAAATCGGTGACATGAAATTTTTCTATTTTTGTCCCACTTCGGAACACTGTGCGTCGACCACGTTTTTTAAGCATTTGGAGTTGTTAATGTCAAAGTGTAGTTGAGGCGAGGGAGAAGTCTTCCCGCGGTCGGGAGGTTTTAACATCGTGGTTATTGCTTTTTCACTTCACTGGTTTTTTGAATTGTGTCTTATTTTGTTTTATTTTTCACAAGATATTAAATTTTAACCTTGGTGGATAGTTTGTGTTCAGTTTAGTTGGATTATTTATTAGTTTTTCAGCTTTCTATAGTTAGGATCGCACAAGTTATTATTATTTTTTTTGTCGTTCGCTAACGTGATCAGATCTTCGCTGGTCAAGGGATAGCGCGAGACTGTCTTAATAGTTATGTAGGGGAATTCTTTGTAATGTGCCACCCCTTGGCTTTTTTGCGTATAACTCGTTAGAAAATTAACTTATCGCCAATGTTAATATACCGTTGTAAAGAGGGTTTAAATAGCTATGATCCAAGGAAATACCTCATATGAACTTTTCGTAAATGCGTATTATACAGCCAATTTCCCAAAGTATTAAGAATCGACACCCTAAAATTGTTTAATGTAAAGTGCCACCCCCTAAAAAAATCGCTAAAAACGTAGAAATCTCAAGTAAAAATGCACGATTTAGAAAATTTATGAAAAAGTTTTGGTAGGTAGGTAGCTGCGACTGCGTGCTCACTGAGCACACCCATGTAGCACTATGTGCCGTTTTGTTGTCGCCTGCTCGACTGGGTCTTCCCTGCGTGGGAGAAGATACTGGGCAAGCCGACCCGCATCGTCCAAATAGGACTTGATGCATTTCAGTCTTGTCTCACACAGATCAGCTAGAGAGCGAATCAGACTGTTCCCCAAGGAATTTAGTCTTTTAAAAGCTAAGGCAGGGCAGCCGCAGAGGAAGTGTTCGAGTGTCTCCCTCTCGTTGATTTCTCTGCAGCTTCTGCAAAAAGGGTTGTGGGGGATTCCCAATCTCGCCGCGTGTAGACCAATTGGCCAGTGACCCGTGATCACGGCAGTTAGCCTAGAAACATTCCTACGAGAATTTAGCAGCAGGTCGTTGGTTCTGTGTGAGTTGTAGCGTGGCCAGATCTGCCGAGCCACTCTGCAGCTGGAAGGATTGCTCCACCTACTATCCGTATTGAATTTAATTTGAATTGAATAGAAAATGACCGAAAGCAAAATGAAAATTGAATGGTAACGAATAAAACGGTAATTATATGGAAATTAATAAACAAAACTGAACGTATTTATTCCTCATGATGGCAATGAAATGGCGGATGCACAAGCCAAAAAGGGAGCAGAGAGCCCATTCATAGGGCCAGCCCCGATGTTCGGTTTTAGCAAAAAAGACCTGAAACAGGACATTCAAAACTGGACGCAAAAACATAAACAGAAATACTGGAACAACTTGGAAGGTCTACACCACTCCAAAAAGTTCCTAAACTTCAACAGAGAGAGAGCTATCTCCGCTCTAGATCTCAACAGAAACCAACTTAGGACCCTATGTGGTGCTGTAACAGGCCACTTTTTCTGTAACAACCACCTCTACAAACTTGGTCTTACCGACAGCAGAACTTGCAGATTCTGCCAGGAAGCGTATGAAACAATGGAACACATTATCACCAACTGTCCTGCCCTGACACACAGACGTGCAAAGTTTCTGGGGAAACATAGCATCGGTGAAGAGGACCTGATGCAAATATCGCAGAAAGGTCTGATTCAATACCTGAGCATATAAAACACCAGATGATTTAAGGGGCACAATAAACCTTTCAGGTTGCAGTGCACAAGGTCTTGGCCCAACCCATAATCATTACATTACATACATTATTCCTCATGATAGGATTAGAGAAAAATTTACTAAGACATTCATTTGAATGACGATTCCGAGCAATTAAAAGGCATTTTACCGATATTGGACCACAGAACAATGAAAAAAGAGGGGTGGCATTTTACAAAGAAAAAAAGGTGACTACATTTCCATGCCGTTTTGGAAATCTATATATATAAAAATGAAACGTGGTTCGTTCGGCCGCTTAAAACTCGAAAACGACTGGACCAACTTGAATACTTCCTTCGGCGGGTTTGTTCAAAATGTTTACGTGAAGGTTTATAAAAAAAGAAATGTCGGGAAAAGGGGCGTGGCACCACAAGAATACATTTTTAGACAATAACTTTGGAACCATAAGTCACACATCAATTAAATTTGGTACAAACTTTCTATTTAATCATGTCCTTCGACCGAGGGCATGGGGTGGGTATTGGACAAGGGGGTGTGGCACCGCCCATACAACTCAAATCTTTTAAGTGGAATACCTTCGGAATTGTAAGTCGCACAGCATTGAAATTTGGTGCACCGTCGTTTTATAGATGTATCATTCTACTGTTAAAATTTTATGGGCGTTGAACAAGGGGCGTGGCACATTTTTAATGCAGCAGAACTGTAAGTCGTACATCAATGAAACTTGGTATGAACCTATCAGTTAATCATATCTTTCGGCAGAGGGAATAAGGTGGGTATTGAACAAAGGGGTGTGGCACCGCCCATACAACTCAAATCTTTTAAATGGAATAGCTTCCGAATTTTTAGTCGCACAGCATTGAACTTTGGTGTACCGTCGTTTCATAGATGTGTCATTCTACTGTTAAAATTGATGGGCGTTGAACAAGGGGCGTGGCACATTTTTTATGGCCCAACATTTCAGCAGAACTGTAAGTCGCACATCAATGAAACTTGGTACGAACATACCATTTAGTCATATCTTTCGACAGAGAGAATGGGGCGGGTATTTAACAAGAGGGCGTGGCTCCGCCCATATAACTCAAATCTTTTATATGGAATAGCTTCGGAATTGTAAGTCGCACAGCATTGAAATTTGGTACGAAATCGTCCCATAGAAGTGTCATTCTATTGATAAAATTTGATGGGGGTTGGACAAGGGGCGTGGCACATTTGTTTGACCCAAACTATCCGCATGATTTTGAAACTGTTCGTCGCACATCAATGAAACTTAGTAAGAATTTACCATTTAGTCATATCTTTCCACAGAGGGAATGGGCGGGTATTTAACAAGAGGGCGTGGCTCCACCCATACAACTCAAATCTTTTATATGGCATTGAAATTTGGTGTACCGTTGTTTAATAGATGTGTCATTCTACTGATGAGATTTGATCGGTGTTGGTCAAAGGGCGTGGCACATTTTTTATGATCCAACAGTTATGCAGTATACACACACACATCAATGAAACTTGGTACGAACTTTCCACTTAGTAGCACAATTCGACTGGAAGAAAATTATGAGCATTGGACAAGGGGGCGTGGTACCGCCTCCATTTTTATATACGTGGATTGTTTGTCTTGACTGACTGACTGATTGATTGATTGATTCATCATCGCTCAGCCCAAACCGCTGAAGCTACAAATATGAAATTTGAAATGTAGGTATATCTTGAAAAATGAACCTACGCTAAGCCGGGATTTTTTTAAATTCGGGGTGCAAAGGGGCAAAACATGCGTTAAGGTGTTGTATGAAGAAAAGTGATCTAAGAGACATATTGATTTCGAACTTCCTGAAAATACTCTAAATCAAAAATAATTCGACACGTACTTTATAATTTTTCGAAAATCAAAATTTATCTGGACCAACAGTGGGTTAAGATTTGTTAAAGGGTAGACTCGAAAAAAACATGAACCGATTGACTTCAAAAATTGTAAAAATACTTGAAATAAAAAAAATTGGACACGCGTTTCTCATTATTTTCAAAATCGAAATCTAACTGGATCAACGACGGGTTAAAAGTATGTATGGAGAAACAAATTTTTTTGAGCCTTTGTGAAAGTACTTCAAATGTAAAATAACTCGATACGTGTTTTTCATTTTTCCGAATATTAAAATCGGACGGGGTTAACGACGGGTTAAAAGTTTGTATGGCGCAACTGTAAAAAAACATGAATTAACGGGGCCACTGACTTCAAATTTTGTGAAAGTACTCTTAGTGAGAAATAATTTGACACGTGTTTTTCACTTTTTTGAAAATCAAAATCTAACGGGGTCAACAACGGGCTAACAGTTTGTATTTCTCCACGATTTATTGGTCCTTTTGACTTCAAACTTAGCCAAAAAGCACTTCTATCGGGAAATAAAGAAAATGTGATAAACTAAGGGTTAAGAATTTGTTTAGGGCAAATGTGAAAACTCATGATTTTAAGGGCTTTTGCGTTCAAAATTTTTGGAATTACTTGACATCAAAGATAATAGACATATTTTTTTTAAATCAAAATCTGACGGGGTCAACAATAAGTTCAGAATTGGTATCGGGTGAAACAAGAGAGCTTGCGTGCGAAGCCGCGGGGCCCAGCTAGTCTATATATATAAAAATGAAACGTGGTTCGTTCGGCCGCTTAAAACTCGAAAACGACTGGACCAACTTGAATACTTCCTTCGGCGGGTTTGTTCAAAATGTTTACGTGAAGGTTTATAAAAAAAGAAATGTCGGGAAAAGGGGCGTGGCACCACAAGAATACATTTTTAGACAATAACTTTGGAATCATAAGTCACACATCAATTAAATTTGGTACGAACTTAGTATTTAATCATGGGTATTGAACAAAGGGGTGTGGCACCGCCCATACAACTCAAATCTTTTAAATGGAATAGCTTCGGAATTGTAAGTCGCACAGCATTAAAATTTGGTATGACATCGTCCCATAGAAGTGGCATTCTACTGTTAAAATTTGATGGGCGTTGGATAAGGGGCGTGGCACATTTGTTTGATCTAACATTTCGGCAGAACTGTAAGTCGCACATCAATGAAACTTGGTACGAACCTACCATTTAGTCATATCTTTCGACAGAGGGAATGGGCGGGTATTTAACAAGAGGGCGTGGCCCCGCCCATACAACTCAAATCTTTTATATGGAATAGCTTCGGAATTGTAAGTCGCACAGCATTGAAATTTGGTTTGACATCCTCCCATAGAAGTGTAATTCTACTGTTAAAATTTGATAGGCGTTGGATAAGGGGCGTGACACATTTGTTTGACCCAACATTTCGGCAGAACTGCAAGTCGCACATCAATGAAACTTGGTACGAACCTACCATTTAGTCATATCTTTCGACAGAGGGAATGGGGCGGGTATTTAACAAGAGGGCGTGGCTCCACCCATACAACTCAAATCTTTTATATGGAATAGCTTCGGAGTTGTAAGCCGCATATTCCTGAAAATACTTTAAATCAAAAATAATTCGAAACGTATTTTATAATTTTTCGGAAATCAAAAATACTTGAAATAAAAAAAAATTGGACACGCGTTTCTCATTATTTTCAAAATCTAAATCCAACTGGATCAACGACGGGATAAAAGTATGTATGGAGAACCAAAGTTTTTTGAGCCTTTTGACTTCAAACTTGGTGAAAGTACTTCAAATGTAAAATAACTCGATACGTGTTTTTCATTTTTTCTGAATATTAAAATCGGACGGGGTCAACGACCGGTTAAAAGTTTGTATGGCGAAACTGTAAAAAAACCTGAATTAATAGGGCCACTGACTTCAAATTTTGTGTAAGTACTCTTAGTGAGAAATAATTTGACACGTGTTTTTCACTTTTTTGAAAATCAAAATCTAACGGGGTCAACAGTTTGTATGGAGAAACACGATTTATTGGTCCTTTTGACTTCAAACTTAGACAAAAAGCACTTCTATCTTGAAATAATTAAAATGTGCTTTTCATTTTTTGAGAAAATCTAAATCTACCTGATAATCTAAATGTGAAAACTCATGATTTAAAGGGCTTTTAAGTTCAAAATTTTTGGAAATATTTGACATCAAAGATAATAGACATATGTTTTTTTTTTAATAAAAATCTGACGGGGTCAACAATGGGTTCAGAATTTGTATCGGGCGAAACAAGAGAGCTTGCGTGCGAAGCCGCGGGGCCCAGCTAGTCATTGAATAAATGCTCTCCTCTTACGATATGATCGGATATCATTTCGGATTATGAAAAAGCATTACAAACTAAATCCAACACTGATATTTACCTTAGTTTTTTACACGTAATTGATGTATTTTTCACTGCCGGAAAAACCTTCAGTTTTAATTTTTAAGTTTTTCATAACCGAATTTTAACACTTTTTTTACCCAAACCGGTTTATTGCGTCTGTTCTCTCAAAAACCACATTAAATTGATGTTGTTATATATACTTTAAATGACGGTAGGAATTTTTTTGCTTAAATTGCTGGAACGTCAAAATCGAGCAAGGCTGGCACATTACAAAGAGAAGAATTCCCCTACTAAAAATATGTTCTTATTCATTATGATTGGTAATACACACCAGGATCATTTAAATAAAATTAAATAAGCTTAATTATTTAAATAAAATTAAATACATTTCTATATTCACCATCGATAACAAAAATTTCAATCCTGTGTGATAATAACTTTGCCACCTTCACCACAATACACAGTGATTCGTTCCATAGAAAAAATTCAAAAAATTTATGGTCTCAGAATTTAACGATTTTGATGTCATTTGAAAGAAAAAACTCCAACTAAGAAAACTCCAAAAAATTTGTGCAAAAGATCAATTAGTGTCTATGCAAAAGCGGCTCAAAGTTGAAACTTTTTTCACAAAAAAATTTTAACTCCTATTTTCTGTTTTTTAGTCTATTGAGTAAAAAAAATGTTTCAATATAGAATAAGAAATGATGTGACCATTTTCGCTTTTGATGTTTTCCCAAAATTTGCAAAGCGTAGGCTTTTACTTCACTTTTAATTCAAAATATTTTTCTAAGTTAAAAATCTGAAAATTGGCAAAACTTAGACGAAAATATCTAAAAAGTATGTGAAAGTATGTTCCTGGATTTTTTTTTATTTTAAGAAGCATTCTTTCTTTGTCGGATTATGTAATTATATCCTCCGATATCTTCCGATCTCAGAAAATAATTCAATTTGAAAAGTGGTCTAAACACGTATTTTTCGACAAAATTGATTTTATTGATGCCTAAAAGTATGCAATTAGCACGAAAAATGATAAAATCTGCAAAAATGCAAAACATACATCTATTATTATCGTTTTTATTGCAAAACCAGAGGGTCCTAAGACAATTTCTGTTAGTCTTTGGAATAATCAATGTTGACGTTACCGATTAAATGTAAAATCTGAAAAATCTAGCCAACACATTTGGTGCTATAGCTTTCCAAATCACTGTGCGATGGGGCAGACCAAGAAAAAGAGAAAAACCAAATAAAAAGTGGACAGAGGAGGAGATTCGTACAATTTTAAGTTATTCGTAAGAAGCGCCACGGATTCCACAGCGGCAGCAACTTGTGCATGCTCTTTATTCTCGCAGGCTCCCACGGAGCAAATATTCTATTATGTAAAGCCCGACCGATACCAAATTTTTTGGCCGATGCCGATTAATGGGTCGAAAGGTGAAAATCGGCCGATGCCGATTACATAGAAAAAATAACACGAATGAATTCAATCAAAAACACAGTCTATTTTATAAAATAACAAAAGGAATTGTAATATTCATCACAAAATAACAAAACAACGAAAAAAATAAATAATTAAAAACTATATAAAATAACAAGAGAATTCAGAATTCTAATACATTAACATGTATTAAAAAAAATAATATATCAAATTTATCCACTGAGAGAGAAACAAAAATAGTGAAGTAAATATTGCATACAAATTAAATTTTTTATTCAACTTAAAATTACGATTTTTGTAGGGGTAAGTGGGGTAAAGTGGGAAACTTTTTTTTGGAGCTCCGTTAAGTGAACAGAACTAATTATTTTTTCATGTTTAAACTTCCTATAGTAAAGAGAATCAAATAAGCTATATTTTTGTCACAGCAACGAACCGGAAATAATGATTTTTCTAAGAGTTACCGAGCTTCGACTGATCATGTTCAAAATGACCAAATTTAAAAGTTGTGGGGTAAAGTGGGAAACATTACAAAACTTTATAAACTGAACACAAATCTTGTAGAAAATTTATCAAATCTTTATTTTAATTTGTTGAAGGTTCGAAGAATACATCTGAAGAATCAATATGAAAAATACAAAATTTTCGCAATAAAAAAAAATAATGAAAAAATACAAAAAAAATTTGTAAAATTGAGACTTATTCGTCGTTCTCGGAAGAAGCATCTAAGTCCGCGTCACACTCTCGGCAATGGTAGAAGCTAGTAGTTGGGTTGACGCATTTCAGATGAAATGATCGTTGACAATCCTTTTCGTTACATGTGATCGTATTGTTCCTGGTCATGATTTCAGGCATGAGTTGCAGACAAATAGTGAAAAAATCACGATCTTCATCAGAGCTAGAACTTTCTTGTTTCTTTTTTGATCCTTTCTTTGTTTGTGGTTTTTTCTTTGCTGCTGTTGTTTTCTTTATCGGTGTTTTTTTTGTGCTCTTCCTCTTTTTTTTGTGGTTCATCTGCATTTCTTTCCTTCTTGCGTTTGTTTGCCAAACGTTTTTCATCTGCTTTTTGCAACTCGCTTAGCCTTTCTGGTGTTGTCAAAACGGTGCTTTTCATGGCCTTTCGACCTCTATTTGACTTCTGATATGCTTGGCCAATTTTCAATGGACCAGCTGCGTTCAAATTGGTTTTCGTGATTGACGATCTTGATCCTGATGTTGTGGCGACCTCTCCGAACGAGTCAGTTGGAATCTCTTAATCCAAAACGAGAGGCACATGGCCAAGGCCTTGGTTAGGTTTTTCTGCCTACATTTTGGCCGTGCGTACGATATTTTATGTTCCGATAACTGATGAAACCGAGACGAAGTGGGGGTTTTGAGGTTAGAGGAGCATTTAATCATTAACGATGAATTAACAACATTTGGATGCAAAATAACGCCTCATTAGCTATTTTTTACATTTCCTACTTTACCCCAAAGAAAGTTTCCCACTTTACCCCGACACCACATTTTGCAAAAATATGAGTGTCATTTCTTGACAATGTATAAACGACACGAAATTCTTTTGCATTATTAAAATTAAGACTATAAAGAATACTTTGAGTGTACTTACAATCGGTTGATCTCGGAAAACAGTAAAAAAAATCAATGTGCCAACTTAGGAGAAAGAAATTTCGAAATCACTTGAAAACTTTGACAATTGTCAGAGAGCACGAAAATATTTCTGCACGCGTTGGTATACCATGAAGATTCGCTTACGGTCGTAACTAACAGATGTCAGTAGCGCATGACATCTGTGCTTTAATCGTTTGCCCGGGAAGTGCCATTTCCCACTTTACCACACTTCCCACTTTCCCCCACTTACCCCTACATATTAAAATTTCTACTCTCAAATTGCGACCCGTTGTACAGATGCAGTGGGAAGAAGTCAGAAAACAAATTTGGAAACAATAAAAGGCCTGTTAAAAAAATGCTTCCAATTAAAAAAGAAGGATAAGATTGAAAAATTAAATGCCCCTTCTTCTGATATCCACATTAAGAGACGAAATGCATAGACATTTCGAGAAGAGATCTGTGTTTTTAAGAATACCTAGTTTAAAAAAAAACATTTCTAGGAAAAATTTATATTAAACAGTATCTAAAAATACATTACTGAAAAGGGGTATAAGAACCCGTTGGTACAAAAAATGAAAACAAAAAAATTAAAGCAAAAAAATAGGCCGATGGCATCATCGACCAAAAACGGCCGAGTGGCAGCGGCCAAAAAAGGCCGATACCGATGCCGATACCAATTTTATTGGCCGATACTAGCCGATGCCGATGCCGATTAATCGGTCGGACTCTACTATTTTTATTCTTCTTTATTTATTTATACTTCAAAAAAAGCTGTGAATTTGTTCTGCAACCGAGTTGCCATGCAACTTTAAAAAGTGTGCTCAGTGTTGATGGCAAATATTTGAAATGGCATGCATTTGCCCAGCTATTTGCACGTTATCGCGAATTGCCCTAATATGTAAATATTCACCATCGTGCGCAAACTCATTTGTTTATGAAAAGGTCACAGCCGCGCAAAATCAAGGAAAATTTGCAAACTGACCCAAATAGTTTGCAAACTATTTCAAAGTAAGGGCCCAAGTACGGAGCCTTGGGGTACTCCACCGGTGACATTGTACTTCTTGTCTTTAATGACAAAATAAATAGTTAATTAAAAAAGATAGCTAACAGAAAATAAAGCCCCCTCCGGGGCTAGTCCTTCAACACTCATTCCTGGACGTTTTCCAAGCGTTCTTCCCAAATTATCGAAATTTACTCATTTAGCCTTTATTTACTTAAATTTATTTCGATTTATCTATATACTACTGTGTACAAAGAATACCCGGAATTTTCCCATTTAAACTACGCGGTTAAATATTTTCGCCGAATTATTTTTTTTTTAGGTTGGTACAACTGTTAGAGGCTCAAATGTCAAATTATACGTCAAAATACTCATTAGTGTTTGAGTTACGCTTGGTTTTGTGAGACGCAAAAAGTGAATTCGGCGATTTTTATAATGTCTGAAATTATCCAACAAAGAAGTGCGATCAGATTTTGTTTCCTGAACGGAATAACCGCTGCGGAAACGTTGAGAATGTTGCAGAAGGCCTACGGAGACCATGCTCTATCAAAAACAACAACATTTGATTGGTATAAAATGTTCAAAGAAGGCAGAGTACGCGTTGAAGACGAAGAGCGGCCAGGCGGACCACGCACATCAACTGATAAGCAACACGTCAAGCAAGTGAAGGAAATGGTGATGGAAAATCGTCGGCTGACATGCAGAGACATTGCTTCTATTGTTGGAATATCAAATGGATCGGCCAACACAATTTTAAAGGACATTTTGTGCCTCAAACGCGTCAAATCTCGATTGGTCCCAAAAAATTTGAATTTCTTCGAAAAAAAGCGTCGTGTTGATGTGTGTGAAACAATGCTTTCTGATTATCAATCGGTTATGAAACGCATTATTACTGGAGATGAGACTTGGATCTATGCTTACGACACGGAAACAGCCGACCAATCGAGCGAATATCGTGCCAAAGGTGAGGCAAGGCCGAAACACCCGCGCCAAAGTAGCTCAAAAATCAAGGTCATGTTGACAGTTTTCTTCGATTATCGTGGTGTTGTGCATTATGAGTTCCTTCCGCCGGGCCAAACTGTCAACAAGTAATATTACTTGAGCGTTATGCGTCGTTTGCGTAAAGCTATTAGCAAAAAGAGGCCGGATTTATGGAGAGACAACTCTTGGTTTTTGCATCACGATAATGCACCATTTCACACGGCATTGGTTCTTCGTGAGCATTTCGCCAAAAATGAAACTCAACTCACAGCCACCGTATTCGCCTGATTTAGCTCCTTGTGACTTCTGGCTATTCTCCAAACTCAAAAGACCACTTCGAGGACACCGTTTTGAATCGATTGAAGAGATTCAACGTGAATCGGCGCGCGCATTGAAGGCCATACCGGAAGGTGACTATTTGGCATGCTTCGAAGATTGGAAAGTCCGTTGGCATAAGTGCATTGCATCGGGAGGGGACTACTTTGAAGGCGATGAAATTGATTTGGAAGAATAAATAAAGATTTTTTGAATTATAAACAAATTCCGGGTATTCTTTGTACACAGTAGTATATAACAGAGATTAGCAATGAGTACCGCAACTTTGGATACCAACGCATTAATACGCATTCTTTTTACTACCTACTACACATAAGCACCGCATAACATAAGTATCGCAACCGCACGCATACAAAACCCGAACGAGTTTGCGATCATCGATTCATTTCGCGTATTGCTTACACGATCACTTCGTAATCGTATGCATATTGCACAAATCGAGTCGCGCAGTTTTGGTCACCACCGCATTGATACTCATTCTTTTTACTACCTACTGCTCATAAGCACCGCAAATCATAAGTATCCCAAATTCAATCATTATGCGGTATGCGTTGTTTGCAGTGATTGAAAGCAATGCATACAAGTATACATAATGCACAATTCGCGAAGCGTATGAAGCAGGTATACGCATTTGGAAGAAATGTTTGCGGCATGGATTTTGCCACCTCAACTGCTGCTATTTTTTAAGCAAGTTGAAGTCTAAAAGTTATAGAATCATGCAAAACAAAAATGGTTAAATACTTTAAAAACACGATTGAACTCCAAATATATGATGATTGAATCAATTGTCGGTAATTGGACCCACATCAATGAAAAACTCTATGACAACGGGCAAAGCCATCGACTTTTCGACCATTCGTACTCTAAAAATTTTTAACATTACAAATTATTATTAACCCTCTAGCAGGCCAATTATTTTTTTGATGAAAAAATTATAGACGGGCTAATTTTGTCGAAAATGAAGTTATTTTTTCTAATTGATGAGTAGTTTAGCTTCCAGATGAGAAAAAAGGTACCCCGCCTGTAGGCGGACCTGCCGGCTTAGGAGTGAAAAAATAAAGGAGTGATTTAAATTTGGTTTATTATGAGATAACGAATTAAAAAGTTTAAAGAGAAAAGTCAGCCAGTCAGTTGAAATGTTATTTTCTGCTAAATTTTTTGGTTTTTGCACATTCGTTTATCTTTGCGATCCAAAAAAATCAGGTAAATGGTTATATCCGTCAAAGCGTACATCCGAAGGCGGTATATAAGTCCTCTTTGGTGGCGGTGACCGGTCGTTTGAAATATTTTTGGACGGCCTACCTGATAGTTTACGTTGTCATTGCAGTTTCTGACAAAGGACAGACGCTACTTCTCTGCGAAATTTAGGAAGTTAGGACATGGTCGCCCCATGAATACGTCGAAGCAGTAGATACGTATTCACCAATGCCATATCAATAAACTTTGGACTTTGGATAAATTTCAGCTATATTTCCGACAAAACCACCATAATGAGATTAAAAAAATAGGCTTTCTTCTTACGATGGCAATGGCGATCGGGGCCGTTTTGCCGGTTTAGTTATCAAATATACAATTTTTGAATTTTGTTCATTAGTGTGTGGTTTTTCAGCACAGTTGGTTGTAATTGCTGATAAATGACTGATGGTGAAGTAGCTACTGAAGATATATTGCTTAGGTTACTGTCATTCAAACCTTTGTCTACCACATTACAGAGCAAATCAACAGATGGAATGCTGTCTACCGCAATACATTGATCAATTTCATATTCAATATTTGGGGCCAAAGGACTATTATCCCTATCATCGTTATCATCGTCGCTAATTCTCCATTTGACTCTTCATTAGACTCGAGGTCAGAATGCATGCCTTCCATGAATTCCACAATTTCTCCATCAGATAAATTTGACAGTTTATTACTTCCTCGTCGCGGCATATCTAAACAAATTAAAGGCCAATATGAGCAACAAACATCGTAAAATGTTGCGTAGCCTGGCAGGTCCGCCTGTAGGCGGGCAATGATTAAAAGGGTTTTTTTTAACCTTTCACTTTTATAACACTTTTTTTAAAAATGCCTTTGAATTAAGAATACTTTTATCTACTTACCAGTAATTTTTTGAGCTTTATCAAAAATCTCTAGATATTTTAAATTAATTTTTGAAAATCACAACGTTTCACAAATTAGTTTTACACCTGTTTGACACTAATTTTACGCTTTAAATGATCATGGCGCCGAAAATATTACCACAACGATAAAAAAAATATCTCCCGTGCATGCATTGAACTGTTTTTTAAAGCCTTCTTGGCGATTTAAAACAAAAATAGGTTTGTTTGGAATTTTAAAGCTGAAATAGTACACCCCGCCTACAGGCGGACTAGCCTGCTAGAGGGTTAATTATTATAATCTATTACACGTATTATGAATTAAATATTACTTCGTTCGATAAAGGACATTTTTTCATTTCATGTTTAAAACTATTACATTAATTTTATTATTTGAGTATGTATACATTTATTGTAAAACATAAAAAAATTGGGTATATCCTAAAAAATGCCTGTCATTTCTTTTCTTTTCTACGAATGCTTAATCACAATAAGAGTCAAAGAACAAGTGCGAAGCGATATGAAAATGCGGTGGTATGCGGTGTTTCCATCTTTCCTTTGGATCATTTGCACCACCGCATTCTCATATCGCTTCGGAATGCGGTGGTGCGAATGATTCAAACGAATATTTCCATCTTTCGTTTGGATCACTGCCGATCATTGCCGTCTTCGTTTGAATCATTCGCACCACCGCATTCCGAAGTGCATAGTTCGTTTGGATCATCGACAGCACCGCATAGCCGAAGTGAAATGAAGATGCGATAGTTAGCGATCGTTTAGTATTGCAAGCTGATGATTCGTTCGTTCGGATTACTAGTATTCGGAATGAATGAAGCATTGCGGTGGGGATACATACTGAATTCCGTTTTTTTGAGCTGTGGCACATATCGCACCGCATTTTACACGAATACATATTGAGCGATTAAAATATGACCGCATGCAGATCTCTGGTATATAAGTAAAAGTCTGTGTTCAATTTTTAATTAGAACTTTATTTCCTTCGCTATGCGAAGGCAGCCGATCACCAGCAGTGAGTTACAATGACTAACTTGTCGGTGCCTGCACCTGAATAACTTAGCTTAGACGGCTCCACTTGGTCTGCCGTTGTTGATTGCTGATTCCACAATTCCCACGCTGCAGTGGTGCAGCGCTTCCAAACTTCGGCTGGTCTGTCGTCAGTGCTTGCAAGCTTCCGTTCCGCGTTATGTTATTCGAGCTGCATTGCATTCGATGTCGTTGTTGTTGTTGTGGCTTATGATGTGCTAATGTTGTTGTTGTTGTTGTTGTTGTTCTCGCTGCTGTTGGTTTTTGCAGTAGATTACCCGAGCTGTTATGACTATGGTGTGTTAACTGCTCCCCCGCTAGAAGAGGGGACGTCCCCGGCTCCTTTAAGAACGTTATCTAATATTGAAATGTTGACGTTGCGCTGTCGGCGCTTATTGATAACGTATGCCGCTATAGCAACAGCGAAGAATCCTAATGTGAGGAGGTAAGCCGTCAGCCATCGTGACGATTGGTCTTCAACGAATTAGTGATGCAATATGCTTCAAATTCCTTTGGTTGATATTATGCAGGTACGGGAGAGACAAAAGTGTAACATGATTCGTTAAGTTAAGTAATTGCGCGGGTGCGGCCTCAGGGTAGGCACGCACAGCCTTTCTCCAATTAGTGTACGTGGTGCCGTTAATTGTGACATTTTCCAGAAATTTTTATCATAAATGTTCCTTGTATCAGCACAGCAGGAAAACTTCCTTCTCGGACTTCTACTAGTTCGTTGTTTATTACAATTAAGCCATCGTCGATTTCTTCTATTGGATCGATTTGGTCTGCTGTAGTAGTTTGGCACGATGCGGGTCGGTGGCTTAATAAATTTAGTATACAGGAGCTATTCTCATTCGAAACTTCACAAAATATAGTTGACACTGCGTTTTTACAATTAATGAGCTTATCATATTTGCTATTACATTTTGATACTAAATTAGTCTCTAACATTATTGTTTTTCAATTTTGTATAACTGGCTTAATCTTTATTTTCTTACATGTTTGCTCAACTACTGGATACTTAATTATGAAATAAATATTATTATTGTCTTGTAAAATTTTCAATTTTGAAACTGTTAATAAATCGCTTATTGTTATATTTGTTGAGTGCTCGTTGGTCAGTAAATTTTCAACCTCCTTACTATTTAACAGTATGGGATTAATTATTTGTATTCTACCCAAGGTGACTGAATATAGAGCTGATTCGATGTCGTCTATCATAGCTCTGTTTCTCGCGGATATCAGTTCGAATAGGTGTTCGGTATCTAGCTCATGTTTTTTTGAGGAGCTGAGTAATTTATTTACAGTGTCCGTTAGCTGATTTATTCTGAGTTGAGTCTGGCTGTTAATAAGGATCTGTTGGTTATTTGACTCAATTAAGGATTCCGTCCGCAATTGAAGTTGACTGCAATCATCAAAATCCGGGGTTCCCGCTACATATTTAAGGGCGGTACCCAAAAAGTTGATACTCCGGGACTGCCGATGATGAATCCTTACGGAATCTAATAATCGAAAAATGCGGTCTATGTCGAGCTGTAGAGTTTTCCGTATGTGGGATTGCGGGAAGTTGTCTAGCAGATGATGTGTGTCATCGGCGATACCCTCATAAACGGTCAGATTTAAGTGATGAATAAGGTGCTTATACTGATGATAGATGGCTACCTCTCCATCCGAGATTGGGATGAATACCGAGTCAGTGTAGTTTAAAATTTTTGACTGCGCTAACACAGCTGCCGTCAAGATCCTGGTGACCGAAAAATTATCTTAGATTACTTTTATGAATTTTTTTACCATCAATTAAGACTGTTGTTCCTAAGTCTTCTTCCACCGTTTTTTCTGTATAAAGTTTAGTAAGTTTGTTACCTATCCGTCTATTATTTTTTATAAAAACCTTTTCGCCTGGCTGAAAAGTTTTTGTCGCTTTATTTCTATTGTGGTGGTGTAGGTCAGAGTTTTGTGCTTTAATCAAACAGTTTTTGATTTCGTCTAGGTATTCTGGTGTGCTGGAGTGAATAATGTCTATAGGCCGTTGTCCTGTCACTGAGTGAATTGTCCTATTGTATTTATGTGCGGCAAGCAAAATAAGATCGTTCTACTGATTTCCGAAAGCGTTCCGTGAAACCGTTCTATCTGTCCGTTCGTTGTACTATGGTGAGGTGGCGTTGTAAATATGGAGACATTAAAGTGGTCTTTTAGTAAGGACTTTATCGTATTAGAATTTAGCGATTTCTCATTGTCACATACAAGACTCTTAGTATCTTTAAAGAAGTTCATAATACGGATTATTGGTTCTTTTATGTCGAGTATTGACCTCGAGGAAATTGATTGGATCAAGGCAAATTTTGAAAATTTGTCTATACAGGTTAAGTAATGCTTACTATCTGTCGAAAAAATATCTACATGAAGAATTTCACCGGGTTTGCTAGGAATCGGTGTGCGTCCTATTTCGGGGTTTGGCGGATGGCGTTGGTATTTCGCTTCTTGGCAAAATTTGCAGTTAAGGACTATTTCCTTAAGCACTTTCCGCATACGTGGGAAATAGTAGACCTTTAGAACCTGTGCCATATTTTCATTAAGGGAGCGATGCGTTTTGCTGTGCTCTGCGTAAAGGATTTCCTTTTGGTCGTCTTCGTTAAAGATGTCAGTGACTAAAGTCTTTGTGTGCACGAACTTAACGGCCGGGAAATTAGTTTTAATTTCGTTTTGGATTTTCCCAAGGACAGACAATTCACATAGCAATCCATTAGTGACATTGGGATTGATGCAGTCCTTTATTTGTTCAAAAATAGCGTCTATGTCCTGAAAAATAATATTGTGCCTAATTCGCGATTGAAATATAATTTTTGTGGCTTTGGAATTTGTGTTTCCTTTCTCAAGGATTATCTGATTTGTAAAGGAGTTAATGGAGTTCGGAGCAGTAGGAATAACCTCCGTTGACGATTCCTCGCTGTGAACAGTCTCATCGTCTGTGTGGGACGCACCTTGAGGATTTAGAGTGTTTATATGTTGCCTCGATAGTGCGTCTGCAACAACGTTTTCCCTGCCTGGCTTATAATGAAATCTAGGTGAGAATTCCTCCACAAAGGCTCTCCAACGTTTTAACTTTGCATTGGGGTTTTTATCTGATATAGAAAAGGTAAGGGGTTGATGGTCAGTAAAAATGTTAATGTTATTTGCCCCATATAAATAGTTTCTAAGTTTTTGTAGGGCCCAGACAATTGCGAGAAGCTCTCGCTCATTCGTTGCATAGTTCTCCTCTGTTTTGGATAAGGTTCGCGATATCATAGTGATGGGCCGGCCTCCTTGTGAAAGTACAGCGCCTAGGGCATGCGAAGACGCATCTGTGGTTAGGTTAGGTTGAGGTGGCTGCCTCTGTATGAGACACACTTAGGCCTCTTAACGGGCCCGTTGTGATACCACAGGATTCCACCCGTTTGAAATGCGTATGCAACACTGTTTTTTCAACATGTGATACAACACACATTTCAAACGGATGGGGAAAGGGAGGGGAGGGGACCTACAGTTTAACGCCGAATCCGAACGGCGATGGGCAGTTTTTTTCTTTCACACTTGGAGGTTTTGCCATTGCCTGCCAAGAGCGCACTTGTGCGATTCTTGTAATTCTCATTCCCTTCATGTGGATAGCGACAGAAGTAGATGAGTGTTTTTTCCAGCCCTAGCCAGGAATCGAACCCGGGGCGCTCGGTATGAGAAGCCAGCGCGCTACCCGCTGAGCTATCGAGGCCGACCGCATCTGTGGTTAAGTCAAAGGGTTTTTCGTAATCCGGATAGAGAAGAAGAATCTCTTCTGAGGACAAAATATCCTTAATTTTCTGGAAGGCTCTATGAGCTTCGTCATCGAATAATTTTTATGTTCCTGGAAGTATTAGCCCGAATCGTTCCATTTTCGCCTCGCAAATATTTTGTGAGAGGTTTTGCAATCATTGCGTAGTCCTTAATAAAGCGCCGGTAATAACCAGACAACCCTAAAAAGGAGCGCAAGGCGCGCAGTGTTTTCGGGACTTCGTAGTCTATAATGTCTTTCACTTTATCTTTCGATGTCGTAATACCATCTTTTGAAACCTCAAGTCCAAGAAATTCAACTTCTGTTTTAAAGAATTGAGTTTTCTCTAAAGATACCCTCATGTTTGCCGGTACAATTTCTCAAGTATTCGGCTGACGTCTTGCAAGTGGGTTTCATAGTCACTGGAAAATACAATTATATCATCTATATAGGCATGGCAAGTCCTCCCAATTTCTTCCCTCAGCACGTCATCAATGGCGCGCTGAAAAATGCTGGGGCCATTTTTCAGGCCAAATGGTAACCTGCAGAACTCATACTTTCCATTATTGATGGAAAACGCGGTTTTTTCTCTGTCTTTTCCTGCAAGTGTAATTTGATGAAAACCAGATTTTTTTTTTATTTATTTTTTTTTATTTATTTATTAGCCAATGAACATTTAGATCTTACTGACTATAGGAAACAATAAAAGAACATAAGTCTAAGAGCTTTAACTTAACCTAATCAATATTAAATTTAACAATGTCCCTTTGGGAAGCGAGATGTCAAAGTCGGTTGCACTATTTAGTTCCGCAAGGGCTCTACTCACAGGCGCATTCCTCGCATAGTTCGACCTGTAAAAGCTGAGGTAGAAAGTCCCTATGTGCCGTAGGTTACGTATAGGGACATTGAAAGCCACTTTACTCAAAAGGGGCGCGCAATTAATAGACCCCTTTAATAACCCAACAATGAAGGAGCACGCAAGATAGGTTCGCCTAGCGTTTAGACTTAATAAGTTTATAAGGCGACAGCGACAAAGATATGAAGGCAACGGTTCGGTAAAGTTCAGCGACCTTAGGGCGAACCGCATAAAAACCTTTTGGATGCGCTCAATGCGATTAATGTGAGTCATTTGATATGGCCTCCATATAAACGAAGCATATTCCAGCCTTGATCTGACGAAAGCCGTGAACAACAGTTTAAACGTATATGGGTCAGAGAATGGCGTACTGTTCCGACGAACGAACCCCAACATGGCATATGATTTGGCAATGATGAAATCGATATGGCTAGAGAAACAAAGTTTTGTGTCGAAAAACACACCTAAATCTTTGATTTCTTGGACTGACTGCAACAGTGACCCCGACAGGGAGTAGGACAGGTGCAAAGGGCTGTGTTTTCTTGAAAAATCTATTGTTGTTGTTGAAAAATCTATTGTATTTAAATCTATTGTTGTAAAAATTGACAATTTACCCAGGTTGGCAAGGATTACCGATGTGTCAGGAATTGGATACCTATCGCTAATGGTTTTCTCATTGAGTTTTTTAAATCTAGGTATTACCATACGCATTTTCCTTTCTCCCGTCTCGTTTGTTCCTTTTTTATACACCACCCACACTGGGCTGTTATAGGGCGATCGCGAGGGTCTAATAATGCCGTCGCGCAGTAGGTTATTAACTTCCTGGTTTACGAACTCGGAAGCTGCCATTGGATATGGGTATGACTTGGCATAAACCGGTTCATCATTCACTGTTCGTATGGTTGCTGCAATATTTGTATTGTATGGCAGGGACTCGTTGGGGTCGGAGAAAACAGCAGCGTGCTTCGTTTTCAGTCGCTCGATGTCTCCATCTGCAGTGATGCTGTTAACATCTCTGCAGTAGAGGTACATTCGTTTTTCCCAACCGTTCCTGTGGTATAGAATACCCTTCTTAATCTCCAGCCTAGCATTTATTTCTCGGAGGAGGTCATACCCGATTATGCCGTCAAAAGTCTTAAGTGTGGGTAAAATAAAAAAAACAGAGTTCGTATTGAAAATATTTATAGCGCATTTCTTTGTTATTTTTTCCTTGCCATGAATTGATTTAACTAGGAATGGGGATGTGAGAGGTTTTATACCTTTCCAATTGGAATCCTTAACGTAATTTTTAGATGCGCCTGTGTCTACCAAGAATTTTAATTGCTTTCCTCCAAATGTCCTGCTAACATATGGTAGCAGGGATCTACCCCCTAAAAAATTAACCTCATCTAATGTTTCTTCTTGGGGTGGGCACTCAGTATAGTAGCTCTCGTTTTCTACAGAGTCATCGAGATTATCCGTTCGGTAATAAAAGTCGGAGCCCTCGTTCGGATCGTTCATAGAGTTATGCTGTCCCAAATGGTTTATGCGCTGTATTTTGTTATTGTTAAAACGGTCACTGTCACGTTGTCTTTTTTGTGCCTGTTGCGTATCGAAATTCCTGGAATTTCCTGGGTATTGGTTTCCGAAAGCTGTCCTTCCTGAAAGGAAATTTCGGATATTAGGAGGGGAGTACGGTGGTTGTACCCAGGGACGGACGCAGAAAAAAATTTTGGGGGGGTCCGATCGAAAAAATTGGATAATTAAACAGTTCGGCTCTAACAAAACGTAACGTTTTATTTGTGTTTGACAAACTTAATATTTATAACTTATGATTGTTCATTGAATCGCGGGTTGATTGGCGGTTTGCGAGTTTTATTTTCCAAAAAATAAACACAAGACAAAAATCAATTTTTGGGTAAAAGTAGCTAAAAATTGTGATCATAATTAAAAAAATAATTTATTTTCACTCAATTGGAATTTTATTTAACGTTATAATATTTTATAATATAAGAAGCATTAATTGACAGCACACGAATCAAATGATAAAATTGCAATACATATGATCTACTGCCTTTAATATTAGGCAGACTATTTACAGAGTGATGTCAATTCTTCTTGTTCTTTTTGCGAGAATATCCAGAATTTGATCACTGGTAACATTCACAGCTCTGTGAATGTTAAGAAGCGCCAGTCCATTCAGTCGTTCCTCTCCAGTCCGGTTGCGCAAGTAAGTTTTTAACCTTCGCAAAGTGGAGAAGGACCGTTCACTAGAGGCAACTGTGACCGGTAGTGTCCCACAAATTTGAAGAAGCCTGTATATCTGGCTGTAAAATCTTCTATTGCAAACGTCCAAAGCTTCGATGAATGTTTTTGGCCGTTCTTTTTCAGGAATGCTTGAACAGAACCTGGAATAAAAAACCAATTAATAAATCAAATAGACCCTTTTTTGTAACTGCGAAAAACTGATGATTACCTTTTCCACAGCTTGATGTCTAATTGCAAGTCCTCCGTAGACCCGGTAATGTCGTTCGGCCATTTTTCTTCAAAAACATGGGCGGTTTTTTTCATTTCTTCTTCATCAAGTTCTGCG
This sequence comes from Melieria crassipennis, assembly GCA_963668005.1. Taxonomy (NCBI): domain Eukaryota; kingdom Metazoa; phylum Arthropoda; class Insecta; order Diptera; family Ulidiidae; genus Melieria; species Melieria crassipennis. The sequence continues at coordinate 6,347,598 of OY764964.1, read as the reverse complement.
CATTTGGCTGGAATGATATTCTGTATCATTGACAACAGTGCTCGATGTTCGAGAAATCTCGTGTCCAGTTCTTCCAGATATTTATCCAAAAATGGAATAAATATTGATCGTCGATAATATTCTTCAGCATTTCCAAAATAGTTGTCACGATTGTTTTGACGTCCTACTCGCCGAGGAACAGTTAGCTCGATACCAACCTTCACAGCAATTTGAGTCGCTGACTGGAACATTTCCGCAAATTTTTCGTCGGCCCTGGCACGCATCTCCTTTATTTCTTCGTGAACATTGTTCGCATATTGGACGCATTCACTTAAATCGCAATCTTCTTTTTGCAAATTCTGGCTCAGGTTCTTCGTCAAGCTGAATACCGGTACCATTACAACCAATGCAACTATGAATTGCGCTGTTTGGATGGAAGCAAGCAAGCTGTTTGGCTGTACTCCATCTGTTTTTGATCTCAGCTCATTTAATTCTTCGAGCGTCAAGCAGATGAATTCCAGTGCTTCATGAAACAATCCCAGAGAAGCAAGATGTTCGACCCAACGCGTTTCACAAAACTTTAGAAGACGTGTCTGCTTGGCACTAGGATTTTCTGCCAGGATATGTTTTTTCAACAAATTTCCAGCTTTGCTCGACAGACGAAAGAAGTTGACGACTTGCTTGACTGTTCCAATGCAGTTCCGAATCGGCGTAATGTCGCACGCATGGGTAATTGCCAGATTTAGGTTGTGATTGGCACAATGAAGATAAAGAGCATCTGGACATGTCTTCTTTACAATAGCTGCACAGCCTTTCAACTCTCCACTCATTGCTCGAGCTCCATCATAACCTTCAAAGTAAAACGTTAAAATCATTATAGTGATCCAAGTTTTAATTAGTTCATATGAGTTTTAATTTGATTTAATTTTTCAATTAGCTAATTTAAGTTTTATTAAGTGAATGTGAGTTATACTACATTAAATATTAGAGAAAAATATTTTTTATTTAATACATTAATGTTTAAAATTATATAATGATATTTTATAGTAATTCAATTTTGAATTAGTTCATTTGCGTTTTATCCTTGTTAATTTGAGTTTTATCCAGCTTACCTTGCCCTTTTATGAAATGAGTGTCCACTCCAAGTTTCTGCAAAGTTGTAAGCAGCGTATTTGCAAGGCCGGCGCCAGTCACATCCTCTACAGGAACGAAGCACAAGAAATCTTGTGCTCTCGTGTGTCTCCCTTTGATTTCTTGAATGAACCTAGCTCCAATCGTGAATTGTTCAATTCCACTTACATCAGACGTTTCATCTGCGGTTACAGTGAAACATTTCGTCTCATTGATGCGTCTCACCAACTCTCTTGTGATGATTTCCGCTCCAGCATCAATGATCTCGTTCTGAATTCTATGGCTCAAGTATGTTGCATTACAACCAGCCACTTTTAAATGTTCTTGCAGTGCTACATCTCCACTATCCACAGAAAAACGCAGAAGTGCCCTGAAATTCCCGTCGTTCTCTTCTGGAATTTCCAGCGCTAATGGGCCATCATCTCGACGTCCTCGTAGCGCCAGTCCTTGTCTGCAGCAGAACAAAACCGCACGAATGATGGGAGCAAGTTTCCGTCTGTTTTCCAATTGCAGCCGTTTTCGGCTCTGATCGATCTCGACAATGACATTTTTCTTATTTTCATAAATGAGCTTACAATTCTGTGCATCTTCAAGGGCGTCCAAGTGATATTTTTTCGTTTGGTGTTCTTTAAATCTCTCTAAAGCTCTCTTCCAATCTTTAACACAAGTTTGCACAAATGAACTCAAACGTTCATGTTTTCCTTTTCCAACTTCTTTTTGCGCAAATAAAATGCAAACTCGACAATAAGCGCCGTCTTCAGAGGCTGAGTAAGTGAGCCAAGGATACTTTTGTAACCACGAAAGTTGGAATTTCAGATTTTTTTTGTTCATTTCCGTTGCTGGAAACACAAAATCAGCATCCGGTGTCCATACATTTACAAGGAGATCGTACATCTCGGTATTTTCAAGTTTTCTTCTACAGAACCATTGAACATCATGGACATGATCTTGAAATTTCTGAGACTTCTGAAATTCATAAAAATGTTTTCTTCGATTTACACAGTATTCGTTTGAAAAAATTTAGTTTATTGGTTTTTTCTCGCAAAAATGATTTTAACAGCCCTATTCTGGCACTACCGTAACAATTATTACCCCCCGTAACAATTGAATTGAATTTGATTGTTTCCGTATTCTGGAAAAATGGTGACAAGAAGAAAGTTCAAACAATTCACCACTCGAGGTGAAAGCTCTTTTACTGTCGAAACAGCTGTTTTTTGTATTTTTTCTGTCAAACTGTAAAAAAATAAACAAACAAAAAATGGCAAATGCAGATAATCTGGCGAAGCAAGTCTTTTTTTGGTGTTTCTTCATGATGTATGTATATATTCTTTTGGTTTTTAGAGGTCCTAAGTTTAAGCGCACGACGCGTCGCGACGCAGGAGAAGCTGAAGCATTTTTTTTTGCAGTTTCTCAAGGCGCATTTGAACACGAAATTTGAATTTTATAATTTTTGTATGCTTGTCACCTGCTCCTACGGAGGTAACAAATTTCGAAACAATTGTCACCTTTTGAGCTTTTGAATTTGCTCCAGAATACCAAAAAGTGACAATTGTTACCAAGTATTCAATTGTTACCGAGGTGACTATTGTTCCGGTTGCCAGAATAGGGCTGTAAAAATCATTTTTTATAGTCAGTTTCAAAAAAAAAAAATCGTCACTAGTGAGATTTGAACCCGCGATGAATAAGTGGGGAGCTTGCGCTCTAACCGCTCTGCCACAACATATTTGATGTCAACATGTAAAGTATCTTGCACTGTAAAATTTGAAATCCATTTCTTTATATAGATTAAAAATTCAAAACGACGTCAACGAATTAGAATTGTATTATTTTAAAACCTCACTGCAAACCGTCAAACAGTACATCAATAAAATATGATGCAATTGTACGAAAGTCTGTTCAGTGAATTTCGAGCGGAAAAAAGTTCCTGTACTTTCCACGCTCATGAAAATTTTATAAAAAAGAAAATGATATAACGCATTCAATTTAGTTATTAAACTTAAATTTCAATCAACATTGTACTGGGTGAAAATTCAAAATACTTACTATGGGCTCCGGTTGATGATCATTTTCCTCGTCATGCTGCGATTTTTTTGCTGTTGATACTTCTTCGGCCTGTTCAAATGATCGTTCGTGTTCGCGTTTACCATTTGCATTAGTCGGTTTAAAAAAGGATGTTATTTTAAAAGGTGCCATTTTTATTGACGATTAAGCAAACGCATGTCAACACTAACAGCCCTATTCTGGCACTACCGTAACAATTGTTACCCCCCGTAACAATTGAATTGAATTTGATTGTTTCCGTATTCTGGAAAAATGGTGACAAGAAGAAAGTTCAAACAATTCACCACTCGAGGTGAAAGCTCTTTTACTGTCAAAACAGCTTTTTTGGTACTTTTTCTGTCAAACTGTCAAAAAATAAACAAACGAAAAATGCATCTTTCTCGCACTACAGTAGGTTGCGAGTCGTCTAACGATAGTACTATTAATACATGTGGCATGATAATAACACTCAATTACTACTGTGATCTTGACCAGAAAAGTTGTGAAAATAAACTGAAAATTACGAAATAAAGTGGAATGAATCATATTTGTAATGTACCAACTTGTGATGTGGACGATTTAGTTTATACTGTTACGAAAATGACTAGTTCGTATCTGATTGTGCTTGAAAATAAAACTACTTCAGTTATTCAGCGCAAACGCAGACAAAAATCAACAATTGCTTTATTCACAAATTTCACACTTTGCTTGTAGTTACACTTGTTTCTACTTTGCTTGCTCAGCTAAGACTCGACTCGTTGCGCCGCGCACCGCTGCTTATATACCAGTTTTCTTATCGCGCCGAAGTTTCTTGCAACTTCCAATTGGAACACGCTCGACCATTCTCGCACAGTTCATTCGTTCGCGAACCATCCTTGCCATACCTTCATAACACCAAGCGAATTATATAACACCAAACGAATTCGCCGTACTTCAAAGTGCATGCCTAAAAGTATGCTTGGAAAAGCATTCAGCATTCATAGTACAGTGTGGGTCAACACAAAATGCCTCCTCGTAGCAATACGGTTGAAAGACCGTGTGCTGTAAGGGCTTTTGAAAAAGTCTGAGATTTCGGGGGGGTCCGGACCCCCCGGACCACCCCCCTGCGTCCGTCCCTGGTTGTACCGTTTGCTGAGCAGTTTGGTTATTGGCTCTTATATTAGGCTGCGGATACCTGAACCTAGACAGGCTTGGATCTACGTCCATAGGAGTGGGCCTTGAAGTAGGCATCTGTTGCGGTTGTCTGAAGAAGTGCGGGCTATTGTTTGTTAGTGGCATTCTGCTAGAGTTGCGCAATTGTATGCCATTGCCTGAAACTTTATTTTCCGCGAATCTATGAGCGAATAACGAGCGCGCCTGGTTGGATTCTAGTTCTTGCGCGAGTGCCAAGGCCGATGCCATGTCAGACGGTCTTGACGAAAATAGGATATCGCAGAGCGGCCGATTAAGCCCTGATACGAATACCCTTAAGGCGTCTTGGCGATACTTTGCATTCAGCGATTCCAGAACATCTTTCTTATCTTCGTAGGTCATTAGGTTTTGGTTGATGATAGCTGTCAATTTCTTGCTCATCTCATCGTAGAATTCCGTAATGGTCAGTCTTCCCTGCCGGAGGGTGGACATTTCCTGTTCCAGTATGTAGACAGGTTTCTTGTCTGAGTAAGTGAAATCAAGCCTGGCTATTATGGCTTGGAAGTTAAGTATTGTATTGAATGAGGATAAAACGGAATCATCAGATCCCACAATCTTATTTCTAATAATGGCCACTGCCTGGTAATGCTTCGAACTGTTTTGTGCGTTTACAAAAAGTTTATAGGCGGTGTGTGCCGCCTGTCGCCACGAAACGTATCGCGAATGGTCGCCATTGAATTCCGGCAAGGATTTCACAACGTCCAGCGACTCATCACATCTAACTGTAGGATCGATCGTAATTTCGCGATATTGCTCTACTTGAACCGGTCTTTCTATCAACGTTAGCCTGGCAGTAAGTTCGTCAATAGTCGTTTGGAATTCGCGTCTAGTCTGCTCTGTTGCGGCCCGTACAGTGGCATTCATTAAGGTGCGAAGATGGTTTTCGTCCATAGTCATTATAGTAATTTTCACTTAGATTAATTCCAAATAACTGACAATTTACAACAAATTTCTTTTTTATTTTCTTTTTAATCTAATATATTTTTCTTAAACTGTTTTCAAACTCAGAGCACTCAACTTACAGTGAATTTTTCATTCTTATAATTTATCTGCTTCCGCTCTTCCTGGTCTGGGTTTCCGGTTTTTATCTCGTTCGGTCCCTCGATGGCTACGCCTCGGCTTAGCGTGCAATGCCCAATGTCTTGATTTTTATTAAACTATTTGTTGTCTTTTTTACACTATGTTCAAATTATTTCGATTTTGCTTTTTCGTTTCAAGTGTTCACTATGAATTGTTCGTTATGCCTTTTTTTAAACTTGGTCACTATTACAAGTTTTTTTTGTCTTTTAGAGGTACGTATGCCTTTTTTTTATTTCGTGCGTTCGAGCACCGCGGCCACTTCGTTTATCCTTCTATGGGGATATTTTAATGTGGCCCCACGTTGGGCGCCAGTAAAAGTCTGTGTTCAATTTTTAATTAGAACTTTATTTCCTTCCCTATGCGAAGGCAGCCGATCACCAGCAGTGAGTTACAATGACTAACTTGTCGGTGCCTGCACCTGAATAACTTAGCTTAGACGACTCCACTTGGACTGCCGTTGTTGATTGCTGATTCGGCAATTCCCACGCTGCAGTGGTGCAGCGCTTCCAAACTTCCGCTGGTCTGTCGTCAGTGCTTGCAAGCTTCCGTTCCGCGTTATGTTTTTCGAGCTGCATTGCATTCGATGTCGTTGTTATTGTTGTGGCTTATGATGTGCTGCTGTTGGTTTTTGCAGTAGATCACCCGAGCTGTTATGACTATGGTGTGTTAACTTATATAAATGAATCTTGGTCCGTTCGGCTGCTTAAAACTTGAAAACTACTGGACCAATTTGGATACTTCCTTCGGCGGCTTTGTTCGTAATTGCTACGTAAAGGTTTAGGAAAAAAGAAAAGCCGAGAATACGGGGCGTGGCACCACCAGCATACATTTTTAGAGAGTAACTTTGGAACCATAAGTCACACATCAATTAAATTTCGTATGAACTTACTTAGTCATGCCCTTCGATAGAGAGAATGGGGCGGGTATTAAACAAGGGGGTGTGGCACCGCCCATACAACTCAAATTTTTTATATGGAATAGCTTCAGAATTGTAAGTCGCACAGCATTGAAATTTGGTATGAAATCATCCCATAGAAGTGTCATTCTATTGTTAAAACTTGATGGGCGTTGAACAAGGGGCGTGGCACACTTTTTATGACCCAACATTTCAGCAGAACTGTAAGTCGCACATCAATGAAACTTGGTATGAACCTTCCATTTAGTCATATGTGTCCAAAAAATAAGGTGACATTTGAATTTAAACTGCGCGCGTCGAAGGATTTGGAGAATTATTTTTTTTTAGTCAACAAGGAATATTATTTGAACGTTATGCGTCGTTTGCGTAACCCTATCCCCCTAAAAAGGCCGGAATTGTGGAAAGACAATTCTTGGTTTTTACACCACGATAATGCACCATCCCATACTGCCAGGGGCGTAGCCAAGGGGGGCGGGGGTTTAGGGTGTCAGAACCCCCCCATAGCCTATAATTTGTCAACATTTTCAATCACTATGCATCGTATGTACGTTCCCACATTAGCAAAAAGGTCTTTTCATCTTTAAATATTTAAAAGAATATTAACAAAACCCTTTTTTACCGAAACTAATTTGTTTTTTTAATAGTCACGTTTAGGCTTAATGCAACGATTTGCATGTTCTAAAAATATGCCTAAAGACCGCTTCGTCGACCGGAATGTCCTTCAGGATGCCGGTACACGCCTTTTGGATGGTTTCTACGTTCTCAAATCGCTTGTTTTCAGCGGCAAATGCATTCTTTGATAAGGTGAAATTCGCACGGTGCCACATCATGTGAAAACAAAAAAACGGTCAAAACAAGTATCAATAGATGGGATGGCATCCTTCGATAGCCAAATGTTCAGTTAAAATGCAATAAATTTATGCTATTGAGATGCTTAACCTTCGCCTTACTAAAGATGATCCCAGGCACTTCCGCCGCTATTTTGAGTAAAACTCAATATAATAATCAGTATAATAATTTATAAATTTTTTTCATACTTCAGTATTTAGTATCTTCCTCTGGCGATAGTTCGTATTTCGAAGAAAGGCCTAACTTTAATGATTTATTTTGAGACTATGGAAAATATTAGAAGATTTCTTTCCAGAGGGTTTATTGAACACATAGATAATGAGGTACGCATAAAAAATCGTGAGTTTTAATCAAAATGGTAGCGAAAGCGCCTGGGATCACCCAGATACATTTGTATAAAAAATGACAAAATTCAAGTTTAAACATGAACAAAATTTAAAAAAATTTTGTTTTCATGTTATTGAAAATTACCTTACAATTTGTGCAGATATTAAACATGAATATTAAAAAGATCAGCCGGGTGGGTATAGGTAAAGCGAAGGTTAAATCCAATTTCGAGAATTTCAATGAAGATTTTGGCTTATCTTTTATGAATTACCGCCCAGTTTGGATCTACGCTGATCGCGAATTCAGTTGGCTAACACTTTGGTTATCATTTATGTTCTGACAATCGTTTTTAAATCGCGTTTACCACTTATGAACTCCACCACGGTAAAAACAATCATCACCATAAACTTCGTCCATCAATTTAAATGCTTCGGTTAAAGTTTAAACATTTTTAAAACAATAGTTAATATTGGATCTTTGTTCGATGCACATTTGTGTACGATGACACAAACATACCTTCAATTCAGATGCAATAACTTTGCTTCCAGTGTACCAAATTTCATGAAATTTTTACTAAAAATCAGGAAACAATTTAGTTTTTAATGCATTAAGTCACATAAGCCACAACAAAATGCCCTATTTGGAAAGTGCACTTTTGAAAAACATGTAATACTAAACTGGCAAACAATTTTTTTAAAACCCCCCTCCCCACCATGACCAAGTTCTGGCTACGCCCCTGCATACTGCACTCGTAAGGGCGATGTTATGCTGTCGGTCAAATGATCGTCGGTCACGAATAAATTGTTGTTGTTTCAATGTAAAAGAGAACAATTTCGTTCTCCCAATTTTCTCTTTTACATTGAAACAACAACAATTTTATCCGTGATCGGTGCCCGTGACCGGCAGCATAACATCGGCCTAATTCGTGATCATTTCGCCAAAAACTCAACCCATATCGTTCAGCAACCACCGTATTCACCTGATCTGGCGCCGTGCGACTTCTGGCTGTTCAGCAAGCTCAAAAGACCGCTCCGGGGACACCGTTTTAATACGATAGAGGAGATTCAAGCCGCAGCGAAGACAGAACTGAAGGCCATCCCGGAAAGTGACTACAATCAGTGTTTCGAAGATTGGAAAATCCGTTGGCATAAGTGCATTGCATCGGGAGGGGATTACTTTGAAGGGGATGAAATTGATTTGAAAGAATAAATAAAGAATTTTCAAAATAAATACAACGTCACCTTATTTTTTGGACATAGTAGTACTTTGGCAGGGGGGTGGCACCGCCCATACGACTCAATTTTTTTATATGGAATAGCTTCGAAATTGTAAGTCGCACAGCATTGAAATTTGATGTACCGTCGTTTTATAAATGTGTCATTCTGCTGGTGAGATTTGATGGACGTTGGACAAAGGGCGCCGCACATTTTTTATGACCTCACATTTACGCAGTACTGTAACTTCATATCAATGAAACTTGGTACGAACTTTCCACTTAGTAGCACAATTGGACTAGAAGAAAGTTGTGAGTATTGGACAAGGGGGCGTGGTACCGCCTCCATTTTTGTATGCATAGATTGTTTGTCCTGACTGACTGACCGATTGATTGTTTGATATATTATCGCCCAGCCCAAACCGCTGAGGCTACAAACATCAGAGTTCGATATCCACCACATTTAAGGACTTCCCTAAGTCTTACGCCTTCTACTGGGACGGGTACTGGACAATCGGCTGGCACCCACTACCCACACAATACAAAATTGATTCGATTCATGATCAGCGAACCTAATTCCATAGAAAAAGTTTAGTCGCATTCACCGATCAGACATCTGTTTCTTTTGTGTGCCGGTATTTTCAACGTAAAAAATATATATTGCAAAATAATAATTACCACTCAACGTAAAAAAATATTTCCCATTCATAATAGTTACTGCCAACGGAAAACATATTTTTTTAAATATAAACGTTACCGAGCACCGGAAAAAATATTTTTCCAAAAATAAACCTTACCGAGCAACGTAAAAAATATTTTTCTCTCATAACAGTTATGCGATGACGGAAAAAATATTTTTCAAAACATAAACGTTATCGAACAATGGAAAAAATATTTCTTGCTGATAATATTGTTACGAATACCAGTTCTAGTGGGCTAGTACGTATCTCTGGACTGTGCAATTTAAAATAAAAACACACTTAATTTCTCAAACGCAGTCAATAAAAACCAACAGTCACTTTATTTCACAAATCTCGCACTTTACGGTCTTTACACTTAACTATTTGCTTAATTACTCCGTATGGCAGCTTCACTAGTCAAAATCAGACTGACTCGCTGCGCCGCACCCGGCTGCCTTTTATACCTGTCCGGCCATCGCGCAGATCGTTCTCGCACATTCCGGAGTGGACTAAAGGTTTCCATGATGATCGCGACCATCATTGCCAGGTTAGACTAAAAGTTTCCATCATTGCCAGGTTGGACTAAAAGTTGCCATCATTGCCAGGTTGGACTAAAAGTTTCCATCATTGCCAGGTTGCCCTAAAAGTTTCCCTTATTATAGCGGCCGTCGTTGCCAGATTGAATTATAGCACGGCGCGTAGCGACAGGGTTGCTTTGCACAGCGACAGACTGTCTTATCGTTACACTGCCCACCACTTAGCCTTGTTCGTCCCGAACAAGTGCCGAGGTCCCGCTATGATAAGGCGCCAGGCGCTCCAAATGGACTACCTTCAGCTTAGCGCCTTTATTGCTGCAACGTTGAATCCTGTATACCACGTCGTTTATCCTAGTCACGACTTCGTAAGGTCCTTCCCATGACGCCTGAAGTTTCGGATACAAACCTTTCCTCCGCTGCGGGTTGTAGAGCATTAATTAGACGCCTGAAGTTTCGGATACAAACCTTTCCTCCGCTGCGGGTTGTAGAGCATTACCAGATCGCATTCTTGGAACCCTGCTGAGTTGGCCCGTAGATCATATCGGGCTTTCGCCTTATCGCTGACCAGTTTGGTGCGGCTCCTTATAAACTGGTGAATTTCCTCGAGTTCCGCCCGCTTATTGACCACGTAGTCCGTCTTAGCGCCTCCCGTCGTGCTGACTACCCCGAACTTCAAGTCGGCGGGTAACCGCAACTCCGTGCCGAACACTGCTCGGGCTGGAGTGAGTGATGTCGTGTCGTGCGGGGCTGACCTATACGCCATCAGGAACAGGGGAATATGCGTGTCCCAATCCTTTTGATTCCCCCCTACCACTTTCCGCAGGTATTCCTCCAGTGTCCGGTTAAAGCGTTCCACCATGCCGTCGGACTGTGGGTGCAAAGGCGTGGTACGAGTTTTCTTTATCCCCAGTAGCTCACACACTTCCTTGAATACCGCAGAATCGAAATTCCGGCCTTGATCTGAATGCAACTCCAACGGAACTCCGAACCTGGCTACCCAGTTGTTTACCAGCTTTTCCGAGATCGTAGTGGCCTCCTGGTTAGGAATAGGGTACACTTCGGGCCATTTGGTGAAGTAATCCATTACCACCAGCACATATTTGTTGCCTTGAGTGCTAGTTGGGAATGGGCCGGCGACGTCCATAGCAATCCGCTCGAAGGGCGCTCCCACGTTGTACTGCTGCATGCGGCCTCGAGATCTTCTTGTCGGCCCTTTCGCGGCTGAACATCGGTCGCAGCTCTTAATCCAGTCGGTTACAGACTCTTGACATCCTACCCAGTAGAATCGTCTTTTTATTTTGGCGACGGTTTTGGTGATGCCCAGGTGCCCTCCACTGGAGTCGTTATGGTATGCCTCGATGACCTCGTTGATTCTGCATTTCGGCACTACCATTAGGGAGTTGATGGTCCGACCATCCGCGCTCTCCCATTCGCGGTACAGGCATCCTTTCTTCAGCCGCAGACTTTCCCACTGCGCCCAGTAAGCCTTAGCGATCGGGCTTTCACCGGCCATCTCCTGCCAGTCTGGACGTGCGCCTTGCTCCTTGCCTTCGACGATTTTTGCAAGATCCGCATCCTCACGCTGGTCTTTTTGTAGCTTCTCCGCAGACCACTCTTCCTCTGGCATAACGCTTACCAACCGGACGTCCACTATCTGTTCTTTGCTTTCGGCTCGCGAGCAATGCCTGCACGGATGGAATGCCAGCGCGCCAGCACATCTCGGTGACGCCTGTTCCCCGGAAAGCTCCTCCCGCAGATGGCAGTCTCGTGAAATGTGGCCTTGCTTGCCACATCGCCAGCAACTGATTCTAGATGACATTGCCCGCAGCCTCGTTGGTACCTCCGAGCTCACTGGCTGGCTTTGCGTGGCACGTCCAGATTGGACTCGACGCCTTTCCGCAGATGAATGTCGAAAACTTCCCCTCCAGGCAGCTTCACACACCAATGCACTTGTCACCGTCTCATGGAACGTCGGCTTCATCATCATCAAGGTACTCACACGAGTCTCCGGGTCAAGAATGCCTTCGATAAACGCCTCGATCTTCAGCCTTTCTAAAACTTCCATGCTGAATTCTGGGTAGGTCAGTGGTACCAGCCGCTCAATATCTGCCGCATACGTCTGCAGCGCCTCGTTGGCTCTTTGTCTACGGTTCTTCAGCTCGCAGTAATACACCATTTTGCTGTGCTCGTCACTGTATTTGGCTGCCAGCGCCCTTATGACGGTCTCGTAATCACCTCTCAAACTTTCCGGCACTGTTTTTATTACCTCAGCAACAGGACCTCTTAGAGCCAGTATCAGTCTCCGACCTTTCCTGATATCGGTCCACTGATTTTCCAGAGCAGGCAGGTCGAACTGTAGCTTGAATGTATCGAACGACGTAGTACCATCATAAATAGGCACTTCTATGGCAAAACTTTCCTCACCAGACCGCACCCTTGCTCGCAGCTGAATCTCTCTAAGCCGCTCGTCGATTTTTCTGTTCATCGAATCTTCCAGACTGTCAACTCATCTGTTCAGGGATTCACCAAGATCGTCAACACGTTTGTTCAGGGAATCATCCAGGTCGTCGACTCGTTTATCCAAGTGCTCCACTTGAGCTCCGAGGTGCTCCACCTTCACATTAAGCTGGTTGGCGATTTCTTCCACTTTCCGCTCCAAGCGCGCAGAATTTTCCTCAAGCTTGACTTCCATTCGCTCTGCCATCTCTCGGTTCGCAGTCTCGACTTTTGCCGAAATTTCGAGATTCGTAGTTTCCAATTTCGCTGCCATTTCTTGATTTGCAGTTTCGACTTTTGCCGAACTTTCACGGTTGGAAGTCTCGAACATGCCTTTCATTGCAACCATTAGCTGGCTCATGTCCATTGCTTGTGGTGGCGCAGCCGGTGCAGCCGTACTTTGCATCGACGCAGCACCCGCAGGCGATTCCTCCACTTTGCCCGACGCCTCTAGCTCCTGCGTTCCGAACTCGTGCGCAGCCCAATCGATGCCTCGTGATTCACACGCCTCTCGCAAGCGCAGCTGCAACTCCACCTTTCCGCCAGCAGTCGGCAAATTCCAGGCAGCCAGCTCCTTTTTCAGCTGGTCCACCTTCAGTTGCTCGAGTTTAACCATGTCTGCGTTTTATAATTTTATTAAATTTGTTTGTCCTTTATTTATTCAGTAGCACAATCCCACTTCTGACACCAAATGTTACGAATACCAGTTCTAGTGGGCTAGTACGTATCTCTGGACTGTGCAATTTAAAATAAAAACACACTTAATTTCTCAAACGCAGTCAATAAAAACCAACAGTCACTTCACAAATCTCGCACTTTACGGTCTTTACATTTAACTATTTGCTTAATTACTCCGTGTGGCACCTTCACTAGTCAAAATCAGACTGACTCGCTGCGCCGCACCCGGCTGCCTTTTATACCTGTCCGGCCATCGCGCAGATCGTTCTCGCACATTCCGGAGTGGACTAAAGGTTTCCATGATGATCGCGACCATCATTGCCAGGTTAGACTAAAAGTTTCCATCATTGCCAGGTTGGACTAAAAGCTGCCATCATTGCCAGGTTGGACTAAAAGTTTCCATCATTGCCAGGTTGGCCTAAAAGTTTCCCTTATTATCGCGGCCGTCGTTGCCAGATTGAATTATAGCACGGCGCGTAGCGACAGGGTTGCTTTGCACAGCGACAGACTGTCTTATCGTTACAATATGATAGTTATTAGGCAACAGAAAAAATATTTGTCACGAATAATAATTACGAAATGACGAAAAAAGTATTTTTTCCTCATAATAGTTATTGTCCAACATTTATAAATATCTCTTAAAAATTGGCAACGTTTTCGAATTTTTAAAAAATCATAACTGTTATTTTGGGTCTCTGTTCAAAACACTTAAAAACAAAGATAATTAGGGACATGCTGTTTTTTTCAAAAACTGACGGGGTCAACAATGGGTTAAGAATTTGTATCGGGGAAAACATGAGCGCAAGTGCAAAGCCGCGGGGCCCAGCTAGTTTGAATATATTTTCATATGTAGGTATGTTTCTATACCGTTTCTTGTCTCTCCACTTTAACTACCAGAAGAATAAAATATTACAATGTAAAATGTGTTCTTTCTGCGGTGCTGACCATACAATAGAACGCTTCATCGAAACAATTTTTTTTTTGCAAGATTATATATATATATATATATATATATATATATATATACTTATATATTTTGTATACTATATATGTATATATATATATATATACTTGCAGTTTTCACTCGCTAAGATTGTCACTGGCATCGCAACATGCAAGACGAGCAGCAAAATGTCATCGTTAACGACAATGTCGTCGAAGAAGTTTTGGCAACTGGGATAATGCTTCCTAAGCATCTTTGGCGATTTTTCTGTGGCCGTTCTTCGTGCTTTTGTTGGTATTGTTGCGTTGTGTGTGTGTATTTCATCTTGACTCTTATTTACTGCGAAACAGCACTTTTTAAATAACAGGAAAGCAGTCGGCCGGCAAACGGCTGGCAACGCATATTAGCACGCCACTGAGTGTTCGGCAGTCTGGCGCTGGCTACGGCGCGCAGTGTTGCGAGTAGTGACAAAAATGCCAAAATGCAGTGTCATAACCACAAAAATCTGGGTATGAGCGTTGTAAATACTTCAATTAAGAGATATCCAAAGTCTTAAGAAAAAATATTGGATAGCATAGAAGTTATGAGCTCTTAAAGTATGATCTTACAGTGCTAAACAAAATTTTGTACAAACAGCACAATTTTGCTTTCAGTTATGAGCGAGTCCCTTAAACTTACTGCTATCGTAAGTTTCATATATTTATTTATTTATTTAACCCCTCTGTTACCCTAGGAAAAACTCGCACATTTGACCCTTGGGTCATAAAATGACCCCGATTTATTTCTTTGTATTTTGTTCAAAAAAGTTAAGACCATGTGATTTTAACAATTAGTTATTACTTTTATTATTGAAAAGCGACTATTTGGCCTTACTGGAGTCAAATATGTTCAACATGGAGACCATGTCCAGGTTTTTGATATTCTTCTCGGGCACTTTAATTCTTGCGATTTCTTCAGAAGTTAAAACTATATCGCAACTAATTTTTGGACAATTATATTATACATAACAGATAATGATCATTAATTGTTAATCGCCCAAAAATAAATGATTTCGCAAGAAAGCCTGTTCCCGTGGCCCACCAAAAATTACTCAGTTTAGAAGTTTAATTTATAAAAGTATGCCAAAATATTAAAGTTATACTAGATATTGACACCAATGAACCAATACAAATTATAATATATATTAATTAAGATTATTCGATTTCCCGAAGAAAAAAATGAATATATTCGGCTGACCCAGATTGCGCCCCATCGTTTCCTTTCACTGAGTATCTTCTTCTTTAGTGAAGGTACTGCTGAGGATAACTCACACGATTATATTATTGGCTTCCTTTCTTTTCGCAAAATTGAAGCCCAGGAAGTAACTTTTCCAATTCTTTATAGAATAAACGGCGTTACGTTATCATTCCAGGGATGAATTTCACATCACAAATGCAATGATGCCGCAAGGAATAATAGAGTTGCGAACTGCAGCCACGAGTAAATTGTGTGTTTGTCGCTGATACGAATATGTTCTAGAAATTTAATCTAGCTTGTTCACACTCCTTTTGGAATTTTTTAGAAATTTATTACTTGCTAGAATTCGTACTATATGTAGGTACTATTTATATTGAAAGCTTCAATCAATATTTCATACCAGCAAACATAAAGTTTTCGTACTATTGGGTTTCGATCCCTTGAAACTTAAAAGCTTTTGTATTGCTCATTGCGATGTGTGGGCGAAGCTACGACCTTTATTAAATGCCCTTTTCTCCTTCCTCCCTTTTCCCCTGTCGAAAAACATGACCCAATAGTAAGTTCGATCTGAGTGTCATTGATGTGCGACTTATAGTTCCAAAGTTAAATACAATATTTGGATCGTTAAAAAAGTGCCACGCCCATTTTAAACGCTCATGAAATATTTCCAGTGGAACAATATGTCTACATGGGGACACTGCACGAAATTGCAATGCTGTATGACTCATAATTTCGATTTTACTCCATAGTAGAAAGGGTGGTATTGCTAGTGCCACGCCCTCTTACCAACACAAAACAAAACAAAAATGCCAGAAATATTTATCCACGACACTTTGAAACCAAATCCAATAAAATTCACATCGCATAGACCAATTTCTTGCGTTCAGTACTATGGGTCATAAAATGACCCTAAGGTCAAATTTGTATAGTTGCTCATTTGCACGAAAACCAGTGTTGCAAATAAAATGAAATTTAGCGTATATTCAAATGGCATAAAATTAGTCACTGAGTCCAAAGGAAAACAATTCTTTACCAGAAATAAGAAAGTTACGGCCCTTTAAAGTCAAATTTTACTCGAAAATGACCCTAAGGTAACAGAAGTGTTAAGTCTATGAAGAGATTGTTCTTACAGACACATTACAAACTAAACTTAAAACTAGAAAACATGTTTTAGATTATTTTTAAAAACATCTTTTGAAAGAAACAGGTCTAACTTGAATTTAGAAGATACAGTGTTATACACGTTTAAAGCTCTGTATAAAGGGGAGTTTAAAGCATAATTAGCTCGGCAAGTGCTTAAATAGAATGTGTCTGCATGTCGTAGCGCTCTTGAAGGAACATTGAAGTTAATTAACTGCAGCAAAAACGGGCAGTCAACCCTTCCCACCACGATGTCAGAAACGAACATCAGTGCCAAGGTTGTTCTTCTGTTTTCCAGAGACTTTAGGTCAATTAGCTTGCAACGTGCCTCATAGGATGGTAAAGGATCTGCAAACCTGAGAGACATCAGAGCGAAGTGAATAAACGACTTTTTGATTCGTTCAATTCGTGAGGCATAAGATGCATAAAATGGATTCCATATGAAAGAACCATATTCTAGCCTAGAACGAACCAGACTTGTATAAAGCGACTTAAGCGTGTATGGATCAGAGAATTCCGCACCGTTACGGCGAATGAACGCTAGCAAGGAGTAGGCTTTAGGTATGATGTAATTCAGGTGGGGTACAAAGCTGAATTTAGAATAAAAAATTACCCCAAGGTCTTTAACTTCCATGATTCGACCAAGCGGGGAGTTCGCCAGGGAATACGAATATTTATAGGATTGGTTGACTTCGAGAAAGTGGCAAAGTGACACTTTGAAACGTTAAGTTGGAGTTGGTTATTAACACACCAACGAACGATTGAGTTTATATCCGACTGTAAATTAGAAACGTCCGAAAAATCCTTAACTTTAGTGTAAAGTTTTAAGTCATCGGCAAACAAAAGGCACTGAGAATTTCTGACGGCGTATGAGATGTCATTGATAAACAGAATGATTAACAGTGGAACAAGGATACTGCCTTGTGGTACACCAGAAGTCGCTACAAATGGCCGAGAGTGGACATTTTCAATACTATCAAAACTTTCTCTATTTTTAAGATAGGATATAAACCACGATAGCATGCTAGAGTGAAACCCCAAATTTGATAATTTTTTGATCAAAACCGCGTGCGACACCTTATCAAACGCTTTCGAAAAGTCGGTGTAAATCACATCAACTTGATATCCTTCCTGAAAAGCAGATATGCAATACTCGGAAAACAGTGTAAGGTTTGTTATAGTCGCACGACCCGCGACAAACCCATGCTGAGATGGCGAGATTAAGCGTTTTACTACAAAAGATATTTTAGAGGTGACAGTGCACTCAAAGAGTTTACTAGTCGTCGTTAGCTTCGTTATTGGTCTGTAATTCGCAACATTGTTTTTATTTAAAGATTCAAAGATTGGGGTTATAAATTACTTCTTCCAGGCTTCTATGAAAATCCCAGACTCAAGGGACATTAAATATTACCTGCAGCGGCTTAGCAATTGCGTTGCAGCATTTTTTAAGAAGAAACGAGGAAATCCCGTCAAGATCCGGTTTCTTCGTTAATTTTAAATTAGAGATGCCTAAAACTACATCATCCTCAGACAAGGTCAACGACCCAAAGTCAATGGAATGAAAAGTTTCATTTGTAGCAGAAGAACAATCATTACCTTTTTCAAAGTTTGATTCAAAGAAAAAAAGGTTAGAAAAAAAGTTGAGCGGTTTCAAGAGCACTATCAGAGATCTTCGTCCCCAAAAACATCGAGGTAGGAATATTTGAGCTTTTCTTTTTCGAATTAACATAACGCCAAAACTCCTTGGGGTTATTTTTAATATTAGTTTCAAACCTCAACATATATCTTTTATAGAGGGACTTGTCGAGAATATTATATTCTTTCATATAGTACTTATAATTAGTAAAATGAACAGTGCTGTTGATACATATTTTTTATAAAACTTATTTCTTAGATTTTTAAGCCTTTTAAGCTCATGTGTATGCCATGGTAATTTATAAATGTTATCCCTAATACACGGAATGTTTTCATTACAAATTTCAGCTAGTTTATTTTTGAAAAATTCGAAACAGCCATTAACCTTGAGACGCTGAAACTCAGTATCCCAATCGATATCATTTATTAAGCCACTTATGAGATCAAAGTCGCACAACTTATAGTTAAACCTGCGAAGTTCAGTGCGTGCAACTCCAAGAGACAAAAATTTATAAAATTTTTGGCAAATTGAGAGCTGTATATGATGAATATCAGATGAAGAAATTGGAAAAGCACAAGTTGAAGTCTCCTAGCACGCATAAATGATCTTTGACAGAGCGATTCATAGCTAGGTCATGTACATTATCTACATGCGCTTTATAAAGGTTGAATGATCTATTCGGAGGAATGTAGGAAACACAAATAAGCAGCGACTCCACAGACCCACGGACAGTGACGAAAATTTGATCCAAAAGCGAGTCAGTATTAGTCAACTCAATAAGTGAGGCACAAAACAAACGTTTAACTGCTATAAGGACTCCACCACCACGCCTACATCCAGTTTTAGCAGCATCACGATCCTTACGAAAAACATGGTATAGGTTTAAATCGAAGAATTCCTCATCAAAAAAATCCGCATTAAGCCATGTTTCGGTGATAACAAGAATATCGTAGTCCAATTGTGCAGTAGTTATAAAAATTGAGCTGGATTTAGTCCGCAGCCCCGAGGCATTCTGATAGTAGATTTTTAATGAGCCGCTGGTCGAATTCGTTGCAGGCAACACAGGAATTCCATCAGCAGAATTAGCAACTATGGGGTTGATGCTGCGCCTTCTAGCTTCCGAAAAAACGGAAAGGCCGGACTCTCACGTCGGACGGCCAGAGCGCAGAATTGAGTAATTTATTGTAATGCGTCGACGCAATCCCCAATTTGAAATTTACTCTTTTCAAAGAGTCAGGAGCCGTATCTTTCTTAATAAGCTTAAAACAAGAAATTTGCGTTCGCTCAATACTCGCATGTTTAGCGATGTAGTCGATAATGTTGTCAGTAGTAACCGATGGCTTAAAAGAAGACAGATGCAGCCACTTCAGACGAACGATTACATCCAGCTCAGCACTAGATTTGCTACCAACAACAACCGAGTGCGAGCCACATAGAGATGCTAACAACAGGAGCAGCAGCAGTTCCAGTAAGCGAGAGAGCGGGAGAAACACCTGTTTACGTATCATGCGTTAGGACCGTCTCAGAATCAGCATTATCAGCAATCACCACAGATGAGCATGATGTGCTAGATTCGAGTCGTGCGGGACTCAATTGTGCATTAGGTTTAGGTGCAGCAGCCCTTGAAGCATGCTGGGAAGAGCGAGCACTAAGTGCATTTTTAGCGTTGTTCTTGCCAGCGGAGAACGAAAGCGCGGGAGAAGTAGGCGCAATACTCTTGCGTTTAGCGGGTAGCAAGTGCAATCGAGGGTCATTGACCTTAGCCTTTGAGCGCGTTTGTATGGTGTTGGTAGTGTCATTTAAATGTTTGTTGTTATCTTCGGCAAAAGCATCAGAGACCGATAAACGCGAGTTATTAAATGAGCTTAGAAATTGGCTCAAAGCACTCAAGTTGGCGAGAGCCTCGTTTACTTTAGAAAACGAAAACGAAGAAAGGCACCCAACACAATTGTCACATTTATAAATGATATTTTTATTGTTTTTAAGTAAAGTTATGGTACTTGGTGCCAACTTAGCACATTTTAAATGCGTTTTGCGATAGCAGATGCCACAATCAACGTGGTCATCAGAAGAGCACTGTGCACTACACTTAAAACAGTCCAGCATTTCGAAATTACGAGGAGCAAAGAAAAACACGTCCGTTCACCGCGATGACACTCTAACTAAGGTCTAGGAAGACCAAAATTTCGCTGATTCTTTCACCTCCGGGCAGAACCGTTATGAAGAAATTGAAACAAAGAAAACAAGTCAATAAAAACTTAGTTAACCCATTTTCGGCCGCTGGTCGATTTTTCGACCAGCCACTTTGAATGAGAGTAGCTCTGCGCTTAGACATTACATCTTTGAACTTTTGATGCAGAAAATAGCTTTGGTCTTTTGGTAACCCCTCGAAATAATAATTTTTTTTAAAAACGATAAATTTAGAGATGTTGGCGAAGGCACAAAAAAAGCATTTTTTTAGTCATATTTTGAATATTTGAAAAATATATAACCTTTTCAAATTATTGATTTATTATTGATTATTTATGAAGCCTAAAGACCAAATTACCACAATCAATTGATATCCATAAGATTATGAAAATATTTTTACCTCTCAGCACCGCGTACTTTTCAGTGGTTGAAAAATCGACCATTGGCCAAAAGTCGTCATGTATGTACATATATAAGCCAACAATTGTTTGTTTTCATGCTTGATTATTATTTGACTAAAACTATGTACATATATATTTGTTTTTATTTTAAATTGAATTTTTATTAATTTATAAAAAAAAATTTGTAAAAAAAATACACAAAAAAAATCCAAAAATATTCTTGATTAAGGTCCTAAATGTAAGTCCTTAAATGGAATTTAAAAAATATTGGCTATTGCTGGTAGCGGCCGAAAATGGGTTAAAACTTTAAAGGTTATTTAAAAAAACACTTTTTATCACTTTCGAAATTTGTTAATAGTCTATTTTCGCAAGTATGTACATTATGCTGTAAAATTTTCAGCTGCACATATTTGCGCGAATACAAGTTATTAGCATTTTTCTGTGAAGACTTGAGTGAAAATTTGCGATATTTTCACCGTTGGGTGGAACTAATGCTCTGTTGCTCATGGAAAAATTTGTTAAAGATAGCTTCGGAAAATTAATTACGATTACTATTATATTCGAAAAAGAGGGTTTTATGGAGTTTCGGCAATACACTTCGCACAAACCCAAAAGTTGACCACCTCACAACTTCGTTTGTATGTCAGGCGCTCTCTGGTGGTGAATTTTTGAACATTAATTAATTTAGTATTTTTTGCACTCAGGAATGTTTACGATTGTTGAATAAGTCATTCAAATCGGTTCAGCAGCTTCCAAGATACGATGTTTCCTCGCTTACTTTACTACATTTACATACAAGTAGGTAGCGAATTCCATTTAAAATTACTAGTTTTGTATGGCAGGCACCTTAAGAGTTGGTATATCCAACGGTTAGGTGTGTATAGAAAAAACATTCGGAAACGAAAATAGATGGATGTAAATCTTACATATGATAGAGTAAGTTCGGGTAATGTGATATACCTGTTTGTTTTACGGCGACTCCCGACACACTTTGCCCTTTTTTTGGTCTCAAACTGCTCACAGATACATTTAGTATATCTAAGATTATTAACTCTTTAAGATAAACTGTTGACGAATTTTTTAATTACAAATCAGAACATCCAAATATTGGCGTCTGATAAAAGTGGCGGGTAATGTGATATACCATCGGCGGGTAATGTGATATACCCGAAAAAAGTTATTTAACAGATCTATTAATTTCAAATTTGGGGAAAATACTCCAAATCGAAAATAATTAGAGACGTGCTTCTAATTTCTTTGGAAAATCACAATCCGACGGGGTAAACCAAGGGTTAAAAATTTGCATCGAGAAACATGATTTCATGGATTTTTTTTAATCTGAAACGTAACCATAACAGATTTTTGAGATTATTCCATTTCAAATATATTATTATACAATTAAGCATATATACATTTCTGTATACAAATAGTACTGCTGTAATAAGTTCGGGTACTGTGATGTACTACACTGCAGAGCATAACTATAGACGCACCCAAATTTTTCCATTTCTGAGCAATTAAAAATTTTTGAGAAAAATCTAATGATGCAGGGTTAGGTTAGGTTAGGTTGGGGTGGCTGCCTCTGTATGAGACACACTTAGGCCTCTTAATGGGCCCGTTGTGATACCACAGAATCCACCCGTTTGAAATGCGTATGCAACACTGTTTTTTCAACATGTGATACACCACACATTTCAAACGGGTGGGGAAAGGGAGGGGAGCGGACCTACAGTTTAACGCCGAATCCGAACGGCGATGGGCAGTTTTTCTTTCACACTTGGAGGTTTTGCCATTGCCTGCCAAGAGCGCACTTGTGCGATTCTTGTAATTCTCATTCCCTTCATGTGGATAGCGACAGAAGTAGATGAGTGTTTTATCCAGCCCAAGCCAGGAATCGAACCCGGGGCGCTCGGTATGAGAAGCCAGCGCGCTACCCGCTGAGCTATCGAGGCCGACTCGACCGATGCAGGGTTAAAGAGCTTTAAAAGTTATTTACTTTCGGTTCTTGTGCAAATTAAAAAAAAAATTTTGTTGAACACTGCGATTAAATGCAGTTTTTGGCTGGTGCATAACTATAGACGCACCTTAAAAATGTGCGTTATTTAGTCTGTTGATCGATGTAATGGTACTTTTTTGACGTCTTTTGATTGATTTCCATATTATTTCAAAATTCCGCTTGGTTCGTACTTGTCGGAAATCGAAAAAGGCAAAATTTTAGCTTTTCGCGAGGACTTCGCGAAATCGGTCGAAAATTGAACCGATCGGACAAAGTAGTGCGATCGTTTTTAAAAGATACAACAAATTATGTCACAAATAAAACAGGAGGAAGAAAACCAAAGCTTTTTGAACGGGATAAACGTCTTGTAATTGCTGCCGCTAGTAACTCTATGAGGAAAACTGAGCAAATTAGAAAAGATTGTGGAGTTAATACGCCTCATTGGACAGTGAACAGAGGCATTATCTTGTTGAAAAATTAGTCCACTTCGCCGATATCGGTTATAAAATCGTAGCAGGTTCGTTTGCAAGAGTGTAGTGTACTCTGCCGAATTCATTCGCGTACTAGGAAAAGCGAGCTCCAACATACCGTTCCCACAAAATGCTCCCCACACCATTAAGGAACTCCAGTAAGAGTTAAATCCATCTGGACCGTCAAGGTTAAACTTCTTTTCATCGAAGAATATTATCTGCAAGAAAAATGCATGCTTCAGAAAATTAAGGAAGCATAATTGGGGATTCCGTACTCATATTGTTTTGACCGAATTGCAATCGGGAGTCCTTATGGCGTACCAATAATCGGGGCATATTTTTCTATTTCTGCCGGGAAATGTTCGGGGACTCCTTTAACACCCTGTTCACTGTCCAATGAGGCGTATTAACTCCACAATCTTTTCCAATTTGCTTAGTTGTTCTCATAGAGTTACTAGCGGCAGCAATTACAAGACGTTTATCCCGTTCAAAAAGCTTTGGTTTTCTTCCTCCTGTTTTATTTGTGACATAATTGGTTGTATCTTTTAAAAACGATCGCACTACTTTGTCCGATCGCTTCAATTTTCGACCGATTTCGCGAAGTCCTCGCGAAAAGCTAAAATGTTGCCTTTTTCGATTTCCGACAAGTACGAACCAAGCGGAATTTTGAAATAATATGGAAATCAATCAAAAGACGTCAAAAAAGTACCATTACATCGATCAACAGACTAAATAACGCACATTTTTAAGGTGCGTCTATAGTTATGCACCAGCCAAAAACTGCATTTTTAATCGCAGTGTTCAACAAAATTTTTTTTTTAATTTGCACAAGAACCGAATGTAAATAACTTTTAAAGCTCTTTAACCCTGCATCATTAGATTTTTCTCAAAAATTTTTAATTCCTCAGAAACGGAAAAATTTGGGTGCGTCTATAGTTATGCTCTGCAGTGTATATCACATTACCCGAACTTTGGTAAATCAAATTACCTGAAATTGACTTTTTGTGAAAAAAATATTATAGAAAAACTATAATAATTTTGTTAAGAAGAGCGTACCTCGCAAACTCATAGTCTATATCACTACTCAAAGCACTTCATCACACTGACTGTAAACTATTTAAGCAAACACATCCGAAATCATGCAGCACGAGTGAATAAGAGCCTCTGAGCCGTCGGCGGATCGAGCGGTGCAAGAAATGAAAGGCGCGGGATTGCGGTTTGGATGCGTTTTATTATGTGGTTAAAACACGAATGACAATAAGTAAAAACGTTGGACAACACAAACGGCCGGAGCCGGTGGGACATGGGAAGTGGAACATGTTTACATTAGGAAACTGGAAGGGAGAGGATTTGAGTGTCGCAGGGTCCACAGAACACTGGGACGAACACATTTAGCCATGGCGGCCCGCGTTGCCGTTGGCAACATTAGTGTTGTAGCTGCTCGCTTAGCCGGCCCAAGGCCTCCAAAGCCTTCTCGATGAGGGCACGGGCTTTGACGCGCGGCTGTGGGGTCTCCTCGTCGGAGGCCGCATCATCGCTAAATGTGATGAGCTGGCGCTCCACTGCTGCCTCGGCTGAGGGGCGGTTGGCTGGACGGCTGGATTGCGGCCGGCGGTGGCGTGTCAGCCGGTCCGCGATGGCGGAGCGCTGCTCGGGGCGCTTAGCCTGAGTGGGCTGCTGCCGGGGCTGTTGCGGCTTCTTGCCGCCCTTAAGTGCTGCCTTGGGCGCCGGTGTCTTGGCGGCCCTCTCCCCGAAATGCAGCATCGTATGATGCGCTCGACCGCACTTGCTGCAGCGGGCGGTGGAGCTACATCGAGCGGTGGGGTGAGACCGCGCCAGGCAATTTGTACAGTAGCCCTGGGCGCGGGCTACCTGCTGGCGCTGTTCTGGTGCCATTGCCAGGAACGCACGGCAATATCGAATGCCGTGCAGATGGTGGCATAATCGGCATTGCTGAAACCTCTGTTGTCTCCTGGCTGCCCTGCAAAACACAAGAAGAGTGTATCACTACAATGTTCCGATAGTGAGTGGATAGTGTATGAGAAGGAGTATGGAAAAGCAGGGCCATGAGTCGAATTAGTTTTAAGACGCTATTAAGGGGCATAGCTTGACTACTGGCCTTGTCAAGATGCCAGAGTCAGTGCGGATATCCACGACACGGACATGATTGTCGGGACCGCGATGAATCTTATGAATGCGGCCGAGTCGCCATTCATTGGGGGGAAGCAGGCCGTCTTTAATGACGACCATTTCATTCTCTTCCACTTCCCTTTGCGGATGCTTCCACTTATAGCGTTTGTGGAGATCCTTGAGATATTCGTCCTTCCATCGTCGGGCGAATTGATGATGGAGGACTTTGAGTTTTTCCCATCGGTTTATGAGGGATAGCTCGGAGCACTCGGGTTCGGGGGGTGCGGCGATAGGAGCGCCTCGGAGGAAGTGGCCAGGGGTCAGAGACACTAAATCGCTAGGGTCCTGCGATTGAGGAGAGAGTGGACGTGAATTGAGCGTCCCTTCAATTCGAGTAAGAAGAGTCGTAAACTCTTCGTATGTGAATCTATGAGAGCCGGCTACCTTTTTAAGGTGGGTCTTGAAGCTTTTGACCGCCGACTCCCATAGTCCTCCCATGTGAGGAGCATGTGGGGGGATAAATTGCCACTCGACGCCCTGAGGACCGTATCGGTCGAGAATATCTTGGGCGATTTCTCTCGAGAATTTGGCAAAGTCTCTGGCCATGGCACGTTGAGCACCGACGAACGTTTTGCCGTTGTCGGTCATGATTTTGAGAGGTAGCCCTCGTCGACCAGTAAATCGGGCGAATGCTGCGCGGAACGCTTCGGTCGTAAGATCCGAGCAGAGTTCCAAGTGAACGGCCTTCGTGGAGAAGCACACGAACACTGCAACATAACCTTTGAGGTAGGTTGAGCTACGGAGCATGGAAGCTTTGATCTGGAATGGACCAGCAAAGTCGATTCCGGTTGTGGCGAATGGGATTGTAAGTGTGCATCGTTCGGGGGGGAGCGCTGCCATGATTTGTGTTCGCAGCTTTTGCTTGTGGATGACACACGTTTTGCATTGAAAAATGCACTTTTTTATTTGCGGCTTTAGGCGCGGAATGTAATATTCCTGCCGAACCATACGGAGCATGAGTCGTTGGTCCGCATGCAGTAATAGCTTGTGAAGGAAGCGAAGAAGTAAACTGCAGTAGCGGGACTCTGGGGGGAGAATAATGGGGTGTCGTTCATTATACGACAATGCCGCATTGGCGAGTCTGCCATTAACTCGCATCACCTTCTGTTTATCTAGGAAGGGATTGAGCACCAAGAGAGAACTTTTCTTGGATATGGGAAGAGAATGAGCGAGCGCTTGTCGTTCCTGGGGATAATGGGAACTTTGCGCGAGAGTTATAAGGCGATTTTTAACAAATGCCAACTCTGAGTGGGACAACAGTGTTCCGTGTATGGGATTGTGTTGGCGACGGGAGGAGATGCCGTTATTTACAAATCGGAACATGTATGCGATTACTCGCAGGGCTCGAGAGAAGCTGGAGAACCGATCGAGGATGTCGGTCTGCTCTTCGAGAAGGTGGTGGCAGTCAACCGCTCGTTGTTCCGGGATTGGAACTTTGTGAGAGTGACCTTTGGGCCAAGCATCGGAAGCTTGCTGCAACCATTTGGGGCCATTCCACCACAGAGTGTGATCTTTGAGATCTTGCGGCTTGCATCCGCGCGTTCCTAAGTCCGCGGGATTTTCAGCGCTTGGGACATGTCGCCAGGGAGCGTTGTGCACATTTTGACGTATTTCAGTCGTGCGGTTGGCAACATAAGTCTTCCATGTGCAAGGTGGTTTTTCCAACCAAGCAAGGACAATTTCCGAATCGGTCCATAAATGGATTTCCGATTGATCGAACCCGAGGTGAGAGCGGAGGGATTTGATGAGCTGGGAGAGTAAAACTGCTCCGCAAAGCTCTAAGCGAGGTAAGCTTATTGTCTGGAGAGGTGCAACTCTTGTTTTTGCAACAAGGAGATGTGACGAGAGGTAGTCACCATTTGTGCTAGTACGGATGTACAGAGCTGCACAGTATGCCTTTTCGGAGGCATCGCAAAATCCATGGATCTGAACATTTCGATTGGGGGTATAGTGAACCCACCGGGGAATTTCGATAAGTTCTATGGCAGGCAAATTCTCAATGAATTGCTGCCACTTTATGAGTGATCCTGGCTTTATGCACTCATCCCACTCAGTGCCTTCAAGCCAAAGCTCCTGAAGAAGCTTTTTGGCAAGAATCATTATAGGCGAAAGCCATCCTGCGGGATCGAAAAGTTTGGCAACGGAGGAAAGAATTTGCCTTTTCGTAAATGAATTTGCAGGAGTAGTGGGAGAGATGGAGTATGAAAATGAGTCCGATAGGGCATTCCAACGGATGCCAAGAGTCTTAGTGGAACTCGTTGAATCGAACTTGAGGAATTCCGAATCGAATAGGTCGTCTTCGGGAATTTCCTCTAAGAGTTTTGCGTGATTAGCCGTTATCTTTTTAAGAGGGAATCCCCCGGAGTTGAGGGTGGCTATCACTTGAGAAAGGGCTTCCTTAGTTGTGGCAAGATCGTGACCTCCGGAAAGAATGTCGTCGACATACGTTTCCTCGAGAAGTATTTTTGCCGCTAACGGGCTAGATGGCTGAGAATCGTGGGCCAATTGATGGAGCGTTCTGATGGCCAAATATGGCGCACAGTTAACCCCAAATGTCACCGTTTTCAATTTGAAATCTTGAATAGGAGATTCCGGGGATTTGCGAAAGAGTATTCGCTGGAATTCCTGGTGATCATTATGGACCCGAATTTGCCTATACATCTTCTGGACATCGCCATTGAAGACAAAGCGGTAAAGGCGCCATCTGAGAATGAGGGCTGTGAGGTCATTTTGAAGAGTGGGGCCAGTATGCAGAATGTCGTTAAGTGACTGACCAGAACTTGAGGACTTCGAGGCATTGAAAACCACTCGGACTTTGGTAGTCTTCTTTTCGGGGCGGATGACTGCGTGATGAGGCAGATAGTACGAAAAGTACTTGCCATTTTGGATTATCTCACGGGGATTTGTGAGTTCCATATGGTCAAGGGTGAGATATTCCTCTAAGACGTCATCGTAGATGGTCTTGAGGTTTCCCTTTCGGGAGAGATTTCGCTCCATGCTAACGTATTGCTGGAGGGCGTTTGGGCGGGAATTGCCTAACGCTATGGAGTATGGAAATTCTGCCTTAAAGGGGAGTTTTACAGTATATCTACCATCCGATCCACGGGTTGTGGTCTTCTGGTATAACTCTTCGCAATAAGTGTCATCCGAGGAGACAGGTGTCGGGAGTTTGACTTCTTCCTGCTCCCAGAATTGCCTAAGTTGTGAACTAAGTTCCTCATTGGAGACTTCTGCCACGTATGTCGAATAAGCTGACACCGTGTGGGGTACTGGCCCGCTGAGTATCCAACCGAAAATGGTGTTTTGGGCTAATAAGCTGCCACAGATATTTCGGCGGATACCTTCGAGTAAGATCTGGGGAATCAGATCACTGCCAATAACTAAGTCAATCTGCGCTGACTCGAAAGGACTTGGGTCAGCGAGATTTAGCGTGGCAAATTCTTGCCAATTGGGATGGCTAATTGTGAATGGGGGTAGCAATTTCGTCAATTGGGGAAGTACTATTGCTTGCACATTGAGGGTCGTGCTGGAGTTTGGAACTGCCAACGTCAAAAAGCAAATGTGATTGGAATTTTGCACAATTTTTCCGCCCATGCCTGAAATCTCGAAGTGAGATCTTTCAATTGGCAATTTAAGGCGTTTTTGCACCTTCGAGGAAATGAAGGTGCGTTGCGAGCCTTGGTCGATCAACGCTCTAACCTTGAACAATTCTCCTAAGTGGGCAATAGACACCAGTGCCGTAGGCAGAAGGGATTGGGTGCCATTATTGGAATGGAGGGCTTGTACTTGAGGCGTACTTAGCCTTGAAGATGGGCCGGGTTGCGCATCTGAAGTGGGGGAATGAGTTGTGGAGTTATTGTTCGGTTGCTGATGAGCTGTTGCGACCTGAGAAGTGGTCGTCTGAGACCTATTGCGAGGCTGCGGGGCTTGAGAGTTATTGTTGGGGAAATGAAGCAGGGAATGATGCTTCCTTTGGCAGTATACACACGTAAAACTGCTTGTGCAATCCTTTATGGTATGAGTCGTGGCAAGACAATTTTCACATAAGTTGTGCTCTTTGACATATTTCAATCGGCTCTGGGGGCTGAGCTTCTTGAAACTCTGACAAGTTCGAATAGGGTGGTTTGCGTTGCAAAGCTTGCACGCGAAATCTTTTTTCACCTCAGTGTGGAAGAGCTGAGGTCTGTTTTGAGGCCGATTTTGGGGAGTATGAAAATTTGAGGGTTGTGGTTTTGGCTTAGCGGGGCGAATGCTATTGAGCCGTTCCACCACCTCGTACCTGCAGGTCAGGAACTCGTCCATTTGCGACCAAAGAGGCAGGTCCTTACGAGATGTAAGGGATTGTTCCCAGAGAGCTAATGTCTCTTCGGGCAATTTGGTGCAACAAATGTACACAAGCAGCGGATCCCAATTGTCAGTGTCCACGGCCTGGGACCTGAGTACTGATAGACAATTATTTATTGTACTTTGAATCCGCTGCAGCGCTTCGCTATTTTCGGTAGTAGCCGGAGTGATATTTAACAGGGATCGGATTTGGTTGTCAACTAATATGCGCCTGTTTTCGTAACGGGATTTCAGGGCTTCCCATGCGAGTCCGAAGTTTTCATCGCTTAAGGCAAATTGCTTCACAATTGCACCGGCTTTGCCTTGCGTCTTGTATCGGAGGTGATACAATTTTTGGGCTGGAGTGAGCTTGGGGTGGTTTATGTATACTGCCGTAAACATGTCCCGGAAGGACGGCCACTGCTCATAGCCCCCGAAAAATGTTTCGGTATCGCAAGGTGGAACTTGTAAACAAATATTCGGAGTATTTGTTGGTTCTGGGGATCGAACCTGTTCCGTATGCGCAGCGTGCTGAGTGGGTGGAGGCTGGAGCATCTCAATGATGTCCGACATTTGAGCCATGCACACCTCATATTGGTCTGTGCAGGCTTCAATCTTCTGCCGAGCCGACTCCTTGAAACGGTCGGGCTGGCTACTGTCTTCCGCAATGGAGACTGCCTCATATGCATGCATAAGCCTTTCCCATTGGGCTTCCAAATTCTTTTGACGAATTTGGACGAGGGACTTCGTTTGTTCCTCAATGGGGGTCTCAGAAAACTTTGTGCATAATTGCACGAGCCGATCGGACTCGAATATGAATTTAGTAACGCTAGGATCGGTTACTTTGAGTATGAGGGATTTGGAGCGCGTTTTTGGCGGCTCACGTGTGACAGGGTCTGTCAAAAACGAATCCGTTGACACCTTAGGGGGTTGTTTGGAGGCGGTTGGCTCCA
Organism: Melieria crassipennis; assembly: GCA_963668005.1. NCBI lineage: Eukaryota > Metazoa > Arthropoda > Insecta > Diptera > Ulidiidae > Melieria > Melieria crassipennis. The sequence goes on along the minus strand of OY764964.1, from coordinate 6,317,004 downwards.
TCGCGTCTGATTGTTTCTTAGGCGAACGCTCTACCGGCATTGATATTAAAAAAGCGAAGCTTAAGAGATAGAGGGGTCAGGTGTGAAAAATTGAAATTAAATTTCCACCTGAGAATGGGAATAAATGTAAGATTCAAAGTTGGCCGCGTCCGCACGAACGGCTTAAAATTTGATAAAATCGAAAAATTACACGAATGTGCGAAGATTTTTCGATTGAATGGGAAATTGCCTTTAATTTGTTGGCCAACTTTATTAACCGTATGTGGAGCAATACGGAAAAATATTAATACAATTTTTAATTGAAACCGCGGAATCCGAAATATGGAAATTTGTCTAAGTGTATATAATGGAGTAAAATAAAAACAACAAGTGACAATAAATTTTATTTGTGTATGTGAATTTGACTTTATTTTGTTAAGAAGAAAATAAATATGTATGTGTATAAATGTGTATGAATAAGGAAAATAAATATGTATTGTTCTGTGTATATGTGTATGAGTGTATGTCAAAATATATTTTTTAATATAATATTGGTTAATTGTTAGTAAATTTATGAAAAAATTTATTTAATTGTATGAGGGAGAAAAATAAAATTTTGTGTACCGGTGGGTTGTGTTTGTCCCACTGTATGTATATGTAGTGTATGCGCAGTGAACGTGTATGTACAATTGAAAATTTTCGAAAAGTCGAAAATTTTCACTGTACTTGGGACGGGTCTTGTTGTCCCACTGTATGTAGTAATGTGTATGTGTATGTATATATATGTGCACGATTGAAAATTTTCTAAGTTGAAGAAAATTTTCAATGTGCCGTGAAAGTGTACAACTTGTCCCACTGTGCCCGCTTTGTGTTTTCTTGTTTATGTATACAAGTATATATGCACTTGGGCCAAGCAGCTGAGTTGCGTGCTGCCAAGTGCGTGCGGATATAGCACAAAGGGAAATATGGAAATATGTGCAGAAGTGGGCGCGCAGTATGTACACAGCAGCTGGGCTGTCGCTGCTGGTCTTATTTACAAGCGTATAGACAAAGTGCGCAAGGAAAAGTGCGTGAATATGCAGCTGGGCAGTTTGTTGCTAATTTTTTGTGCAAAGCACAAAGAAAAGAGGAGAGATTGGAGTGTGTGCGCACACGGAGAGGCGCGAAAATGGAAATTGGCGCTAATTTTATGCGCAGGGGAAATGAGCAAAATGTAAACTGGGCAGTAGCGGAACTGCTTTTTGCGGGAATTTTGATCCAGTTGAATATTGTATATATGTACAATATTCAACGGCAAATAATTGGATATGTGGTTATGTATATATGTATGTATTAAACCGCAATTTAATAATTGGCAGGTTAGTATTTGGTAAATTTAAATTTTTATTTACAAATTTTTGTTATTTGTGCAATATATGTATGTGTATGTGGATAGTTTTTTTGTAAATGTTTTGTAATGTGTAAAATACGTGTTAGAGTATGTGTTAATTGATTTTAACTAAATTTGTATGGGCTTATCTTGTTGGGCCCAGTGCCCGAGAATGGGGATTTCCTTTATGTTTTGTTGTTGATGTCCGTCCAACGTTGTGTTGTTCCGCTGCTATTGTCTGCCCTTTTGCTTTGGATGTCGCTTCTCTTTTCGTCTGCGTTGTGTGTGCGTTGTTGTTGTTCCTCGTTTGGTGATTGTTCTGCACTGCACTGCACTGTGTGTTCTATGTAGTAATTTGCACTGCACTCATTATTTTTTGGTTGTTGTATGCTGTTCACTCTTGTGTTTTGTGTAGTTTAGTTTTAATTTGTTACTGTCTTCACTGTTTGTAATTTGTTGTTGTTTGTTGTTCACTGGATTTGTCCACTATGTTGTAATTTGTCACTGTTTTAATGTTTTGTGTCACTGTTGTGTCACTTGTTTGCTATGTGTTTAATGTTCTTTCGCGGGTTCGCGGTGGCTCGAAGGACCATGAATAAGAGCCTCTGAGCCGTCGGCGGATCGAGCGGTGCAAGAAATGAAAGGCGCGGGATTGCGGTTTGGATGCGTTTTATTATGTGGTTAAAACACGAATGACAATAAGTAAAAACGTTGGACAACACAAACGGCCGGAGCCGGTGGGACATGGGAAGTGGAACATGTTTACATTAGGAAACTGGAAGGGAGAGGATTTGAGTGTCGCAGGGTCCACAGAACACTGGGACGAACACATTTAGCCAACGAGTTTTTTAGCTGCTATGATTTTTTAAAAATGTTAATTTTGAAAAAGGTCAACGCAGTTATGAAATAAGCCACTATATCACATTACCCGACCATATCACATTACCCGAACTTACTCTACATCTGGGACCAACCTGAGAGCAGCGGGAGCCCACTTTATAAAAACGATGATTTTGTATGGGAGTCTCATTAAGGGTTGAAGATAGGGGGTAGGTATGTTCGAAAGAAATATTCAGGATGAAAAATTAGTGGGGGTCAGTCATAGATTTTAACCCTCTAAGACAAGGGTGAGCAACCTTTTTAATCAACGGGCCAATTTAAATTGTAAAATGTTTTGGCGTGCCGGACATAAAGTATCACTTACACAGAGCAACAAAATCTACATTATTATTTTTTTTCTGAAATCAAACCATACTTTTCTAAAGGATTTTTGGACGCTGATCACAACTGCGTACTTAGTTTTTTGATTGTTTGAGCGGCTTAGGAAATATTGATGGTTTTCCTTGGAGGGCGTTTTACATGTTTTTTGACCATTACATGCATGTAGCTCCTACAAACCTGAAGTCTTAAATGCAATTTTTTTATCATAGATTAACAATACCCTAACTATGTATTTAAAATTTTAAACATTAAAATCGGTTCAAATTTGCAAGAGTTATTCATTTGCAAAGTCAAATTTTCAGTTACTTTGCAAGATTGCGGATACACAAAAGAATGTTGCTTACAAAAAATATATATTACCATACAGTGAAAGAAGAATATTGGGGCTTTCAATTAAAAAAGAAATTGTTGAAATACGATGTTTGTAATAGAAAATGTGTACAAATATGTAAGTTCTCCATTCATAAATTCAGCAACAAAAGCAAGGATTTACTTTTGAGCTATAATATCGGAGCACACTTTTAGGCAGCAGTATAAAAATGCTCACATTCAACAAATGCCTTCAATTCATAAAATTTTCAGCTTTCGAATTTTGAATTTTTTGTCCCTAAAAATATGTCGCAATGAAATATGGAAAAACAGCAAGTAGTTTGCTAAGTGTGTGTGGTTGAAATTTTTAATTGTGTGATGCAACTCTTTTTAGAATAGCTCCTACAGTAATGAACCAATTCAAATTTTGTTAATGCCCTTGAAAAGACAAATATTGACGCTTGCGAAAATACTTTAGATACTTTCGTCAATGACGCGAAGAGCATTAGAAGATTTCAATACAAACACGTGTTCAGAAGGTGAAGTCGCAGTTACACTCTAATGAGTATAGGCCGAGAATGGCACATGCGATAAACAAATTCTGTTCTATAAGTTTAAGTTACAGCCTTCCACTATACATTACACACTTACTCCTAATTGAAAATTGCAACCCCGAATTTAAATGAATTTTTATAAAAAATTCGCGAAAATTGAACTTTGAAGAGCCATAACCGTGTTAACCCTTGACCAATCGAAATCGACTATGGTCGACTATAGCTTGAGGATTCGTTATTGTGTCATAAAAAAATTATCGTGTTTTTCAACATATTATAAATGCAATAAAAATTCAAAGATGAAAAATCGTGAAAAACACATCCTAGCAAAAACCACCAATAACTTACAAACCGCTCAAACAATCAAAAAACTAAGTACGCAGTTGTGATCAGCGTCCAAAAATCCTTTAGAAAAGGTTTACTAGAACTCGGAAAAATTTTGGCTGTTGCTCAGTGTTATTAATAATTTACAAAACTTTATTTATAATAAACATTAGAACAAAATCGATAAAATAAATTCAATTTTAGAAATGCTTGGCGGGCCGCATAGACGGGTTTAACGGGCCGCGTGTTGCTCATCGCTGCTCTAAGAGATACTTCTGAGCAGCTGTGGTGCAATTTATCGAGATTTTATTTTTTTTTGTTCGACGTTACAAATTCTGCGCTTGGACTTCTGCGCCTGCTGTCAGCCAGCATGGTATCCGGGAATAATATGGCAACGCTAATTTCAGTGCCGATACTTGTGCACTTCATCAACGTAACGCTAGTTGAGGCAGCATAGGTCAAGGCTGTGCCCTTGAAACAAACAGTGAGCCAAGAAGGCAGGCGAGGTGTCCCTCTGCAACTCTCATTGACAAAGTTTTGCACCAAATTAACTCGCTGAGTTTCTGCTGCGCATATGGCGCACATCGAGCTGGAACTCAGCAAGGGGCGCATTAAATTGCTTTTGCCATGTGAACGCGCGGTGCGTTAGTAGAAATGTTGCCGCAGTTGGGCTGCTTTGTGCCACATGTCACACCGGGCGTCTGTGTGTGGCCGAGGAAATTTGTATTTGGTCCGCGCCAAATTCACCGAATCGCATTTGATATCAAAGAGTTCGAGAGATCGATATTTGCTTAAAAAGAAGCAATACTAGTTGTTCACCTTGAACTCTAAAATGTGCAGGTTATCGCTTAAGCCACGCTAAACAATCAACATGGTTGCGTGTGGCTTTGTAGGTGAATTAAAAAACAAAAATAAATTTAAAATTTTTAGAGTGGTTTATAAAGGGGTTAGAGCGAGTTACGTCATCATCGCAACCAAACCCCAATGGTAGTAGTTACTTCATATATTCTATATAAATAACTTAAATGTACAAATAACTATATAATTAAGTGAAGTTCATTTTTGGATATTTCCGAATTTTTGAATGCTAACGAACTCAAGCTTCATTCTGCTTTGTATAGATTTACTTTCGTCGCTTCACTTTTGCCGACCAACATATTTGCGAATGTCAACGAACTTACCAATCGTATGATACTGAATTACAACAAGTTTAACTTTATTTTCTTTGCTTCACTTTTGTCGATCAACACTTTGTTGCAAATGTCAATAAACTATAAATATTAAATTACACGAATTCAACTTATCGTTGAATATCATTTTACTTCGCTTAACTTTATTTCATACACAATGAACTCAACCGATCGCTGAGATGCACTTTTGTTTTTGCTTACCATGATAAATAAAAACGATTTCGTTTTTGACTACGCAAACATTTTGTTAAATTGAAGACTAAGTCAAAAATTATGTACATAGCTTTAAGCGAATTGAATTGACAAATAAAGATTCAGAATTGAGTTAAACCTTAACCGAAACTGGCGCAGTCGCGGAACAATATTCTGAAGAATATTGCATTAATCGCTCAAAAGTAGTGAGAAAGAATTAGTGAAGGAAGAAGATATAAATCGTTTCCAATTAATCTGCTGATAATATTTACTAAGTGAAGAAAAACTGCGAGTAGTGAGAAAAATTATTGAAGGAATAAGATATAAATGCTTTCCAACTAATCTGCTGATAACATTTACTAAGCGAAGTAAAACTGCGAGTACACAGTGATGCTATAATAATTTACAACATAGCGTTGATGCCAAAGGAAAAACCTAATCACGCAAAAGAACGATTCGAAATATACAGCACTATGGCAACTGAGCAGCCAGCTGGAGCACCACCTACTGTAAACAACGTATTGCTACCACAACGGAGCTTCTTGACCACCGAACTCTTAATGAAGGATGCACAGCGAATACATGAATTTAGAGGAGATGGCGAATACGCACTGTCATCATTTCTCAGGGAAGTTGATACGATCCTGCCTCTTATAACGGACGCTAATGCAAGGAGTTACATCTTCACCAGGATCATAATTAATAAAATTCAAGGGGAGCACTCGACGTAATAAGGACGCTAGCGGCGGGAGCAACATGGGCAAACATCAAAGAAGCTCTGATACAAAATTTTGGAATACAAGAAACGTACCATGCACTGTACCAACGAGCATTTTCAGCGAAAAATTATAGCGTAAGAAATTATTTTAATTATTTAAAAAATATTTTAACGCAATTAAACGAGAAGTATGAATATGATGTTGCTAAGCCACAAGAATTTAGTCCAGTTAATAATGAGAGAGTCATACTTAAAACTTTCTTAAATAAAATAGATGTAAATTTAGCTTCAATCATTATAAATAGAAATATAAGTAATCTAAGAAAAGCCTTTTATTTACTTGACTCCAGTGGCTTAATTAGAGATGAAAAAGTGAATAAAACAAAACCTTTTAATCAAAGTGTAGGACAGAATAATTCAGGATATCAGAATCAAAATATAAGACAGAATAATTCAGGATATCAGAATCAAAATATAAGACAGAATAATTCAGGATATAACAATCAAAACGTAAGACAAAGTAATTCGGGGAATTTTAGCCAAAATCAAAGATATTTCTACCGTAACGATAGATCAAATAATTCTGGGCAGTCCTATCAGAATAGCGGTGAACCAATGGAGGTCGACCATGTCGAACAGGACGTAAATTTTCATTTAATGCCTCACAAACATACTTACCAATAATAGTTCTTTCAATAGGTGATGAGAAAATAAAATGTTTGATAGATACGGGTTCATCAACATCTTTGCTCGACGAAACAAAATCGTAATAAAGAAATATTTATTAATTCTCATGACTTAAGGCATAACCTAACGGATATTTTAAGACGACACATCAAACCAGGGAAAATAGGTATATTTACAGAACTCCCAGACAGCGAATATAATTTCTTACAGAATAATATAATTGAAATGTATAACGGCATAACAAGTATGAAATTGGTTAGGTGTTCATATCATGCAAAAGATATCGAAAACGAAGATGAGGTATTTAAACAAATAAAACAATACCATAAATACGAAACAGGACATACTGGTATTAATGAAAATTATGAAGGATTAAAGAAATGCATTTATTTCCCTAAACTTAAAATTCTAATCCAAAAATATATAAACAATTGCGATACTTGCAATCGCGTCAAATATGATAGAAATCCAATAAGAAAAAAGTTTTACTTACCCGAAACCCCACGAGATACTGGAGAAATTGTACATATGGATATTTACACTAATTCTAAGGCAAATTTCCTAACACTAATAGACAGATTCTCAAAGTTTTCAACAGCTTATTATTTAGAAGACAGAAATAACCAGACAATTATAGAAAAATTACGACATTTTAAATCTCAGAATGGACATTTTAAGAAGTTAATAACGGATAACGAATTTCGCAGTGTTAATATAAAAGATTATCTACGAGGTAAGAAAACAGAAATTCATCTAGCAAAATCAAACAACCATACTGGAAATTCAGACATAGAGAGACTTCATAATACCTTAGGCGAAAGAATTAGAACACTAGGAATCGAACAAAGAGAACTCGGTATTAAAGAAAAAGTCGCAAAAGCAATAGAATGGTATAATAATAGTTACCACTCAACAACAAAAGAAAAACCGATTAATATTCACCAAGGAAAATGCAACAAAAATAATATACACGATCGAATTTGTAAAGAAAAACAAAGATATATTAATAAACGTAATGCTGACAGGGAAGAATATGTAGAAGAAAGAGACGAGGGTTATGTTAGAAATTATAAGGCATTAAGACATAAGGAAGAACCAAAATTCAAAAAATTAGGATTATTAAACGTTCATACATCCAATATTAAAAGACCAACTAAATTTTCAGGGCAATTGGATCCTCAAGCTATTACTGATAATAACAACCTGGAACATAGCGATGGGGCAAGTAACGGTTGAAAAGATTGAAAATAACCAAGGTTATATAGAAATTGAAACAGGTGACGTCGACATCGTCTACAGCTTTATGACGATACTTCATATTGTAGACCCATTGGAAATCTCTAACATCCTAGACGAACTTAAATTAAATATACAAAAGGCAAATTTATCAACAAATAAAGAAACTTTAAACATCCAAATACAACTCATAAAAAACAAAATTAAAACACTTACTTCACATAGACAAAAGAGAGGGTTAATAAATCTGGTCGGGAAGGTGCAGAAATGGCTCTTTGGTACCATGAATGACGATGACCGACAAGATATAGAAGATCATCTCAATGTTATCGATAAAAACAATCACCATGCAATTGATAATTTAAATAAACAAATTCACATAAACCCAAACTTCAATGAAACATTCCAAAAACTAAAAGAAATAATTAGACATGACAGGGAACTTATAACCGGGAAAATTAATTCTATTGTAACTGTAACTAAACAAATTCAGGATCAAATTTATATTTAGACTTTGCTCTCAAATTAAAAATACTACAAGATAATATTGAACATATCCAAGATAGTATAGCTGCTAGCGAATTAGGTATACTTCACAGTAGCATGATAACAGACGAAGAAATTATTACATACCAGATTGATGCCCAAAAATTACAAAAAGTTAAATTGGGGTCACTTATAGATTCTAATAATAATATAATTTTTGCGATAAAAATTCCACAGGAAATACTAACACTAAAAGAAACTCGACTTTTGCCGCTGGGAGATAGTGAAAATTTTGAATTAATGTTTGATTCCGAAAAAGTAATTAAATACAATAATGAAACTTATGAATATAATACCCAAAGCGATTTACAACACCTTAAAATTTGTAAAAATTGTTTAATGAAAAAAAATTGCATGAAAATATTTAATAATGCGACAGAAATTGTGGTTATAAAATCAGGCACTATATTTGTAAAAAATATTTATAACAAAACAATACAAAATGATTGTAATTCAAAAGAAACTGTACTAAATGGAAATTATTTAATTCACTTCACGAATTGCTCAATTGTAATTGATAATAAAAAATTTACCCATAAGGAAAAAAGTCTAAGACACAGTATAATACTGCCAAGCAATGTTGAAAATATAAAAGATATTAACAAAAAACTACTTTTTGATGACATTATACTTAACCAAATGGAAAACATTGATTTTATAAAAGAAATAGAATATAACAAAAAACAAAACTATGTAAACATAACCATATATATTATATCCATAACAATTATAAGTATTTTACTTATTCTACTTTGTATCAAGCACAAACAAATTAAATTGAATGTAACTAATATACCGACTCAGGAGAGTCTCCAATTCAAGGTGGGCGATTTACGTCATCGTCACAACCAAACCCCAATGGTAGTAGTTACTTCATATATTCTATATAAATAACTTAAATGTGCAAATAACTATATAATTAAGTGAAGTTCATTTTTGGATATTTCCGAATTTTTGAATGCTAACGAACTCAATTTATTGCTGAGCTTCATTCTGCTTTGTATAGATTTACTTTCGTCGCTTCACTTTTGCCGACCAACATATTTACGAATGTCAACGAACTTACCAATCGTATGATACTGAATTACAACAAGTTTAACTTTATTTTCTTTGCTTCACTTTTGTCGATCAACACTTTGTTGCAAATGTCAATAAACTATAAATATTAAAATACACGAACTCAACTTATCGTTGAATATCATTTTACTTCGCTTAACTTTATTTCATACACAATGAACTCAACCGATCGCTGAGGTGCATTTTTGTTTTTGCTTACCATGATAAATAAAAACGATTTGTTTTTTGACTACGCAAACATTTTGTTGAATTGAAGACTAAGTCAAAAATTATGTACATAGCTTTAAGCGAATTGAATTGACAAATAAAGATTCAGAATTGAGTTAAACCTTAACCGAAACTCGCGTGCCGCATCCAGTTCCAGCACATTAAACTTCATAAACTTAATGCAAACTAAGCAGCTTTATAGATTAGTTGAAAAATGAAAGTGAAAAATATTTAAAGGATTACATAGAGCAACAAAATCGACATTATTTTTTTTTTCTGAAATCAAACCATACTTTTCTAAAGGATTTTTGGACGTTGATCACAACTGCGTACTTAGTTTTTTGATTGTTTGAGCGGCTTAGGAAATATTGATGGTTTTCCTAGGAGGGCGTTTTACATGTTTTTTGACCATTACATGCATGTAGCTCCTACAAATCTGAAGTCTTGAATGCCATTTTTTTATCATAGATTAACAATACTCTAACTATGTATTTAAAATTTAAAACATTAAAATCGGTTCAACTTTGCAAGAGTTATTCATTTGCAAAGTCAAATTTTCAGTTACTTTGCAAGATTGCGGATGCACAAAAGAATTTTGCTTCCAAAAAATATATATTGCCATTTAGTGAAAGAAGAATGTTGGGGCTTTTAATTAACCCTTGTGTGCGCACCCAGGTCTGGCCAGACCATATTGAAGTTTGGGTCCACTTTTAGTAAGGTTGTAGTAAAGCTATCGGGTTCATATTTCATGATATCCTCAACTGATCCTTTCTAAGCACAAAAACCAATACATGAACAAAATTTTTACAAAAACAAGGCGAGAATCGTGCAAAACGTATTTATACCCCTTAGTTGAACCACCCATGGTCTGGCCAGACCATGGTGTATTTTCATACAAATTTGCCAGTTATTTTCAACTTTTTTGTTATTTTCGACGTAATTATTGTCAGAGTTGTTTCTAAATATTTTTTTTCGTTTGTTCTTTATCCAGTCCCCTACGGAGCATAGGGCTTCAACTAGACTTTTCCATCTGACCCGATTTGGAGCCCTTTTTCCGTGCCATTCCGTTAATTGTGACATAAGTTAGTTGGCGCAAAATTTGCGTGGTCGAAGTGATTTTCATTCACTTTGGCCTTTACTTTCTTTTGGGTTAGTAAATTATAATTTTTGTTGGAAAAGAATGTGTGAACATAGTTAAAATTAATATTTATCCATTGTATTTGTGGTTATATCCGTGTTTTTGGTGTCAATTCAATTACATTTCTGAAGCGAAGGAAGTATTTGTGCTCTTGTCGTGTCTGATTTTTTATCAATTGGATTGTATGTTTTCTGTGACAGAGATGGGAGGAAGCAAATGCTATTTTGAGGATAAGGTACATTATTTTTGAACTTCAATGCTGGAGTTAAATCAGTGAGGACGATTTCTCTAAAAAATAGTCTAAGCAGTAGCGAAAACCAATGCTTTGGAGCAACAGAATTAAGATATTTATTTATTTATTTATTCTGCCTAAGTCATTAATTAAATAGTTTGAATAATCTCAACTTAAATGTTGAATACTTATCACTAAAGTTTTACTCGGAAGCATCCAAATTGCACAGGCAAATAATTCTCGCAATTGGCTCATTGAATGAATACGTAGTTCTGTGGGATGATTTAATGAACCATCTGCACTTTCTAAAGTTTGTGGAGGATTCGTTTGCTGCTGGAGGTAATAATAACGGTACTGCAAATTATATTTTGGACCCTGAACCAACCGAAGCTTCGATGCTGATGGAAAATATGATATTTCAACGTGACGAAGGCGATATCCGACCAGTTCAGCATGAACAATTACATGTTGAGCATATTATGCTTAAACGGAATGATTTTGTTTCTTGGACAGATGGAACTAAGTGGCCAATAGAAGATCTTTTTTGTTATTTATAGCCTTTTCTTATTTATTCCCAGTGTTCTGTATTAATGAGCTACCTTTTCGACTTCAAAGCATAATTGCCAGAAATAATAATAGATATATCTTAAAACACGATTTTTATGTGTCCAATGTAAAATCTCAATGTGTTTGAGTCTGCATTATATCATTAGTCTGCATTGTATCGTTGCAACCACTGCATTCAAGCAGTTGAAGCATAACCATAAACGACGAATTTTACGTTTTTAAATTTTTTTATTTTTTTTTCTTACTGTCGTATATTTTTAATTTCAAAAAGTATTTATGGAAGTTGAAATTCGGCATGTATTTTATAAATGAAGTATATTTTTACCTTTTACCTAAATAAGAAGTAAGCAAGCGAGAGAAATTATTGGGTTCACACTTACTATTTTTTTTTTAAAGGCTTACACACACAAACATACACATACAAACACTCATACATACTCAGATATATATAAACTCATTAACAAAAATATAAAAAAATTATATTAACTAGCACTATCCTCGAATATCCTCTTTTTTGCACTATGGTCTGGTGGGTGCGCACACAAGGGTTAAAAAATAAATTTTTGAAATACGATGTTTGTAATAGAAAATGTGTACAAATATGTAAGTTCTCCATTCATAAATTCAGCAACAAAAGCAAGGATTTACTTTTGAGCTATAATATCGGAGCACAATTTTAGGCAGCAGTATGAAAATTCTCACATTCATCAAATGCCCTTAATTCATAAAATTTTCAGCTTTCGTATTTTGATTTTTTTGCACCCTAAAAATATGTCGCAATGAAATATGGAAAACAGCAAGTAGTTTGCTAAGTGTGTGTGGTTGAAATTTTTACTTGTGTGATGCAACTCTTTTTAGAATAGCTCCTACAGTAATGAACCAATTCAAATTTTGTTAATGCCCTTGAAAAGACAAATATTGACGCTTGCGAAAATGCTTTAGATACTTTCGTCAATGACGCGAAGAGCATTAGAAGATTTCAATACAAACACGTGTCCAAAAGGTGAAGTCGCATTTACACTCTAATGAGTATAGGCCGAGAATGGCACATGCAACACAAAAATCTGTTCTATAAGTTTAAGTTACAAACTTACACTATACATTGCACACTAACTCCTAGTTGAAAATTGCAACCCCGAATTTAAATGAATTTTTATAAAAAATTCGCGAAAATTAAACTTTGAAGAGCCATAACCGTGTTAATCCTTGACCAATCGAAATCGACTATGGTCAAAATTATAGCTTGAGGATTCATTATTGTGTCATAAAAAAATTATCGTGTTTTTCAACATATTATAAATGCAATAAAAATTCAAAGATGAAAAATCGTGGAAAACACCTCCTAGCAAAAACCACCAATAACTTACAAACGGCTCAAACAATCAAAAAACTAAGTACGCAGTTGTGATCAGCGTCCAAAAATCCTTTAGTAAAGGTTTACTAGAACTCGGAAAAATTTTGGCTGTTGCTCAGTGTTATTAAAGTGGCTCATAAGAGATTAAGGATGTATTTTACATCCACTTACCGCCCATGAAAACCCATCAACTCTCCGATTTTTGTGGCCGGTAAAATACTGTTTGCATTACGTAAATTACGCCTATATGGCAACCCTATATAAAGGTTTGCAGACCATGAAACCTCTCACTGCAAGCGTTAAAGAGCTATCGAGTGACATACGGGCAGGTAGACGTGGGGATCGACGTGAGGATATTATAAAATCGTTTCTACTGCTCTTTATTTGTACAATTTGTAAATTTGAAGGCCCACTTAGTGATAGTGATGTATATGGCCGCAAAATTAAAGGCCTTCCAAGCCCCAATCGCTGCTCGATCTGCTAGCCAGAGACTTGCAGCTCCCGCGCTTCTGTCTACCTTTGACCTCCTTGCAGTGCAGCGCAACGTATGTACGCCGTGCCCTTGCATACAGGTTTTTATGTGGCCGCTCAGCGGTGCCAGGTGTTGGCCGTGCCCGCAGCCATTAGACATTGCGACCAGAAAGAAGGGTACTCATACGCCACCGCGGCTCGGGTGGCGTACCGCATAACCGTTAAGCGGTCTAAAATTGACATTTATGCTAAACGCAGTAGCGTGTAGCATTCAAGTTGTGAAAGCGTGTGAATGAGGGGCACGTGGGGGCCCCTGTCTCTTCCGTTCTCTCCCCCGGTCAACGAGCACTACGTTCGCCCGTTCGCCGCGGCCGCTTTGTTTTTGCTTTCATGTCGTCTAATGCACTTACAAAGTTCGTGTAAAAACAAACAGCTGCTTGGGTGCTATACGCGCGTACACATAAATACGTCCACCCACCGTAGACTGGAGCACACGTTTGCCAGCTTAATCAAAAAGGCATGTGCACTTGAAAAGTCAAAGCAATAACAAAAACGCTACCAACAAAATGGCAATAATCTTACCAGTGTCTATGCATATGTGCACATGTGTACTTAAGTAGCAGCGAGGGAGTGAGTGCGTGAGTGAATGACTGAGTGTTGTTGTATGCGCTCGACTGCTCAACTGAAGTGGTTTACTTTGGAGCGGAGGCTTTGAATGTGTGTGTGTGCTCCGTTTGATTTATCATACACTTGCCGAAAGCAGCCTTTGCCAATTGCTGGCTGCCTGCCTACGTACGAATGTGGCTAGGCCAATGCGCCGAGGAATAGCCAACCCCCCACCCTCAAGACACTAGAAAACTTTTTTGTTAAAAAACTTTCCTTCGAATTTCCAATAATTTTATAAAAATCCGCTTGGTGAAACTTGTGCTCTGCTCTCTTGTGACAGTACGTTTTGTTGGTAACTGGACAGAGCAGTCTAAGCCTACGCAGGCAACACAGTTCAGCCACAGATAACTCATCATATAGATGTCCACTCTCATACGACGAAAACGGCACCAAAATTTCAAGCTCTGAAATGCAGCTTTTTTCCACAAAGCTATTTTACGCACACAGCTGCATGTGCTCATCCAGAACTTTTGTCGGATTGAATTAATTTGGAATTTCTTTTCTTGCTTGTAATATTCTTTTTTGCAACATACATTTATGATTTTAGCTACACCGATCACATACTGTGTTTGGTGTAACAGGTAGACAGCACGTCAGGTATTTGTAACTTTTTTTTCGTCGTAAATTTCGCCTCGGGTTCGAAGCTGGGCGAGGAGCAAAATTTTTCTTAACATTTAACGCTTAATTTACAAACATTTTTAATCGCTTAATTTAAAAACATTGATATAAAAAAATCGGCTCTAACAATATTTCAGCGCACAAATTGTTCTTGTGTATGATCAACGAATATGAAGTCTTTATTTTCTTTGGTATGATACATACTAAAGAGCGGCGCAAGCACTATAAAAATGACTTGCAAGCCATCGCTGTGCTTTCAAATACTGTTGCTCTTCTTCACTTTCACTACAAAACAAGCACTGCAGTGAAGAAAGCTTTTGATATTCATACGAATACTGTACGAAACGACAATAGAACTTCAAGCACCTTGAAGTATAGAACAACACTGAAGTAGAAGAATACTGCAGTGGAACAACACGGAAGTAGAACAACACTGAAGTAGAACAACACTGAAGTGAAGCACTGAAGTAGAACATTTTCAAGCATACGGTGTTTTGTTTTGCACGATCGGAGTAGCTGATGTTTGTTTTTGGTATTTTGTATGGAATCAGGGCTGCATTTCAAGCATTACAACAAGATTAATGTAAAAAACGCAGGTTTCAAACATGTTTTTCGATATTTATTTATGTTTGTTTCACTCGGTGTGAAGTAGAAGTTCATGTTTCACTCGCTGTGAAGTAGAAGTTCTGCTTCACTCGGTGTGAAGTAGAAGTTCTACTTCACTCGGTGTGCTTGCTATGATTTACCGTTACTTAAACTCATTATCGCTTTCTGTTTTGATGTTTTGCTTCACAAAGGTCAATTTCAAGCAGCACGATGACAAGTTCACGATGAATATTTTGTCTCATATGGGCCAAATTTCATGCGAATGTATTGGTAAATTGAAAAAATGTTGTGAATGGAGTGGAGTTTCGGTCAGCCACGTCTTGTAGGGTTCATATTCTTTGGTTGAAGTCAGTGGCGCAGGCAGGACTTCTTTTTGTAGGGAAATTTCACTACTAATTTTTGTATTTGAGGGGGTTTGAATCCCCAAACGTTCCCGTCCCGTGTGCGCTACTGATTAAAACAATCAACCACCAAAAAAATCAACACAAGAGCACATAGAGATCACACGCATATTCATATCTCTGCCGACTGCAAGCAGAGAGAGTTGCTTGCGTGGCTTCATCGTTGCGCAGAGAGTTGCTTGCGTGGATTCATCGTTGCTCTCCGGATGTGGCGCTGCTGTAAAAACTACTCTCACGTGGCTTTATTGAAAAAGCCACGGCAACTTTTTGAACCGCCACTGATTTGTATGAACGTAAGACATCTTATAGTTTAAGCCTAGGCGTATACGAAGACGCAGGCCGCGCAACACAGCACAAGGCACGTTAGCGTGCAAAAATTGAAAAACTAACCATCATCGGTCTCCTCTCCTTTTGATCTTTAACATTGAATAAAATAAAAACGGTTCAGCGGAATGACCTTGTATTTTGCAAAGTAGAATTATTTTGCCTGAACAGCCAAAAAAAACCCGTTTTTGAATTTGTACCCTTACTGTATTTCCCTGTGCAGTTATAGTTACGAATCGGTCCCTGTGTATGTGCGCACATACACATAAGCAGGTACCTGAAATTGCCGCTTATTTTTGTGTGTGGATTTATAGCAGGCTCTTCCCTGCAAGACAGGTACCGGTTAGATTACCAGTCATCTAACTGGTAGTACTGTGAAAGTTTCAGTCACCGCTTGTTCTGGAGTTTCTATCACTTTCTTAAGGGCGATGGGAAAAAAATGACGGAAACTCATGTATACATGTGATCTTCTATCCCATTCTCACACATTTGTTTGCCAACATATTTCAGACATACGCTTATCTCGCTCACCCTCGTTAGCAGTACTGGGTATATTACCGATAAAATACCCGAAAGTTTTCCCAAATGAGTAACGTAAGTATCGGTTATAGGTAACATATAAACCAGTCACTCTCGTTAGCACTACTGGGTATATAACCGGTAAAATACCCGAAAGTTTTCCTAAAACAGTAACGTAAATATCGGTTATAGGTAACATATAAACCAGTCACCTCTACCAAATATTTTAGCCACTGCTTTCGGTTAAAGAACCGGTGCCGTTACCAATAAAATAACTAAATGATTTGTAATTAATTCAAAAAATGCTTTATTATAATAATATTTTGCCGAATTTTTACATTTACATTTTTTTTTTGCTTTACCCGATTGTGGCAGCGCTCTACCACCTTTTTCATCCGCTTCTCAAACGCCATTTGACCGTGGGCCTTGAATGCATCTAAAAGAGAGAACACAAATTATGTTTTATCACTATGTATAACTATTTGTAAGAAAAACGTTTGCAGACAATGGTAATAATGTCACTCCTACCTTGTGCAAAGTTTTTAATAAATCATCGAGAGCACTTTGACTGATTTTGTGGCGAATTGCCCATGACATAACCTCAAAACATTTGTCCTGGACAATGTGTTCGCCCCCATCAGCAAAATGCTCGGTGCTAGCCTCTTTCTATATATATAAAATAATTAACACGATTATACTTATCTTTTATAATTTTGTGGTTTCTCCTTGTTGGTTTTTCCAAATATGTTGGCAGCGTCGTTTACAGCAGCTTCACGTTTTACAAAAATTCACAAAATTCACAAATCTGACATTTTCATGATGACAGGTGACTGTGACGTATATATTTGTTTCACTCTCACAAATGGAAGAATGAATTAAATTGAAATGTAAAGACGTTCTTTCACTCTTGCGAGTAGTCAATGCCCGAAATTGAAATGCGCGCGTAACGGTAATGTTGTCATCATGTGGGGAACTTTTTCACATGATGCCCATTGCGAGTGATAGTACTATTAGAAAGCAACTGTCAATGTATTAGTGAAGACAAAAAATATATGCATGTGTTGGAGTTTCCGTCACCTCCGTCTTGCAGGGTTATTTTTTTGTTTTATGAAATTCAGTTTTTTCTGGAACACACATAAGTGAAGTTTGTTTGCGCATTTATTTGAATTTTGGTTGTGTTTCGAAGTATTTGATAAAAAATGGATAGAGTTTTACGTGAAAGAAGGCAGCGAGATGAACTAGAAATGGATTTTGATTTGGAAACCGAAGCGGGCGAATCTCCGTGCAATAGTGACGATGATTTTGCATTATCAGACGAGGAGAATGTTAAAAGTGAAGTTAGCGTGCATTCGGATGAAGACGACATTGAGCCACTTGAGCAAAATTTAGCACAAGAAAATGCAGCAAATCCTGAAAAGAAATATTTTTCAAAAAATAAGAAAATTGAATATTTATCGCAACCATTTGAAATGAATCGAAGAAATTCATTTCGACGTGCAGAAAATTTCACTTCAGGTAAGAACCTACCCTCTTTGTTATGGGTTCATGTTCATTATATGTTTCATTTTTGTTATAATTCAGGTCCAAAAGCATTAGCAGCTGCTAATATAGTTGATGTTTCGTCTGCATTTCACATGTTCCTTCGACCGGTTGCGAATATTATTTTGAACATGACGAATTTATATGGTGTGCGAAAGTACAAAGACGAATGAGAAAACATTCATTTGGACACTCTGCACGCATACTTTGGATTGTTGCTGCTTTCTGGTGTGTATCGGTCATACGGTGAATGTGTCACTAAACTGTGGAATGAAGAAACTGTTCGGGCAATATTTAGAGCAACAATGTCTTTGAAAATGTTCAAGCGTATCCATGGTTGCATTCGATTTGATGACCGCGAACAACGTATGGCCAAAGACAATTAAAGTATAAGATGTTTTACGCTCATACAATCGAATGGCATAGGGCAAGCTCGAATTTGCAATATTTTCATTATCAAGAGGAAGCAAGCGTCGGCACAGTGAGAGCGTAATAATATTAACGCTCTCTATTTTGCTCACACAAAGCACAACGGCTTCGATCGCTGCTAAACAAAATTGTGTGCACAGTGCAGTGAGCACAGTGCAAGGCAGTGCAGTGAGAGCGAAATAAAATTGACGCTCTCTGTTTTGCTCACACAAAGCACAACGGTTTCGATCGCTGCCAAGTAAAGCAAAATTGTGTGCGCTCACTTCACACGCATTGAAATCAGTGGCGCAGACAGGATTTCATTTTGGAGGGATATTTCACTACTAATTCTTGTATTTGAGGGGGTTTGAACCCCTAAATCTTCCCGCCCCGTGCGCGCTACTGATTGAAACAATCAACTACCAAAAAATCAACACAAGAACACATAGAGATCACATGCATATTCATATCTCTTCTGACTGCAAGCAGAGAGAGTTGCTTGCGTGGCTGCATCTTTGCTCTCCGGATGTGGCTCTGCTGTAAAAACCACTCTCACGTGGCTTTATTGAAAAAGCCACGGCAAATTTTTGAAGCGCCACTGATTTGTATGGACGTGAGACATCTTATAGTTTAATTGTCTTTGGTATGGCCAACACTGCATCTACAAGTACTTCTGTTCGTGACAAATTGGCACCGATTCGAAATGTATACGATAAATGGAATCATAATTTGAAAGCTGTATACACACCAGGAAAAAACATTACCGTAGATGAACAGTTAGTTCCGTATCGTGGGCGATGTCCGTTTCCATCCAAGCCGGCGAAATATGGAACCAAAATTTGGGTGCTATGCGACTCAAAAAGCTGGTATGCATACAACACACAAATTTATGTTGGTCGGAATCGTAATGCCACTCCTGAACGCAATCTCGGACGGCGTGTTGTTTTGGATTTGGTGGAAGGACAGAAATGTAACGTGTGACAACTTTTTCACTTCGTATGAATTGGCAGAAGATTTGCATAAGAATCGCATGACTATTTTGGGAACAATAAGGAAAAATAGGACTGAAATTCCTTCAGTTCTACTCGACATGCGTCAAAAGCCAATTTATCATACAGAAGTTGTATATGAACATAAATTGCAAGCAGTTATGTTGTCATATGTTCCTCGCCGGTACCGATTTGTGACATTGCTCAGTACATACCACAATGTTGTCAGCATAAATGAGAATAGTGAACAGAAGAAACCTAACATCATTGAAGACTACAACAAAACCAAGAGTGGAGTTGATACTATGGATCAAATGGTGGCTACGTACACATGCAAACGAAAAGTCAATCGGTGGCCAATGGCAGTATTTTGTAACATGCTTGATGTTAGTGCGTTGAATGCATTCGTGACGTTCATTGCATTGTTCCCGAATTGGAAAAATTCTAAAACGAACCATAATATTCGTCGTCGCCTTTTTATCGAGCAGCTTGGATTGAATCTCGTTGAAAAACAGATCACTAAACGTAAAAAACAACCTCAAAGTAATGATGCTTCCAGTGTTATTCAAAGAATTCGGGGGATTCGCCATTTACCAAGTACATCAAAACGAGGCCGATGCTACATCTGCACATATAAAAATAACAAAAATCTTTTTGCCACACGCTGTGAAAAGTGTAGAAATTTCATTTGTGCTGAACATAATTTCAATTTATGCGAAAAATGTACAAATAATTGACAAAAGTTAAAAATTCAATTTTTTTTCTATTATATGTAATATTCTAATTTTAATTTCATTCTAAATCTACCTTTATGAAGTTCAAATGTATTAATATGATAGTAAACAATATAATAAACATAAAAAATCACAAAACATAAATGGTTGTTAATTTTTTTTAGCTTTTTTACAATTAAAAATATATGTGTATGCGCGCGCATACAATGGGACCGATTAGATGTATTTCTCGAGGGACCGATGAAGGCTAATTGAAAAAGTGCGTGAACAGCCAATATTACACCCATATTATATTATATAGGTTCTATTTCAAAGTCTAATCCAGACAAATAACTCATATTGCTGGGTTTCTGGAATGAATACGGAACACGTGTGCTGGTTTTACGAGATTTGTATACGCAGTTCACATACTACTGTGTACAAAGAATACCCGGAATCTGTTTATAATTCAAAAAATCTTTATTTATTCTTCCAAATCAATTTCATCGCCTTCAAAGTAGTCCCCCCCGATGCAAGGCACTTATGCCAACGGACTTTCCAATCTTCGAAGCATGCCAAATAGTCACCTTCCGGTATGGCCTTCAATGCGCGCGCCGATTCACGTTGAATCTCTTCAATCGATTCAAAACGGTGTCCTCGAAGTGGTCTTTTGAGTTTGGAGAATAGCCAGAAGTCACAAGGAGCTAAATCAGGCGGTTACGGTGGCTGTGGAACAATATGAGTTTCATTTTTGGCGAAATGCTCACGAAGAACCAATGCCGTGTGAGATGGTGCATTATCGTGATGCAAAAACCAAGAGTTGTCTCTCCATAAATCCGGCCTCTTTTTGCGAATAGCTTCACGCAAACGACGCATAACGCTCAAGAAATATTACTTGTTGACAGTTTGGCCCGGCGGAAGGAACTCATAATGCACAACACCACGATAATCGAAGAAAACTGTCAACATGACCTTGATTTTTGAGCGACTTTGGCGCGGGTGTTTCGGCCTTGCCTCACCTTTGGCACGATATTCGCTCGATTGGTCGGCTGTTTCCGTGTCGTAAGCATAGATCCAAGTCTCATCTCCAGTAATAATGCGTTTCATAACCGATTGATAATCAGAAAGCATTGTTTCACACACATCAACACGACGCTTTTTTTCGAAGAAATTCAAATTTTTTGGGACCAATCGAGATTTGACGCGTTTGAGGCACAAAATGTCCTTTAAAATTGTGTTGGCCGATCCATTTAATATTCCAACAATAGAAGCAATGTCTCTGCATGTCAGCCGACGATTTTCCATCACCATTTCCTTCACTTGCTTGACGTGTTGTTATCAGTTGATGTGCGTGGTCCGCCTGGCCGCTCTTCGTCTTCAACGCGTACTCTGCCTTCTTTGAACATTTTATACCAATCAAATGTTGTTGTTTTTGATAGAGCATGGTCTCCGTAGGCCTTCTGCAACATTCTCAACGTTTCCGCAGCGGTTATTCCGTTCAGGAAACAAAATCTGATCGCACTTCTTTGTTGGATAATTTCAGACATTATAAAAATCGCCGAGTTCACTTTTTACGTCTCACAAAACCAAGCGTAACTCAAACACTAATGAGTATTTTGACGTATAATTTGACATGTGGGCCTCTAACAGTTGTACCAACCTAAAAAAAAAATAGTTCGGCGAAAATATTTAACCGTGTAGTTTAAATGGGAATTCGGGGGTATTCTTTGTACACAGTAGTATTTTCTGCCTCACAAAGTTTAATTTTCGCTGCGCTGCCTTGCGCTGTGTTGCGCGGCCTGCGTCTCCGTATACGCCTAGGCTAATTGTCTTTGGTTCAGCACAGCCAAGTTTTTTGTAAATAATGCAGTATCATATACTAAGAGCGTATACAGCGAAACAGCCGCATGTGGCTCAGGGACGTACTAAGTTTCATCTGTGCTGCGCCTCCGTATACGCTTAGGCTGGAACTTTGGCTTTCTGGATAATGGTTGGATTTTATAAAATGCTTCAAGGTGCAAACCGAGTATTTGATTTTGGTGAGGTTGGGCGATTGGGATTAAGGGTTGAATACCAGATCGATTAGTAGCGCCTAGAAAAATCTGCATAGATAAGCCTTGGGAAATCTTAGCCCCTTCAGCGCTCCTCCCCTCCCGCATTGTTTGTCATCGTCCATCGACTGGCGACCGACGGTTTATGCAGAAGCCGTGGAGACGAGGATGCAGTGGAATCAATCGAGCACTTGTTATGCCATTGCCCATCACTATAGGAACAACTGTTCCGGACCCTTGGTTCTTCGATGGGCTTATGGAAACAGCTTATGCACAGATTACCAATCAACACAATTTCTGCGACAAGACTAAATGGTTTCCAAAAGATCCCGCCTGGATCTACAGGGATCCCAACAGATAGGAAAGGACACCGGTATATTAAGAATGAAGAGATTCACCATGAACCCAATAGGGTCTCCGGGTGGAAGTGCATGCCGCACATTCCCCTTCTTTTACCTAACCTAACCTATGCCATCGGCCAATGCCAACCTATGCCATGCAATATCCATCCGTACGCTTGTGCTCAGCTGTGTTTGTTTTTGTATTTGCATGCATAGCATCATGTCCAACTACAAGCCGCCCTTCAAGTCCGAGTCGTCGCTGATGGACGAAAATCGCAGCCCAGATCTGGAGTCGTATCAGCACGACGGGCACATGTCCATTGCCACCGGACAATCCTATGTCAACAACAACAAAAACTATGACAGCAACAATAACAACAATAAGAACTACAATGCCAACACTAATAACAACAACAAAAATTATATCAGCAACAACAATAAGAATGAAAGAGGCATCAACAGCAACAAGAGTCAGAATAACAACAAGAACGGCGGCAACAAGGAAGTGGGCATCTACACGCCTATCAGCAGTGGTATGGCAGGGCGAGCGGCTGCTGGCGGCAACACCGCCGCCGTTGGTTCGTCCACGCGCAGCTTTGGTGCTAGCAACACAAACAGTAACATGATGTTGAACAACAACAATAATAACAATCGAGCACAGCAGAAGTCCACTTTCGCCGGCAATTCTGGCTTGAATTCGGGCCGTCTGATGTTGCCCGGTGCAATGGCCAGCAGCTACGGCAGCGAGGAAGTAGGCCGCCAACGAGAGCGCGAACGCGAACACAATTACGGCATACCAAAATCCTATCCCGTACGCCCGTCACACTTCCGTGAGCGCAACCGTTCGCTCATCAAGCAAGTAAGTAAAGTGGAATTTTTATTCTGCCGCGGTCGGAACCGGCAGCATGTCTGATAGTTGATTCAGCTGTGATAATGATTCTAAAAGTCAGAAGCAGAGGTTTTCAAGTTCCGGTTAATAGAGCTTATCACTGAAAATATAACAAAAAAAATTGTTTTTGCTATTCCGGATAATAACGTACATATATCGCAGTTAATCGATTCAAGGAAAATTTATTTTCGCTATTTCGAATAATAGAAGTTGTCAAAGTTTATTGAAATAAAAAAACCACGACTAAAACTAAAAATCACGACTAATCAAGAAAATCGTTTTTACTAGCCTGCATAACCAAGAAAAAAATTGTCTTTGCTATTCCGTATAAAAGAGGTCGATTAATCAATATCAAAAAATGGTGTTTAAATTCTAGGTAATCGAAAAAACAAGTTATTTTTCCTATTACGTAAACTAGAGGCTACACTAACGTTCTTGGATAATCGCCAGTTATTTGAATTCCGTATAATTGCGAATTTACTGAATTTTAGAATGGTTTTCCAATCGGCTAATTAATGGCAGCCACTTTATTGAGGCGTGCGCTCGCTAGCTCTTAGAAATTTCGGAATCTAACCTGAAAGTTCGTTGTGACAAATGAATACTGCTTTTGTTCTGTTCTTTTATTGCTGATACCGCTGGAGCAGCGTTCGCCGGCCGACTATTTCGAGCGCGACGTTCGGAACCCCGAAACAATTAGAAACTACCGAGGCAAGAAGAGCTTAAGCATCGGGCAGCTGATCGGCAATTTGAATCGCCGCAACCAGGTGCCCAGCGCCGGCGGCGACGACCTCTTTAGGACCGGCCTGAGCGACATGTTCAGCACACAGCCGCGCGTGCTGGCAAGCTACAACGCACTCAGCTCGCCCGGGCTGTTGGGCCTCGTGGACGGCATAGATGTTGACGACGACAATATCGAAGCGTTCCTGGACTACATCGACCCGGTGGTGTCTCTAATGGCCTACCAGGGCAACAACGCCAACGAGCAGTCGGGTGAGCTATACGACTACAGTAGTTACTATTAAAGCGGGTGGGATGTTGGCGCAGGATCCGTACTTATATATGTAAAAACCGAGGTTGAAGAAAACTGTTGTGAACACGGGCGAGAGGATCCCGAAAAGTAGGAAAAGCTAACTTTAACGTAAACTCAATTATTCATTTGAAACAAAAAACAAGAAAAGCCAAAAGACAAACATTAAGCAACCATTCAATTAAATTGCCAGCGGTGTACATTGCTTTTACGATTATACATATATATATCCATACATATATATTTATTTATTAAAATATAATGTACATGTGAAGTTGAAAAAGGTGAGCAAGAACCCGATCACTGGAACGTTCGACATGCAACTAAATGCCCACACTAATACATATCTCTACTACTATTATCTGAAGCTGTCTTTATGCAGCTACATACGAACTTACTATACTCAAGGCGCCCGCGCAGGGCGCTGCTCACCCGGCCGTAAGGTAACCTAACCCTTAGCCTAGGCGTATACGGAGACGCAGGCCGCGCAACACAGCACAAAGCAGCGCTTCGAAAATTAAACTTTGTGAGGCAGAAAATATGTGAACTGCGTATACGAATCTCGTAAAACCAGCACACGTGTTCCATATTCATTCCATAAACCCAGCAATACGAGTTATTTGTCTGAATTAGACTTTGAAATAGAACCTATATAATATAATATGGGTGTAATATCGGCTGTTCACGCACTTTTTCAATTAGTTCTTCAATTTTTGCAAGCTAACCTGTCGGCTGCGCGTAGGAAACTGTATTTCAACTACAACGCGACGCAGTTGTGCGCAGGCACGTCTCTCCGCCGCACGCGGCTATGTCGCTGTATACGCCGTTATACGGTACTGCGTTATTTACAAAAAACTAAACTGCGTTGAGTTGTGCTGCGTGTGCGGCCTGCGTCTCCGTATACGCCTAGGCTAAGGCTTGATTACACGTAACGAGTAGAGTGGCGAGACATCAAAATGGTACTAGGCCGAGAGAATTGGGATGGCGAGCAAAAGCAAACGTATTTTCACACGTGGCGAGTCAGTTCGGTTTTACAATACACAAAATGAACTAAGCAACTCGCGCAATTAAACTCAACCGAGCGGAAAGCGGTGTGTGACGCATTCCGCATGTGACGAGCGATTCCGCATGTGACGAGCGATTCCGCGAATCGCTGCGAAAAAGAGAAAAATATAACGGTAAAGTAGTACTCGGCCTAGTAAACTAAATCTAGTGTGATTCTAGTGACTCTCTCGCCACTCTACTCGGTCACTGACTCAATCAACAGCTCGCCTTACTGTTTAGACGAAACGAGTACTCGTTCGAGTTGCTGTCTCGTCACTCTACTCGTTACGTATAATCAAGCCTTTAGGGCTCGGCCACAATACCGAGCGTGATGCGTGCTATCTCTGCGGTGACCAGCAACCTCAACCGAATCCCTTCCTTAAAGTAATACCTCAGTAGAGAGTTAAGGACAGCACCTTTCAGCTGGTCCACCGCTCAAGCTGAAAAACGAAATCCCCGGCAGCAGGGTGTATGGTTTCTGCGGAAGCTACAGAGACTGCGCTCCCGCTCAGTGTTGAAGTTAGACCCTATGTATGGCACAATGATTTATCGCCCCTAACGGGTCGGCGTCCTGGTGCAGAACGCCCTGTAGCTGACGTCTATACGTATGCATGCACGGCGGCCTGCCGAAACGTTGATTGCACTGCAGCGATACGGAGTCCAGGTACTGTGGCCCACGCGCCCCAGCGTCCGTGTGCCAAGTTTTCCATTGAACCAAATTCATTATTTGGCAATATTTGGGCGGGTTTCAAACACTAAAGGAGCTTCCAAGTGGAAATTGTCGTCTTTCACGTTTTTTTGGGAAAATTTCCCCAACACTCATAACTTGTAGCGCCTCCACTAAATTGTGCGATTACTTTAGTCTTCGGGTAGAATCTTCGAACATTTAAAAAGTTTATAATATGCAATTATTCCATTATCAACTAAAAACTAGTTATTCATTAAAAAAACAAATTTATCAAAACTTAAATGAGTACAAAACAATTATAAACATTTTTGTTAAATGTTTTTTAGAAAATAATTTGTATCTATAAATGGTTTTTAATATGAATTGCTGAAACATAAGTCTTTAGTAACATTTTTTGAATATTTTTGACCCTTTATTAAAGTAGCCCATCTAAGTTTCAAAAAATATTTAGACAAAATCAAGCACCCGGACAAAAAAATTTATTAGTTAGTTCAACCTCAGTCTGAAAGGGTTAAGGTAAACGCATAAAGCATATATTTCAATAACCCGTTGCACAATTTAAGGGCATTCAATTAAATTTGTAGATTTTTATTTAAAATAAAATTTAGAAAAGAGATATTTATAAAATTATTAACAAAAGATTGAAAACCATCATAATCCAAATAATCATTCAGCCAAGAAACAAACTATCTTTCCAATAAATTAAGGCGCAGCTCTTATAGGGTTACTGCTAGTCTTTACTCCAACGACCCAAAACCAAATCGTACTGCACTTCTGGTATCAACGCAAAATTTTGCAAAAATCCAAAATGGCTCGCTGACACTGGCGCTGCGTCGCGGCTACGGCGCTCACAATGGCAGGCTTCTGCCGTCGCAGCACTGTTTTGCACTCGCGGCGTTTCAGCAGTCAGACGGCGTTCATGCTAACGTGTATCCACAGAAAGACGACGTCGAGTGAAAGACGAAGACGAGTGAACGTATGTAGAACAAGCTTTCATAAAATAAATTTATCCAGTTCTGTTAAATGTCTCCGATCAGTAACGGACTACCCGATCGGTGATCGTGATAGCGTTTGCGGTCGCTGCACTGTGGATGCGGGTTTTCGTTGCTCGAATCGACAACTCTGATTTATTTTATATACTATATATATATATGTACATGTTAAATTATAACATTAAAATTAAGTTCTAAGTTAAAGGTCGGCAGCAGCGGGCACGCTAAGCACAGCACGCACACAAATGCACCAATTGACGACCCTACAAGAACACTTTCGGTCATATGACCGGTCATTTGATAGTCAGGCCTGATAGAAATATCGGTCAGCAATCGGAACAAAGTTTCTATCATTTTTCTACAGGCGAGTTAACAAAAATGATTGAAACTTTTGTATACGTGTGATTTTTTGTTTATATGGCTATCTAACCACCGCCGCCGCGGCAGCCGCCATAGCTCAGCTGGCTAGTGCGTTGCCGCTGACTGCGAGTCAAGACTCCGCGAGTTCAATACTCCGTTGCGTTAACACCGAAAAAAAGAAAAACAACTTTATTTTTCAATTTTTCTTTTGAAAAAAATTCACACGCACAACATGGTTGGTTGCGGGTAGCCAGGCCTGATGTATAAATCGGTCATTCATGACCAATTCTCAATATTGAAAAAATGCAGGTTTTTATTGAAATATTTTGGAAAACCCGTTTGCTTACTTCTGCCTGAATTTATTTAAAATTAATTTAAATGAAATAATATAAAAAAATTGAATTTAAAAAAAATCCATTTACGGTCCTGCTCCCATATTGTCGCAATCGAAGGCGTTGCTTAGCTCAACTCCATATTGCCGGCATCATTGACATCGGCTTCCTTGGTCTTGCGCTTCGGTACTTGCTATGGCCCAATATTGAAGTTACTGAAAGTGCAGAATTATTTAAATATTCAAATAATATTATTTTAATTAAATTTTAAATTACCTTCTTACCTTCTTTCTGTTTTCTTTTTTTTCGACGTTTGAAGCAACGAAGTATTGGAACTTGGGCTCGCGCGTCGTATTTGCCTCGCAGCCGCACGCGTTAGGCAGCCGAGCTACGTAGCTACGGCAGCCAACGGCTCTTAATCATTTATATTAACTCCTATGCGAGTTCTTATGCGAGACAAATTGCAGCGATATCACAGAGCAACAAAATCGACATTATTTTTTTTTCTGAAATCAAACCATACTTTTCTAAAGGATTTTTGGACGCTGATCACAACTGCGTACTTAGTTTTTAGATTGTTTGAGCGGCTTAGGAAATATTGATGGTTTTCCTTAGAGGGCGTTTTACATGTTTTTTGACCATGACATGCATGTAGTTCCTACAAACCTGAAGTCTTAAATGCCATTTTTTTAATATAGATTAACAATACTCTAGCTATGTATTTAAAATGTAAAACATTAAAATCGGTTCAAATTTGCAAGAGTTATTCATTTGCAAAGTCAAATTTTCAGTTACTTTGCAAGATTGCGAATACACAAAAGAATTTTGCTTCCAAAAAATATATATTGCCATATAGTGAAAGAAGAATGTTGCGGCTTTCAATTAAAAAAGACATTTTTGAAATACCATGTTTGTAATAGAGTTTGTGTACAAATATGTAACTTCTCCATTCATAAATTCAGCAACAAAAGCAAGGATTTACTTTTGAGCTATAATATTGGAGCACAATTTTAGGCAGCAATATAAAAATGCTACATTCATCAAACGCCCTTAATTCATAAAATTTTCACCTTTCGTATTTTGATTTTTTTGCGCCCTGAAAATATGTCGCAATGAAATATGGAAAAACAACAAGTAGTTTGCTAATTAGCACTTAAGTGTGTGTGGTTGAAATTTTTACTTGTGTGATGCACCTCTTTTTAGAATAGCTCCTACAGTAATGAACCAATTCAAATTTTGTTAATGCCCTTGAAAAGACAAATATTGACGCTTGCGAAAATACTTTAGATACTTTCGTCAATGACGCGAAGAGCATTAGAAAATGTCAATACAAACACGTGTTCAGAAGGTGAAGTCGCATTTACACTCTAATGAGTATAGGCCGAGAATGGCTCATGTAACACAAAAAATCTGTTCTATAAGTTTAAGTTACAACCTTACACTATACATTGCACACTAACTCCTAGTTGAAAATTGCAACCCCGAATTTATATGAATTTTTATACAAAATTCGCGAAAATTGAACTTTGAAGAGCCATAGCCGTGTTAACCCTTGACCAATCGAAATCGACTATGGTCAAAATTATAGCTTGAGGATTCGTTATTGTGTCATAAAAAAATTATCGTGTTTTTCAACATATTATAAATGCAATAAAAATTCAAAGATGGAAAATTGTGGAAAACACCTCCTAGCAAAAACCACCAATAACTTACAAACCGCTCAAACAATCAAAAAACTAAGTACGCAGTTGTGATCAGCGTCCAAAAATCCTTTAGAAAAGGTTTACTACAACTCGGAAAAATTTTGGCTGTTGCTCAGTGTATTTTGTCTCATATGGGCCAAATTTCATGCAAATGTATTGGTAAATTTAAAAAATGTTATGAATGTGTTGGAGTTTTGGTCAGGCAGTTCTTGTAGGGGACATATCGCATGTACTATACATGCACACACACACACACACATCCACGTACACGTTACCTCGAAGCTCCAAGTCCCACTACACTATGCCGTTCTATAGACCAGCTAGAGCGCTAAAAGCAGGTTTTCCCCAATTAATTTACCTCTAAGAGTACAAATCAAACAAAGATATTCAAAACATAATCAAATAATTTGTATGTTAAAACTGGAAATTGTGATTTCTACATGTCGCAGCAGAGATTTGGCTTTCATGTTGGCTTTTCTCACATGCATCTATAAGCCCGTTTGGGCACAGTTATTTTTTTATGCACCTAATAAATTCAGTCTTTGAGCCAAGACATTAACGAACTACATACATAGTTAACAATGCAAAGGCGCTAAAAACCGATAGTTAAATTGCGAGTTGAGGTAGTAAGAAAACGTAAATACTCGTATGTTTGGAAAGTGAAAGAATGCATGAACAAAGATCAAGGAACTAATAACAAATTGCAGGGAGAGTAGCGTACTGTGCGGCAAATGTGTCGACTGTACGGATTCAAAACTGTTGTCTGCCGATTCAATTGCTTCTCTATGATAACCTTTAGTACAAAATACATTGCTGACATCAGTGTCCACCGCAGCTCGCAACGAATCGCACCATAACTGCAATGGTTTCCTTTTTTCTAAAAATCGGACGCAAGAGTCGTAGGTCGGCTGAACAAAAAAGTTTGCCTTTTTTTGCTGTTTGTGCTACTTGCTAGCGATAATCCGTAAATGTACCAGACTTGCACAGATTTATTGGTTAGTGGCGACCTATTCCGCTTTTTGTGGAAGTTTTCGTGCAGTTCGGAGAGTCATTAGTCTTTAGGCTTTGTGCTACATATGCCAAGCGGAGCCACACAACTGTCTGGCGTATACGAGGTTAGTGGTAACGGTTTTGCGCTTGTCAAACCCAATACATCAAAAAAACCAAGCTCGCCGACTCGCTTTTGTAGTACTTTGTGCCACCACTGGCAATGGGTTGGCGCGGTTTGCGGCTGGCACACGCCTTGCGTGCTCATCAATCCATCTCTAATATTATCGATATTTGATGTGTTCTTTTGCGCGCGGAACGCCTCTTATGATTTTAAACCGAACCCCCCGCCCCCTCACACACATACACATATGCACATATTGACAGTGCCATATTCAGTGCGCGGCGCTGCAGCTTAGCGTGCGATTTTGCCGCCACGGCTGGCCTGTCTGCGCTCACCGAAGCGGTTGCTGGTGCAGCAACCGCGTACACTATGTATATGTATCTATGTATGTGCGCTGCAGTCGGAAGCATGGACGAAGCGGACAGCACACAGGCACACGCAACAGTGCAATGACTATGTAGTGTATCAGTGTAACAGAGACAATAATATCGATAATAAATGTAACACGTCCCACAATGAGCTATGACAATAAACGCGCGACATCGGCAACAATTCAACTGTCAATTCAAACAAAAACGATGCAATTAGACACGCGACGCGGCCGCGCGTCACGGGCGGGCGGACATTCATAATTTAACAAGCGTTTTTCTGTTTTCGATGCGTGTGTGTATATAGAGCACGATTAACGACAGACGGACAAACTAAATGACAAGGCAACAGTACACAGGCGAATAAGCAAACGCAAACAAATGTAGGTAGATGGAAAATTTAAGAATTTAAAGGTCCACTAGCGTAGCGGATGGCGGCAGCGGTGCACGGATGCGAAGTATTAGTACGTTGAACGGCGAGCGATGAGCAGAGTGCGGTATGCGTTGTTCCCGCTGGTGATTCGATAAGCGTTGCGTGCGGCCATTTTAACCCTTCTGTTTGTGAGAAGGTCCCTTCAAACTCTCACAACTTTTTATTGTTGAAGGGTCGAATATTCGAACCGGACATGTATTCCAAGAGAAAATTGTGCTTAAGCTATTAAAATTGGTTTCGAAGTGATTCCAGGAATAGTTTACATTTTATTGAGGTTTAACAACGTTTAGTACGTGGATTAGTGGAAAGGTCCCTAGGGACCTTGTACTACTATTTTCAGAAATAGCTAAAATTTGTACTAATTCGTCTGACCAGACGAAAATAGCATGGGGCTACGTTATGTATATAAGTATATATATACACAAACGATGTTATATATACATTGTTATCTACAAATACACTGTAAAAAAAGGATATGGTGATATGATTTTTTTGACTTTTTTTTAATTTTAACGTTTTTAGCCACTACTTATATTTTATTTTTTGTAGTTATATGTATCTATTTATATAATATGCATATTATGTAAAACTGTTTTATTCATGCAATGTATCTATGGCACTTGTGTGAAAGGCAAACGTGGTCGTCACATTGCTGGCAACAAAATCCAGTTTTGCGTTGCTTGCCTAAATTTTTATGGGTATTGACCAAGGATGCAATGAATATATCTAAGCATAAAGGCTTGTTTTATGCATACTTAGTTTTTGAAAATTTTTAAAACTCGTTAGTCATAAAAAAACATTTATGGTGTTCACAGTTCAGCAGTATCTAGCATTTCTCACCTGGCGATTTTCCCGATTTTTCCCATATGGTATCTCAATTGATTTTGCTTTGCATGAAAAACAGAGATACCCCTAGTTTCAAAATTTACCGCACTGTTGAGCATGTTTATTGAAATAGTAAAAAAACAAAGTCAAATGAATTTTTTGACACAATCTCCGGAGAAAATTTTTCTTAGTACTTATGCCACTATCGGGACAATTTTTTATTTGATGTTCAAAAAGAATTGTGATTCAAAAATGGAATTTGGAGAACAAAGCGTAAGTGTAAGTAACTTTGTTTGAAAGATATACATTTGGGTGCTCACAGTTTAATTGTTATTTTTTAGGGAAAGTTGCCCGAAATAAATTTTCCCACAAACTGTGAATACCATAATTGAATACTCAATCTTCCATTTTTTAATATTCAGCAAGTTCGCAGCATGCTGCGAATATTTGGCACACATTTTTAGAATTCAAATTGATATATAGAAAGTTAAAATAAATAATAAGTGCTAATAACACACTCGATTTTTGCAAACACATTTTTCGTCTGGCGAAGACGAAGATGTGCATAAATAAATTGACTTTGTTACAAAAATAATTCATAAACGCGCTTACAACATTTTTCGATTTCTAACGTTTTATATAGAAAGTTAAAGTTCTAAAGTTTTATAAACCCAACCATATAAAGTTTAGATATTGAGCAGTGAATCGAGTGCGGAAATTTGAAGTTTGTGTAAATGTAAATAATGTCATGTATTTTTCTCCTACATAAGAAAAAAATAATATTAAATCAAAATTTAATTATAAATCAATCATTATTGCTCCCTTTTACTCCTTTATATAACATAAAAAACCCATCACAACACACCCTATGAAGCAAAATGCTATACAATGCGTTATAGGTCCCTGGGGACCTTTTAACAACGCTAAGGCCAACGGGCGACTCACTAATCGGAGGGTTAAAACATTCTTAAAAATAGCTAACTGGATGCATTGTATACCGATGTGCTATAAACACAACAACTCAAGCGCCCACATCACACCTGCACAGGAGCAGTAACGCTCCCAAATGGCCGCAACGGTACTAACTTTTACGTACCCAGTAGGAAAGTGGCACCCTCCGTAATTCATTACAGCATACTTACTTTTCATCCGGTAAGCATTCCAACTTCCATGCCAAACGCCCATTACGTTTGTACAGAGCGTGGCCGCCGGATCATGCATGATTTTGTAAAGTACAAATGGTATCATAGCAACATTTTTCGGAATTGTTCGGCTTCCCATTAAAATGTACTTTACTTAGTAATGCGGTGGTATGAAGGAAAACGTAAGGGGTCCGTAATGTGCTATTGGAATGGGCTTAAAGTTATCAAAATAAAATAACCTACTCAGTTTATGCCTTCCTAGCTACAGATAATGTAAGCACTACTGATTACTTCACTTACGATGGAACGATGAAGACATATTTGGAAATTTTACCATTGCCTGCGAAAAGTTGACTTGTGCGTTGCTTATAATTCTCAACTGCTTCATGCGGATAGCAATGGAAATAGACGTGTGTTTAAAACAGCCCCCGCTGTGAATTGAACCAGGGCCTCTGGCGTGAAAAGTCAGCGCGCTACCCTCTGGACTACCGCGGCCAACTTATTAAACTTGTAAAATCACTTATTTCTTCTAGATTCGTTCTACTCAAATATGCATTCCACGTACATTACAAAGTAAAGTTCATTTGGAAGTGACGATACGAACAATCATTCGGGTTTTAAATCGACTTTTTTCGCACTTCTTGTGCCTTCTTGTTTGCTTTCTTAGCGTAAGCTACTACCGGAGGTACTGGGAACGTACCTTACTGGTACTTTACTGGTACTCCAAAAGGTGGAGGAAAACATGCATTATTCTGGTAAGCACCTTACCATTTTCCTACTGGGTAACTTTGGTGCTTACAGCCGCACCCCAGTAGGAAAATGGTAAGGTGCTTACCAGAATAATGAATGTTTTCCTCCACCTTTTGGAGGTGGAAAAGGCATGCTACCAAAAGTAAGGTATCAGTAAGGTACGTTCTGAGTACCTCCGGTAGTACGCTAAGAAAGCAAACAAGAAGGCACAAGAAGTGCGAAAAAAATCGATTTAAGACCCGAATGATTGTTCGTATCGTCCCTTCCAAGTGCACTTTACTGTCTAATGTACGTGGAATGTACATTTAAGTAGAACGAATCTAGAAGAAATAAGTGATTTTACAAGTTTAATAAGTTGGCCGCGGTAGTCCAGAGGGTAGCGCGCTGACTTTTCATGCCAGAGGCCCAGGTTCAATTCCCAGCGTGGACTGTTTTAAACACTGGTCTATTTCCATCGCTTTCCACATGAAGCAGTTGAGAATTATAAGAAACGCACAAGTCAACTTTTCGCAGGCAATGGTAAAATTTCCAAATATGTCTACCTTCCATCGTAAGTGAAGAAATCAGTAGTGCTTACATTATCTGTAGCCTGGAAGGCATAAACTGAGTAGGTCATTTTATTTTTATAATTTTAAGCCCATTCCAATAGCACATTACGGACCCCTTACGTTTTCCTTCATACCGCCACATCACTAAGTAAAGAACATTTGAATGGGAAGCCGAACAATTCCGAAAAATGTTGCTATGATACCATTTGTACTTTACAAAATCATGCATGATCCGGCGGCCATGCTCTGTACAAACGTAATGGGCGTTTGGCATGGAAGTTGGAATGCTTACCGGATGAAAAGTAAGTATGCTGTAATGAATTACGGAAGGTCCCACTTTCCTACTGGGACAGCACGCACGCATACACATGCATCCTTGTGCGCGTGTGTGCGCTCGCATTCGGTGTGCCGCTCACGCCGCTGTGCGCTGATTTTTCACCCTAGCGGCGTAGGCCAAAAGACACACAGGGCACTACCCCACTAAGGCGGCCAAGTCTTGTATTTACAATTTACTTAACCGTTTGAGTGCTAAGCAATTTTTGTAAATGTGTGCGAAAAGTGCTATGCCTATTTTGATGATTTTAAAGGAAAAAATAATGGTGTCAAATAAAACACTCTAATTCAGACAAATATGAATTAATTTTCATAATTCTTTTTTTATTATTAAGAAAAATGTTTTTTTTACATTATGAAAAAAATTGAATTGAATTGAATGAAATTATGCGCGAAGTTAGAATACGTTTACTCCCACGGAGAACCAAAAGCACACTGAAGAGCGCAGCAGTTTTGCGCCTCTCCGCATTTTTCGACACAAACTCTCAAGCAAGTTTTGCGCCGCTTAGCACTCTAACGGTTAAGGCCTTTCCCAATGCGTATATTGATTTTTATTTTGTAATTTTCTTCAACAATTGAACGAAATTCTCAAAATAAAATCGCGTACTAAGCAACGCGACAGAATTGCAAACAAAATCATCGAACATACATACGTTAGGTCGATTTGCATTCGATTTCGATGTGTTGACAATTTGTCGTTTCAAGCGAATTGCATTTAATTTCTTTTATGAGCGTACAATCAGCACAAAACTGCGTTTTGTCGGGAGAATTGTGTCCAAATTGTCGACGACAGTATTGGTTATCTGAGTCTGTCCTAATGATTCAAAAGTCACGATAGTTTGACAAAAAGCCCAACACATTTGCTGATGATGAATGATGAATGAATTTGGTCAATCAAGATTATGAAACGTGCCTTTTTACTAAACAATGGCACCAATTTGGAAAAGATGTGGAATTGTTATTGAGATGTCGACAGATTTAATGACACTATTGCCCGGCACTTGATTTTTTTTTTTCATTTCATTTCATTTATTTCAAGTCTACAGTAAATGAACTTACAGACTAGGCAGACAACAATATAAGAACTTAAAAATATAATAACAATAGGAATATAACTTAAGAATAGAATAACAATAAGATAATGGCATTATTTATAAAAGTAATTCAGACGTGATTTTAATTCTTGTTTGGAGATCGAAAGATCGAGGTTAAGAGAACCACAGACCTTGTTAAATTCGGACAGCGCTCTCACCAAAGGGGCATTCAAGGCGTAATTAGACCTGCAGGGAGATATGACAAATAAGTCGTAGTGACGGAGGACACGAGAAGGAACATTGAAGTTAATTAGACTCAGGAGGTAAGGACAATCAACAGAACCACTAATAACCTCATGGACGAACACCAAAGAGAGGATGGTTCTTCTACTCTCAAGAGATTTAAGGTTTATGAGAGAGCAACGCGATAGATACGGAGGAATGGGATTGGAAAACTTTAGAGAGCGAAGGCCAAAATTCAAGAAGTTTTTTTGAATTCGTTCAATACGAATACAATAAGAAGAATAATATGGATTCCAGACAAAAGACGCATACTCTAGACGAGATCTAGTTACTTGTTTATTCACTTTGCTACTTACTCACCTACATTGTAACTGAATTCCTTACAATTTTACTTACTCACTTTGTCAGTGAAATTCCTCATTGCGGACAGTCCTTATAACCGGACAGCTTCAATAGCCGGACGAATTTCGGAGACAAAGAAATTTCATGAAGTTTTCCACACGAATATCATTCCAATGACCGATCGCTCTAATATCTGGACGCGAACACTATTTTTCAAACCATTTTGATTAAAAAATCTCTGATAAACGGACAAAATTCAAAAATATGCCAAACTAGTTTTTTAAAAATCTGTACTACCCTTTAACACAACTCGCACTCGTATTTGAAAATGAACATTTTCAATTAAAACAATCAGTGTTTAGGTAATCAACCATTACACAATTTTTTCAACCAAAGTAGTATTAAAATTTAAAGACTTGTACAATGTATGTACGTTTCCTATACATGCAATACATATGTATAATATGTTCGTGATTAGAGTTAGAGAGTGCAAAAGTAGACAATCTTCAAATATTTCGATATTTTCATAGAGCTTTTGAACTCAACTTTTCAATGTCGCATTCATTTGTTTGTATACTTTTACGCTTGTTGCAGTTATTGTGCAACAAAGACGGCTGCTTTTTCGAACAATAAATCCACATGTCATACTTCTATGGTCTGAAAGATCACTGAGTGAAGAGGTAAAATTTCATCGTCTCGGCGTTTCGTCAGTAGTAAGCTTTTCAGAGCTTTCTTTATTGAGGAAAGCAATAAAACAAATAAAGCACTAAAGCGGTCAGCGAATTGCTGACAAAACGTCGGCAAATACACCCATACCTCGCTATACGGCCGCTCTTTATACGGCCTTTCGCTATAACGGCCTTCTTCAATTAAGGCACGTTTTCGATTTACGGCCTAAAATGTTTCGCTATAACGGCCCAAAAAAAATTTTTTCGATTTCGATATATCACGTTTCTCGGTAACGTTTATTTTGTGGGAAATATTTTTTCCGTTGGCAGTAACTATTGTGAATGGGATTTTTTTTTCCGTTGAATGATTACTATTATTTTGCAATATATATTTTTTACGTTGAAAATACCGGCACCAATGCATTTTGTATGCAAAACTTATCCAAGTTCTGAACCACTCAAGTTCTAAATCACGAGCACACTCACCGGTGGAATAACAGATTCAAACGTTACCGAGCAACGTAAAAAATTTTTTCTCTCCTAACAGTTATGCGATAACGTAAAAAATATTTTTCAACAAATAAACGTTACCGAGCAATGGAAAAAATATTTCTTGCTGATAATAGTTATAAGGCAACAGAAACAAATATTTTTATGTAACATGAAGTTCTTTCATTTTTGTTTCTATATTTTTGTTATTATTATAAAAATAAATTATAACATTGTTATAAAAATAAAAAAAATAAATTTGAAACCGATCCCATTGAATTTGTATGAATTTGTATTAAAATAATTGATTCCTTATACGGCTTTTCGCTTTGCGGCCAAGTTTCGTGGAACGTATCTAGGCCGTATAGCGAGGTATGGGTGTAGTAAGTTTTTCACTATTCACTTAGTGACTTTTTAGCTCATAGTTGTATCACCGTAGGCCAAAAAACGAGTCACATAATTTAATATTAAGGGCAGGGGCGTAGCCAGAACTTGGTTATGGGGGCTTTTAAAAAATGTTTCTGCCAATTTAGTATTACGTGATTTTTAAAGTAAACTCACTTTTCAAACAGGCCATTTTGTGGTGGCGCCACCTATATGTGATTTAGTAAATTGGAAATTTCAATTTTATTCCGATTTTTAGTCAAAATTTCATAAAATTTGGTTCACTGGAAGCGAAGTTATTGCGCATGGAGTGAAAGTATATGTGTGCCATCCGTACAAAAATTAGCATCGAACAAAGAGCTAATATTAACTTTTGTTTCAAAATTATTAAAACTTTAACCGAAACATTTAAATTGATGAACCAAGTTTATTGTGATGTTTATCCCGTGGCAGAGGTCAAGAGCGCAATACGTAATTTAAACAAGATTGTCAGGAATGAATGATGACCAACATGTAAGCAACTGAAATCAGCGATCACAAAACTGTGCGGTAATTCATCATAGATCACTAAAGTCTTTATTGAATTTCTTTAAATTAGATTTGAGCATCTCAATAACAAATTTATCGCATTTTTACTGAACATCTGGCTATTGAAAGACACCATCTCATCGATCGACATTTGTGCATTGCATAGATAGTGATTGAAAATATTGAATAATTATAGGCTATGGGGGGGGTTCTGACACCCAATTCCCTCCCCATTGGCTAGGCCCCTGATTAAGGGGAACTAGTTGACTTTTTTTTATAATGAGTTTTAACTTGAAAACCCGCACAGAACGTTTAGTGTCCCTGGGCCTGCGCCGCTAGCGGAAACCATACACCACCTAACTAAGATTAGCTACACTATTTTCTATGAATGATTTGGAAGAGTGCCCCAGACAGAAGGATGCCGCCAATCACATGAGAAATGTGCGTGCGGTTTCAGTGGCAGCCGGGAAAGTGCTGGTTGTGTACAAAACATACATTGCAAAAAATCAGAAATTAACTGACCTTACTTGTGGTGTTTGAAGGCAGCTACTATTAAATACTATTTACTTGTGACGGCAAAAACAAAAAATTATTGCACATAAATAGGTAATGTGCACTTGAACTACATGCATATATATTTATTTACATATATACATATGTACTATACTTGTATGGAAAAACTGCACTTGCATTTATATACATAATAACAAGTACAAAAACAATAATAATATAACAATAATAATAATGATAATCACATTGATGACGATGATATTAACTGTACTTAATGAATTAGAGAACTATTTAATGCACAACTACGTGTACAACATACATTACACACACATTACATACATACATATGCACATCTAACTGAATTGTATTTGTGCCCAAGTACATTGCGACACACGATGTGGCAGCTAGGCCGCGGGACCCGTACTCTTAGGCGCCAGGTAGGTTGCAGTTCGAAAATATTTGTGTATTTGTAAGAGATTTGAACGAGAATTGTATGAAAAGCAAATTGAATGTGAATGAAGGCGAATGCCAAGCATGCGGCTTGAAATGCCGCGCGCCATATCCGCTGCGAATGCAGCCACTGCAACGTTAAATAGTACCCAAATCGAAGCACTATATAGTCGATGTTTCAAAGCTAAATTTTGACTTAGTTAAGATAAATATGCTGGACGCTGGTTAGTCAGAAAACTGCAGAACGCTCGATTTCAAGCTATATTACATCAATATCAGCACAAAGCACTTGAACTAACAGACAATTTCTCAGGAAATTTCAAACTTTCACATCACATCATATGAGCTCAATTAGGTGTACACAAATTAGTAAAAAAATGGCAGCACATCTCAGTGTGTGCGTGATTTCGTTCATCATATCGTTAGATATGTATGTAATTTATGGATTGCAATTCATGCGACACATCATAGCACGTCATGAATACATCATTTGTACTACATAGTAAATAGACTGTGGAAAAATTTAGGGAAAAATTCATTCACATCAATATTATCTCATCAATATAACATCAGCTCAATATCATATTAGGTATATGTTACATCACGACAATATAAAATACATATCTAAATACAACATAATCAAAATAGAATGAAATCACTTCAACTCAATATTATATCATATTACAATAATGTCACATCAACTCCAAAGCACATCACAACAATATCAGATCTACATCAAAACACGGCAATATCAAAATACAATAGGGGTATTCTCGATGTCTTGCACGGAGGAAGAATTCGTAAAAATGCAACCGTGCAAGACTGGAAAATGCTACACATCGAGAACGCACAAAAAAGCACACATTGCAAATATTGGAAAAATGCCGCAAACTTTCTCCAATTCTTTTTAATTTGGTTTTCGGTTGATCCATTTCTACCTGCAAGCAAGACATATATGCAAATTATATAAAAAGGTTGAAATAAAACCAAATATAAAGAAAATACACTTGCGCCCACGAAGAAAATTAAATGGCTGCCGCACAATCGCGATGTCACACACAAAACAAGGGTTTTTGCGTAGCATGACATGCAAAAAATGCAAACTGTTTTTGCTTGTATTTTGTTGTTGTGTCGTTGCTCGAAATGCATGGCCATGTCAATTATGCATTTCGTGCACGATGTCAGGGCTATGCAAGACATCGAGAATACCCCTATTATGTAACACTACATTACACAATTACAAGCCTTATATGCAATATTACAGAAGAGGTCCCTGGGGACCTTGTTGGGCTTTGGCCGTTTAAAAAGTTGTTGGGCATCCGAGTGTTAATATCGCATCACAACAATGGCACATCAACTCAGTATCGCATGAAGACAATTACGATATGAAATCAATACAATATTCACCTTATAACATATTGCAACAATTCACATCCTACTAATATCACACCAATTCAAGATCAAATCAAATCAATATACATATATATATATATTTTTTTTTTTCACTGCTCGGCTGTTAGCGACGGCGGCAACACATATCACAAAAATATTTCGCCGCCGTACTTGCTGCGTTCTGCGCCCAGCTCCAGTCGCGAATGAGCCGCTGCGCTTTCAGTTTCTGTAAAATCGAAATATATATGTACGTTATTAGTTACAGACGACACGGGAGCGCGCAGCAGGGCGTTGGTGCCACTTTGGCTCGGACACTAGCGTCTCCAAGCGCGCACACTTCTCTAGGAACACAGCCGTGCTTAGTGCGCCTCCTGCTGCTCGGCATATCCATATGTAGTTGTGTGTGTATGTGCCGTCGGCACAAAAGCCATCCGCACGATCTACCGAGCTGGAAAGGCTTCCGATATTATTATTCCAAAATATTTTGCCGTAATCGTGCGTCTGTTTTTAGGGGTGGAGGGGTACATCTTAGGGGGGTTCTGAATAGAAACCAAACAATCAACAAACAGACTAACTTGTACAAGCGAATCAAAAGGTGCCACATCCATGACTTTGGCACATTTTAAGACGCGAGTCTTGTCCCACTGTTGGGCAAAGCTGTAAAATAGTTGTTATTAAAAGTAAATATGCATGTGTGTTCAGAAAGGATTGCTACACAATTACGATTACCAAAAAGTCTAATTTTATGTCTATAGTTTGTGTATATATATAACAAATAATATCGCACTCTTTACAGCGTGTGAATTCGCTGACACCCAACAGGAAACACTTTCGGCCATGTCCTGATGCACCGCGTAATTCTTGAAGAAGCCGCGGATACCGTTCCATTTTCCTGAGCGGTTCTCCAACTGCTCTTCCAGAATTATGCAAAAAGGGAAAAAATTGCACACCATAGCTTACACAAAATCCCAAGGCACCCATTGCAGCTGGATTCAATTCAATTCTCCCTTCAGGCTGGCTCCAATTTTATGTGTCACTAAATAATATGTCAGTGGCGCACACAGGATTTCAGTCGGGGTAGGGGCAGGTGGGGTTTTGCGTACAACTTTTGAGCCGATTACCATTCGAAACCATATTTTGTACTTGCAATTTTTGTGTTTGCGGGGTGGGTTTGAACCCTCCTTCCCTGTTTGCACCCATGATTTGAGTGCTAACCAGTGTTAATGCAAATTTGGAATATGTGTTTGGTTTGTGTCTGATATATACATTTTAATTTTCTTTTTAGCTTTTTGTTGGAAAATTTGTTTTTACCTTATTTTTTTGTTCGCTGGCTTTGTTTAGTTGTTTGTGTTTTATAATTTAAATTTTTTCTCTTAAAAATCCCTTCTCATTTATTTAATTCTTGTTTCAAAATTGTTTTCCATTTTGTTGTTAATTTGTTGTTTTTTATGAAATTTTTATTTTGTTCGAATTTTAATTTTTTTGTTTGCTTTTTCTTTTGCTGCATTTAATTTTATTTACTAAAAAGTTGTTTTATTTACTTTTTATATTTTGATATTTTATTTTGCTATTGATTTTGTTTGTTCATTTTTATTTTTTTAGTTTTCTCTTTAAGTTTTCTGTTTTGCTTGTTTTGATATTTTTGTTTTGTTACTTTAGCTCGTTGTTTAAAAAATGGTTCTTATTTTTTCTGGTATTTTATTTGGTTATTTGTAGCTGTTTGTTTGGTATACCAGGTATGCGCCTATGAAACCGGTAATTATTTTTGAAAAAAACACGTTTATTGTGAGGAAATGATTACAATTTTATTCTTCAAAGTAATGGCCATCGCTAGCTACACATTTTTCCCATCTCTCAGGCAATTTATCGATGCCTCGCCAAAAAAATGTTTCGTCTTTTGCCTGAAACCAATCATCGATCCATTTTTTGACTTCTGCGTGAGAATTGAAGCGCCGTTCCGTTAATGCGTGGCCCATCGATGCGAACATGTGATAATCCGAAGGCGCCAAGTCTGGTGAGTAAGCCGCATGAGCAAGAGCTTCCCAGTTGTACGATGCAACCAATTCTTTGGTGGCTCTAGTGCGGTGTGGTGGTGCGTTGTCATCGAGGAAAATCACTTTGTGTTTCCTGGCTTCATTTTCTGGGCGTTTTTGGCGTATAGCACGGTTCAAATCGGCCAATTGTTGTTGGTAACGTTCACCGTTAACCGTTTCACCAGGTTTAGAAGGTCATACCAAACACAAAATTAACTGTGTCCGCAAATCGTAATTTGTAGGCACGTAATCCGACATTTTCCGGAGCGTCAAACAATGCGTTGTTGGATGAAACTTGACAAATTGTGAACTGAATATTGTTGACATATGACAGAAGAAGTAAACATGACATTTGGTACGGTTCCGAAGTTTATAAATATTCGGCTATTTACCGCTAGATGTCGTTACCGGTTTCATAGGCGCATACCGGGTAAATAATTCTATTTTGTTATTTATGCCTCTGCTAAAAAATTTTATTATATTTCAATTTTATGCTTGCTTGGTCATTTGTGTTATTTAATTTTGTTATTTCGAGTTTTTTATTGCAAATATTCTTTTGATTTTAATTTGTTTTTTTCTGTTATTTTTGTTTTGTTGTATATGGTAGCAAACAATATGAACCATCCAACCATATAACCACCAAAGACGTCGTCAATTTCCATTTTTATTAAAATGTTTGCCAAAGCTCAAAAAAATCACACAATTTATGTTTACTCACAGAAACACAAAATATATTTTGTATCCGTTGACAACGTTTTCATTCGTTTATACATTCGTTTTCATTGGGTCGAGCCTCTCCTTCATTCCGTCGCTGTCAGTTGAATACTTCGCTCTCACGTATGGGCCGCAGCCATATAGGTATGTAATATTGGCAGCAACTTATCGTCACAATAAGTTTTCATTCGGAAATCAAAGGGAGACACGATGAGACAGAAAACACGAAATTTTGTGAATGTATTTCTATACGTGTACCTATACATGAGCACTTCTACACATGAAAAAACTGTCAAACTGCTCCAGGGGCGGTTGAAGAAAAATGTACTATTTTCAGTCAATGTTTATGGAATAGAAGGTTACGCATTCCGGTTGTCAAAAAATGCCAGCGCCTCGCGTGACGGAGGCATAGGTTGGCTCTAATTGGCTGAAAATATTTTTGAGCAAAAAAAATTCAAAAAGTGTAAACCATAGTGAAATTAATAAAGTGTG
Source organism: Melieria crassipennis (assembly GCA_963668005.1). NCBI lineage: Eukaryota > Metazoa > Arthropoda > Insecta > Diptera > Ulidiidae > Melieria > Melieria crassipennis. The sequence goes on along the minus strand of OY764964.1, from coordinate 6,272,634 downwards.
CCAGATAGGAAGAACTCTCTCTTCATCGTACACTTATTTTCTGACAGTTAATGTCATTTTGCTGACAAATGTCAGAGTTCATAACCCGTCTGTGCTGTATGAAGAAATTTCAAAATAAATTGATGTTTCAAAATACGTTCTGCACCAAAAACGACACTAAAAACGCAACTACATGCCAGGAAAAATGTGCTGTCTCTGCAAAAAAATGCACGGCACTGCAGTTTCTGTTTTTCTAACATAAAATACATTACGAAAATATATATTTCTGGAGTAATGAAAGTAAATTTTAAATTTAACGACAACAAAAATAACGGTTAATCGAACTGACACAAATAAATTTACACATTGACAATTGCTACTCAGAGAAATAAGTGTACGTCATCTACCTGGTACACTTTATTGATTTCACTATGGTGTAAACAAACCCGGAAAAAGAAGTTGCCAGATTTTATATTTATACTCCTTAAATAATAAATCCAAATAGTTTTCTGGATTTGTGAACAAAAATGAACATAAAAAATGAGCTGTAATTTTTGCAATTTGCCACCGAGCAATTCATTTCGCGTTTACAAATATTTTGAAAGTGTATGGAAATAAAATATTTCCATTGATGGAAAAAACAAGGCATGCTTCGTTTTTTTTTTAGGGATTTAAAATATAAATTTGTCAATAAGTGGCACCTCGATTTTGGCCCCCGCCTACGTCATCAACATGGCGAACGTTGGGAATGCGCAACCTTTAGTCTATAAACCTTGATTTTCAGTTAATTTCGACAAATTTTTATTTTTTTCCAGTAAATTTTTTTCCCGCCTGAACGCAACTGACTTTTTGACACTTTTTACAGCTGTCAAGGTACATTCGTTTATACACTTTCTCGCTCATATTTCACTATTGCTGTACTGTGATGTAGGCGAATGTACCCTGAGCTTACTGCCAATATCAATGACTACATGACGCGAAACTCGGAGGGGTCACGGTTGCTAATTCGGTAAAACTAGGCCCAGAGTCGCAAATTCGGTAAAACCAGGCCCCAGAGTTGATTAGGGTTCGTACGAAAAATTCGCCATACAAACGCCAGGGCAAGGGCTGCTGGTGCGTAATTGGTTTTTTTTTTCTTTCATTCTGTAGTAGGTTTATAGGAAATTGATTGCAAAAAAACATTGTTGCTGAAAAACGTCATAAGTATGTTGCCTCGTGTTTTAATATGATTTTACTTCAGTTTTAGCTAACTGCCCTCAAAGCCTTAACGTTTGCATTGCTTGAGTTGCAGCTCTGCGTTTGAAAAGAGTTCAACTTGCCATCACTGTTTCTTGCTACACTAGAAACAACAAACTCAATGAGACATGAACTGAAGGAAAAAGCAACCGAATATCTGCTAACTTTAGCGTATGAAATAATTTATTTCTGCTTTTTGTTGGTACGGGTTACAATCAAAATTACTTAAACCAGTAAAACAATGTGGTTTGCAATGCTATATTTACAGCGAATAAGAAAAGTTAGCACTTTAAGATGCAAACAATTGACTGGTAACCGGTGCTGAGCGAATGTTTGGGTAAAAGAACCCGTACACTATCGGACGATTGGAAAAAGCAAAAAATGGTCTGAAAATCATTTCTCCTCCGAGTTGCGCGTCACGTAGTCACTGGCCAATATAGAAGTATTACATACATATATGGCCGCAGCCTTTACGCTGAAGTTACAGAGAATTCTGCTGTTAGTAACTGAGGGTTCTGCTGTCAAAATGAACTAAATTTCCCAACTATACTTTTAGTTTTTTATTGTTAAACTAACTCTTATATTTTTAATTTTTTTATTTTTCGAAAAAATTTTTGCACAACTATAACTATAGTACTGGTCAAAAACAGTTTGTTTCAGTTTGTTGGAGTGTTTACCAGCTGAATGAAGACTCTTGGAAATCGTAATTATTATTGTTGTGGGCTTTGTAGGCGGAAGTTCAGGGTCGTCGTCGATTGTTTAAGTGGCGGAAAATGTGCGGGTGCGTTAGGTCCGTGAACGGGCACCGCTTGCAGTGGGCTAGGAGAGGCGAACGGAGAGTGGTGGGAAGCGGGGGGGGGGGGGGGGGGGTGAGGAGTGCTAGGTGGTAGGTGATGGGCTATGGGAGGGTCGTGCGGCAACAGGCTGCTGCATACACACTCGTCTGCATGTACATATGTATGTATGTAGATAAGCTAATTTCATGGCATTCGTTAACGTTAAGCAATTCAGGTATATTGACACAATTTATTACGAATTTGTATTGTTTATTTTATTTTTTTGCAATGTACGCATTCGTTGTTTATGCGTTTATGCTTAATGAATGTAATTAATTTGATTGCTTAAGCTTATCAATTTCCAATGTACTTAGCTTCTATTGTAATTACACGATAAGTGCGAGAAGTTTAAAGTGCTTTGCGGATAACGGCGGACGCGTGTACATAGCAAAGTTGGCGGTAATCGTTGCTAGCTGGACGGCGTGGGGAAAGCGCAGTCGCAGGAACTGGTCGCGGCGCACACCGGACGGAAAGATTTCGGCACCCCAGCTTGCCCAATAAGCTAACGAACAGCCAGATAGACGCTGAAGCTTTCGTGTACGGTGACGGCCGCCGAGACGCGGCTGCCACGCCGACAAAATTCTGCTTACCAGAGTAAAACCGAAAATAGTTACCAAAATGTTATCATCTTCCATTTTTTTTTAGTTTGAAGTAAACAATAAAACTTTACCGAAAAGTGGAATGAACCAGTTTGCGGACAATGTTGTCTCAGTTCATTTCAGCCATTTCAGTGAATACAATTTACGCTAGTCTACAGAAACGTTTAAAATTACTCAACTTAATAACGTGCGGCAGCCGATTTTAACAGCGCTTCGTCTACGATCAGTCACACCCAGAATGGGAGAAGGCGCTCACAAGCTATGCTTCAAAATATCAAGAATTAGAAAAGAAAAATTTAAGAAAAAATAAAAATACAAATATATCAAATATAAGGCCAAATTTACCATGTCCCCCTTATTGGATCTGTCCAACCAGAAGTAACATCTCGAACTTGTATCGGGTGTTTTTTTTAGAGGTATAGAACTTCGAATTGAAATAAAACACAAGAAAATCGTTTTAATGTCCATCAATTTGGCTTTATTGGAAGGATAATTTTATGCCATTAATGTTTAAATATGATTTCGGGCATGTGGCCGCCGCGGCTGGCTCGAATAAAGCCAATTCTACAGGTCCAATTTTCAACCACTTTTTCGAGAATTTGGGGAGAATTTTCCCCTAACGTTTCTGGTTTGTTGGCGTAGACGAGCGACTTCACATATCCCCAAAGAAAATAATCCAATGGTGTCAAATCACACGATCTTGGTGGCCAATTGACAGGTCCATTCCGCGAAATTATGCGCTCATCGAATGTTTCCTTCAATAAATCGATTGTGACGTGCGCTGTGTGGCATGTAGCGCCGTCTTGTTGGAACCACAACTCATCTACATTCATGCCATCCAATTCGGGAACAAAATAGTCGGTTATCATGGCTCTATACCGGTCTCCATTAACGGTAACTGACTCCTCTTCTGACTGGGTCCTCTTCAACATTTTGCTCTACAGCGGCAATTGTTTCTTCGGTGCGCACTGTTCGACGTCTCTGCGGATGCGTATTATCACATAGAGTAAACGTAGTGCGAAAACGACCCATGGTTAACCGAATTAATTGCTCTGATGGACGATTATGTCGACCATAAAATGGACGGAGCTTGCGGTAAACTTCGCGAACTGAACCATTATTTTCGAAATAAATTTGCACGATTTGCAAGCGTTGTTCTTTTGTCAACCTGTTCATGATGAAATGGCAAACCAAACTGAACATAAATGACATTAGAGTTGCCAGATTTGACCACAAAATGCCAGTTTTATCTCTATTCGAAAAACAAACCTCTAAAAAAAACACCCTATACATGTCTATGGGGAATCCTCTTAGTCATAACAAGTCTTTTATCTACTATTCGACGATGAAAACCTACAATTCAGTTCATTGCAAACTGTGGCAACCACGAAAGTTCTTAGGCGACATTTTCGAAACCCCTTCACGCCTTTCAAAAGCACCATAGTATAATAATAAAGTAGTCTAATAAAAACTCTCCCGCTCAAAGAAAACAAATTTTTTTGAAATTACGTAAATTTTGATATCTGAAATTTGTCAGTTCAAAAAATGTTCAACCACAGTCGCAACTTCATTCAAATAAAATCCTACTAAAAGCAAAAGGAAAATGCTTAGGTATATTTTAATACACCTTTGTTTACTCTACTGATGACTTTTTTGACAATATTTGTCAATCAAAATAGAGATACAAGCACAAACCTTCAAGTTGCTGTCTGGCGGAGAATAAATGCCAAACATGGCGGCGTGTGCTCGCTGTGCGCCGGCAAAATAAAGTTGCACAACTTAAAGGTTGCATGCTATCGATTTCCCAACAAGAAAAATCACTAAATTGTTTCGCAAATGTTGAGTTGTGTAAAAACCATAGGTTCCTTAAATATAATGCAATGGAGAAACGTTGCTGAAATGGCCATAAAAACGAAGAAAACTGCTGCAAATCGTTTGAAGCGTTGAATAGCCAGCTAACAAGGTTAATAGACTAAAGGTTGCGCATTCCCAACGTTCGCCATGTTGATGACGTAGATGGTGTCCAAAATCGAGGTGCCACTTATTGACAAATTTATATTTTAAATCCCTAAAAAAAAAAACGAAGCATGCCTTGTTTTTTCCATCAATGGAAATATTTTATTTCCATACACTTTCAAAATATTTGTAAACGCGAAATGAATTGCTCGGTGGCAAATTGCAAAAATTACAGCTCATTTTTTATGTTAATTTTTGTTCACAAATCCAGAAAAGTATTTGGATTTATTATTTAAGGGGTATAAATATAAAATCTGGCAACTTCTTTTTCCGGGTTTGTTTACACTTTTTTCAATTTTTTTGCTCAAAAATATTTTCAGCCAATCAGAGCCAAGCTATGACTACGTCACTGGAGGCGCTGTCATTTTTTGACAACCGGAATGCGCAACCTTCTATTCTATAAACCTTGGCCAGCTAGTGCCTCGTGGGTTCGCATCTTGTCTTAACCAGCGTCAATAAAAGCCAATCAAAGGAAACTTTACGGAAGGAAGCTTCCGATGCGCTAAAACGGCTTTACGAGGCTGGAGTTTCCGGTCAAACATGACATTGCTCGACGTTAGTGCGTTTAGGGGCTCTTGTGCCCGCGCGGGGTCTTTCGACAGCTGTGCTGGTTTCGAGCACTTAGGCCGGCTAAACCAATGCGCCTCGACTAATGTGTTCCGTTCGGCGGCTGCTAATTTATGGCAGCTCCTTTCTATTGGGAATGCTGTTTATTTTTTTCAGAGCAGCTTTAAGAATTACTTAAAATAGCTTAAATAAACTTCAAACAGTTTGAGCACTCCTCAGTTTTAAAAACTTTTCGAATTTAATATAATACTAGCGCTAAAGAAAGCCTTAATATGCGCTAATATATTTTAAGATATATACGCGAAAGGATTAAAAAGTCCCTTTGGAAAGTCTTCACAGTCACAAAAGCCTTAAAAGTTTCAAAAGCCTTCAAAGTCGCAAAAGTTCCGAAAACCTTCAAAGCTTTAAAAGTCCATTTTAGTTGGGTGCTTTCCGCACGCAACATCCAGTCGCCCAGCTTGCATCCAACTTCTTTTTCTTTTATTTTGCCTGCAAAGCGTTTGCAAGACAAAATACATCAAACTTTGGCTTTTCAGCCGCAGTTTGCCGTTTGTACGTGTCTACGCCGCAGCCATGTGCGCCGACAACTTTGCGCGAGCCGCATAGCTTGGAGAAATCGGGCCGGAGTTTTAGTATTAATTGCGTTGTTGCTGACGCGCGGTACACCGTACTTTAATCCCAATCCGTCTTTGGTGCAAGCAGGATCTCGCACTCGAACTCGTGCACCTCGCACGATATGTGCATATTCACCGCGGGAGAGCGGGACGCTTGCGTATGTATCTGCCTGACATGTTGTAAATTTGCTCTTTGTGTTGCTTTCGTTGTCTTTGTTTGGGTTTGGTAAGTTATAAGGCAAGTGTGATAGCAACTTGAGTTTGCAAGTTTCAGACGAACGGCAACACAAAGCGTCTTCACTGTGGCGTTGAGCTTTAGCTTTCAGCCCTATAGCGTCCTAACCTCTTCAGACCGCATGCAATTGTTTCGCTGCCTATTGATATTCAATACTAAATTGGAATTTATGGACCGTTCATAAACAGCGCACTAAAACGATCTTAGCGAAGTCCCCAACCATCCTGCTGTTTTCCTCCTTTACACCACAGATGGCGCTATGAGTGGTAGTTTGTGGCGACACTGGTTCGTGCATCGAGCGCTGGCAGCACTGGCGAAGCAGAAAAACGAGGAGTCGTAGCTGGCAACGAAGCAGCAGGGTTTGAATTGCTGAAGTAAAATTAGCAGAAGCCCTAAAATTGTGCTGTTACTGTGCTTCTGCTGCTGATGAATTTCTGTTATGTACTATTGCTTTTGCCTCGACTTCGGGGAAAATTAACAGTCGCAGCAACAGCATAAGCAAATTTTCGAAAAACTAACATTTCGCAGCACAGCAGCAATAGCTGCTTTGCAGAAAAATGCTTCTTGCTTTGCTGCTCATCTCGAAATATGAAAATGCAGAAGCAGGAGCAAACGATCAGCTCATGGCACAATAATAAGGTAATAGCATGCCCGCAACACCAAAAACCACATGTATTTTATTGGTAGGATTGTTTATCGTTACTGTCAAAATCAGCTGATATTTTCCGACGAAAGAGGGAGAAACTGAAAATAGACAAAACTGATTGTTGCCAGAAAGCGCTGTTTTTCGAGTAAACAAACGGGGAAGTGCTTGAAATTCGTATGGTTGGTTGGTTTATTATATTAATATAGTTCAAACGATTGTTTTAGCGTGCCTCTTGATTGCAACTGCCGACTGCACCGTTGCGCTGCAGCAACTGCGTTGTGTTGTGATCTTTGGAGCGGATATCTTGTGTTTTGACCAGGGACCGTAACAGTTATAAGTTTTATTATAAAAATCAATGTTTAACAGTTATTTTTTGATTTTTATTTTATGACTCAACAAATAACAGTTATTTAGTATTTATATTTTAAAAATCCTTTAATAACACTTATTTTTGATTTTTTTCTTATTAGTCCATAAGTAACAGTTTTCTTTCGATTTTTATTTTAGTTGACCTATGATAACAGTTATTGGTGACTTTTATTTAAAAAAGTCATAATAAAAATTATTCAGTGACTTTTATTTATAAAAGTCATCAATAAAAATCATTCGGTGACTTTTATTTTTTAAGTCATCATTAAAAATCATTCAATGACTTTTATTTATAAAAGTCATCAATAAAAATCATTCGATGACTTTTATTTTTTAGGTCATCAATAAAAATCATTCAATGACTTTTATTTATAAAAGTCATCAATAAAAGTCATTAGATGACTTTTATTTATAAAAGTCATCAATAAAAATCATTCAATGACTTTTATTTTTTAAGTCATCAATAAAAGTCATTAAATGACTTTTATTTATGAAAGTCATGAATAAAAATCATTCAATGACTTTTATTTTTTAAGTCATCAATAAAAGTCATTAAATGACTTTTATTTATAAAGTCATTTTCATTAATCGCAGTACTGGATTCATTAAATATCAAAATGTATATATATTCTTGATCGGCTGAACAAAAACAATAGAACAAACCACATATATATTACGAGAAGGGCCCACGAGAAGGGCTTAAAAAAAATTGGTATCTCATTTGAAGTGCTTTCACCAATTTTGATGTCAAGCCATCTTTTAAATCATGTTTCCACATACGGAATTTTAACCCATCGTTGGGCCAGTTAAATTTTGATTTTCGAATAATTATAAAATACGTGTAAAATAAGTTTTGATCTAGAATATTTTCAGGAAGTTCAAATTCAATACCCGACAAATTTAGATATTCCAGTAGTGCAATTAATGACTTTTATGTTGCGACTTAAAAAATAAAAGTCATTGAATGATTTTTATTGATGACTTTTATAAATAAAAGTCATTGAATGATTTTTATTGATGACTTTTATAAATAAAAGTCATTGAGTGATTTTTATTGATGACTTTTATAATAAAAGTCATTGAATGATTTTTATTGATGACTTTTATAAATAAAAGTCATCTAATGACTTTTATTGATGACTTATAAAATAAAAGTCATTGAATGATTTTTATTGATGACTTTTATAAATAAAAATCATCTAATGACTTTTATTGATGACTTTTATAAATAAAAGTCATTGAATGATTTTTATTGATGACTTAAAAAATAAAAGTCACCGAATGATTTTTATTGATGACTTTTATGAATAAAAGTCACTGAATAATTTTTATTATGACTTTTTTAAATAAAAGTCACCAATAACTGTTATCATAGGTCAACTAAAATAAAAATCGAAAGAAAACTGTTACTTATGGACTAATAAGAAAAAAATCAAAAATTATTGTTATTAAAGGATTTTTAAAATATTAAAAAAAAATAATTCTTATTTTTTTATATTTCCGTAAAAATTGCATAATAAAAGTTTATTGCCAAATATGATTCTTGACACGAAAAGAAATCTGTTGGTATATTTAATTTATTTGTGTGACTTTTCCTTCATAGTAAACTTTTCAAATATAGTTTTCATAAATAACTGTTATTTCCGGTCCCTGGTTTTGACGGCGGGTGCTGTGTGCGAGAAAATATAATTAAATCGAAATTGTTTCGGTACTTTCAGATATTTTCCTTACCAGTTGTTTCCACCGCTTGCGATTGCCGATGGAAACTGCGAAATAAAAAATTGGTTTAAATAAAACACACGAAAAGTTTGGGAAAAATCCTTTGGCAAAAAACCCAATTTATTTCATATGGAATAAACGCGACTGACTCCTACGGCCAGAGACGATCGTCGCAGTCTTAGAGGTTTATTTTTATGAACTTCTTGTACCCCATGATTCTCAGCTTCGCCTTCATAACTTTGAGTCGTTTGTTTAGATAGCGCATGCGTTTGTTTAGATGGCGCTTCTTTTTCTACACTTAACATGGTCCGGCAGGTCAATACCTGTGCTGTTTTGCACCAAACGCTGAATCAAGTTCTTGCAGTGAGCGATGTCGAGGCCGTTGACTGTGGTGAAGACGCATTCTAGTTCCTTCAAGAAACACAGAAATTCCCGCGTCGGTTTCTTTAAGGAACCCTTCGAAACTTCGTCAACCCATGTGTTGGAGATGTCCGTGCCGGTGCTCGCATATTCTGGAAGGTGCAGCTTTCGGATGATGTATCCAGCCACGTACTGCAGCGCATCCTCATGCAGTGTGTTGATATCAGACAATGAGCCGGGATTGAAATCCTCGAGCGTTGCAAAGTCTTCCTCTGGATCAAGGCTGTATCACTACTGCTGCTGCATTGAGGATTTTCTGGCTTAATCGTCTTACATACTAAATATAAATCACAATGTCAAGCCTTCAACAAATTAAATAACTCATATAAGGGTTGGAAACAATGCGAATCATTATTTCTGTTCCAATTTGGAAATTGGTCAGGTGTTTTCATTTCAACCTATACGGCAACACAGCACCACTGCTGACACCGACGATTTTGACAAAAGCCATAAACGACCAGCCGGTGGCTTGCTACAACCTTGTAGTTGAACCATGGACCAGCTTTTTCATTTTGCTATGTGCTGCTGCTTCCATTTTTGTAAGCAAAAAAAGCGGCTTTCTGTATTCGCAGTTTACTTACCATTTCATAGACTTTTGAATTGTAACCGATTACATTTGCTTTTGATGCTGATGTTTGTTATACATACAGTTACTCACAAAACCGATCACGCGTTTGAAAAAATGAAATTTAAATGAGCGATTTACCGGTATGTTTGGAAAAAATGAGACCAAATTGTTATTTTTGTTTTCTAACGGTGTTTCTTTAACAGTTTCTAAAGTCATTGCGACAATGTTTGCGTAAGTTTCTATTTGCTTTGCTGATTAGTCTAGAAATGCAGCGTGATCAGTTTTGTGAGTTGTGTGAAGAAGAGTGGTTCGATCAAGTGTGGTGCAAAACTTTCAAAAAAATATTTGAAAAAAATTGAAAATAATTAAATTGTCAGGTGAGCAGACGAGAAAAAATTTATTTTTATTCAATATTAAAATTTTCCAGAATTTTTTACTGTAGGTTTATGCTCAACAAAATGGGTGCAAATAACAAAGCACTTGACAGGCAAACCATCGAACAAATACAAAAGTTGTTGAAAGATGGAGTCCCTCATCGTCGAATTTCGTTTCTAACTGGCGCATCACTCGGTGTAATAAGCAAAATTCGGAAAAATTTGGACAATCCCTTACCCAAAAACCGTGGAGGCCGTCCTAAAATTTTATCAGAAGTGGATGAAAGGAACATTGTGCGCGATTTGCGACGTGGAAAATTCAAAAACGCGGTGGAAATACAACGCTCTGTCAATACCTCTTTAAACGTTTGCATATCGGCTGAAACAGTTCGCAGAACGCTTCGATCCGCTGGCCTTAGAGGAAGGGCAAAGGTGAAAAAGCCCCTGTTGTCACGCAGGCATATGAAACTGCGCCTAAATTTCGCCCAAAAATATTCGCAATGGTCTGCTGAAGATTGGGCAAAAGTAGTATGGTCCGATGAGTCCAAAATTAATTGTTTGGGCTCTGATGGCCGAGAGTGGGTGTGGAAAACGCCTGGTGAGAAGCTTCAGCCGCAACATGTAAAGCCAACGTTAAAGTTCGGTGGGGGTTCCATAATGATATGGGGATGCATGATGACCAGAGGTGTCGGAAAGCTATTTAGAATCATTGGAAAAATGACTGCAGCCTCTTATGTCAATATATTAAACAGCGAACTAACAGCGTCGATAGAAAAGTTTGACAGTAATGCTTCGGACATTGTCTTCCAGCAAGACAATGATCCGAAGCATACTGCTAAACTAACCAGAGAATGGCTGCAAAACAACAATTTTTCAACATTGAACTGGCCGCCACAGTCCCCAGATCTCAACCCCATAGAACATCTATGGGGGGTCTTGAAGAGGGCAATTACTGGGGAGACCGGGAATACCGAAGAACTTTGGGTAAAGGTGCGTGCTGCCTGGCAACAAATCTCTCCAGAAGTATGCCGGAACCTCGTTAATAGCATGCCTAGAAGGATTCAAGCAGTTATTGATGCAAAGGGTGGATATACTAAGTACTAACCGCTCAAAATACAATTTTAAGTAAGTCACAAAACTGATCATACACGGTGTATTCATGTTTCATAGCATTATTTTCTATATGCGTGTGTAAATATGCAATGAATAGCAGATTTTGTTTGTGTTTTGATACATTAACTTAAATAAAGAAAAAAGTTTTTAATTCACATCTCAGGTGTTTTTATTTCCTTACGGTCAGTGTCCCTTGCATAAAGCGTGATCAGTTTTGTGAGTAACTGTATATGTATTTAAGTAAGATGCTTTTGTATGAAAATATAAAATATAATATTTATAAATTAATATTTTTTATTCATCTTCAAATAAAGGTAAATTGTTAATTGCGTCATCTAAATACGATGAATTTAATTTGACCAATAGTATGTTCTCCAAAGTATCTTCACTTAGGCGATTCCTGTTATCCGTTAATACCATTTTGAGGGTTGAAAATGCGCGTTCGATTGTCACCTAATTAAAGAGTTTTTTTTTATAAAAGATATTGCACGAATAAATTTCAGAAACTCACAAAAGTTTTTTTTGCTAAATTAACCATTACATAGTAGCAATAAAGAGATATTTTAAATCTTTTTAAATCATTTAGTAACTATTGAAAAAATTATTTTAAAACAACTACACATTTTAGCAAAACAAATACTTTTGTAACTATATTTTATTTAAGGTTTTACCTGCGTCGGAGGAATACCGAAGCAAATGTTGCTCAGGGCAACAAGTTCGGGATCGCTGGACATTTTATGTTTCCAAAAATGCAGCACATTGGCATCGCTGGTTAAAAATGGAAGTTGTAGCCTTTCAATCTTGGTATATGCGTCAGTAGTTTCATCGTTAGTGTCAGCCTGCATCTCATTTGTTAAGAACTCATTTAGAAACGCATCTTCTTCGTCACAAAAGTTGTCAGGAAATAGATTTGAAGAAGAACCACTTTTGGTAATTGATTGCGACAAATCTTTATTAAGGGATGTTATTCTATCCCACAACTTTTTTAAATACGTAATTGCTACGTTTTTTTGCTCCGATCTTAAAGTATGTTGAAATCGTGGATCCATATATAAACAAGCAATCAAACTTTCGTTAGCCATTAGTTTTGCGGATCTATTTTCAATCGAAGATAAAAGACTACTGCCAATTTTGTATATAAAAGAACTTGTGTTTTCTTCAGTATCTACGATTTTTTTGGTTAGTATTTTGCACTTTAGCCATTGTGCGTAAAAGTCACCATAGTGCAACTGCTCATCTTGAAATTTTACAATGGTTTTTTGCAGAGGCTGAAACACAGTGCAAAAGCTTTCAATGAATGTCCACAATAAATCATTATTTTCAAAATTATCATCTGCGGATTTATTTGTAATTGAATCCAGCCTTTGTAAGACACTTTTAGCTGCGTTTAAAGCGTCCAGCATCTTGTAGGTTGATCCCCACCTGGTGGGACAGTCCAATTGTGGAATTTTTAAATTTTTTAATTCGAAAATTTCCCGGCAGCCATTTGTATTCTTTCGACAAAATTTTGTTAAGTTGCGACAACTTAGCAAAAAGTTTTTGATTTGTGCAGTATGTGCAGCACACCGACAAATTTGTATCTCACCAACCCGAATATCTGGAAAGCTTTCAAACGAACTTATATTTTGCATGTAGGCCTCGTTTTCCTCCTCCACAAAACTGTTGTGACTTTCTTCTACCGAAATGGACGCATGCGACAAAATTGTCGTTGCCTACATCATGTTGGCGCCATTGTCAGATGTGATGGAGACGATTTGGCTTAAATTTATTTCGTATTTGTTCAACGTTTTTAAAATCTCAGCAGCCAAATTTCTGGACGTACTTGCTCCAGATCCCTTGAGATCCACCATTCCCAGAATTCTCGAAGTTATGACGTCATTGCCTATAAACTGTGCACTTATGCCGAACACATTTCGCGACAACCTAGTCGCAGTGTCAATTTTCAGCGAAATGAGCCGACCCTTCACTTCCTTCGAAATGCCTTGTCTCACATTGCCGGCAACAAGTTTCAGAGTTTTTTTACAATTGTCGGCATTTAAGGGGGGTTTCTACCTTGTGCGGTAAAAAAAATCGATTTTTTTTTCATGCATTTTTGGATTAATACATGATTGTAGAATACGCTCCCAAAATTTGAAGTTGAAATCTTTCGAATTACGGAAGCAATTTATAGAAACAGGTAGCGGTGTCGAGCGCGCCGACCTGCTGAAGCAAAACTTTGAACGCGTTTTTCTCAAAACTACATTTTTTGACCTGGCGGAAGTGATTTAGGCCACACGAGTTGAGCAATAGCTACGAAATTTTAAACAGTCATTTATCAAGGTCTTAGCTATGGCACGAACTAGGATCTTCAAGAAATAATAATTTTTTCTCATTAAAAATAGAAATTTGTATTGAAAAAAGTAGGTAAAAATTGAGTTTTTTAGTCAAAATCGCATATATCCTTCATTTTTCATTTGTTTTTTAAAATCCTAGTTCCTGCCATAGACAAAAGGATACAGAATAAGAAAAAAATTCATTTTTGTGTTTCAAGTCATCTCAAACAGCGGCAGGACTTCCGCGAGTAAGGAAGTCCTGAATATTTTATCTTGAAACTTTTTTTACTTATACAATAAACATATACCTACATCTGGAAAAATTTTTCAGTGTTTATCTTAAAAACCTTCCCATTAAAAATTTTTCAAAAAAACATGTTTTCTCGGCCGCACTAGGTAGAAACCTGCCTTAAGCGAAATTGTTTTCCTGTGTTTGCACCGAGCCCATCGCAAATAGGATCAATCAACGCTCGCATGTTGGGTGAATTTAATACGTTGAAAGGCACACTGTCCTCTGTCACAAGTCCTATGTAAGAGCGGAAAATTTGTTTTTTGCTAATTTCTATTTTAATTTTTTTTCTTCACAACGGTAGACGATGCATTTCAAGTTTTAGTTTATGTGATGCTTATTAAATATGCGATTATTTCGCAATCGCGAATGGCAGGTATGACATATAGCAACGCCATTATGTATGTCATTTTCGAAATAATTCCAAACATTGTTATTTGGTGCCATTATTACGCTTAAAATTCACGAACCGACCGCGACCGAATCTTTCACTCGAAATATGCCACTGCGAATACAAAAAGCCGTTGCTGGGGAAATGTTCAAAAATGAAAGCAACTGCAAGCTGCTTTGCTTTGCTTACAAAATGTTCAAAAATGGAAGCAGCAGCAAATGGCAAAATGAAAAAGCTGATCGTTTGCTCCTGCTTCTGCATTTTCATATTTCGAAATGAGCAGCAAAGCAAGAAGCATTTTTCTGCAAAGCAGCTATTGCTGCTGTGCTGCGAAATGTTAGTTTTTCGAAAATTTGCTTATGCTGTTGCTGCGACTGTTAATTTTCCCGAAGTCGAAGCAATAGCAGAAATGTAAGTAACAAAAATAATTCAGCATTTTTAAACCCTGCGAAGCAGTGCGCACGCCAGTCAGTGTGCTTACTTCTACCACATGTGTGGTAGATCTACCACATTTATTTTTAAAATCAAGTCTCTACCACGGAGGGCTTAAAATCTACCACATTTTTGTGGAACATAAATTTTTCTATTAACCAACCTATAACTCCAAGTAAATTGGAGCTTTATGTTGTGAAAATGTGCAAAAAAAAACGTATGTGGCAGCACTCTCATCACTTCGAAAGCAGTGCCACAGATAACTCATCATGATGATGATGAGTGATGATGATGATCATGATGAGTTATCTGTGGCAGTGCACTACAAATAGTTGACAGTTTGACAATTGTTTTGGCGGCAGGTGCAATTAAAATGGAAAAATTTCTAAAAAAGTTGAATAATTTGTGCCTTTATTTTTTAGTTACGTTTAGTTTTTTAGAATATCGCATGGCGATGGCAATGCGCTTGGACGGGTAGAAGAACGTAAAATACAATTAATGTACAAATACAATGAAATACAATAAATGTACAAATGCAATAAAATACAATTAATGTGCAATACAAAAAATTTACCACATTTCATTCAAATCTACCACATTTTTTTCACTGAGTCTACCACATAAATGAAAAATTAAGTATGCACACTGTCGCACGCGTGTATAGTTACCCTGTGGGAAATCGGACTGGTCCAAGTCTAGTTTTTCAACTGGTCGCTTGACA
The DNA here is from genome assembly GCA_963668005.1 of Melieria crassipennis. Lineage (NCBI taxonomy): Eukaryota > Metazoa > Arthropoda > Insecta > Diptera > Ulidiidae > Melieria > Melieria crassipennis. The sequence continues at coordinate 6,257,198 of OY764964.1, read as the reverse complement.
GTCATATATGAACTCAGAATCTACTCGTTTTGTTGAGCAAACTCACCCTTTTAACATGGCGGTGTCCTAGGCGGCGGTCAATTGTCCCCGTTTGCATCCATTTGCAACTAGTCCAAGGTTAGTCCGAAGTAAACCAGTTTTCAAACCAGTTGTAAAGCGACTAGTTTGCAAACTAGTTTATTCTGGATTAGTTTTCTAACCACTCGATTTTTATGTGGAAAATAAAACAATGCATTTTTTTAAGAATTATTTTATTTTAAAAATGTTTAAAAATAAAAACAAAAAATCATCGCGAATATTTCGTGCATTTAAAGATGAACCAAGATGAACTTCGACTTGTTGACACACTTCTGCCGGAACTGTTTGGGGGACTTCGCCTGCAATTAATAAATAAATTTAAGAATAATTTCATAAATAAATAAATAAATATTTTAATACATACCTTTAAGCTGCCGCTGCAATTCGTTGCATTACGCAACCACGCAAAATTCTAACTGAAATCATTCAAGACAAAACGTGCAAATCGAGCAAACTTCGTGTCATAGAAACAGAAAGTTCGAAAAATGCAAACATTTCTACGTTGTTGTTTTAGCAGAACAATCGCAAGATCGGCCTTAACAGTATTTTTTGCTTCTCTCACCTCTTTCGTTTTTCTCATTTGTATGTGCTCTTCTCGCCTATGAACGCGCACACAGAACGTGAACGATTAGACGCGAACTGACTGACTTCTGCATCCGCTGACAGTCACTTGGACAACTAGTTGTCCAATTGACTACAAAAAACCAGTTGAAAGACCAATGAATTTTGGGAACTAGTTGTCTCAGGTCCGACAGGGTAGTTACGTTTCTTGAATAAAGCATTTGAATTTGAACCGCCTTCAGTCTTATTAATCGCGATAATTGGTGACCCCGACGGGATCTTAACGGTTTTTTTTCGTGATTAATCAACGGCGTAGTGTTGCGTGCTACCGCAACACTACGCCGACTTCGTCGTAAAATGCTGCAAGCGCGATTCCAATTAGAGCCGGCATACAGCGTTGCCGAATTTCCTTTGTTCGCGAACTTTCTTCCGAGTACCGTTATTCGTGGCGTAACGAGCCGAGAAGTCACCGTGGGAGTGGTGCCGAAAAATCTCGTTACCACCAGGCGAACAATTTGCATTTGGAATAAACTTACTGCAAGCTTACACGCAAGCATTTTATTTGGAATAAGCTTCCGAAATGTTGGAAAAATGTTTGGATTCAATTGTTATACAAACGGAATTGACCCTTGCTGAAAAACTTATTTCTACAAACTTAATGCAAACGTTTTAGACAAACCTAATCCAACCATTTGGTAAACGTTTATTATAAGCTTATAATAAACTTATTAGACAAGCTCATTCCAAATGTGATGCAAGCTTGTAGTAAGTTTATTCCAAATGAAAATTTTTCGCTGGGTATAAATTGGAATAAATTTGCACGCTTGCATCACATTTGGAATGAGCTTGTCAATAAGGGTCGCTTCCGTTTGCCTTAAAATTGTATCCAAACATTTTGCAGACATTTCGCAAATTAAAAAAGTTCCTCAATTTTTTGATCCATTTTATTTTTAAGATTTTTGATTACTTTTTCTTTCTGCCTATTTTTAGAAAATTGGAAAAAGGCCTTAGTGCCACGAACATAAACGTCCTCGTCGATATGTTTAGCACTGGCTGCACTAAATCCAGTCTAATATACATATACATAAACATATACATATACATCTACATATACATACATATGCATATACATATACATATACATATACATATACATATACATATACATATACATATACATATACATATACATATACATGTAAGGTATTTTACGAAATATATTTAGAAAATTTATGAAATATATTTAGATATATCGATATGTAAGGTATTTTATGAATATCGCGCCTAGGTGATCACCGGCAGCGACGACTGGAAAACTTCGAAGTCCCACGACCCAAATATCGCCTATGTGAATTCATGCACGAACTAACTAACTTGCTCTGTTGAGGTGGAGTTGGAGGTGCTCCTTTATATACTGGTGTTTCGGCAGCGACGACGACTGTTCGCTTACTACTGGCTTCTCTCTCTTACATTCGGCCATTCGACATCTTCATCTTCCGTCCCGGATAGATCGACTTCTTCCTGCTTCCATGGCTTCATAAAATCGACGCTTGTTGAGGTGTTGTTTGGACCATCGAAAACCGCCGCTTTTGTGACCTCGTAGCGTCCATTACGCTTACATTTGGTGATTTCATACGGCCCCAGAAATTCGCTGGCCAATTTCTTGCCTGATATAAATTGAGTCCTCTTGATGGCCACCAAGTCGCCGACTTCATAGATTGTTTCCTTTTTTCGATGCTTGTCAAAATTTCTCTTGTACTCCTTTTGAGCGTGAGCAATTTCTTCTTTTGCTTTTGTTCTCATGTCGTCTCGTTCTGCAATGAAAATGTTCGCCGTTTCTGCTTCGATTATTTCGTTGATACTGACATCTAGCGGCGTCTTCATTTTAATTCCGAACATCAATTCAAATGGCGTACAGTTTGTTGTTTTATTTGCTGTACTGTTGATTACTCTCTGCAGTTTGTTGACGTATTTGTACCAAGCTTCTGGGCGGTCAGCTGACAATTTCGATATGACATTGATGATTACACGGTTTAGGCGTTCGACTTGGCCATTGCCTCTGGCCATGCCTGTTGTTATTAAAACGTGTTCAATCGACTCTCCTTGACACCATTCTTTGAATGTTGTTGACGTAAACGCCGACCCCTTGTCGCTGATTATGCGGTGTGGTGCTCCAAAAATGTTAGTCCATTCCGATAGTTTTCTGACCACTTCCTCTGCTGATGTTGATTTAGTAGGGTACAGCCACGTGAACTTGCTGAAACCGTCGATGACTGCAAATACGTATTTGTACATTTTCGCCGTTGCATCCATTGGCCCAAGGTGGTCAATATGTATGGTAAGTAGCGGGGCATCTCCCTTATTGATAACGTGTAAATAACCCTCCTGTTTACCCAACTTTTTGTTAAACAAAATACACTGGATGCAATTTGTAATTACTTTTTCGACTTTTTGACGCAAATGTGGTATAAAGTATTTCTGTTCAATCGCATTAACCGTCTTGTCGGTGGCAAAGTGCCCTTTCTGGTGTTCGATTGTAATGATTTCGTGCTCCATTCGTCGGGGCACAGCGAAAAGCATTAACCCATTTTTGTTTTTAAATAAGACATCCTTTTTTAAAACGTAATCTTCATATGGTTGTGTTTGTAAAATTTGTTTGATCGCTTTAAAGTGATCGTCGTTTGCCTGCGCTTTATGGAGGCGAGTGCTTATTTCTTCGTTGATAACCATAATACTTGCTGGTGCTCTGCTTAAAGCGTCAACGTGCTTCATCGAGGTACATTTTCTATGTTCGATGGTGTATTGGTAATCTTGTAGGTACAGTATCCAACGCGTCACGGCAGGTGACAAATCTTTTTTGCTTGTTGTACTTTTAAACGCTTGACAGTCAGTAACCAGCTTGAACTCTCGCCCGAGTAGATAGTGGCGAAGTTTTTGTACCGCCAGGTACGCTGCTTTAATTTCCAAATAAAAACTGTGTAACTTGCCCTCTTCGGGAGTGCACTTCTTGCTCCAATAGTGCACAGGGTGCCACTTTCCGTCGAATGATTGAAACAGAATTGCTCCGAAGCCGTCTTTGCATGCATCCGTATGCAACTCTATTGGTGCTTTTTGGCAAAAAATTCGTAAGGTTGGTTGTCTGGTAAGTATATTCTTTACTTCTTCTATTGCTGTTAACTCTACGGGGCCAATTTTGAATGGTATATTCTTCTTAAGCAAATCTGTGAGTGGTTTGGTGATGATTGCATAATTTTGTACAAACTTTCTGAAATATCCGAAGAGACCTAACATTTGCTGTAGTTTTTTGACGTTGGTTGGGACCGGAAACTTTTTCATGGCGACGCATTTTTCTACATCCGGTGAAATACATCCATCTTTGATCAGCAGACCCAAGTAAACGACTTCAGTTTGCAAAAACTTGCACTTTTTCCATTTGATTTTGAGGCCATATTGTTCAGCGACCTGTAGAACTTTTTTCAGTTTGTGTATGCCTTCTTTTTCATTGGTAGAGTGGATTATGACATCGTCGACGTACATTTGCATTACGTTTTCGCGAATTAAATTTCGAAAGATGTGGTTTACGTATCTTAAGAATACCGCTGGTGAATTATAGAATCCGAATGGTGCTCTGTTGAATTCGAAAACACCGTCTCTAGTCACAAACGCCGTGTATTGTTTGGAATCCTCCTCGATTGGCACGTGAAAAAATGCGTTCTCTAAATCCAACGTTGTGAAAAAGCGTGCGCCTTCTAGTGCTTCGATGACTTCTTCCATCAACGGTACGGGAAAAACGTCTTTTTGAACAATCTTGTTTAAATCGCGAAAATCAACACATAATCGTTTACTGCCATCTCTTTTATTTGCTACAACAACACGACTACAATGCTGTGAGTTCGACGGTCGTATGATTTTGTTTTGTAGCCAATCATCTACTTGATCACTGACAACTTGTTGCTCCGGCAATGGCAATCTTCTTGGCGAGTGTCGCACAATTTTATCTTCAGTTAACACAATTTTCATACTTATTGGGCTTATCGGATCACTTCGTGGCTTATAACCTTGTATAATATGTTCGACTTCTGATTTGTATTTTACTGGCACTTGTGTTTCTTCAGTTTCCATTGAAATGTTCATTACTGAGTATTCGTAATTTTCAGTGAGAAACTCGGTGAATGTGTAGCCACTTTCGTTATAATTGTATTTGCATTTGCCAATAAAATCAAACCCTAAAATCACTTCGTGTTTCGATAAATTGTCCGGTACCACGAGAAAATTATGTTTACACTTTAAATCGTCGACTGTGATATTTGCTTCGATCGAGCCAATCGTATTAATTTTTTTATTACCGTAGCCCGAGAGACTATTGTTGCACTCATTTAATTTGCACTTGAGTGTTTTTGCAACTTTTTGTTCCATAATAGAAACTTCTGCGCCACTGTCCACTAAGCAATGCACGTTGTTGTTATTAATGTCAATTGTCTTTAACATTTTATTTCGTCGTTCGATTGTACCGCTCGCGTTAACTTTGTTAATTTCTTTTTGCATGTTTGTTGGGCATTGCTTTGAAATGTGTCCCGTTTTGTTGCATTTAAAACATTTCGTCTGCATTTTACACTCGCTTTTCTTATGATTGACCGAACCACAGTTAAAGCAGTGCTCGCGTTTGTCTTTTTTGTTGTTGTTACATTGACTTGCGTTCGTATTCACGCTCTTTTTTGATTCTATTGTTTTTTCGTACACCTCGAGTACCGTTTTTAAGTCATCAAAATTTTGCGCGGCGTACAACAAAAATTTGTTCTCCGGTTTTTCGGTAATTCCGTCCACTATATAACGGATTACTGATTTTTCGTCTACTTTACCGAACGCGCCTAAACGTCTCATGTGCAACATATACTCATGCATGCTTTCATCGTTTTTCTTACGCCTCTCTTGCAATTGTTTGTGTACATCGGCACTTACGAAATCGCGACTGAACTCTTTTATAACCTCACTTTTGAGCGTAGCATAATCGAACACACATCCGGAATCCAAAAACAATTTCGCCGTATTTGTCATCTTTCTCCTTGCGAACACATACTTTTGCGTTTCATTCCAACCGTACGCTGTAGCACATTTTTCGAAATTTGTAAACCAATCTTCTACGTGTATAGGCGATTGCCCGTCGAATTCCGAAATTACGTTGTCAACACTTTCAGTTGAAATTGCCGCTTGCGGTGCTTGTTGTTGTTGTTCTTCTTTAGCAAACTTCAACGTGAGAAGTTTAATTAGTTCGCTTATTTCACTCATTTTGGGCGTATTGTCTTCGTCGCTTTCGTTTACGTTTTCACTGCTTATTGTTTCTTTATTTTTAATCACCGCACTGTCCATCTGTTTTTCCCACTGTAATTTTGCTGCTTTTTCACTTTCTAACTTTTTCGCCCTCGCTAACGCACGTTCTTCACGACTTTTCTTCTGCTTTTTCAACTGACTGCAACTTCTCTTCTTCTTGCGACGCGCTCTCCTTCTGTTCTCTTTTGTTTGTAGGCATCAAAGCATTTACCGTTCCACCGTTTCACCTTTTTTTTTTTTTTTTTTTTTTTTTTTTTTTTTTAAGGCACGGACGAGCCCCCAAATGTAAGGTACTTTACGAAATATATTTAGAAAATTTATGAAATATATTTAGATATATCGATATGTAAGGTATTTTATGAATATCGCGCCTAGGTGATCACCGGCAGCGACGACTGGAAAACTTCGAAGTCCCACGACCCAAATATCGCCTATGTGAATTCATGCACGAACTAACTAACTTGCTCTGTTGAGGTGGAGTTGGAGGTGCTCCTTTATATACTGGTGTTTCGGCAGCGACGACGACTGTTCGCTTACTACTGGCTTCTCTCTCTTACATACATATACATATACATATATGTACATATACATATACATATACATATACATATACATATACATATACATATACATATACATATACATCTACATATAAATATACATATCGCTCCTTCGCTGCAAGAACGTCATAACTCAAAAAAAACTTTCAGTTTATGGCAACCCTGTGTGTATCTGCATATGATCTTTTATCTGTCAAAACCACTTTGTAAAATATTCAATACTTTGCTCACAAGAAGACATGAAACATTTTTTGATACCTTGAACCGCCTTGAAATGGTAAACTTTAAATTGAATTTTCTCGGAATGATGTAGTTTTGAGTTATGACGTTCTTGCAGCGAAGGAGCGATATACATATACCTACATATACATATGTATACTTATATATATACATATACATATAAATATACATATACATGCATATACATATACATATATGTACATATTAAAGAGCTGCAATGGATGATTCATTTCTCCCTACACACAGTGTGATTTGGTGTAGTGTGCACTGTTTGCCAGCATTCACTGCAGTAAGAGAGCAGTATGAGAATGACAACAAAACGCAAACCACAATAGCAGTCAACACTCATTTGTTTGTCTCTGCAATGCACGCACTGTTTTCTCTCTGCTATATACACTGCAAGCAATGCTAATGAATCGTTGACAGTGCGTAACGGGGGAAAATGCTACCTGTACGCTGAATGCAATGAGTGATTAAAAGAACAGTTTGGCACGCGTAATTAAGTGAGAGAGTTTCGGAAAACATTTTAGTGTCTGATAAAAAATTAATTAAAATGGAGGTTGATGATGTGAGTTAACATAATATATTGAAATAAATAATGTATTCTCACAAAACGGTGCAGAATACAAATTCCCGTACAAAACTAGTAACGGGAATTTCCGGTTATGCTTTTTATTTTTATTTTTTTGAAAATTTGCATACGTTTGAACAGTAAACGGATTTGTAAATGATTTAAAACCGTATATGTGCTTGAAATTTTATAGAAAGCAATAGAATCCAACAGAAAAAAAGTTAAAAAGTTAAAAATGGATAAAAGGATAATCTTACTAAAACTTTCCAAAATTCACAAAAAATTTCATGAATTTGGGAAACGTCATTCAAAAAGCCATCTTAAATCTCCAAAAAAACAGAAAATCTTGCTGCGTTACTACGATCTGGCCATTTCCTTAAGCTACCCGAGAAAGAGGATTAGATTGTTTGCGATCAGTGCATCATAATCTAAGGCTAGTTGCATCCAATATCTTCAGAAATGTACAGAAATATTTTATAAAACCCAGTAGCACTGACTTTACAAGAAAAATCCTGAAAAAATCATATGTCCCCTACATAACAGCATGTAGGTTAGGTTAGGTTAAAGAAGGGGAGTGTGCATTTTGCACTTCCAGTCGGAGGCCCTGTTGGGCCCATTGTGATTCCCTTCATTTTGATTTACCGGTGCCTCTCCCTATCTGTTCGGTTCCCTGTAGATCAGGGGTCGGCAAAATTGACAATGAGATGGTGTTAGTGAGCGCAGAGTAATTTTTCTACACTGTATAAAATTAAACCGAAAAGCGAATAAGAAACCAATCGCCAACACAAAAAAGCATACACACAAAAACTACAACAACAAAAACATCTATTTTTTTCATACATACAATTTCTTGCAGCGTACACAAGACAAAAATCAACGCAGCCACTACACGTGTTGCTTCGTTGCTGTCTGAACAACGACTGATTGAAAGAGCGTAAGAATGCGTGTGCTGAGCGTACTGCTCGTATGAGTAAGCTTTGCCGACCAGTGCTGTAGATCCAGACCGGATCTTTTGGGAACCATTTGGTCTTCGCGAGGAAGTTGTGTAGATCAGTGATCTGTGCATCCGCTATCTCCACAAGTTCATCGAAGAACCTTGCCCCAAGGGTTTGGAGCCGTCGGTTCTGTAGTGATGGACAGTGGCAAAGCAGGTGCTCGACCGATTCCACTGCCTCCTCGTCCCCACAGCTTCTGCATAAATCGTCGGTCGCCAGACGCCATTTGCATAGCATTACGCCGATGGCGCAGTGACCTGTAATTACCCCCGTGACCATTCGCATAGCATGCTTGTCGAGGAGCAGAAAGCTCTTAGTTCTTCTCTTGTTCAGCGCTGGCCACAGCGTGCGAGCAATCTTACAATCGCTCTTGGTTGACCAGGCTTTGTTTGTAGCTTGAATGAGCCACGTTCCGATTGCACCCGCTGTGGCAGAGAGCGGTGGTAGCACCGTGTCGACCGCCTCACTGGCAGTCATCGCTGACCCTGCGCGAGCCAGTTCATCCGCATGCTCGTTCCCATCGATATTGCTATGTCCGGGAACCCATCGCAGACTTACCCTGCAGTGCCTTATGCTGACCAGTGCGCTCTTGCAGTCCAGCACTACCTTCGACTTGACCACAGCAGATTCAATTGCTTTAAGTGTGGAGTTTTTGATATACTCGGCTGCTTTCATGACGGCAAAAACCTCTGATTGAAAGACACTGCAATAGTCCGGCAGCCTGTATGACCAGTGGACCTGCTGCGTTCTACAGTAAACAGCGGCACCAGTTCCCTCCTCTGTCTTCGAGCCGTCCGTAAAGTAGACCGCTGACGCGTCATTAACTTCGGGCTCTTGCCAGCACTCCCTGGAGGGATACTCGATGGGTATCTTCCAATCTAAATCGTTTCGCTCTACCAGATAATCCGTGGCCTTGTTAAGAAGGACTTGAGTGGTATCGCTAATTGCGAGGGCGTTCAATACGCTGGAGTGTCCATGAGTGGCCTGTTTCAGCTGGTTAGACTCCCTCAGTCTGAGGATTGTCTTTGATGCACTGGCCTTAATGAACAGTTCCACCGGAGAAAGGTGTAGAAAAACCTCCAAGGCCATCCGCGGTGCGCTTTTCGCTGCCCCTGTGATTGCCAGGACGGCAAGTCTTTGAACTTTCTCCAGATTGCCTCGATTGCTCTTTTTATCCATGGCTGGCCACCATACGTGAGAACCATAGGTAATGATAGGTCTCACTATTGCCGTGTACATCCAGTGGATTATGTACGGCTTTAGTCCCCACCTTTTACCGAAGGGTGTCTTGCAGGCATACAGCGCGTTCAGTCCTTTTTTCATTCTTTCCTCAATGTTCCGCTTCCACGAGAGTTTTGAGTCCAGAATGATGCCCAGATACTTGGCTTCCCTGGACAGGTTCAGGGGGTGCCCATCAATACAGGGAAGTGCAAAGTGCTGACGCTTGGTCTTCTTCGTGAACAGGACTAGTTCAGTCTTTGCAGGATTTATTCCTAGACCGTTGTCCCTCGCCCACGAAGATAAAACAGCCAATGAGGATTCCATCAGTTCACTGATAGTTGGCAGGTATTTTCCCTGAATCATGACGACGATGTCGTCCGCATAGGCTACTATTCTGGTGCGTCTTCTTTCAAAGACTTTCAGAATCTCATCCACAACCAATAGCCACAAAAGGGGTGATAGCACTCCTCCCTGAGGAGTTCCTCTTGTGGCTCTCCTTCTTTAGGAAGCTGGTCCTATCGTTGAATTGATTATCCTGTCACGCAGCATAGTTTCAATCCAATCGATAATAAACCTTTCCACACTGTGTGCGTTAAGCGCTCTTGTTATAGCCTCAGTGGTGACATTGTTGAAAGCTCCCTCTATGTCGAGGAAGGCTGCCATTGTGTACTCCTTCAAGGCCAAAGAACTCTCTATGGGACTGACCACACTGTGAAGTGCGCTGTCGACCGACCTCCTTTGGAGGTAGGCGTGCTGCGCCTTGCAGAGCGTAGAAGATAGTCCCTGATAGTCTCGTATGTATCTATCCAATAGCCTTTCCAGCGTTTTCAATAAGAAAGAGGAAAGGCTAATAGGTCTGTAGTCTTTAGCCGTTGTGTGGCTTGGTTTCCCTGCCTTTGGTATAAAAACTACTTTGACCTCTCTCCACTGCTTTGGAACAACATTCCCTAGTAGATATCCTCTGGAGATGCTCACAAGGGGTTGAAGAATACAGTGTCCGGCCTGGTGCAGCATCGCTGGGATGATACCGTCAGACCCTGCGGACTTGTTAGGGTCGAACGACTTTATTGCCCACTCGACCTTCTTTGCGTCCACTATCTTAGCAACATTTCCTGGTAGTGTCGTAGTTCCGAGTTGCACTCCGGGGTTATCAAAGTCAGCAGGAACTTCACACTGGGGAAAGTGTGCCTCTACTAGAGTCTCGAGCGATTCTTCACTGGACTCTGTCCAAGTACCGTCAGGCTTGCGGATGCCGCTAAGAACGCACTGTTGCTTAGACAAGACCTTCCTCAGTCTGGACGATTCGTTCACACACTCGATCGATTCGCAGAAGACTAGCCAGGATTCTCTTTTGGCCGCGGTAATGGCTTTTTTGAAGGCGTTGAAACTGGATCGGTAGGCGTTCCAGTCTCTTTCCTCCCCGCTTACCTTTGCTCTGTTGAACAGCCGTCTCGTTTCCTGTCGAAGTAGTCGAAGTTCAGAATTCCACCAGCTGTCGCTGTGCTTCTTTTTGACCCGACTTAACGAGCAGGAAAGTTTGAAAGCAGTGTTCAATGCCCCCGTTAGAAGTTCAATTGAGTTCTCAATCTCGTGTTTGTCAGTGACCAGGTCGAATCGTTTCGACTTCAGTCTCGACTTTACGATGTTAGAGAATTTTTCCCAATTTGCCCTCCTTGGATTTCGGAATGGTGGTTTGCAAACTACGCCAAAGTTGACATCGTAGAGTATGCGGTTGTGGTCCGAGAAGGAGCAGTCACCTGACACTCTCCAGTTGTCCACCCTGACGTCATTTGCCTCAGAAAGTAGAGTTAAGTCTATAACTTCTTCCCTGACCCTATTCTGAAAAGTGGGCGTATTGCCCTTATTGAAGATATTAAGAGTAGTGGAAAGAATGAATTGGAAAATAGACTCACCCCGCGCGTTGATGTCGCTGCTTCCCCATTGCGTGTGATGGCCGTTGGCGTCACAGCCCAACAGCAAAGTTCGCCCTTTCGCTCTGGCGAAGCTGGCCAGATCGCGGACCGCCTGGGATGGTGGGTCCTGCTCCTCGTACGGCAGATAAGCTGATGCGAGGATCAGGCAATGCCCTCCCCCTTGTTCAACCATACCTGCCGTGAGAGAAGAAATAAATTAATATCTTTCTTTGCTACTATACAGGCTCGTAACCTACCTTCAGTTGAGGGGTGATGTAGGGTGTATCGACCTGACCCCAATCCAGAAATCTTTGATCTTACAATCCATGGTTCCTGGATTAGGGCCACATCAATATCCTCCTCCACCATGAATCTTATCGAGTCGTGGGTTGCTGCCTTGGAGTGATGCAAATTAATTTGCACCACCCGTAGCAGTTCCCTCCGCGGCTTGTTCACGGTGTCCCGGAAAATGCGCCTTGACGGAACCCAACCCGAACTTGATGGATCCAGAGCGTTGAATGAAGTGGGTCTATGATTGGCGATCGATAGCGAACGTCACATCATTTCCCACGCCGTTCTTGCTCTTGGCATTGGTCACTATTCTCCAATTTTGGATCGCCAGTTCCTTGTTTTGAACGCCTATAACCTTCAGCATAGACTCCGCCGCCGGTACCGGGGGCGGAATACATACCGAGATTACAGGCCTCAAAGGGAGAATGGAGCGCGATACGACCACCAACTTGGCGCCTGACCATAGTTCGCCAAGGCCAGCGATTACGGAACGGATGAAATCCAATGATCTCGTGTTCCCGCAACCGATGACCTTGACGCCCCTCTGCCAACCTGCCCCGTCGAAGATGGTTTCTTCCCCATCAGCCCGGATGATGGCGTCCAGGATCTTAGATTCCACAAGCAGCCAGTTTGCGGCCGAGATTTTCCCATCTGGGTCATTTCGGTCTATAACGGCTGCTTGCAACTCGTCTGGGACTGAAAAGCTGGTAGACTGATGGGTCTTTATGTGCTTTTTAGCTTCCTTCTGAGCTTCCTCGCCTGATCTGGCCCTTTTAGCAGCTTTGCCAGCCTTGGAGGTAGCTGTTGCCGCTTTTGTGGTGCCAGCCTCGGTGCTGACCGGCTTGCTCCCCCCTTTGGTGGCTTGAACAGCAGCAGCTGCAGTGTTAGCCGCAGTTGCAGCTGGTTTACCACTGGTGGAGGGAACTGCGCCGGCTGGGTCCTTGGCAGCCTTGTCACTGCGTGACTTGTTGGCTGCAACGCGGACTGCCGTCGCACTTTTCTCCCCCCCGGGGGTAGCGTTGAAGCTGTGTGCTACCTTTGGTTTCCCTTGCTCCGCCGAGTTGGTTGTTCCTATTTTCTTCTCAAATTTGGCAACAACCCTCTGATGCTTCTTGATGAGAAGCTTGTCCCTGTTAGTCAGAGACGAGACCTCCACTGAGCTCATCTTACGGAGGTAGTAGGCTGAAGCTTTGTAAGCCTTTCGGGCTTTTTGCTCCGCCGTTTTCCCCGCACTCGTGGTATCTGACGGGGGGTCACCCAGCAAAGTGGCCTCCAGGTCGGGGTCAAGTGTATGGATGCTGCTGCCTTGCGATAAGGTTATTGCCTCATCATCGGTTGCAGCACCAATACGAAGACTGTCCAACCTGGAGCCTATGTCCAGGCTTTCCTCGTTTGTCAAGGCCGGTTGTCGTTCTAGCGACATTTCCTTCTTCCCAGTAGCATTAGTAGACTGCATGGCCTGGGGTCCCGCCACGCAGCCTGAGAGGTTGCTGGATATCGACGCCAGGTGGCCCTCTCGCTCACCACCTACCGCCGGCACTGGGCATCCGATTCCCTGCACCGTACCTTTTTTCATTTCCTCAGCCACCACAGACGGACGGAAAGACACCACTTCCCTGTGGGATTTCTTTTGAGTCTGCCATCCCACGCACAAAAAGACTCGGACTCGACCGCCCCTAACCTGGGGAACAGACGTCGTTGTGTGAAGCCCCTAACCTGGGGAAAACAGACGCTCGTTCGCCTGCCTAACATGGGAACCCCTGTCAGGAGGCAGCGCAATTGCTGCCTCCGGTCAGTAAAGTCCGGTGAATCATTGCTAAAACTTAAGCCCCCACACCGCGTCAAGGTGCCTACCCAAGTGGGGGATAACAGCATGTAAGAAGCCCATATTTACAGAATTGCTTCCGTAAAAGAGTCCATCAAAGAGTCTAGAAAACCAGATTTCCGGGATGATATGTTGTTATCTATAGAAAGTGGGACGATTCATTATTATCTGATAATGGTTTGGCATATTTGGCATTAAAAGGCATGAACTAATTTGACGAGGATCCTGTTAATAACAAAAAATCTAAAATTAACAGTGAAGCATAGTATATGTGAGGATATGGTATGGGGCTGCATGTCAGGGAAAGGAATGAGCAGGCTGTTTTTTTATTCAGATATGCTTCCGGGGGGTTATTTACATATTCTAAAAGCTTATGTAAGCCAAGGTTTAAACTCTTTGGATCAGATTCAAACATTTCTTTTTAACCTTAGGACGCAATGCATACGCTGCGAAGCTATGTTGGCTATTAACTAACTGAGTTATATTGGTTTACTTGAACCCTGATCCCAACAACACTCCATCTTCAAAGATATAGTAAACCCATATAACAATTCAAGGATATAACAAAAGAACCGCTGAAAAAACACCGAATTTAATAAAATGTACGCCGAAACTTCTGCAGGGAGTTCAAGCGAGAAAAGAATATTCACAAAGATATTAATTTTTGGACAAAACTTTGTTTCAATTACATTTTAACTACATAACCTTATCTTGTACGCAAACTTTTTCTGAGGTAAAGTCATAACATATTTTGTTTTTGGCCCTTCTTTTACGGTTTGGTCAAGTTTTTGATGTTATCATCTTAATGGAATAAAAGAACTAAGTTTACGGAAGAAATAAAAAATATTTTGTTTTTGAAAAATTACTTTAACTGATTTATTTTTCATATGAAAAAACTACGTACCCCTTGTACGCAAACTTATTCTGACTAGTGTATATGTTGTTATTATTGTAATTTTTAGCCATCATTAAAACAAAAATTTTGAAAAATATACATATACATATACACAGTGGCGGCTTAAGGTGCTCGGGGGCCCGGGGCGGCGACGCCTGAGGGGCCCACACAAACGGTGCAGCATAAGTTTGCGTACAAAACTAATAACTGGAATTTCCGGTTATGCTTTTTAATTTTTTTTTTTGAAAATTTGTATTCCATTGAACAGTAAAGGGACAAATTATTTTGAAACGTGTATGTGCTTGAAATTTTATAGAAAGCAATAGAATCCCAGAGAAAAAATTAAAAATGGATAAAAGGATAATCTTACTAAATCTTTCCAAATTTGATAAAAACTTTCGTGAAATTAGGAAAACTTTTGGGAGAGCAAACGTTCGTCGTTCAAGAAGAAGATAATACCTTAGCCTTTTAGTGATATATAGATTGTTCAAATCAGATGAGATTTGGGGAAGTTACTGACAAGTAAGTTGTAAGATGGGATTTGGGGAAGTTACTGACAAGTAAGTTGTAAGTTGTAACAAAGTGAATTTTTCGTGTATTATTATTATATATTTTCTGAGCAAATATTGAGCCTAACATCAATAGAATTGAAAGAAAAATGACAAAGTTATGATGCAGTGAGTAAAAACACCAACTTTACATTTATTACACTGTGCGAAAAAAATTTTTTTTTTTGCCGAGACCCATCCAAATTTGGATATAGACGTGAAACTAGAGATCATTTATAGTAATCTGGCATAGTCAGTTTTTCATTTTCTGGCCCAAAGTCCTTTTTAAAAAACTTTAAAATTTTAAGGACATACACATTTCAAATTTTTTTTTAATATATGTATGCGGTTGTGTAATGATGGGAATATGGGTATCGAATGAAAGACATCCTTTTAAATAAATTTCCAATTTTGAAGCTTCAGAACCAAACTATCAGGCATGTGATGGAAATCGTACGAATTCGAAACGAAATCACAAATCGTACGAATTTGTTTTACGTGTGATGGAAATCGAACGATTTCATATCGAACTTCGAAAAAGTTCTACAAGTGAAACAGGTGGAATTGAATTTTTGACAATTAGTAAATTACGCAAAATAAAGCAAAAATTGTTAAAAGCCAGAATGTTTTTCGTCGCGGCGTATTATTACAATGAAATTGAGGAGAAAAGGCAAGAAAATATAAAACGACTGTAGTGATCGTTTTCTTCTCTATGTTTCTTATGAACAGTATGAGCGTGTGTACACATTTTGCAACCCTCATTGTTCACTTCCCTACAAGGAGACTACCGGTCATATGACTAGTTATATAACCGGTATACATAACCAACATATCGGTTATAATAATAAATAATTTTAGATTTGTATTAGATTTAATTTTAATTTCACTCTTTTAATACTTATCTTTATTTGGATGCCCTCCGAACATCGCGACACAAATTTCAATTCAGCACTGACATTGTGAAATCAGGTGACGCACCACGTTTATATCGCCATCTCACTCTTTCATACAGAGAATATGAAAGGTATTAATGCGAATATATTCTTTCATTCCCACTTACTAGAAAAAATCCCAAAATATGAAATGCAGATTTGTATGTGTTAGTGAGATTTGGGATATTTTTATGCATGGGTTAGGGTTCTTTATATTTCACATGTGTTAGAGTGTAAGGCATGTATAATTGTATCAATATGCTGACATCCCTACAAGGAATGCCTAACCGAAACTCCAGAAAAAAGTTCAAAATTTGTCTGAAAACTAACACATGCATAAAAATATCCCAAATCTCACTAACACATACAAATCTGCATTTCATATTTTGGGATTTTTTCTAGTAAGTGGGAATGAAAGAATATATTCGCATTAATACCTTTCATATTCTCTGTATGAAAGAGTGAGATGGCGATATAAACGTGGTGCGTCACCTGATTTCACAATGTCAGTGCTGAATTGAAATTTGTGTCGCGATGTTCAACATTCGGAGGGCATCCAAATAAAGATAAGTATTAAAAGAGTGAAATTAAAATTAAATCTAATACAAATCTAAAATTATTTCATTTAGACAAAGTACGGAAGGAAGGACGATCTGATTGCGGTGATAAGACAACAGGTTACCAGCACATTTCAACTGTGAGGGCAAATGAGGCAAGCGTCGGTTGGAATTTGGTTTTCGGCAAACGTCTGTCCCTCTGTCCTACGTATTTATTTATTGGCTTATTTTTATTTAATGTAGTTTCTTACGTTTTACTTTAAATAAATAAAAAAATTTGAATTACTTTAATTTTTATTAGTATCAGATAGGTCTAACTGGTTTACCGGTTAGGCGTAACTGGTTTATACGGTAGACATACCGATTCGTACGTTATGTCTACCAGATATGTCTGACCGGTTTGTCGGTTAGACGTAACTGAATGGTACATGCGAGACTCCATGTGAGTAAGCGAGACAGCTGTACGTTTGCCAAGATTTCGGAGTGCATGCGTTAGAAGGTGATATCAAATCACACGTACACGAAATCAAGTCACACGTACACAAAAGGACTAGTCAGATTTTTCACACGGCTAGAACAAATCTGACTAGAAATATAACCGATATGTTGGTTATGTATACCGGTTATATAACTAGTCATATGACCGGTAGTCTCCTTGTAGGGATGTAAATTATGTTTGATGATGATGCTGTCAGCGACAGCGTGGTTAGAATAAAATTGACTGCGAAACCGTGCGGATGTGTTTTTTCCTTTTGGTTGCGACTAAACGACGGACACCTAGGGGTCATTCTAATCCTTTAGAAGTGGCAGAGTCGGCGTAGGTATATCGAATTTATATTTTTGTAGTAGGAAAGCTTGCCCAATTAATCCTTTTGCAGGTTTATTACATATTACCAGGCAAATAAAGATGCTTTTCGGTACATTTCAGAGGTAACCCCACGGCTACCACGTTGAGGTTTTTGTCAAAGACAGCTTCCTGCGCAACATTTCTTTGTTTACCCCCAATGTTTTCTTCACAATTATTGCAAAACTAAAATTACAAATCGTGCGAGTTGTTCGTTGCGATTTCAAATCGAGATGAAACCGTAAAAATCGATTTCCATCACAGGGTATTTCGTACGATTTCGATTTCGAAAATCAAAACGAATCGAAACGAAACACATCACACGGCAAATCGTTTTCACTTGCCATTTCGTACGAAATCGATTTCCATCACATGCCTGTATGTCAGGAAGGGAAAACATACATGATTTGGATTTCAGTCTGTAGATTCATACATCTAAATTTTATTCTATTTCAAAGTTCCAGTCACATTTATTTTTTTGTGCATTTTTCGTGTCGAGTAGTTTAGAAATAATGTACAGAAATATTTTATAAAACCCTGTATCAGTAGCTTACTTACAAGGAGTATAGAATTGCTTTCGTAAAAGAGTCTATCAAAGAAGAAAACCGGATTTCCGGGACGATGTGTTGTTGTCCAACCAATAATTATAAAAATAATAATAATAATAACTGTAAATTTGTTTGACGTCGTTTGATTCGCACTAGTTTACAAGCAAACTCTAAGATTGCGATATTTAATTTTTAACCTAGAATTTTGTATTTGCATACTTTGCACAAAATTGTAAGTTAAAAATGAAATATTGCAATCTTCGAGCGAAATTTTTTTGAAAATTTGCAAACAATTGTTATTTAGAAAGGATGTTTTCTTGCTTTTATTGAACTGAATTTGTTATTGCAATTTTAAAGTCAATTGTCGATACTCTGTCGCTTTCAATTGATAAAAGTGACAAACAACCTTTCAACAACCATTGTGGAGCGCAAATAGTTTTTTACAAGTTTCAGTTTTGAAAAACTTTAAATTTGTATATACATACAAGCTTCTCTCGGGGGCCCCCGGCAGCCCGGGCCCGGGGCGGTCCGCCCCTCCGCCCCCACTTTAAGCCGCTACTGCATATACATATATGTACATATACATTAGGGCGGGTTAATTTTTTTTTGATGAAGCGTATAGCAAAAACGTAATCTATAGGTGATTCTGAGAAATTTTGCTCAAGAGACCATAGCTCTAAGTCGGATTTGGAGCCCCCAAAATTTCAAAATAGATATTTTTCAATATATACATAGAATAATTTAATTAAATTCGTCATAAAATCGGATAGAGTAATAGTAGATTTCTCAATCTGGGCTTGTTTGAAAGGTATTTTTATCACCTTTCAGAATCTGTATTGATACCAATATTTTTTTATTTTTAGTAGACATATTAGGAATTTTTTGTCGAAAAATAGCCTAAAATGAACTTTTAACTAATAAATTCCGAATTTTCTTCGATTTATTCGATAATTTTTTTTTTTTTGCAGATTATGAAAGTTCAAATAATTTCCAACAACTTTTATTACGATCAATTTTTTTTGTTTTCGAACTCCTTTTTGTAGGAAAATCGATCGTCTCATTTGAACAGTTGCTTCTGGAACTTCTGTTGTTGCTTCATTTTCATCTTCATCCATGTGTAATTCAGGTGGTTCGTATGTTGTATCATCGGTACCAGTTGTAAGTGTTGGTATTGTTGTAGCTACTTCTTCAACGTCTTCCGTATATTCAGGTATTGCGAATTTTCTATCATTATGTTGGTCCATCATAAATTCTTTTAGATGTTCTGGAATCAATCCACACGAGCATTCTGTTGTTTTTAATTTGCAATTACATTTGCCAATATAAAATAATTCGTTTATTGAATCAACAAATGCTTTAAATTCATCTCTTTTGTTTCTATGTTGTACATGTTTCTGGTATTTATCAAGCAAATTAACTGGTTTAATTTTTTGAAAACACTCTTTCTATTAATGATTTCAATATTTAATTTACACCAAATTTGGATCAATTTATCTGTTACGTGAGGAGTAAAAGTTTTATACGAAAACATTTTGTTTTCAAATTTAGCACGATCACTTAAAAAAAAATAATATTTTAAAATGTCACATTTAGTAGGCAAATTAAGATCATTTAAATCACTTGATAAACCAAAAATAACAATATCTTGATGAGGCATGTTAGTCAATCTAGAGCAGGGGTCGGCAAAATTTACAATGAGATGGTGTTAGTGAGCGCAGAGTAATTTTTCTACACTGTATAAAATTAAACCGAAAAGCGAATAAGAAACCAATCAAATAATTTAATAATTGACTGGCACGACAGCCCGCTTACGCGAGACTAAGGCCTAGCTTCCCGCAACCACCCGTGTTGTGCGTGTGAATTTGTACGCGGGTAGAAGGGACCTACAGTTTTTATGCCGGTTCCGAACGGCAGGTTGGGAGCTTTATCATAGGCAATTTTTACTCTCAGAGGTTTGCCATTTCCAGCTGAGAGGACAGCCACCGAAAGAGAAAACGAATTTTCCTGTTATTTTTTTAGGTGTTATTACGGGCAGTATTTGAACCTGCGGTTCGCTGCCTTCGACTCGCGGTCCAACGCACTAACCAACTGAGCCACGGCGGCTGCTCCAATCGCCAACACAAAAAAGCATACATACAAAAACTACAACAACAAAAACATCTATTTTTTTCATACATAAAATTTCTTGCAGCGTACACAAGACAAAAATCAGCACAGCCACCACACGTGTTGCTTCGTTGCTGTCTGAACAACGAATGATTGAAAGAGCGTAAGAATGCGTGTGCTGAGCGCAGTGCTGCCGTTTTAAATTTTTCTTCAGTAGTATAAATTATAATTTTTTGGTAGTATTTATCGACTTCGAGTAGTACACATATTTTCTTAACAGTGTAAAAATCGCAAGAGTCAACTACTAAATCAGATACTAAGTTTCAAAACACATTAACAATTTGATTTATACAAAAGTGAAAGAATGTAATTCAGTTACAAAAATGTATATAAACAAATTTTATATGTTTTTATGATATAGGTACTTATAGTAATTTTTTTGGTGGCTCCCATTTTTCCGCAAAATTTTCCCCTAATAATCTTTTCGAAGTTAAATCGAGTGGAGAGTAGCGGTTAGTAAACAGTTTATTTTCTAATCTTTGATTAAATTTATTTCGGACTACTATGCGGAAACTCAATTACAGTACCAATAAACTGCCGAAGGAGCGGAAACATATACCCCGTTTATACAACAGCTCAAGTCGCTTTCAGTCAATACGCATCGACTCAATACAGGTGATGTACACTCAGTTTTTTGAGCATTTTCAACTAAAAAACAAGCAACACTAACAGGTAATTTTCATTCAGACGTCGAAAAATCGGAAAAACGAAAATATAAAAGCATACTTTTCAAACCTTCTGCAGTCAATTCGCTTTTGAAATCAATGTATTAATAAACACCTGGCTCGAAAGCGTATCGAGTCAATGCGAATCGACTGGGACCGTCGTATTTATTTATTTATTTTTTATTTATTTATTTATTTTGGAATATTATTAAATTTGGTGCAGTAAGAACTAAGTCTTTTAATTGCACTTCAATCTGCATTAAATTTCGCCAATTAAACTTAAAACTATCAATAACAAAATTAAATGAAATAATAAACTTAAAACTATCAATTATAAAATTAAGGGGCACAACTAGTTTGACCGCCTGAAAAAGGAGATTTTTGTGAATTTTGAATTTTGTGAAGTATTGCATCGAATGTTTTAAAATTTTGCAGATATATTTATGCATAAATAATGAATACAAAGTAATTTTTTCAAATGAAAATATTCGATTTTTAGCAAGTTATCCACCATCTCCTGAGTCTTCAAAAAAAAAACGTTCTCCCACTGCTGCAGTGATTGTAGCCTTCGCAGTGCCTGAAATCAAAAAAACCAAAAATTTTACTTAACTAGGTTATATTTCCTATACAATGACCCTCGGTTGTAAAAAAAAAATAAAATGCAACAAAATGGCGGTTTTTTGAAAAAAAAAATTAAAATTTTGCTGAAAAATCTGATGGTTTCTGGCCTGGCATAATTATACTTTTCATCTTATCATTAAACTGGAGGGTAATTGTATGGAAAAACAAATGCACAATAAGCTAAAAAAAGACCCAAGTCGATCGGATGATTTGTTATCAAGTTACAGCTGCAGCAAATTTGAAAAATGTAGTTTTGAGAAAAACGCGTTTAATAATAACTCAGGTACGGCCGTCAAGTAACGCGCCATTCTAAATAATGAGAAGCTGCTATTTAGAAGGCTGTAACTCAGAAACTATTTAAGATTTTCAATTAAGATTTTAATATGTTATTTTTAAAGGTATAAATTATCGAAAAATGCAAAAACAAAAAAAACGAAATTTTCAAAATTTCAAACTAGTTGTGCCCCTTAATTATCCGTCCCGTTCTTTAGAACTTTTTTTACGGCCCACGTACAATGATTGTTTAAAATAAATAAAATAAGAAAATGTAATATTGTAAATTTATGGTCACATCATTCGCCATGGAACCATTCAGGTGTAGAATATTTATACTATTTTTAAACGTAGGCATGCCGTAATAACATTTTTCTTATGACAAAATACTTGTCTTATTATTTATTTCTTTATTTACTGCTTTAGTAGTGCTTTCGCCATATTGAAAGTCAATAGACCTATTAAATTATGTTTTTCCATACAATCTTTTAACCATTGGTTTGTCCGTTAGATTTCGATTTAAAAAAAAAAACAAAATTAAAACACGAATCTAATTATTTTTGATTTCACGCTTTTTTACGAATTTTGAAGTCAATATGCCCATCAGTTAATTTTTTTCGTAGTTTACCCATATTCTCAAAATTGTAATCAACCATGTGAAAATATAAACAAATAATTTTACTTCGAATTCGCCATGTAAAAATATTTGTTAACATTTTAAATTGGGATCAACCACCAAATTTTTAAATCAATCAAAGCATTGGCCAGCAAAAAGCCATACATCACAAAGATTCGATTGATGGTGACATGACAGCAATTTGTGCAGCAAAACCAATCGGCACCACACAAAAGCATACACACAATAAACGACAACAACGAAAACATTAGCGAATCCCGAATCATCTTCGTTGAAACGACGATGACGATGCTTTGGTTCGTTGTTTGCTCTCCGCTTGTGCTTCGACGCATGCAAAAAATGAGCGATCACTACGCCACAACAACCACCATTTCAATATACACGAGCGGAGCCGTTGCAACAACAACATTGCTTTTAGCTGTTGTGAAACGCAGTGTTTACGTCAGGGATCGGCAAAATTGACAATGAGATGGTGTTAGTGAGCGCAGAGACATTTTCTACACTGTATAAAATTAAACCGAAAAGCGAATAGGAAACCAATCGCCAACACAAAAAAGCATACACACAAAAACTACAACAACAAAAACATCTATTTTTGTCATACATAAAATTTCTTGCAGCGTACACAAGGCAAAAATTGACGCAGCCACCACACGTATTGCTTCGTTGCTGTCTGAACAACGACTGATTGAAAGAGTGTAAGCATGCGTGTGCTGAGCGTAGTGCTCGTATGAGTAAGCTTTGCCGTTCAGTGGTTTACGTCAGGGGTCGGCAAAAGTGACAATGAGATAGTGTTAGTGAGCGCAGAGTAATTTTTCTACACTGTATAAAATTAAACCGAAAAGCGAATAAGAAACCAATCGCCAACACAAAAAAGCATACACACAAAAACTACAACAACAAAAACATCTATTTTTTTTCATACATAAAATTTCTTGCAGCGTACACAAGACAAAAATCAGCATAGCCACCACACGTGTTGCTTCGTTGCTGTCTGAACAACGAATGATTGAAAGAGCGTAAGAATGCGTGTGCTGAGCGTACTGCTCGTATGAGTAAGCTTTGCCGACCAGTGGTTTACGTTCTCGCAAACTGTCGAGCAACAGCAAATTTCCTGCAACCTATGCCTCCGCTCATCTCTTACCGCCCGCGTCAACAAACACGTTTGCAAAATTTTTGAAGATGCTTATTCTTTATATTGTATATTCTTTGCTATGATCCTTTCAAATTTGGTGTTTCTTTAATCTACGACATGTTTTGTTTGTTGTGAAATGCATTGTTTTGTATAAATAAATGTGTAACTTTTGGTAACTTTTTATAAAAGATTTTGGTAGAAACAATTTTAGGCCAGTGGCAACCATGTTGCCGACCAGTGATCTAGAGCACTGGTCGGCAAAGCTTACTCATACGAGCAGTACGCTCAGCACACGCATTCTTACGCTCTTTCAATCAGTCGTTGTTCAGACAGCAACGAAGCAACACGTGCAGTGCTGCCGTTTTCAATTTTTCTTCAGTAGTATAAATTATAATTTTTGGGTAGTATTTATCAACTTTGAGTAGTACACATGCATATTTTCTTAACAGTGTAAAAAATCGCAAGGATTCATCAATTACTAAATCAGATACTAAGTTTCAAAACACATTAACAATTTGATTTATACAAAAGTGAAAGAAACAATGTAATTCAGTTACAAAAATATATTTAAACAAATTTTATATGTTTTTATTATATAGGTACTAATAGTAATTTTTTTGGTGGCTCCCATTTTTCCACAAAATTGTCCCCCCTAATAAACTTTTCGAAGTTAAATCGAGTGGAGAGTAGCGTTTAGTAAACAGTTTCTTTTCTAATCTTTAATTAAATTTACTTCGGACTATGCGGAAACGCATAGTAGTCCGACAACACATATACCCCGTTTATACAACAGCTCAAGTCGCTTTCATTCAATACGCATCGACTCAATATAGGTGATGTACACTAAGTTTTTTGAGCATTTTCAACTAAAAAACAAGCAACACTAACAGGTAATTTTCAATCAGATGTCAAAAAATAGGAAAAACGAAAATATAAAAGCATACTTTTCAAACCTTCTGCAGTCAATTCGCTTCTGAAATCAATGTATAAACACCTGGCTCGAAAGCGTATCGAGTCAAAGCGAATCGACTGGGACGGTCGTATAAACATGATAATAAATTCATTAATACCGTTTTTTGGAAACTTGACTCAAGTTCCAAATTTAGCAATGCCATCCATTCCGCTGCCAGAGCTTCAACATTCTGTTCAATTAAAAGTGAGAATCTTTCAATTAGGGGAACTAGTGTGGGAGATAAATTTTTTGGATTTATACTTTTCAAGCACCCTTAACGCAATGATGTCTTAAGTCGACCTATGCGATTATCGTTTTTGACCACAGATTTAATAATACTTCTTTTTCGATGGACTTTAATGGAAAAAGCGTATAATTACTTACTAATTACTTAAATTTATTAATATCAAATATCGTTCGAATTTTACTTTTAGCACTTCAAGCAAACAACCTTGAAATGGCTAATTGAGAATGGGATAATTTTGAGCAAACTTTAAATTGATTTTTAAATTCAATAATTAGTTTAAATTGATTAATAATCCAACGGGATTTGGCCCCAATTTGCGCTGGTCAAATAAAAATGCCAAGCCTAAGAGAAATCGAACGATGTTTATACACTTGTATCAGGATCGTAATCGTAATCATTGGAATCAATGATTCCGAATTTCATGTTTTTTACATGTTTAAGTTTTCTGACTCGTCGATGTCCCATGACCACTTTATTGTCTTTACCAAATTTTAAAAGATTCTTACAAGAATATGGAAAAATATTAAGTTATTTTGTATTTAAATACAGTAATATTACTCTATTATTTCACGAGTTTCATTTTTGGGTATCGCATCCGTTGCGCTGTTTCCAAAGTTTAACACTTTATCAAAAGCTATTGTACGAACAGCACTTGGCAACATAAAAAAGGTGCAATTGTCACTATAGTCGCACAACGGTAACTCTACGACGAGCTCATTTGCTTGATTGCAAAAAATTCAGCAAAAAGTGAAGCATACGGAAACACATTTGTTAGAAATACAAAACGACAACGTTGCTTTAATTTTCGTGCTTTGGCAATGTTCAGTTCGGTAACATATTTGTATATTCTTTTCGAGTAGCCTTACTTAAAATATGAAAATTAAATTGCTAAAACCTATATCTCAGAAAATAGTACTACAATCGGCCTGTGGGTAGTACGGTAGTACAGATGATGAAATAGTAGGAAAATACTACTATAGTAGTACGTTCGGCAGCACTGAACACGTGTAGTGGCTGCGTTGATTTTTGTCTTGTGTACGCTGCAAGAAATTGTATGTATGGAAAAAAAGAATGTTTTTGTTGTTGTAGTTTTTGTGTGTATGCTTTTTTGTGTTGGCGATTGGTTTCTTATTCGCTTTTCGGTTTAATTTTATACAGTGTAGAAAAATTACTCTGCGCTCACTAACACCATCTCATTGTCAATTTTGCCGACCCCTGATCTAGAGTCAAAACTTGTTGATGTTGTTGCTTCCATTTGCGAAGACAACGCAGACGATGTTGATGGTTCTTGATTATCCATAATAACTTTGATATTATCACTGCACTCTTTGATTGTGTCACACTAAATTTAAAAATAAAAAAAAATATTGGTATTGTGATAACCGAGTTTTTATTTAAGTATTTTGGCAAACTGCGTGCGCATTGCACGATGAACGATTAAGGAAGAAGGAAAAGCAAGCTTGGCAACGTTTAGTGTTGGTAAACGTCATTATTTTGTAACGTCATTATTCAGTGTTACAAAGTTGTTCAATTGAACAATCCTGCCATTGACGACTTATTCTACAGGTATCAATACAGATTCTGAAAGGTGATAAAAATACCTTTCAAACAAGCCCAGATTGAGAAATCTACTATAACTCTATCCGATTTTATGACGAATTTAATTAAATTATTCTATGTATATATTGAAAAATATCTATTTTGAAATTTTGGGGGCTCCAAATCCGACTGAGAGCTATGGTCTCTTGAGCAAAATTTCTCAGAATCACCTATAGATTACGTTTTGGCTATACGCTTCATCAAAAAAAAAAAATTAACCCGCCCTACTATGTATAACATATATTGAAAAATATCTATTTTGAAATTTTGGGGGCTCCAAATCCGACTTAGAGCTATGGTTTCTTGAGCAAAATTTCTCAGAATCACCTATAGATTACGTTTTTGCTATACGCTTCATCAAAAAAAATCGTTCCATACAATTTGACCCGCCTTAATATACATATACATATACAAATACATATACATATACATATACATATACATATACATATATGTACATATACATATACATATACATATACATATACATATACATATACATATACATATACATATACATATACATATACATATACATATACATATACATATACATATCCATATACATATACATATATAGTATGCACATATACACTAGTCAGAAAAAGTTTGCGTACAGGCAAGTCAAAAATATGTTATCATCAATTTTGACCTCAAATATGGGGTCTGTTTTCTCTGTTTACCAAAACTTATCCACATTATTCATATATGCCTTAACTGCACTTTTTGTTGTGTTTTAGATCACTGATCGGCAAAGCTTACTCATACGAGCAGTACGCTCCGCACACGCATTCTTACGCTCTTTCAATCAGTCGTTGTTCAGACAGCAACGAAGCAACACGTGTGGTGGTTGCGTCAATTTTTGCCTTCTGTACGCTGCAAGAAATTTTATGTATGAAAAAAATAGATGTTTTTGTTGTTGTAGTTTTTGTGTGTATGCTTTTTTGTGTTGGCGATTGGTTTCGTATTCGCTTTTCGGTTTAATTTTATACAGTGTAGAAAATTTCTCTGCGCTCACTAACACCATCTCATTGTCAATTTTGCCGATCCCTGTTTTAGATGCATTAAAACAGGAAAGCGAATAAGAAACCAATCGCCAACACAAAAATGCATACACACAAAAACTACAACAACAAAAGCATCTATTTTTTTTTCATACATAAAATTTCTTGCAGCGTACACAAGACAAAAATCAACGCAGCCACTACACGTGTTGCTTCGTTGCTGTCTGAACAACGTCTGATTGAAAGAGCGTAAGAATGCGTGTGCTGAGCGTACTGCTCGTATGAGTAAGCTTTGCCGATCAGTGCATTAAAACAATAATTTTCCATATATTCGTATTTATTGACAACATACTCACAAAACGGCGCAGAATAAGTTTGCGTACAAAACTAATAACGGGAATTTCTAGTTATGTTTTTTATTTTTATTTGGAAATTTGTATTCCATTGAGCAGTAAACGGACTTGTAAATTATTTGGAACCGTATATGTGCTTAACATTTTATAGAAGGCAATAGAATCCAACAGAAAAACATTAAAATGGATAAAAGGATAATCTTACTAAAACTTTCCAAAATTGACAAAAAATTTCATGAAATTATGGAAACTTTTGGAAAGCAAGTTCGTAATTTCAAAAAGCCATCTTAAATTTCGAAAAAAAACAGAAATTCTTGCTTCTTTGCTACGATCTGGCCATTTTCTTAAGCTACCCAAGCAATAGGATTAGATTGTTTTGCGATCAGTGTATCATAATCTTAGGCCAGTTGCGTCCAATATTTTCAGAAATGTACAGAAATATTTTATTAAACCCAGTAGCAGAGCCTTTATAAGAAAAGTCATGAAAAAAACATATTTCCCCTACATAATAGCATGTAAGAAGCCCATATTTAGCTTACTTACAAGGAGCACAGAATTGCTTTCGTGAAAGAGTCCATCAAAGAGTCTAGAAAACGGATTTCCGGGACTATGTGTTGTTATCTATGGAAAGTGGGAAGATTTATTATTATCTGATAATGGTTTGGCATATTTGGCATTAAAAGGCATCAACTAATTTGAAGAGAATTCAGTTAATAACAAAAATCTGACATTAACAGTAAAGCATAGCATTTGAGGCGGTATGGTATGGGGCTACATGTCTAGTAAAGGAGTGAGCAGGCTGTGTTTTTTATTCAGAAATGGTTCCGAGGGGTTATTTACATATTCTAAAAGCTTATGTAATCCAAGGTTTCAAAATTTTGGTTCAGGTTTCAACATTTCTTTTCAACTTTACGATGACCTTAAGGCGCAATGCATACGATGTGAAGCTATCTTTCCTATTAACTGGCTCAAAAAATTGAAAAAGTTCCACCCTAGTCACCTAACGTACATTTAATTAAATATATAAGGTGTAGTGGTACCGCGTGACCACTTATGCCAACAGCATAGCGCACAAGCCGATCAGCAAGACCGACGTGCATCGAACGGTGCGCGAGTTATAGGTGGTCCGCAAAGCTCGAACACAGAAGGTACTATTTCTCAGTGAAACACGACTGATTCGTTTCAGGTTGACACTTCAACTACTTTATTCTACAATTTTCGTCTCTTATATACTAATTAAATTCCATGGATAAGGTAAACATGCCCCACTTTGTTGGTTTGTTAATAGTTTCAGCTTCCGTCGAATTTGCTGATCGGTTCGGCTTCCGCAGAATTTGCTGTTTAGTGCGTCTTGTGCTGCTGGTATCGAATTGCTGTCCAGTGCGTTTTGCGTCGCCGGTATCGATTTCTGTTGATCGTTATTTGTTGCTGTTGATTTTCCTATTTGTTTACGCTGCTATGGAATGTCAGCGATTTTACTATTGCGGCTCGTTGCTGTGTCGGCAGTGCACTACTTTGTTGCCGCTGATTGTTGTTGTCGGCAGTGCACTACTTTGTTGCCGCTGATTGTTGTTGTCGGCAGTGCACTACTTTGTTGCCGCTGTCAGCAATTTGCCCTCCGTGGTTTGGGTGGTGCGTGTAGCGTAGGTGATGTCATGCTTTGTGCGGCGTGTGGTGCGGGTGCGGTAACTCCTCCCCCCTTAGAGTAAAGCGAAGGCCACAGTGAATCTGCTGGGGCTGTAGCGATGCTTCCCGTGAGTCGTGGGGTGTAGGAGTAAATTGTTTTCCTGCTTTTCCTTGCTATGTAGGTTGTGGTAATTACGAAGACCAGGAACAGTATTCCCATCGAGGTGTATGTTATCCATCTGTGGGTGTTTGTTCGTTTGTGTAGTTCTAGGATGACCGCTTTATCCCGTAGTTGGCGATTTCTCAGTTTAGGAAGTGTTGGTTCATCAAACATCCTCTTCGGGATGATCCGCTTGTGCTGGGGTAGGTTTATCTTGATTGTTTCTTCGAAGTGTGCTTCCCTGTCGTCATATGTAACGTCGTTGATTGTGACTGCGCATTTTTCGTGGTATAGGATTGCCGTCCCGTTTATCTCAACAGGTGGGCTGCAAGTAGAGTTTATTAGTAAATTTGCCACGTTCTTAAATAATATGAAATTCTTTTCGGGTTCTGTAATCCCTTCGATGTGACCAACGTCTTCGATGTCGCATTTTGGTTCTTCGTTTCTTAGCAGGTTTCCGACGCACTCCGATGTTGATGCTGCTTCCTCTTTGAACGGGTCCTTACAGAAGAACGTTCCTTCAATCTTTTGGCATACCTTTCTAAAATAACTTATAGTGTGCTTATTATATGCTATGAATTGTGGTGTTTTTATCTGTTTTGTTTGATTTATTGGCAGGGGTATAATATGCGCCATTGTATAATTTTCGTGCCTGAATACGGGGGTTTTTATATTGAATACTATGTTGGAGTTATTATAATAGGCTTGTAGTTCTAACATTTCGTATATGTTTTCATTTGATATCATTTGGATATCCTGATTTTCTATTGTGTTTCTTATTAAATGTATTTCGTTTTTTGATAGTAGAATTTTTGAGATTATATTTAGTTTTGCTAGTATAATTGCTTCGGCTATATTCTCGATTTGCTTAATTAGTTTTTCTGTGTTATAGTTAATTTTGTTTAGATATTGCATTTCGTGAATGGCGTTTTCTTCTTTAAATATTTTGTTTGTGTATATTTTTTGGTTTTCTTTTAAAATCCTTATAATAAATTCTTGCTCGTCATTGATGTCTTGTGTGATCTCTGAGAGTCTTTTTATCACGTGAGTGTTAATTTTGTCTTGCCGTGTTAGTTCTGTATTTATGTGTTCTGCATCTGAGTTGTCCATGTTCCCGGTAATGAATTTTACTATAGACCCGAGTCCATTTATTATTCCTCTTTTTCCCCGTTTATTTTCCATAGGCATGATCGAATGAAGTTTTTCTTTTAGTTCGGTTAGTTTTAGTTTCGTCACTTCGAGCGAGTCATTAGCCATATCATTTGGTTGAATCATCTTAAGGGTTTCGTTAATTTTGTATACGCATTCTACGTATGCATTTAGGTTTATTATATGGACCATGTTGTTGTGTGAGTTTATTATTCTTGTATTTCCCAGTTTTAGCTCCAGTAATGATATGCCATCATTAATATTCTGGACGTTCATGCGTTGGCATAGTGCCCAAGTGGGAAGTCTGAGGGTATAGGGTGATATTTGGTGGTTGCATGCAATATAAAGAATATATATATTAAAAGTTTTCGGTTTCTTTTTTTTTTTTTTTTTTTTGTTTTGTTTTTATTAAACCACTGTATTGATATTCCGTCAATACTCCTACTTCGGGGTGGACTGTATTTAAGTCGCTACTGATATGCCGTCAGTACCCTAGGTTAGGATGGATTTAATAAAATACAATTTTCCTTAATAATAAAAGTTCCCCCTCTAAAAATTGTTGTTTTTTTTTTTTTTTTTTTTTTTTTTATTATTATTCCCTCGTTTTCTTCTTCCTTATTTTTGACTTATGGATTTTCTGGTTCTTATCTGTTATTATTGTTAATTTGTCATTTCTTTTAATTTTTTGTTTTGAAAACCTAGGTGTAACTTTGTTTCTTCTATTTTCTTTTCGATAAACTACGTCGTCTGCACACAAGGTGTCGGGAGGCTCTCTATCTTTGTTAAGTTTTTCGATCCTGGCTGATGTTATTCCGATATTATGCAATTCAATGAATTGAGATGATATGTATTGGCTAACCTTCAGTGGTTGTTCCAAATACAGTGTTTGATCGTTGTGGCTTATATTTACCACTTCTACCAAGCTGATCCAATCATTAGCAGAGTATAATCCCCCCGTAATATATAGATTGTTATTAATTTTTGTTTCCTCTATTAATATATCACCAGATTTAACGTCTACCGGGATTTTCACTAAAACCTTAGTAACAGCTGGGATGGTAACTTTGCCGGAGGAAGTATTTGGTTTGTGGATAAGGCTGATTGTTGCGTTTTTTGTTTCTATTGTGTTTTGTAGTAGGTTTATTTTAGCGCCTACTTGTTTTAGATAGTCTATTCCTAGTAACCCATCGAAATATTGGTGGAACTCGAAAATAAAGAATTTGCATTTCCCTGATTGTTTAAACTCCTTAAATATGGGTAATTCTACTTGTTGGTTAATTGTGTGCTCTGCTAGGATTGTTTTTATAGTGACTGGTTTTGTTGTGATTTTCTTAAGGCCTTCTGTAAATTTTGGGTTAATAAATGAAGAAGATGATCCTGTGTCGATCAGAAATTTTAAGGGTCTCCCAAAAGGTGAAGAAATGTTAATGTAAATAAGTTCATGCCCGTGTTTATTGGTATCTATGTAGCCAGTGGGCTGTGCGAGGCAAGTAGGTGAAAAATTAGTTTCTGGTTCCGTTTCGTCACTAAATTTGCTAATGTCATTTATATTATGCAATTCCTCGTTTTTAGCTTTATATGTTAGATTTGTTCTCATGCTTGGGCTTTGTTTAAAATCGTTTGGATTATCTCGTCTTAAACGGGAGAATCCACTGTTATCTACATCCATTGGTGTAGGTGGTGGCATTTTTGGGATATTATGGTTGGTGGTTTGACCGAAATAATTGTTGGAATTATTTTTACTATAATAATTGTTTGGGTTATTTCGCCTAGGAGCTTGTTGATTACTATACCTATTGTTATATGGTGTGTTATTAACCGGGTTTTGATTTTGCCGTGTATATTGCATTTGCGTATTTTGTGGGTTAGGTCCGTAATACTGATACTGTGGATTTCGGTTCTGTTGCTGGTAATTAGGTCTAAAATTTGGTTGGGTATTAACATTTGGCCTATTGTTATTGTAGTATGGTTGATTGTTTCGTCTGTATTGTGCATTACTTTGTCTGATTCGTGGTGCCTGTTGATAATATATGTTTTGTTCTTTGATGCAGAAGTCGAGGGCTTCGGGAAGTGTTTCTGGTCGCATGGACCTTATGGTTACTCCCAGTGGGTCTGCTAACCCAGTTAGGAATGCGTTTAAACAGAGTTCGGCGTATAGAATTTTCTTTGAATTTATTACGCTTTGTTCCTTTTCCTGCAGTAGTACATTGTTGTACAATGAAGACTGAATTTCTATTATTTCGCTATAGAATTTTTCGAAGGTTTTCCCGTTTTGTTTTAGGCTGTGAAGGTCCCTTATTAGAGATGTTTCTGTCCTTTTATCCGCATAGTGAAGGATGAGGTTTTTTTTTATCTCATCCCAGTTTAAGGAAGTTCCGTACATATTAAGGACTTCGTTGGCCTGCCCTTCAATTTTGTTGCGTATTGCTCTTAAAAGTATCGACCCGAGTGGTGTTTTGTCTGCACCACGGATAAAGAGTAAAATTTCCTCGACATTATTTACGAATTCAAATAGTAAGCGAGGGTTACCGTCAAATGCTGGGAGTAGCTTAATTGCATCTGGAATGCGCAATGAAGAGAATATATCTGTCGGTTCTGTCATGGTATCGTTTTGTTTTGTGATTTCACAATGCGGTTCTATTTCTTCCTGTGTTACTTCCGGAATATCTGCTAAGCTTCTGGTTTTAATAATTTTTTTTTGTGTAAGGCAAAAATCGAAATTTCTTTGACATTAGTTTTTCCTATATTCTTATAATTGTCTTTCTTTTCTTATGTGCGATTTCTTTCTTTTTACAGATTTTTATTAGTTCCCTAATAAAATTTGCTTTTATGTAGAGGTTTTCTGACTCTTCGCCGGTTGTGTACAATTGTGCGTGATTTTCAAGGAACTCTATGTATTCATATATTGGTCTCATTACAATTTTTTTTTTTTTTTTTATACTACTTATATAAGATACTACTTATAGTAAGACTATAACTTACAGGTAGCCAAAGAGGATTGAGGATATCTTCATCGCCCTGCTATCTTTCAACGATGTTTCCTGCTGCCGGCTGCCGATTTTGCTCCTGTAGACTCGCCCTCAGGTGATGTGCCCTTCACTTTACGGGATCCTGGTTCAACCGAGTGTAAACGGATCGATATCCGAAACTTGTTTTGTGTCCTTGTCTAGTTGAAGCTCGTCCTCGTATTCCGCGAGGACTTTACGCTCTGTAGACTGACACGCGACCTTGTGATTTTGTGGCCTGTTCTCGTATTCCGCGAGAGTTGGAAGCCAATCACTGTAGGTCTACTCAAGAGTTTAAAGCTTAAGCTCCTTGAGTTTTCACAAGTTCACTCGGACTACACGACTGCGCCAGTTATAGGTGGTCCGCAAAGCTCGAACACAGAAGGTACTATTTCTCAGTGAAACACGACTGATTCGTTTCAGGTTGACACTTCAACTACTTTATTCTACAATTTTCGTCTCTTATATACTAATTAAATTCCATGGATAAGGTAAACATGCCCCACTTTGTTGGTTTGTTAATAGTTTCAGCTTCCGTCGAATTTGCTGATCGGTTCGGCTTCCGCAGAATTTGCTGTTTAGTGCGTCTTGTGCTGCTGGTATCGAATTGCTGTCCAGTGCGTTTTGCGTCGCCGGTATCGATTTCTGTTGATCGTTATTTGTTGCTGTTGATTTTCCTATTTGTTTACGCTGCTATGGAATGTCAGCGATTTTACTATTGCGGCTCGTTGCTGTGTCGGCAGTGCACTACTTTGTTGCCGCTGATTGTTGTTGTCGGCAGTGCACTACTTTGTTGCCGCTGATTGTTGTTGTCGGCAGTGCACTACTTTGTTGCCGCTGTCAGCAATTTGCCCTCCGTGGTTTGGGTGGTGCGTGTAGCGTAGGTGATGTCATGCTTTGTGCGGCGTGTGGTGCGGGTGCGGTAACTCCTCCCCCCTTAGAGTAAAGCGAAGGCCACAGTGAATCTGCTGGGGCTGTAGCGATGCTTCCCGTGAGTCGTGGGGTGTAGGAGTAAATTGTTTTCCTGCTTTTCCTTGCTATGTAGGTTGTGGTAATTACGAAGACCAGGAACAGTATTCCCATCGAGGTGTATGTTATCCATCTGTGGGTGTTTGTTCGTTTGTGTAGTTCTAGGATGACCGCTTTATCCCGTAGTTGGCGATTTCTCAGTTTAGGAAGTGTTGGTTCATCAAACATCCTCTTCGGGATGATCCGCTTGTGCTGGGGTAGGTTTATCTTGATTGCTTCTTCGAAGTGTGCTTCCCTGTCGTCATATGTAACGTCGTTGATTGTGACTGCGCATTTTTCGTGGTATAGGATTGCCGTCCCGTTTATCTCAACAGGTGGGCTGCAAGTAGAGTTTATTAGTAAATTTGCCACGTTCTTAAATAATATGAAATTCTTTTCGGGTTCTGTAATCCCTTCGATGTGACCAACGTCTTCGATGTCGCATTTTGGTTCTTCGTTTCTTAGCAGGTTTCCGACGCACTCCGATGTTGATGCTGCTTCCTCTTTGAACGGGTCCTTACAGAAGAACGTTCCTTCAATCTTTTGGCATACCTTTCTAAAATAACTTATAGTGTGCTTATTATATGCTATGAATTGTGGTGTTTTTATCTGTTTTGTTTGATTTATTGGCAGGGGTATAATATGCGCCATTGTATAATTTTCGTGCCTGAATACGGGGGTTTTTATATTGAATACTATGTTGGAGTTATTATAATAGGCTTGTAGTTCTAACATTTCGTATATGTTTTCATTTGATATCATTTGGATATCCTGATTTTCTATTGTGTTTCTTATTAAATGTATTTCGTTTTTTGATAGTAGAATTTTTGAGATTATATTTAGTTTTGCTAGTATAATTGCTTCGGCTATATTCTCGATTTGCTTAATTAGTTTTTCTGTGTTATAGTTAATTTTGTTTAGATATTGCATTTCGTGAATGGCGTTTTCTTCTTTAAATATTTTGTTTGTGTATATTTTTTGGTTTTCTTTTAAAATCCTTATAATAAATTCTTGCTCGTCATTGATGTCTTGTGTGATCTCTGAGAGTCTTTTTATCACGTGAGTGTTAATTTTGTCTTGCCGTGTTAGTTCTGTATTTATGTGTTCTGCATCTGAGTTGTCCATGTTCCCGGTAATGAATTTTACTATAGACCCGAGTCCATTTATTATTCCTCTTTTTCCCCGTTTATTTTCCATAGGCATGATCGAATGAAGTTTTTCTTTTAGTTCGGTTAGTTTTAGTTTCGTCACTTCGAGCGAGTCATTAGCCATATCATTTGGTTGAATCATCTTAAGGGTTTCGTTAATTTTGTATACGCATTCTACGTATGCATTTAGGTTTATTATATGGACCATGTTGTTGTGTGAGTTTATTATTCTTGTATTTCCCAGTTTTAGCTCCAGTAATGATATGCCATCATTAATATTCTGGACGTTCATGCGTTGGCATAGTGCCCAAGTGGGAAGTCTGAGGGTATAGGGTGATATTTGGTGGTTGCATGCAATATAAAGAATATATATATTAAAAGTTTTCGGTTTCTTTTTTTTTTTTTTTTTTTTGTTTTGTTTTTATTAAACCACTGTATTGATATTCCGTCAATACTCCTACTTCGGGGTGGACTGTATTTAAGTCGCTACTGATATGCCGTCAGTACCCTAGGTTAGGATGGATTTAATAAAATACAATTTTCCTTAATAATAAAAGTTCCCCCTCTAAAAATTGTTTTTTTTTTTTATTTTTTTTTTTTTTTTTATTATTATTCCCTCGTTTTCTTCTTCCTTATTTTTGACTTATGGATTTTCTGGTTCTTATCTGTTATTATTGTTAATTTGTCATTTCTTTTAATTTTTTGTTTTGAAAACCTAGGTGTAACTTTGTTTCTTCTATTTTCTTTTCGATAAACTACGTCGTCTGCACACAAGGTGTCGGGAGGCTCTCTATCTTTGTTAAGTTTTTCGATCCTGGCTGATGTTATTCCGATATTATGCAATTCAATGAATTGAGATGATATGTATTGGCTAACCTTCAGTGGTTGTTCCAAATACAGTGTTTGATCGTTGTGGCTTATATTTACCACTTCTACCAAGCTGATCCAATCATTAGCAGAGTATAATCCCCCCGTAATATATAGATTGTTATTAATTTTTGTTTCCTCTATTAATATATCACCAGATTTAACGTCTACCGGGATTTTCACTAAAACCTTAGTAACAGCTGGGATGGTAACTTTGCCGGAGGAAGTATTTGGTTTGTGGATAAGGCTGATTGTTGCGTTTTTTGTTTCTATTGTGTTTTGTAGTAGGTTTATTTTAGCGCCTACTTGTTTTAGATAGTCTATTCCTAGTAACCCATCGAAATATTGGTGGAACTCGAAAATAAAGAATTTGCATTTCCCTGATTGTTTAAACTCCTTAAATATGGGTAATTCTACTTGTTGGTTAATTGTGTGCTCTGCTAGGATTGTTTTTATAGTGACTGGTTTTGTTGTGATTTTCTTAAGGCCTTCTGTAAATTTTGGGTTAATAAATGAAGAAGATGATCCTGTGTCGATCAGAAATTTTAAGGGTCTCCCAAAAGGTGAAGAAATGTTAATGTAAATAAGTTCATGCCCGTGTTTATTGGTATCTATGTAGCCAGTGGGCTGTGCGAGGCAAGTAGGTGAAAAATTAGTTTCTGGTTCCGTTTCGTCACTAAATTTGCTAATGTCATTTATATTATGCAATTCCTCGTTTTTAGCTTTATATGTTAGATTTGTTCTCATGCTTGGGCTTTGTTTAAAATCGTTTGGATTATCTCGTCTTAAACGGGAGAATCCACTGTTATCTACATCCATTGGTGTAGGTGGTGGCATTTTTGGGATATTATGGTTGGTGGTTTGACCGAAATAATTGTTGGAATTATTTTTACTATAATAATTGTTTGGGTTATTTCGCCTAGGAGCTTGTTGATTACTATACCTATTGTTATATGGTGTGTTATTAACCGGGTTTTGATTTTGCCGTGTATATTGCATTTGCGTATTTTGTGGGTTAGGTCCGTAATACTGATACTGTGGATTTCGGTTCTGTTGCTGGTAATTAGGTCTAAAATTTGGTTGGGTATTAACATTTGGCCTATTGTTATTGTAGTATGGTTGATTGTTTCGTCTGTATTGTGCATTACTTTGTCTGATTCGTGGTGCCTGTTGATAATATATGTTTTGTTCTTTGATGCAGAAGTCGAGGGCTTCGGGAAGTGTTTCTGGTCGCATGGACCTTATGGTTACTCCCAGTGGGTCTGCTAACCCAGTTAGGAATGCGTTTAAACAGAGTTCGGCGTATAGAATTTTCTTTGAATTTATTACGCTTTGTTCCTTTTCCTGCAGTAGTACATTGTTGTACAATGAAGACTGAATTTCTATTATTTCGCTATAGAATTTTTCGAAGGTTTTCCCGTTTTGTTTTAGGCTGTGAAGGTCCCTTATTAGAGATGTTTCTGTCCTTTTATCCGCATAGTGAAGGATGAGGTTTTTTTTTATCTCATCCCAGTTTAAGGAAGTTCCGTACATATTAAGGACTTCGTTGGCCTGCCCTTCAATTTTGTTGCGTATTGCTCTTAAAAGTATCGACCCGAGTGGTGTTTTGTCTGCACCACGGATAAAGAGTAAAATTTCCTCGACATTATTTACGAATTCAAATAGTAAGCGAGGGTTACCGTCAAATGCTGGGAGTAGCTTAATTGCATCTGGAATGCGCAATGAAGAGAATATATCTGTCGGTTCTGTCATGGTATCGTTTTGTTTTGTGATTTCACAATGCGGTTCTATTTCTTCCTGTGTTACTTCCGGAATATCTGCTAAGCTTCTGGTTTTAATAATTTTTTTTTGTGTAAGGCAAAAATCGAAATTTCTTTGACATTAGTTTTTCCTATATTCTTATAATTGTCTTTCTTTTCTTATGTGCGATTTCTTTCTTTTTACAGATTTTTATTAGTTCCCTAATAAAATTTGCTTTTATGTAGAGGTTTTCTGACTCTTCGCCGGTTGTGTACAATTGTGCGTGATTTTCAAGGAACTCTATGTATTCATATATTGGTCTCATTACAATTTTTTTTTTTTTTTTTATACTACTTATATAAGATACTACTTATAGTAAGACTATAACTTACAGGTAGCCAAAGAGGATTGAGGATATCTTCATCGCCCTGCTATCTTTCAACGATGTTTCCTGCTGCCGGCTGCCGATTTTGCTCCTGTAGACTCGCCCTCAGGTGATGTGCCCTTCACTTTACGGGATCCTGGTTCAACCGAGTGTAAACGGATCGATATCCGAAACTTGTTTTGTGTCCTTGTCTAGTTGAAGCTCGTCCTCGTATTCCGCGAGGACTTTACGCTCTGTAGACTGACACGCGACCTTGTGATTTTGTGGCCTGTTCTCGTATTCCGCGAGAGTTGGAAGCCAATCACTGTAGGTCTACTCAAGAGTTTAAAGCTTAAGCTCCTTGAGTTTTCACAAGTTCACTCGGACTACACGACTGCGCCAGTTATAGGTGGTCCGCAAAGCTCGAACACAGAAGGTACTATTTCTCAGTGAAACACGACTGATTCGTTTCAGGTTGACACTTCAACTACTTTATTCTACAATTTTCGTCTCTTATATACTAATTAAATTCCATGGATAAGGTAAACATGCCCCACTTTGTTGGTTTGTTAATAGTTTCAGCTTCCGTCGAATTTGCTGATCGGTTCGGCTTCCGCAGAATTTGCTGTTTAGTGCGTCTTGTGCTGCTGGTATCGAATTGCTGTCCAGTGCGTTTTGCGTCGCCGGTATCGATTTCTGTTGATCGTTATTTGTTGCTGTTGATTTTCCTATTTGTTTACGCTGCTATGGAATGTCAGCGATTTTACTATTGCGGCTCGTTGCTGTGTCGGCAGTGCACTACTTTGTTGCCGCTGATTGTTGTTGTCGGCAGTGCACTACTTTGTTGCCGCTGATTGTTGTTGTCGGCAGTGCACTACTTTGTTGCCGCTGTCAGCAATTTGCCCTCCGTGGTTTGGGTGGTGCGTGTAGCGTAGGTGATGTCATGCTTTGTGCGGCGTGTGGTGCGGGTGCGGTAACTCGCGCGCCACTTTGTTTACGTTACAAGTGTCAAGTGTCGCATGCACAAGAACGCCGGCGTCACTCAAGTGGCCTGCACTTGCACAAGCGACACATGTCACAACACATGTGGGCACTTGCACCGATCGCACATGCAACACGACCCGACCTACCGCAAGTCAACGCAGAGCGCTGGCCCCCTTTGGGAAAGTGCCGCGTTGTCAGATTTGACCCGCGTTGTGATTGGCTCGATGCAAATGAATTGGAAATAGAAGGAGGAGCACTGAAATTGCCCCTCCGTATGACAGTTGTAAATTTAGTATATAAGACGCAAATTTTGGAAAATAAAATCAGCTTTATGACAAGAGGCAAACTGCTCGTTTACTTTCTTGGGAATTCTGCTCAACACATAGGCTCTTTAGCCATAACATAATTGGCGCGACCCGCCGCTTCACATAGGTCACCCCGAACTACTGACGTCTGACAATATACCAGCTACAACAATACTCTTGTATACCACACACTTTCCCCTGTACACCACATGGCGATCCTGCCAAATCTCGACCAATCTTCTGATGCACTAATAAGTAAAACCCAACAGTAACACCGGTCCTGCCAGACTACAACCCGACGAACAAACCCTAACTTAAAGAGACAATCCTGCCACTACATTCGAAAAATTCAAAAAGCAAACCCACCGTACACATCCACAAAATCCATCATCCACCCAGGAATGACAACGCAGGAAGAAATTGATGCAATATTCGAAAAGTGGGTCCGAGCCGCACAGCAGCAGGAATACGTCCCGGAGAGCGTCATACCGACGACATCGACGCCACCCGTATATACACCGACACCAAAATCAGCCGGGCCGAGGGCCATAACCATCGAAGCATACAAGGCGAGGAACTGCAGAAGCAACCCCCAAACAGCAGAGGCCCCAACGACAGCAAAGAAACGACGCACCAGAGCCGGAAAAAAAGTTGCAGCGAGAAGAGAGAAAGCACTATTGTACAAGCTGATCCCCGTGACAAAAGACCGGGACCTGAAACGCAAATTAATAGATAATTTGAAAGACCTGCACTAATGGGCACAAAACAAAGCAAGGAAGAGGTTATTGTTTCAAACAATAATGCAGCGAGCGCAGCACAATCAACAGCAACGATAAACAATACAAATTTAACATATATCTTAAGCATCATAGTATTAATACTAGTTTTTATTCAAATTAACGCATATTATAAGAATTACATAAAGAAACATACAAAAACCATACATGTAACTCAGGTTTAAATAAATATAAATGATTTAGAAACAAATATTTCACTATATAAAACCTACATACACATAAGCTCATAATCTTACAATATAGAAAGCATGGACAGGAAAAATAGACAACATAGGTACGAAAAAATGTCGACAAAAGAAAATACAGTATTAGAAATTGAAGAAATAGACGAACAGAAACAGTTAGCATTTTTGACAAAACTATGGAAGACAATAGGAATGCCACGGACACCGACATTAGAGGACGTTAGGAATCCTACAACAAAGGAAGAAGAGACAGTACGCATGCTCAACATGTTGAATCTTCGGTTTTAGATGAATAAGAAATATGCCGCATGTAAATGGAGGACGTTTTCGACGAACTAAATAGAATACTAACAAACTTGAGAAAAACACCGAACAGAACATACACTCAGGAGACATTAACGACAAAACAACAAGCCGTATTCGCTTTAAAACAACGGTTTGAAGAACTAATAACTGAACACACAGATAACGACTACATAGCTGGCATAAAAATTGCCTTCAACAAAACGTACGAAAACACTATACAAATACTTAAACAGAAACAAACTGATAACAATACAAAAGAAAAACATCCGCCAATCACAATGGCAGCATTTAGTATCGAAACGGCTATGAAAGCCATCCCGAACTTCACAGGGAATTTCAAAGAGCTGGATACTTTCACTAAAATAGCAGAACTAATTAACAAGAAACTTGACACGAGTGGCAAAACAGAGCTTCTAGAATTCATATTCTACCCCAAGTTCAGCCTGACAGTGACAACAGCACTTGGCAATAATATTCCAACTACTTACTTACTTAACTGGCCATAACAACCCGCTATCGGGTTACGGCCTGCCGCAAAACTTCTCTCCAGGCGCCTTTGCTTTGCGCGCGCCTTCTCCAGTTGGTCACACCAAGTGATGACAGGGCCTCTTCAACTTGGTCCTTCCACCGGAGACACGGCCTCCCTCTTCGCCGTCGACCTCCAACCATCGCATCGAACACCTTTTTCGCCGGAGCTTCGTCGTCCATACGGCAGACATGACCCAGCCAGCGTAGCCGCTGGATGTTAATTCGCTGCGCTACGTCCATGTCCTTATACAGCTCATACAGCTTGTTATTGGTTCGTATACGATAGTCGTC
Organism: Melieria crassipennis; assembly: GCA_963668005.1. Lineage (NCBI taxonomy): Eukaryota > Metazoa > Arthropoda > Insecta > Diptera > Ulidiidae > Melieria > Melieria crassipennis. The sequence goes on along the minus strand of OY764964.1, from coordinate 6,215,176 downwards.
ACCAACACGTACAGGGCCGAAGATTTTGCGAAGTACCTTCCTCTCGAACACTCCAAGGGCCGCTATGTCGTTTCGTGTCATTGTCCATGCTTCAGCCCCATAGAGAAGCACGGGCAAGATAAGCGTCCTATAGAGCGCAAGTTTTGTCGGTCGAGAGAGGTCTCTACTTCTCAATTGCCTACCGAGACCGTAGTAGCACCTGTTGGCAAGAGTAATCCTTCGCTTTATCTCCAGGCTGACATCCTTGCTGCTGTTGATGGCGGTGCCAAGGTAGACGAATTCCTTGACAACTTCAAAGGTATACCTGTCGGCCTCGACGTGAGACCCTAGCCGCTGCGAGTCCCTGCGTGTAGACAGCATATACTTCGTCTTGCCCTCATTTACCACCAGACCCATTTTGGCAGATTCTCTTTCGATAGCCGCAAAGGCAGCGGTGACATCTCGCTTGTTACGCCCGATGACATCAATGTCATCAGCGTAGGCAAGGAGCTGGACACTTTTGTTGAAAATTGTGCCATTACGATGTACACCGGCCTTGCGCAGAACACTCTCCATGGTGAAGTTGAAGAGATCGCAGGACAAAGGATCGCCCTGTCTGAATCCTCGAACGGTATCCAATGGGTCGGAGAGGTCACTTCCAACCTTGACGGAGCTGCGCGTATTGCTCAACGTCGCTCTGCAAAGTCTCACGAGCTTTGCAGGGATACCAAGTTTAGACAATGCGGCATATAGGCGATCCCTTATCGGGCTATCGAATGCTGCCTTGTAATCGATGAAGAGATGGTGAGTATCGATTTGGTTTTCATGGGTCTTCTCCAGGATTTGGCGTAGAGTGAATATCTGGTCGATGGTGGACTTACCAGGTCTAAAGCCGCACTGATAGGGTCCAATCAGCGCCTTGGCGAGTGGCTTTAATCTTTCACATAGTACGCTCGTCAGGACCTTGTATGCAATGGGAAGTAGGCTGATACCCCTGTAGTTGGCGCATATTCTTGGGTCGCCTTTCTTCAGCACAGGGCAAAGGGCACTGAGGTTCCAATCGTTGGGCATTCGTTCCTCCAGCCATATTTTGCAGATGAGCTGATGCACGCACCCAATCAGCTCACCGCCGCCGGCCTTGAACAATTCAGCTGGTAGCCCATCCGGCCCTGCAGCTTTATTGTTCTTGAGTCGCTGGATAGCGACCCAGACCTCGTCATGGCTGGGCGGTGGCACATCCACACCGTCGTCGTCGATTGGTGCCATCTGGACATCTTCACCACTGGCAGTATTGTTCCCTTCGTCGCCTGCGAGCAGCTTGGTGAAGTGCTCCTTCCACAACCTCAGTACACCCTGCGCATCCGTAACCAGATCCCCGTTTTCGTCTCTGCAAGAAGATGCCCCGGGCTTAGATCCTTCCGTGAGACGCTTAACTTTTTGGAAGAATTTTCGGGCGTCATTCCTGCTCCTGCACTCCTCGATTTCCTCACGTTCGCGCCTTTCTTGCTCCCGTTTCTTGCGTCTAAAAAGGGACCTCTTCTTCTTCCTCTCCTCCCGGTATATTCCAACTACACTTGAGGAATTAACAAAACTACTAAACGAACGATACAAGAGCACAGCGACAGTGCCTCAAATTCAAAACCAAGTATCCTGCCTGACCCAAAGAAACCTTGACATCAATACATACAAAAACAAAATACTAAACTTGATCGCAGAATTAAACAAATTACAAATTATCCAAGCCGGTTCCGACACAACCACCCTAGAGCGAAACGTCATAACAAAAATAATTGAACAATATACGAGGGGCAAGTAAAAAATAAGGTTCCCAACGCTGTACATTCGCCGCGCGAGATACTAGGAGAAATCCGGCAACACCGCCTTCATTGTTGATCCCCCCCACTCCATTCCAACTACCTGGAAGATCACTACGAAGCTTAGTTCCAGTCTAACAGCCATCCGCGATGGAGCCCGCAATCGCCGTCACCGCCAGGTGTGAAATCCGTTCAGTGATTCGATTTTTAAACGCGAAGAAGCTTACACCTATTGAAATTCATAGACAGTTGGAAGAAGTTTATGGCAAAGCTTGCATCAGCGTCCAGCACGTCCGCAAATGGTGCAGGGAGTTCTCCGAAGGACGAACAGACGTTCACGACGAGCAAAGGAGCGGGAGGCCATCGGTGTCCGACGAAGTCGTGGCGAAGATTGAGCGCATTCTCCTCGAGGATCGAAGAGTAACGCTTCGGGAGCTGGCTGATCAGGTTCCTGAGGTTTGTGAAAAAACCATCGACAACATTTTGACCGAAAAACATTGGCGGCCTAGCGGCGGAGTTCTTCGAAGCGGGTTTTCAGAAGTGGATAACTCGTCAGAAAAAATGCGTTGAAAGATCTGGCGACTATGTAGAAAAATAGTTTAAAATACAAGCTTTCAGATGGTATACCTTCTGGTCAAATTTGACCGGGAATTTTCAATTTAAATGAAGCGCGCACCAAATATTGTCAAATTTCTGATGGCATAAGGTTGGTAGCACTGTTATAGCATTCCATGTCAATTTTTAGCGCGATATGTGCATTAGTATGTTTTTGACAGCTGTGTAAACAAGTCTACCTCGAGTTTGTTCTGCGAATTTTACAATGTCTAAATCTGTTGATCAAAGAATTTGCATTAAATTTTGTCTTTCCAACGAAATTTCTTGTGCCGAAACGTTGAGAATGTTCCATAAAGCCTTTGGCGAGTCTGCTATGTCGAAAACACGGGTACGAATGGGTATGAATGGTACAAATCGTTCAAAGAGGGTCGTACAGAGGTCGAAAACTTGCCTCATGCCGCTCGTCCATCCACATCAATTAATGACGAAAACATCGAAAAAGTGATGGCGTTAGTGCTTGAAAATCGTCGTGTGACTCAAAGAGAGATAGCTGAAGAGCTTGAAATATCAAAAACATCAGTTCAAACCGTTTTACACGATGTTTTGGAAATGAGACGTGTTGCAGCGCGACTTGTTCCGAAAAAGTTGAATTTTTTGCAAAAAGTGAATCGCAAAACTGTCGCTGAAGAAATGCTTTCCATGATTGATGACAATCTCAAACGCATCATAACGGGTGATGAAACGTGGGTGTATGAATATGACATGGAAACAAGTCAACAATCATCGGAATATCGCTTTGTGAACGAGCCAAAACCCAAAAAACCGTGCCAAAGTCGTTCGAAAATCAAGGTTTTATTGACTGTTTTCTTCGATTCTCAAGGTGTTGTTCACTCAGAATTTCTTCCGACGGGTCAAACAGTCAATTCACAATATTATTTGAGCGTTTTGCGGCGTTTGAGAGAGAATGTTCGTCGAAAAAGGCCTGAATTATGGAAAGACAACTCATGGTTTTTGCATCATGATAACGCACCATCGCACACTTCACTCGTTGTACGCGATTATTTGGCCAAAAATAGCGTGAATGTCGTTCCGCAAGCACCGTATTCGCCAGATATGGCTCCGTGCGACTTTTTCCTGTTCCCTAGGCTCAAATTACCGCTACGTGGAAAGCGTTTTGATTCGATTGAAACCATCAAAGAGAATTCGCAGAGGAAGCTGAAAGCCATACCGAAAGCGGCCTATGAAAAGTGTATCGAAGAGTGGAAAAAACGTTGGCATATGTGTATTGCATCCGATGGTGATTATTTTGAAGGAGATAAAATAAATATTGAAGAATAAATGAATTTACTGTGTTTTTTTTACAATTTCCCGGTCAAATTTGACCAGAAGGTACATATTTATTGCAATAAAAAATGCCTTAACCCTGAAAAAAATGTGGGAACCTTATTTTTTACTTGCCCCTCGTATGTAGCTTAACAGTCTTCAAAAACGGACTAAACAGCGAATACAAACAAACAATTTTCGCAGTCATGCCAAAAACTTTTAACCAAGCAGTCGAATTGGCCTTAGAACTTGAAAAAGACAACCAGCAAAACCAAACAAGAGTAATGTTTATCAACAGGAACAGCAACTCCAACGGCAACAACAGAAATTACTACAATAATCAGCAAAACTACAGAAACCTAAACAACTCAAACAACTACAGAAATCAGAATAATTCCAACAGAAATAATTACCAAAACAGAAACGACAACCAAAACAGAAACAATTACCAAAACAGAAACGTAAGCCAAAACAATTTTCGCAATGCCAATAACCAGCAGCGAAACGGGTATGTGAACCACTCAAATCACTACCAACCGAACCGAAATCAAAACCAGAACGACAGAAACCAACACTACCAAAACAACAACCAAAGCAACAGAAACAATTCGCGGCCATATACCAACAGCAATCGAAATGCTTACCAAAGTAATAACAATAATAACCGACAAGGTCGCCCAACTCGAATAAATTACAAACAGGGAAACGAGGGCGACCCGGAGGAACAGAATTCGACTCCTCCGGGGGAGGAAGAACAAACAATAAACGAATATATTTAATAACAAACAACTTAACCAATTATGTCACATTCAAATGCAGTCAATTTTGCAAACCCATGACATTTCTCATTGTCAATTTGCAAAGTAAACAACGACGACACTCTCGACATTAATACAGAAAACAGATGCAAATTAACAGGAATATCACCTGCAGAAATCAACTCGCTAGGAACATTTAAATTGACATTTCCCCTAAGAGACGCAAAAACCGAACTAACTTTTCAAATGGTCAACGACGATTTTCCGATTATCACAGATGGAATTTTAGGAAGATATTTTCTACTCAAATACATGTGTAAAATAGATTACGAAACCCTCACTTTAACAATTATAATAAACGAAATTGAACACGTATTTCCCATTACAACAAAAATCCCACACAACAACACACACACAATTCCACCCAGATGTCAAGTCATAGTACCGATAAATTTAAACCTAGAAGAAGACACCGTCATTTTAAATAAAGAACTCACAAACGGAGTATTCTTAGCCAACTCCATTGCACCAGCAAAAGGCAACTGTCACATCAAAATCATTAACACAACAAACAAAACAGTCACAATAATAAACATAGAACCACAAATAGAAAAACTGTCAAATTACACAATATTAAGAACACAACACAGAAATAAGTGCACAAACAATAGCAGATTTGAAAAACTCATAGCCACGCTAAAGCTAGACACTTTTGACCCACAAATTAAACAAGAACTAATGAACATTTTTCAACGGTACCAATCGATATTGTAATATTCGATTTCGCGCTGAAAAAAAATTTCTTCTTTTAATTTGAATTGTAATGCACTGATCAACATAAACAAAGAAATGTTGCAGATATGAGATCTTGGCAACAATGTTTCCGCAACATTTTAGTACTTGTAACCGATGACCAGTCAGGATAGGCAACCGTTTAAAACGACTGACGAACTCAGCGACCGTCGTAGGCTGACGAGCAAAAGGTCAGCCAGAAAGTCACGATCGAATGATCTGTCTTTCTATCATCCGACTCGGTCTTGAGCAGACCTCAGCTGTGCAGTGTGAAAGTTCAAATTCAAAGTAGTGAAGTGCAAGTTGAAATTTTAAGTAGTGCAATAGTGTGTGATAGCCGCAACGCCGGCAGTGGGATAAAGTCTCAGGGCAAAATTGTAGCAGCAACTTTTTGCGATAAGCCAGGAAAGCTGAAGAAAATTGGTAAGTTTTGGTCACCTATCAGGATACAGTTAAATCAGGCTAGACAAATTTTTTTGATGAAAATCATATTCAACTTGTCTTAGGCATAGTTATACGCGACCACGGATCAAATAATCACCCTCGGCTGCATATATATCTAGCAGCGAACCGAGGCCGCAGAGATTTTTGTATTCTTGCGAGAAAACCGCTGAGATTTTTATATTTTTGCCCGAGGCCGCAGACAATTTTGTATTTGCACGAAAAACCGCGGAGATTTCATCATTGTCCACGAGAACCAGCAGCAACTCAAGGCCCAGAAAGATCACCACTCCAAAAGATCACCACTCCAAAAGATCAGCACCCACCAGAAATCACTCACCACTGAAAGAAAGAAGCACGGACACAGAAAGAGCGGACCGACGAATTGCAAAACCAGCAGCCAGAAACCATCACCTGGAAGGAAGAAAAAAAAATCATGACCAGCAGCTAAAAATTTGAAAGTCGAACAGATACTTACCTGAAATTATACTTACCTCAAAATTTTACCTACCAGCAACATTTGTGTACTTACCCGCAACATTTTCCCAAATTTATTTGTTAAATTTTAATTGAATTCTAATTATAATTAATTACGTTAGGTTTATTAGAAATAATATTGTTGTTAATCATGTAAATAGGGAAAAGCAAATTCAAGTTTCGTAGTATAAGTGAAAAGAAAAAAAAAACAACTATTAATGTAGAGTTTAGAAATGACCTTCAAGAGCGTTTATGCGAACGCCAAAAAGCAGCATACTAACAACAACAATTTCACAGTCCAGCAGCAACGAACGAGAAAAGTGAGCATGAACCACGATTAAGGGCCCTTCTTCGCGACGAGATGCATGTGAGTAAAAACTTAAACATTTTACACTAACAACTTATAAGTGTCGCGAGAGAGGGAGGTGGAACTCTTATACGCGTGCACACTGCATAATCGGTCAGCAGATCATTTTTGCAGTGGGCAATGCGTATTCGCATTTCTACCTCCAATCGTTTCGCTTCGCAGCTTCACTGCGCTGCATTAATTCTATTGTTGTTGTTGCAATTTGCAGCAAACGGGGTTTGCATTGCGCTGTTGTTGTAGCACAGCCAATGTCATTTGGAACTTTTTGTTTTTTTCTTTTTGTGAATGCGAAATTTGCTTTGCCAAAACTCGAAAAATATTGAAAACATAACAAAAATTAAGAAAAATTATGATTGACAAAATACTTTAAAGAAGAATTAAAAGAAAAGGAAATTAAAGCAGAAGATGTAATTCCTGCACAAATATGCGAAAAGAAAACTGAAAAGAAAAAAACAAATTTACGCGAAATTAGAATAAGGTAAAATTTTAAGAAAGAAAGAAAGAAGACTAAAGCAGAAGAACGAATTCCTGCAACAATTTGCGAATACGCTGAAAAGAAAGCCAAGTAAATCGACATGAAAAATTTAAAATTTGGAGAAGAAAAAGAGATCGAATGAAAACGAAATACTTACCGCGATACTTACCGAAAAACTAACCTAGAAAAATATTTACTTAATTGCTATTTACTTACCTTTGATATTCGATTTATGTTTACCTAAAAATTTATAAACTACTTGATTAATAGTTAAGTGGTCTACATACTTACATAATTACCTGTTAATACTTACCTTGCATTGTTGTTGTGAAATATTGAAAAAGAAGTGAGGTTTGCACAGCATTGACTGCAGCTATGTGCTGGCGATTCCGCGTGTGTTAGCACACATTGCTTTTTGCATATTTTTTTTGTTGTTATACAGTTTGTTTGTTTTTTTTTGTTGAGAATCACCTGCTGCATTCCTTTTGTGCGACAATTTCGCGCGTCGCTAAATTGGAGTTAAAACTATTCTGAATGCTAGGAGGTTTAGAGTATATTGTTTGGTTTAGTGATTAAAATTTTGTAAATTGTAATGAAGGCATTTAAATATAAAATTGTTATTTTGGGTTAAGTTTAACCATGGAATCTTAAGACTTTAAATTGTACAGGTGATTAGGTGAAAGGGTAGGTGGACTTTTGTCATTGGGGACCCATACTAACAACAACAACATGGGTCATGGTTGGGAGGGTAAGAGACAGGGCGAGGCGCATTCCACCTCAGCGTCGCCCCCAAACACAGAGAAGAGGAAGAACGGCCAGCGCGGCTATTTTTAAGTTTATTGTCCGTCCGAGATTTTTGTCTTGTCGTGTTGAGTTTGAATATTTAGACCAATCAAGTGGCTGGGACTCATATTGAGTTAATTGTAGTGCAGGTTGTAATGATTTGGTCCCGAATCCCCCCCACCAGCCGTAAGAGCTAGCTTTATTTAAGGGTCCCGCACGAAAGTGGCCAAATGAGCGCATTACAACCTGGGGTGGACAATGACGTGGGCCAAGATTTGTTCTTGGGCACACGCAAAACAACATGAGGTGAAGCCTCTCTCCTTTAACATCTCCACTTTACAATTGTCGGGAAACTACAGCCCAAGGTCGGGTGTTTCGTTTTCCGTGCGTTGTGTTTTAAATTGTACAGGACAATTTGTACACAACGTAGGGCGGTATATATGCTTTGCAATCAGGGCATTAGAGAAATGGCGCCAAATGTGGAGCATATATATTCGGCTTAACATTTTGTACATTACAGAAATGGCGCCCAACGTGGGGCCTCACGGAATTTTGCTTCAGCCTCACGGAATTTTGCTTCAGCCTCACGAGGTTTGCTTTAGCCTCACGGTTTTTAGTCTAACGAAAATGGCTTTTAAGCAACGGGAGGTCACACCTTTTCCAATTCGAGGTTTTTTTTTTCGCTCGGTTCACTGATGGATGAGTATTTGTTCCTATGGAGGTTTAGTGTAGTCTTGTTGGATTTCACTAATTGGCATTCATTCTTCGACCATTTAGCTGACCACGAGATGCATCTGGGCTTTCCCATGTTTCATTGCTTTTACATTCAGTTGATGCCTCACTTTTTTGACTTTGCTGATGCATCCTTCGGATGGCAACTTTGAAGTTCTTGGAATTTAGATTCGGAAAAGAGTTTCGGATCTAACCAAAGAAATTTTAGAGACCTTGCGTTCGAGCTCATCAACTCAGCCAGTATTGACGTGGGATGTGATTACAAGATTATCGCTTGCGTTGAGCTATAGATTTATTGTCCATTCAGGTCAGCTGGAATCTGAAGATACAGGATTGATTAAGTTGGCAATGCTCAAAAGGGGAAAATATTTGACTATCCATTCCTTAAATTTGGTTTTGTTTTTTTTCTTACTCTTCTCTGTGCTAAAGGAAACCAACCCCAACATCTAATCACCTAAATTACGAATTTTTGTACGAAAAATTTAAGATAATTGAGAATGATTATTGCTAGGAGCAATGAAAAATTGGCGTCAGGCGTGACGGACGATGAGCCAAATTGCTCTATTTGTTTGCAAGCGCATAAATCAGACCAGCCATCGGTGGTCACACCATGCAAACACTATTTTCATAAAGCTTGTATTGAGACTTGGTTAAAGACCAATAACGAATGTCCTTCCTGCCGGAAGTTGATTCACATTCGAGATTTGAGACCATTTAAGACAGATTTTCGAGACACTATAGTTGCACGATCCTCAGCAGGACGAGGTCGCGGTAAAACCATTACACCGAAAAAACATTTTACTAGATCTTTTACGCGCAGCGAGGACAATTTAGTTGAGCCTTTAGTGGATGCCCAAACTGAGAAGGACTCAGAAAGGTTAAGCACCACTTTGCCAAGTAGCAATTTATTGACAGATACGGAAAATAGAAATGATATAGATAGAGAAAGTCAGATTGACTACGATTACATTTCACAGATTATTGAACAAAGTGTTCAACGGTTAGTGCCTTTGAGACTTAATTCGAGACCAAACAGTAATGAAAATACGGTTCAGCGGAACGCTGATGAGCGACATTTAGACCCGCGGCAAAATAACGCAAATACAAACGTCTTAAGTTCAGCCAAAGTTACGTCAATGATCCAAAATTGGAATATCAAATTTGATGGGTCCACTAACGGGTTAAGAGTGGAAGAATTTCTTTATAGAATTCGTTCCTTAACTTCAGACTGTTTGAACAATGACTTTTCAGCCCTGTGTAAAAATTTAAACATACTTTTGACGGGTAAAGCTCGCGAATGGTATTGGAGGTACCACAAACAGGTTGAGTCAATTCAGTGGCAAGATTTTTGTACGGCAATACGTTACCAATACAAGGATTATAGGTCTAGTTACGAGATCCGTGAACAGTTGCGTAGCAGAAAACAGAAGCCATTTGAATCATTTGAAGCCTTTTATGCAGGCTCCGCTCGCGCGAGCCCTGTCGGAGTTAAACGACCTCGCGGAACTCGATGTCGCTCTGCCTAAAAACGACGTTCTCATTAAATTAAGATCATCGTTATAATTAATATCTGTTAGTCAGTAAGTCTTAATGTATATTTGGCTAAAGTATAATAAATAAATAAATATTTGTTTGATGATGGACAGGCTACCTGAACCCATTCCGGAAGAAGAGCTTATTGAAATGTTGACAAGAAATTTGAGACCAGACATTAGACACGAGTTGTTGTATGTGCCAATCCATTCGATTGCACATTTGAGACGCCTTGTGCAGATGCGGGAAAACTTATTGAGTGAAGACACTTTTCGGAGAGCGCAGCCAAGAGCAACAGCTATGGTTCTGCCGCCGAATAAAAGACACATTTATGCTTTAGACAACAGTACGTCACCGGAAATTCATGAAGACGAAACCGATTTCGCGGTGGAGGCTATGCAAGCCACCCACATACAACAATTGAAATGTTGGAATTGCCAACAAAAAGGACATTTTTGGGAAGACTGTTTAGAAGAAAGGACTATATTCTGTTATGGATGTGGTACTCCTAAGGTTTACAAGCCACAGTGTGCCAAATGTCTATCGAAAGGGACGGGAAACTCCAAGAAGGGGGTATTCTCCAAACCCCGAGTACCCCCGCAGTAACAAAAATAGTTACACGCCCATGCAGTACGCAACCGGCTAGCTCAGGAAGTTCGACAGCACCAGCAGTAAATGCGCTGCCAAATATAAGAGATGCTACTCTCACACAAACACCTACCGCCTGCAACTTCTCTGAGTTAGAAACCGAAAAACTGATATTTCCATCTTCGACTTATCACGAGCGATTAGAAAAGTATCTGCAAGCTCGAGATAGAATTTTTAAAGATGCACCAACACCAGCATTATCCCAGCGAAAGCCAAAGCGTTCGACTTTGCGTATTCGCAGATTTTTTCAGGCTCTGCGTCAGCAGAAAAGAATGATTATTTCGACAATTTTCAATTCAAATGATCAACGTTGCTATGCGCAAGTAAAGTTTTTAGGACAAACAGAATACGGACTGTTAGATACCGGCGCAAACATTAGTTGCGTGGGTTCGAACTTAGCCGAAGAATTCGCTAGGCATGCGAATTTTAAGAGACTATCCTCTTTTGTCAAAACAGCAGATGGTTCTCCACAAACAGTTTTAGGATATCTCGATGTGGATATGAAATACGAAAACCAAACGCAAAAACTTAGGTTGTATTTAATCCCATCGATAGCACAACAGTTAATCCTTGGGATAGATTTTTGGCGAATTTTTAAATTAGCTCCAGGATTGATAAGTTCGATTTCCAATGTTGATTCTGTTACCTCAGTCAACTCAGACGAGGAAAAATATCCGCTCACCCCTCCGCAACAAAAACAATTGGATGCGGTTAAAACTTTATTTCCTGATTTCGAATCTGAAGGTTTAGGCAGAACAAAACTGATACAGCATGACATTGATGTAGGCACTGCAAAGCCCATCAAGCAGCGCTGTTACCCTGTATCACCAGCGGTAGAAAAATTAATGTTTGAGGAAATTGATAGAATGATCAAGTTAGGAGTCATTGAAGAATCGTCAAGTGCATGGAGTTCACCAATGAGGCTAGTTTTAAAACCCAATAAAGTTCGTTTATGTTTAGATGCACGAAAGCTTAACGAGGTCACTGAGAAAGATGCATATCCGATACAGAGCATTGAAAGGATATTTTCACGTTTACCAAAAGCAAACATCATCACGAAGTTAGATTTGAAAGATGCATATTGGCAGATAGGATTGACAGAAAAGTCAAAAGCTCTCACAGCTTTTACGGTGCCAGGTCGTCCGCTCTATCAATTTGTGGTTATGCCGTTCGGCTTGTGCAACGCGCCATCGACAATGTGCAGACTAATGGATCAGCTCATACCACCCGAGCTAAGTGAATGTGTTTTTGGTTATTTAGACGATCTTTGTATAGTTTCGACAGACTTTGACAGCCACCTCAATTGTTTGATCAAAATTGCAGCACGCTTTCGTGAAGCTAATTTGACGTTAAATGTCAAAAAGAGCAGCTTTTGCGTCACTTCGACCAAGTATCTTGGCCATATAATTGGAAATGGAGGTATTGCGATGGACATGGAAAAAATCCAAGCGATTCTTTCTTGGCCAACACCGAAGACGCGCAAACAGGTCAGAGCATTGATGGGATTAGCTGGCTGGTACAGACGGTTTATTGAGAATTTCGCTAGCATAACTACTCCGATTACTGACACACTTTCGACCAAGAAAAATTTCGTATGGACAGATGAGGCGAACTTAGCGTTCGGAAAGCTTAAACAACTTCTAACTTCAGCACCAGTACTGGCGAACCCAGATTTTGGAAGAAAATTTTATATTCATTGTGACGCCAGCGACAAAGGCATAGGCGCAGTACTTGTGCAAAAGAATGAAAGCGGGGATGAAAAACCCATAGCTTTTATGTCCAGAAAACTGAACTCGGCTCAGAGAAATTATAGTGTGACAGAAAGGGAATGTTTAGCGGCGTTAGAAGCCATAACAAAATTTCGTTGTTATATTGAGTTGCAAGAATTCGAAGTAGTCACAGACCATTCCAGTTTAGTTTGGTTGATGAAGCAGCCAAACCTAAGCGGCAGATTGGCCAGATGGGCTCTGAAATTACAAGGTTTTAAATTTACGATTAGTCACCGGAAAGGCAAAGACAATATAGTACCCGATGCACTATCGCGTTTGCATGTAGATGCACTGGCAGAGACAGCTGAAATTTCACCGGAAATAGACTTACATTCGACACATTTTTCTGATCCGGACTACGAGCAGTTGAAAGCTAAGGTTCGAGCAGAGCAAAGTAAATTGCCCGACTTAAAAATTGTTGACAAATTTGTCTATATCCGTACCGAACATGCAACAGGCGAGGAAATGCAAGAAGAACAGAGTTGGAAGTTATGGATACCGATTGCAATGCGCACTGAAGTTCTGAAAAGAGCGCACGATTCAGTTATCGCAGCTCATGGTGGAATGCACAAAACCCTGGAACTGTTAAGACGCAATTTTTATTGGCCAGGTATGGTGAAAGATGTGCGAAACTATGTGCGTAACTGTGACGTTTGCAAATCCACGAAAGCTCCAAATATCCTCCTTCGTCCACCAATGGGAAAGCAACCGATTTCTTCACGACCGTTTCAGCGACTATATGTAGACATATTAGGTCCTTACCCGAGGAGCAAAAAGGGAAACATTGGCTTGTTAATAGTGTTAGACCATTTTTCGAAATTTCACTGGGTTTGTCCGCTGAAAAAATTTACTTCTTCAGTCATTCAAGACTTTTTATGGCATCACCTATTTCCTACATACGGGGTGCCAGAGATCCTAGTTAGCGATAATGGAGTGCAATTCAAAAGCAAAGAGTTTAACGAGTTTTTGACCAAGTTAGGAATAAATCACGTTTATACCGCACTTTATGCACCACAGGCAAATGCGTCAGAACGCGTTAATCGTTCACTAATTGCAGCCATCCGTGCATATATTAAAAAAGATCATAACGAGTGGGATATAAACTTGAGCAGCATCTCTTGTGCGTTGCGAAACTCATACCATCAAGCCATACAGTGTTCACCTTATCGTGCATTATTTGGCTTCAATATGATCACGCATGGTTCTAGCTACGCACTGTTGAAGGATCTCCGCTTGTTAGACGAACCTTGTATTGAGTTAAAACGTGACGATCAGCTCGCGTTAGCGCGACGTACAATCACGAAAAATCTCCGTACCGCATACGAACATAACACCGAACAATACAATCTGCGAACCAGACCCGTAACATTTCAAGTAGGTCAAGAAGTTTTTAGGCGAAACTTTGCTCAAAGCAATTTTGAAAAAGGCTTTAATGCCAAACTTAGCCAAATGTTTATAAAAGCTCGCGTTCGTGAAAGACTTGGTAACAACTATTACGTCTTAGAAGATTTGCAAGGTCGACTAGTTGGTACATTTAGCGCCAAAGACATCCGCCATGACAAAACGAATTCCTCCGTCTAAGCTGTTAGTTTAGGAAACTACATCTTATCCGCTTTGTAATATTCGATTTCGCGCTGAAAAAAAATTTCTTCTTTTAATTTGAATTGTAATGCACTGATCAACATAAACAAAGAAATGTTGCAGATATGAGATCTTGGCAACAATGTTTCCGCAACATTTTAGTACTTGTAACCGATGACCAGTCAGGATAGGCAACCGTTTAAAACGACTGACGAACTCAGCGACCGTCGTAGGCTGACGAGCAAAAGGTCAGCCAGAAAGTCACGATCGAATGATCTGTCTTTCTATCATCCGACTCGGTCTTGAGCAGACCTCAGCTGTGCAGTGTGAAAGTTCAAATTCAAAGTAGTGAAGTGCAAGTTGAAATTTTAAGTAGTGCAATAGTGTGTGATAGCCGCAACGCCGGCAGTGGGATAAAGTCTCAGGGCAAAATTGTAGCAGCAACTTTTTGCGATAAGCCAGGAAAGCTGAAGAAAATTGGTAAGTTTTGGTCACCTATCAGGATACAGTTAAATCAGGCTAGACAAATTTTTTTGATGAAAATCATATTCAACTTGTCTTAGGCATAGTTATACGCGACCACGGATCAAATAATCACCCTCGGCTGCATATATATCTAGCAGCGAACCGAGGCCGCAGAGATTTTTGTATTCTTGCGAGAAAACCGCTGAGATTTTTATATTTTTGCCCGAGGCCGCAGACAATTTTGTATTTGCACGAAAAACCGCGGAGATTTCATCATTGTCCACGAGAACCAGCAGCAACTCAAGGCCCAGAAAGATCACCACTCCAAAAGATCACCACTCCAAAAGATCAGCACCCACCAGAAATCACTCACCACTGAAAGAAAGAAGCACGGACACAGAAAGAGCGGACCGACGAATTGCAAAACCAGCAGCCAGAAACCATCACCTGGAAGGAAGAAAAAAAAATCATGACCAGCAGCTAAAAATTTGAAAGTCGAACAGATACTTACCTGAAATTATACTTACCTCAAAATTTTACCTACCAGCAACATTTGTGTACTTACCCGCAACATTTTCCCAAATTTATTTGTTAAATTTTAATTGAATTCTAATTATAATTAATTACGTTAGGTTTATTAGAAATAATATTGTTGTTAATCATGTAAATAGGGAAAAGCAAATTCAAGTTTCGTAGTATAAGTGAAAAGAAAAAAAAAACAACTATTAATGTAGAGTTTAGAAATGACCTTCAAGAGCGTTTATGCGAACGCCAAAAAGCAGCATACTAACAACAACAATTTCACAGTCCAGCAGCAACGAACGAGAAAAGTGAGCATGAACCACGATTAAGGGCCCTTCTTCGCGACGAGATGCATGTGAGTAAAAACTTAAACATTTTACACTAACAACTTATAAGTGTCGCGAGAGAGGGAGGTGGAACTCTTATACGCGTGCACACTGCATAATCGGTCAGCAGATCATTTTTGCAGTGGGCAATGCGTATTCGCATCAGCGATTAAGCGATGTGAAAGTGGGAGAGCCGGTAGAAATACATGCACAGAATTTCACTAATATTATTGCAAAATTGCAACCTTGGGGCCTACTAGTAGGCCCCAAGCTTGATCAGGAACGTACTTTTTCCTCCATATAAATTTCTAAAACGGGGTTGCTGTTCTAGTTCATTTCAATTTCCAGTGTTGCTGGTGTAAGTCATTTTTTGTGACCAAAGAAATATTTCTTTTTATTTGTATTTTTTTTGGTGCAATTTCGTAATACGTTTGTATAGAACTAACTATAAAAATATATTATTGCCCAAAAGTGTCAAAAGAACCGTTTGGTATTCTTTTTATTGAATTAAATTAAGGTTTTATAAGCTGCATAAAAAAAAAACAGTCCTGCGTTCGAACTAGAGCATTTATCACCAAAAGCATACCTGTTCTGATCTGATCGTTAGAGATTCGCTAAATGAAGAACTGCGAAATAAAAAGGGCGGCAATTGACCCTGTCGTATTCAACGCATTAAGCTTTGTGTTCTTTGGTATATTTTTCAATAATATCTACGTAATGAAACCAAAAATTTGATATGTTGTGTATTTGATGCAGAAAAAGCAAATAATTGAAAGAAAACTGGCGGAATTTTAGTTTGCACAATAATCCCTAATATCGGGATAAGAGCGGAAACAGTGAAGAGCTGATCACTGACAGCACACACAGACTGTGTACGTGAATTGCAAAAAACGCACAAAAATCGGCTTACTCTCCCAGTTTCACATCGCTTAATCGCTGATTCGCATTTCTACCTCCAATCGTTTCGCTTCGCAGCTTCACTGCGCTGCATTAATTCTATTGTTGTTGTTGCAATTTGCAGCAAACGGGGTTTGCATTGCGCTGTTGTTGTAGCACAGCCAATGTCATTTGGAACTTTTTGTTTTTTTCTTTTTGTGAATGCGAAATTTGCTTTGCCAAAACTCGAAAAATATTGAAAACATAACAAAAATTAAGAAAAATTATGATTGACAAAATACTTTAAAGAAGAATTAAAAGAAAAGGAAATTAAAGCAGAAGATGTAATTCCTGCACAAATATGCGAAAAGAAAACTGAAAAGAAAAAAACAAATTTACGCGAAATTAGAATAAGGTAAAATTTTAAGAAAGAAAGAAAGAAGACTAAAGCAGAAGAACGAATTCCTGCAACAATTTGCAAATACGCTGAAAAGAAAGCCAAGTAAATCGACATGAAAAATTTAAAATTTGGAGAAGAAAAAGAGATCGAATGAAAACCAAATACTTACCGCGATACTTACCGAAAAACTAACCTAGAAAAATATTTACTTAATTGCTATTTACTTACCTTTGATATTCGATTTATGTTTACCTAAAAATTTATAAACTACTTGATTAATAGTTAAGTGGTCTACATACTTACATAATTACCTG
Organism: Melieria crassipennis; assembly: GCA_963668005.1. NCBI lineage: Eukaryota > Metazoa > Arthropoda > Insecta > Diptera > Ulidiidae > Melieria > Melieria crassipennis. The sequence continues at coordinate 6,198,246 of OY764964.1, read as the reverse complement.
TTAATACTTACCTTGCATTGTTGTTGTGAAATATTGAAAAAGAAGTGAGGTTTGCACAGCATTGACTGCAGCTATGTGCTGGCGATTCCGCGTGTATTAGCACACATTGCTTTTTGCATATTTTTTTTGTTGTTATACAGTTTGTTTGTTTTTTTTTGTTGAGAATCACCTGCTGCATTCCTTTTGTGCGACAATTTCGCGCGTCGCTAAATTGGAGTTAAAACTATTCTGAATGCTAGGAGGTTTAGAGTATATTGTTTGGTTTAGTGATTAAGATTTTGTAAATTGTAATGAAGGCATTTAAATATAAAATTGTTATTTTGGGTTAAGTTTAACCATGGAATCTTAAGACTTTAAATTGTACAGGTGATTAGGTGAAAGGGTAGGTGGACTTTTGTCATTGGGGACCCATACTAACAACAACAACATGGGTCATGGTTGGGAGGGTAAGAGACAGGGCGAGGCGCATTCCACCTCAGCGTCGCCCCCAAACACAGAGAAGAGGAAGAACGGCCAGCGCGGCTATTTTTAAGTTTATTGTCCGTCCGAGATTTTTGTCTTGTCGTGTTGAGTTTGAATATTTAGACCAATCAAGTGGCTGGGACTCATATTGAGTTAATTGTAGTGCAGGTTGTAATGATTTGGTCCCGAATCCCCCCCACCAGCCGTAAGAGCTAGCTTTATTTAAGGGTCCCGCACGAAAGTGGCCAAATGAGCGCATTACAACCTGGGGTGGACAATGACGTGGGCCAAGATTTGTTCTTGGGCACACGCAAAACAACATGAGGTGAAGCCTCTCTCCTTTAACATCTCCACTTTACAATTGTCGGGAAACTACAGCCCAAGGTCGGGTGTTTTGTTTTCCGTGCGTTGTGTTTTAAATTGTACAGGACAATTTGTACACAACGTAGGGCGGTATATATGCTTTGCAATCAGGGCATTAGAGAAATGGCGCCAAATGTGGAGCATATATATTCGGCTTAACATTTTGTACATTACAATATTTCATTTGGAAGGAGAAGAACTTACTACAAACAATTTCTATGAACAGCACCTAAATCTAGAAAACACAACACCAGTTTATATAAAGAATTACAGGCTACCGCAAACACAACAAGAAGAGATAAAACAACAGAACAGAAAGAAGAACAGAAGAACAACAGAAACTAATAGACAGCGACATAATAGAACCTTCAACAAGCCCCTATAATGCACCTCTACTACTAGTACCAAAAAAAAGTGATGATAACACAAAAAAATGGCGACTAGTTGTGGACTACAGAAAACTCAATGACAAAATAATTAACGACAAATTCCCGCTCACACGACTAGAAGATGTTCTAGACGTCCTAGGAAGAGCAAAATACTTTTCAACCTTGGACATGACCAGTTCTTTTCACCAAATCCCTTTAGCACCAAGTTCAAGACCACCCACAGCATTTTCAACTCCAGATGGACACTACCAATTCAAAAGACTCCCTTTTGGACTTAAAATATCTTCAAATAGTTTCCAAAGAATGTTAACAATAGCTCTCAGCGGATTAAGCTCAGAAGCGTTCTTATACGTTGATGACATTATTGTGTTTGGATGCTCACTGAAGCACCACAACGCAAACTTAGTCAAAGTATTTGACCGACTACAACAATACAACCTGAAGCTAAACGCAAGCAAATGTCACTTTCTTAGACCAGAAGTTATTTATTTAGGCCATTTAATCACCGACAAAGGCGTTAAGACGGATCCAACCAAATGCGAAGCAGTTATGAAATACCCTACGCCAAAAAACGCAGATGACGTACGCAGATTCATTGCCTTCTGCAATTACTACAGACGTTTCATACCTGACTTTGCGAACATCGTCAAATGTTTAAACTCTCTCCTCAAGAAAGGGACACCTTTCATTTGGTCAGACGAGTGCGAACAAGCCTTTAAAAATCTAAAAGAAAAATTAGTCAATCCACCTGTACTACAATATCCAGATTTTAACAAACCCTTCATACTGACAACAGACGCTTCAGACTTCGCCCTAGGAGCGGTACTATCACAAGGTGAAATAGGACATGACTTACCAATCTCTTATGCAAGCAAATCTCTACAGAAACACGATATATATAAACCAATCATCGAAAAAGAACTCTTAGCAATACACTGGGGAATAAATTATTTCAGATCATATCTCTACGGTAGAAAATTCATTGTAGTAACTGACCATAGACCACTAGTTTCACTATTTTCCCATAAAAACCCATCGTCGAAAATGACTAGAATTAGACTAGATTTATCCGATTATGATTTCGAAATAATCTACAAACAAGGCAAAATCAATACGAACGCAGATGCACTATCACGCATCAAACTGGACAGTAACGACTTAAAAGCAATGATACCGACACAAGAAATACTAGCTATAACACGGAGTAAGGCAACAAAAATAGGAACACAGGAACAATTTGAAAAAGGGCAAGAAAAATGTGAAAAAGGGCAAAAGAAGAAGAAAGAAATAAATACACGCATCAACAGGACGGGCATATCTCCAAAGGAGCCTGATCAACTCCATATTTGGGAATGTACCTCCATGACTGACGTGAAGAATATGAAAAGATTGAATTTTATTATTAAAAAACGTCGGCCGACGATCAAAATATGTAATAACGAAGTGCACGTGACTTGTAGTGATGACCCTTTGGAACTAGATCCAATGTTGGAGAAGCTACACAGTTCACTAAGTAAGCTGCATATAAAGGAGCTAGCCCTTTGCAGACAAAACTTTAAATTTGAAAATATTGAAATGAATGGCGCATAATCATAGTCACGCAAAAAAGCCGGCTTTAGGTAGCAAAAGACTAAAAAGATAAAGTCGACTTTAATTTTTCAGTTACCATAGTCAGTTTAGAACATGCTTCTACGTAGCAGCGACTTTTTGAACAGCAAACGAAAGCAACGGCAACTCTACAAAAACTAGTGATTCGGAGTTACAAATGAGAATTTATTTTCGGAATTATGCCCATACCTATTTACTTTGTAATCCATTATTTTGTAATATTTGTTTTTCTGAACACTAATAAGCAGTTAAAAGTAGATGTATACGGTCGATTACTTGTGAGAAGCAGACGGCAGCACAAAACAAATCGGCTGCACAGTTTTCCGAGGATTAATCTGCCCATATCTGACATAAACAAACAGCTGATTGATTTTGAATTTGAATATTTGTTTACTTCGAAAGCGACAAAGCAGGATGGCAGACGTAAGCAATGTAAGTAAATTTGTAAAATTTGCATGTAACAGTTATTATACCATTTATCTGAACATCTATCTAAATTAGGGAAGAAATCGGGAACCGAATTGGACGGCCGCAGAAAAAGACTGCTTGCGGGAGTTAATAAACGGCCACATTAACATCATTGAGAGCAAACGGAACGATATGTCGCTCATCAGAAAGAAGAAGGATGCTTGGGAGAGTATCCGGATGGATATGCTTCAATCGGGACATATCCCGATTGAAGCAGCAGTGGATGCGCATGAAGATGGGTGCCAAAAAAGCTGTGGCACAAGTGAAGAGAGCGCTGTGGCCACAGGAAATGTTGAGCAGCAACTTTATCGAGCCGGTAACGACTATAGAAGTCCTCGTCATCGAACTCGAATGGATCGATGCGGCTTTTGTATACTTTTCGCCGTCTCAGCACAATGTCGTCGTTTATTATATTGAAGTCTCGTTCAATTTGCTCAAAATGAAACATTTTACTTTGATTTGATTCCTTTCCTTTGATTTACTTTTTCGAATTTGATAGAAGTGAAATTTCTGCTCATTTTGACTTGTTGCTAACTGGTTTAGCAACAGCTTTTGCTTGTTTTAAAGTTAGAGCATACTTAAAGTATGCTCTAACTCGACTATGATTGACTTAGAGCCTACTTTATTTAAAAGTATACTTTATTGATCTTAAAGTGTACTTTATTTCGACTATGACTATGCGCCAATGAGTTCAAAAGAAAGTATAATGAACTACAGTAAACAAGTACTCGCCCATAAAAATATTAATTTACGACACGCCACTCCAAATACTGAGCCCAATACAACAGTATAAACTAATTGACGAATTCCATAACTCATGCACAGCCGGACACTTGGGTATAAGAAAAACGATACTAAAACTAAAACAAAGATACGTGTGGAAAAATATGAGACAAATGGTTAAAGAGTTTGTGAACAACTGTTCAAAATGCACAGCAAACAAAATAACGAGACACACAAAAGAAGCACTGACTAAAATAGACACACCGACAACAAGCTTTGAAACAACAACAATGGTTAGGCAATTTGCCGGAATATATCATTCCCTTCACGGGATAATAAGACTTCGAGTCGCATAACCACCATACTTTTAGACCATACTTAGCCGGCTTTGACGGAATGTATTGCGTGAAGCGGGTGCGGCCTCTGTAAGGGAACAACTGCTCATCGACGGTTACTGCTTCATGAGGAGTGTAAGCTGCTGCCAAGTTATGCTGCAACATTTGCCCAATATCATCGATAGCCGCAGTTTTGCTGTTGATAAGTCGCTGTTGTCGAGTATTTCCATTGTCGAATCGAATGAATTGCTTTATGCACATGAAGCGATCGTACGACATCGCAGCTTTGTATATTGGACAACGCGTCGCGCCCCATAATTCCGTAGCAGGTTCACGATTCGAATTTGTGAGTCCAGCATACAAAAGGATAGCTAGAAAGGCGTCAAACTCTTTCACAGTCACCGGCTTCCACTCCTTTTTCTTCGTGGGATTCGCCAAATTCCATGCAGCTGTAACCTCCCTGCCTTTACGATTTGTTTCGCGTATTATGACGTATATAATTTCCTCGCTGATGATTGAACGAAATATAGTGTAGGGTTCATGTACAGTTCCTGATGGTCCTGGTTTCCTTCTTGTGAAGTCGACCACGTTATGAGCACGAGTACGAGAAGTTGGTGGTGCTTTTTTACACCATTGGGTGCCATCTTTAGCAATATAGTAGTTTTCATTTCTTTCCGGTACATTATTTTCTTCCTCTTCATCATCGTCGTCATCAATATCTTCATTTATCTCTACGTATCCTTCAGTTTCGGCATCTGACTCTTCAGCGGGTTGGTATGTGCAGTCGTCATCATCCTCAGCTTCATTACCAAGTGCAGCAATATCAACTTCTTCATCCATCTCTTCATCCATAAAGTCTGCAAATCTCATATCAGCTGCACGCCTTTCATCCGCACTCATTTGCTGGTAACGTGTACTACGGCGTACAACCATTTCAGCAATGTCTACATGACTTGCATCTGCCATTTTTATATTTTTGTTTTTATTTTATTTGTAATACAATTTCACACACGATTCTACTGTTCACTGTCTAAACTTTGACTGATTTGGTTTACGAAACTACAACTTCTTATATACTCTTTCGTCCGTATACCTGAACGCATGGACATTAGGGATGAAGTAAATTGAAACAACTGGTTTGGTACGTATACCTGCGCATATGGACATTTAGGGATAAAGTAAATTCAAAGAACTGGTTTATTGCTTTCAATGAAAGGCACAATAAAAATAAAACAAAAAGTAGCCAGAATTCAAAGAACAAATTAGTTATGTGTTCAAACAATAAAAAAAGTATAATGATGTCCAAAGAACATGCATTTATTAGTCATTGCATGAAAATTCGGTACAAGGTCCCTACGGACCTTGTCACACGTCCGCGTACTATTTTCAATAAAACCTCAATAACTCCTAAACTAATGGTCGGATCGCCTTGATTTTTTTAAACGATGCGCAACAAAATTCGATTGGAATACATGGTAACTTTATGGGGGGGTTGTAGTGGCCGAAATAGGAGTAATTTCAGTTTGAAAATGCAAAAAGGTCCCTAGGGACCTTCTCACTCATCGAAGGGTTAATGGAAAACACAAAGAATTACATAACAATAATCTAAAAAAATACTTAGGAGATAAACAATAAGTGTAAAGACTAAATATAGACATTAATCTAACACAACAAGAATAAAATACATTTTAAGAAAACATACAATTTTTATGAGAACATAAATCAACTACATAACTAATACACGATACAAAAAAAAAAAACAAAAAAAAAACCCAATCAAACTCGTTTTATAAGATAAATATCATATTGTAAATTTATTTAATAACAACATTGTAAAGCAATTCCAATGCCCCCCCGAAATTCTAAAAATTTTTCCAAGGAATAATTTTTCGCTTAAGGGTAAGGGTGTAGTGGTACCGCGTGACCACTTATGCCAACAGCATAGCGCACAAGCCAATCAGCAAGACCGACGTGCATCGAACGGTGCGCGCGAAATATGTCCTCGCGGTTCGCGGAGCTCAAAAAAATACACAAGTTTATTTCGTGACTATCAATTTCTTTCTGATTCTTTATTCATATTTTTGTTGAGTTGAAACCTTAATACTAACGTACAAATTTATATTAAAAAAAGTGTAAGCAATTATTAATTAATTAGGTCGGAAGCTTGACCGCTGAGCTTGCGTCTTCCGCGGTGCAGGCTTGACAGCTGAGGTTGCGTTTTCTGCAGTGCGTTGGCCGTTGACCGCTATTGTTGTTGTTGTAGGTGTGAAAGTGCATGCTTGTGTCTTTTCAGGTGCATTGGCTGTCGACCGTTATTGTTGTTGGTGTAGGTGTAAAAGTGCAAGCTTGTGTCTTCTCAGGTGCATTGACCGTCGACTGCTATTGTTGTTGGTGTAGGTGTGGGAAGTGTGTACGTAACTCCTCCCCCCTAGTTTGAAGCGTAGAGATTGAAGATATCGCAGCTTCATTGGAGGCGTTCCGTTTGGTTTTTTGAGAATATAGTCTTCTAAGGGTGAAAATCGTTGTGCCGATAGTAAGTATCCACAAGGCGGATTCTATTAAGTTGTGGGAGTTGAGTGTATATGATATTGCGGAGATTTCTTTTTGTTGGTCCATATCGTAGTCTGCCAGCCTCTTCAAGGTGAGTGTTTTGGTCTCTTGTGAAGCGTGGATTTCAGCTAATGGTGCTGGAGCGATATATATGTCGTCCCAGAAGGTGTTGATGTAATAATTGTATGTTACGTTGTTTATTTGAACTTCGCAGTGTTTGTAGTGCAATAGTGCTGTTCCTCCTATTGATTGGTTGCTGGTTTCGCAGGTTGTCTCGATCTGAGTTTTCGGTGCATTGGTTAGGAGGATGAGGTTGGGCTCTGGTTGCCAGATAGATTGGATTTCGCCTGTGTCGTTGATGATGCAATTAGCGACTTGGTTTTTGAGTAATTGGCCAACGCACTGAGAATTCTCAGTTTGTTCTACATTCTTAAATTTTGAACAATAGTATATGTTTTCTATTTTTTTACATTTTTCGGTGACATATATAATTTTTAATTCATTGTATAATATATATGGTTCGGTTACAATAATTTTTGTTATGTTAATGGGTAGTGGAATTATATGGTAGAATTGGTAGGAGTTGGGATCGAGGTTGGGGACCTGAATGTTAAAGATTATGTTTGACTCATTGTAGTAGGCCTGGAGATCAAGTAGTTCGTAAATATTTTCAATGGATTTAATTTTAACAGATTGGTTTTCTAAGTGTTGGCTGATTTGTTGTATTTCTAAAAGGAAAGAGTTTTGTGTTTTTTCCTTAGACGGGATTTATGGATTTTTTGATTATTTGTTGTGGTTACAGTGTGCAGGTTATCTTTTTTTATTTTGTGTTTAGAGAACCGTGCGGTAATTTTATTTCGCCTACAATGTTTTCTATAAACACTTTCGTTTGCTTCCCTCATTTCGGGTTCTTCTCTGGTTTTATTTAGTTTATCTATGCGATTTGAAACAGCGGACTCTAATTTTTCTTTAATAGTGGGGTACAAGATTTCTTGAAATTCATTTAATTTTTTTAAATAGTCGTGTTCATTATTGTATTTTATGGTCTTGTCAAACTTGTATGTTCTGCCGTAAAATAGCTCATATGGAGTAAGTTTTGTGGAGGAATGAATGGCATTATTGTAGGTGATTAAGGTTTCTGATAGGATTTCCTCATGGTCTATTTCTAATTTATTGTCTTTTCGTTTAGCCATTATAATACGGTATATTTCTGTAAGGGTGGAGTGCAATCTTTCAACCGGTGTGTTGCTGTTTGTCTGTTGAAAGGAGGTGTAATGTAAATTTATATCGTATTGGTTGCAAAAGTCTTTGAAGATAGAGCTCATGAATTCGGAACCTTGATCACACACTATTCTTTTTGGAATACCGAACTGGCTTATGAACTGTTTTAAGGATTTTAAAATCGTGATGCTGGTTCTATTTGGAAGTGTATAAACTGCGGCATATTTTGAAAATTTGTCGATTATTGTCAGCATTTGGTTGTTGTTTATTGTGTAAAGGTCTATGTGTAGTGTATCCAATGGCTTTGGGGGTGTTTCAGGGGTTTGAAATTTGGGTTTTGGTGGATTTCTGTCGTATTTAAGTAACTGGCATTTTTCGCAGTTGTTGATGACTTGTGTTATTTTATTCTTTAAAAATGGGAAGTAATAGTGTCTTTTTAAGTGTAAGGTTGTTTCATTGTTTCCTCTGTGGTTGTTATCTAGGTGATATGTTCTTATGATGTTTTCCTGTTCGTCATGGTTTCTGACATCAGTAAGTTTTTCTGTGCAGCGTAATATTTTGAATATTTTGCTGTTTGCGAAATATTTTGAGTAGGTAGATTGAACAATGCGGAATATTTCGTCGTTGGTGAAGATCGCGTTTGTTCTGTTTAGAGCTAAGAATTTTTTGAAAATGTCTGTCATAATGTCTTCTGTGAATTCTGGTCGTCTTATTATTCGTCGTTGTTTGTTTTTAACACGCATCCGTCGTTTGTGTCAATTTTACACAATTTTCGAATTCAAACTGTCATTGCGCTTTTATTTTTTTACGAAATTGAATGAGATTTTGGCTCACTGACTAATTTTCGACGAAATTTCGAAAAATCAAATGCCCGAAGTGTTTACATGCTTAGGGGCGTGCCAACAAAAAAAGTTACGAAAGAGTCGCTAGCGTGTCAATTTGACACATATGAAAAAAACACCCACAATTTGTTTACGCGTCAGTTGTATTTCGTGTATTCAGAAAGTTTTCGGAAATTTTTTCATTGCCTTCTTGCACGTTTCTTGTAGTTGTAGAATATAATAGCGTTTGTCTGCATTTCTTTTGTTCATAGAGCCCATTGAGCAAACTGTTGTTGATATGACCAACTTATATGACTCACGTAAAAATGCTGGAAGAAGGTTGATGTTTGCACGATGCGTGCGTACTAGGATATTGCTGCTTGTTGGTGTATACCGGTCACATGGTAAATGTGTGCCTGAGTTGTGGAACTCTAAAATTGAACCGCCAATATTCGCAGCGACAAAGTCACTATAGCGCTACAAAGAAATCACTCGCTGTCTACTCTTTGACGCGAAGAAAGCGGGAATTCGCGTGCCCGCGATAAATTAGTGCCGATTCGTGCCATATTTGAAAAAAGGGCTAACCGGCTAAAATTGGCATACATATAAACAAATGTGACGGTCTATGAGCAGTTGTTGCCTTACCGCGGTCGCTGTCTATTCACTCAATACCTTCCTTCGAAGCTTTGCAAATATGGCATCAAACATTGGGTGCACTGTGATGCTGCAACCTATGTATGTATGTATGTACATATTTCATATGTTTATGCTATAGACGTTTACATTGGTCGAAACCTTAATTGTGCTCCTTACGCTGAACGGGTTGTTTTGCAACTCACAGATGGGCTGAATGGAAGAAATGTGACTTATGACAATTTCTTCACACCTCATGGTCTTGCAGTGAAACTGAACCAACGGCAAATGACCATCGTTGGCACGATATGGAAAAATCGACAAAAACTACCTCCATTATTACTCGACTTGAAAACACAACCATTTTACCATTCGAAATTTTCATTCAACGACGATCTTGGTTCCACTTTGGTTTCTTATGTCACAAAGAGATGTCGCTTCGCAACTTTGCTGAGCACTATGCACAAGAGAAAGGAAGTGACTGAGAACGACGTTCAAAAGAAACCAAATATAATAAATTTCTATAATGCAACGAAATGTGGCGTGGACATCATGGACGAGATGGTGGGGATCTATCGCTGCAGGCGCAAAGTAAATCGATGGGCCGTTGCAGTCTTTTGTAACATACTCGACATCTTTGCGTTGAATGCATTTGTACTATTCATCGATTTGAATCCACTATGCAATTATGCCAAACAGAACTTTCGTAGACGCCTGTTTTTGCTCGAACCGGGGCATTCGCTTGTGGTACCACAAGTGGAACAGCGAGAACGCACACCCAGCAGTGAGTCTACCATGTCGGTGGTCGTATCATACGCCTTGGAAGAACCGCGCGAGGTGTCACATATGTCCGCAAGTGCGGGTTGCCTATATTCATTCCGTTGAATGTGGCAAATGCAAAAATAATGTTTGTGCGGAGCACCGTTTCATTATATGCAAAACATGTGAAGCGCAATGATTTCTTTACTTCCACTCAGTTTTCATTCAGTTTTTGGCATTGTATAACAATAAAATTATTAAAACATACTAAAAAAACCAATGAAACTATGTCTATTTCTTTCTGCATATACTGTGTCAGGCAAAACACAAACAAAAATAAGCTTCCCCTCCCTTTTACTTTTTAACTTCTACGTTGCAATGATATTTTTTTATGTTGTGTCAAATTGACACACAAACGACTCTTTCGTAACTTTTTGTTAACGACGGATGCGTGTTAAATACGTTTTCTAGGGTCATCGGAGAGCCGATATCGGATTTTTCTAATATGATTTGGAGATTAAATTCGTTCAAGGGTTTTTCAGAGATGTAAATACCATCGTCGAGATTTTCGTGCGATGAGTGGATGGTAGTGCCTTGGGTACCCTGGTTTGAGGTTGTTTCGTTAATATTGATGTCGGTACAGTAATTGTCTATTTTCACTCTGCTTAGGGCGTCGGCGTTTGTGTTTTGTTGTCCTTTTTTATAGTGTATCTCATAATCGAATTCTTCAAGTTTGAGCCTCCATCTGACCAACTTAGAGTTATGTATATATGATCGCCCTCATTGAGAAAGTAATTGATGTCCTTGTGTGGTAGGTTTCCAGTTGTAAATGGATTGATATCCAACAGCTCAGGTGTCTCCTTCAAGTTCCAGTCTCAACGATGTTCCCTTGCTGATTTTTGTATTTATTTGTCGTGTGGTTCCACTTTCGGTGATATGCCCTCACCGTAGTTGCCACACACGAGTTTTGTTTATTATTGTTTTTGTAGCGCGATTTGGTTTCGCGGTGATATTCTCTCACCGTGCTAATTTTTCGCACAAAGTTTTATTTTATGATTGTTTTTTTTTTTTTTTTTTTCTTTCGCAGGATTCTGTTTTGCGGTGATATACTCTCACTCACTCACTCTTTTTTGTAACTTTTTATTTTAACAGTGTTATGCTTTCACTGTATTTTATTTTTTTTTTTAAATGTACTTTAAATATACTTTTTAAATGTTCACTTCGAATTGTTTTTTTTTTTTTTTATGTTTTGATATTTCGTTATGTCCTTCACTTTCCAGAAATGTTTGAGCCGCAACTGGCCGTACGACTGCGCCAAATATGTCCTCGCGGTTCGCGGAGCTCAAAAAAATACACAAGTTTATTTCGTGACTATCAATTTCTTTCTGATTCTTTATTCATATTTTTGTTGAGTTGAAACCTTAATGCTAACGTACAAATTTATATTAAAGAAAGTGTAAGCAATTATTAATTAATTAGGTCGGAAGCTTGACCGCTGAGCTTGCGTCTTCCGCGGTGCAGGCTTGACAGTTGAGGTTGCGTTTTCTGCAGTGCGTTGGCCGTTGACCGCTATTGTTGTTGTTGTAGGTGTGAAAGTGCAAGCTTGTGTCTTTTCAGGTGCATTGGCTGTCGACCGTTATTGTTGTTGGTGTAGGTGTAAAAGTGCAAGCTTGTGTCTTCTCAGGTGCATTGACCGTCGACTGCTATTGTTGTTGGTGTAGGTGTGGGAAGTGTGTACGTAACTCGCGCCACTTTGTTTACGTTACAAATGTCGCATGCACAAGAACGCCGGCGTCACTCAAGTGGCCTGCACTTGCACAAGCGACACATGTCACAACACATGTGGGCACTTGCACCGATCGCACATGCAACACGACCCCCTACCGCAGGTCAACGCAGAGCGCTGGCCCACTTTGGGAAAGTGCCGCGTTGTCAGATTTGACCCGCGTTGTGATTGGCTCGATGCAAATGAATTGGAAATAGAAGGAGGAGCACTGGAATTGCCCCTCCGTATAACAGTTGTAAATTTAGTATATAAGACGCAAATTTTGGAAAATAAAATCAGCTTTATGACAAGAGGCAAACTGCTCGTTTACTTTCTTGGGAATTCTGCTCAACACATAGGCTCTTTAGCCATAACATAATTGGCGCGACCCGCCGCTTCACATAGGTCACCCCGAACTACTGACGTCTGACAATATACCAGCTACAACAATACTCTTGTATACCACACACTTTCCCCTGTACACCACAAAGGGTTTACTTGAACCACAGATAACTCATCATATAGATGTCCAGCGGCCAAGAAAAAAATGTGTCAAAAAGTTCGACAAAATTGGCCTCCGATAAGAGCTTTTTGGCCTCTAATGTCACTCACACAATCACCGATTCACACGCATTGTGCTCTGTTTTGCGATATAGAAATATGTGATTTTTAGCTAAAACGGCGCTTGTCTGTTATCATACATTTAAAGCAACCGGTCGTGATTGAGTGTTGATGGTCAAATGCGTAAGCGGGAGTGTCTCGGACGACGGGTGCGCGGTTCGATCCTTACTGTAGCTGCCAAAATTTTTTTTAATGCCTTCTTTTTAAATATATTCCTTTTTTAAGACCCGTGAAAACAATATAAATGAAAAATTTATTTGGTTTCTAGATCTCTTGATTAGTAAATTGTTTGGTGTTGGAGACACATATAATTGTTCGCAAGTTTTATAATCAATCAATCAAGCGCAGCATACGGTTACAAACAACTATACAGGCGCTCATGGGCGTACCTAGGTACGGGTAGAGGAGGGTATTTCTCCCCTCGCTATTCTATATTTTATATACATATATTACATATGTACAGAAATCTATATTCATTTCTATTCTATTCGAATTTTATATTCTGAATTTCGAAATGTAGTTATGTCTTCGCCCCCTTTTATATGTTGCTGGGTACGCCCAGGCACTTGCTTTTCGCAAAAAAGAATGAAAAGACCGGCACAATTTGCCAAAACGAATTGAATTGTTCGTCACTACATTGCGGTCACTACATTTTCGCAATACAGTTACGCCGACGCAATGGATAGACCTGCTGGCGCCGCAGCTATTGCCAATGCGTCGCCTTGGCAACGATGTGTATGTAAGTTAGCACGTAAGCATATCCACACCCCGCACATCCCGCATCACGCAACACAACGAACGACCGTGGCAGGAATTCTCAAATAACAGCGCGGGCAATACCACCATGCCAGCGGTGGTCAATAACCAACCATGGCAAATAATGCTACATCAGCGCTATGGAACGTCGAGCGGATGCGCGTGCGGGCACTGACTTCAGCGAATACGGCGGCAGCGACGGCGATGGTGACAGCGGCAAGACTGCGGCAGTTGGATTAAATTTAGTTAGTCGTAATTTGACTGTAAAATCTACCGGTTGCCCTTCGGCAGAATAAAATCACTTTTTTATAAATTCCACATAGTGGAAAGTAACTGCTGCGTTTGATTAAATCTTAACTAAATAGCTTTTTTATAAATTCCACATAGTGGAAGGTAACTGCTGTGTTTGATCAAATCTTAACTGGCGCCCAACGTGGGGCCACACACAAAAAAGTCCCGGTAAAGGACAGTTAGAAGTGGCCCGAGTGCACGAACCCGCGAGTGCAAAAAAACAAACAAAAACAATTTTCAAAAACTAAAAAACAAAAAACATTCAAAGAAAAGTAAACAATCGTGCAAAAATTAAATCAACAGTGCAACGATAGAACAGAAACAAAGAAAGAACGGAGGAATTTACACAACGAAAAAGTAAACAATCGTGCAAAAAATCAAACCTAAAGTGCAAAAGAACATAAGGCATTGCACGCCAAGCCGAGGCGTCGCCAACGAGGGAAAACTGCAGGACCGGAGCAATCAACAATAGGAAGAATTTGGAGTGGAATTTTATTGGACTTTCGAATTTTATTACACCGAGCATGCTTTCGTTCATTAGAATTATGTAAGTGAAGTGCCCAGCAACGATTTAAAACGATTTCATTTCAATATAGTTTTTCAATAGAATTTTTCAATAAAATTTTTAAAAATTGTTTTCAATGGAGGTACAAGTAGTTCAGCAGTTGCTAAACGCGGCTATAAAAGCCGCAACAGAGCAAACTAGGGCCGAATTCCGGGCTACCGTAGACGACCTGACTAATAGACTGGCTACCCTAGAGACCCATACGGCAATCGTCGAATACGAACCAGTGACGATCAGGGACGGCGTAGACTGCGACGAGTCGTTGGACTTGGTGAAGTCTCTGCCTGAATTCCGCGGGGAACAGCTGCATTATGTCTCTTGGAGACAGGCAGCACATGCTGCCTACAAAATTTTTGAAAGATACGAGGGCAGCTCCCGTCATTATCAGGCAGTGGCTATCATACGGAACAAGATTGTAGGGGCTGCCGACACAGTACTAGCGTCCTTCAACGCCGTTCTGAATTTTGGGGCAATTATAGCCAGGCTGGACTCCACGTACGCAGACAAGAGGCCGGTGTACTTGATAGAGCAGGAAATGTCCACATTACGTCAGGGTAGGCTTTCTATAACGGAATTTTATGACGAGGTGGAGAAGAAGCTGACATTGATAGTTTATAAAACTATCATGACTTATGGGGAGCAAAGGGACCTCATAAAATCCCTGAACAGGAAGTATAGGGAAGATGCGCTCCGAGTCTTCATTTCGGGGCTTAACAGGCCTTTGTGTGACATTCTATTTTCATCAAGACCCGCTGATATGCCTACGGCTTTAGCCCTCGCACGGGAGCTGGAAGCCAACCAGGCCCGCTCTTCATTTGCCCAGTCATTCTTAAACCGAACCGAACAACTTTCAAGGGTTAGACCAAACCAATTTAGCAATCTCCCGCATTATCGGAAGTTGGAAGTCGGACGACAGGCTGCAACACCAATGGAGGTCGATCCATCACTGTCATACTTCAGGCAGAATAGGCCAGCACCACGGCCACCGGTACCTCAAAATCAGGGAAACTACCATAGGCCCACTCCGGGTCCTTTCGTACAAAGGAACCCTTTCAATGGACGTCCAGTGCCAGAATGGCATGATCAAGAGAGGGCTCAAAAGAGGCGCAATGAAAGCGATAGACAGTCAATTCCGAAACTGCAACGTATAAACCACGTACGGGCTCAAGAACAAGATGACGACCACCAATATGAAGGGATCCAGACTTATGACGCCTACGACGAAGGCGAACAACCCGACGATTACTACACCAATCAAGAGACGGACGAGATAAATTTTTTAGGAACAGATCCCTCCTACCCTATGTCAGCAGGACATTCGCAGGAGGGAAACTAAAATTTCTGATTGACACAGGTGCTGCAAAGAATTATGTAAAAAATCTTAGTGGCCTTAAGGGTATCAAAGCGGTCAAAAGCCCTTTTGCTGTTAAGACACTTCACGGCACCGACACAATTCGCCAAAAGTGCACCATAAACATTTTTGGCAAAACTACTGACTTTTTCATTTTACCCTCGCTACAAACATTCGACGGCATTATAGGTTTTGATTTCCTTAGAGAAATAAATGCTAAACTGGACTTGAAAAAGGGAACCCTCTATTATGAAGGCGGAGAGGAGATACTGATGTACTTCTACTGCCAGGACGTTAATAGCGTAATGGCAATCCCAAACTATAACGAAAAACTCTCTCGGCTACTCAAGGAACAATCCGGAGTTTTCGCTGACCCAACAGAATCGCTGCCATACAACACAACAGTGGTGGCAACGATCAGGACGACCGACAACGAACCGGTTTACTCAAAGACCTACCCCTATCCCAT
Organism: Melieria crassipennis; assembly: GCA_963668005.1. Classification (NCBI taxonomy): domain Eukaryota; kingdom Metazoa; phylum Arthropoda; class Insecta; order Diptera; family Ulidiidae; genus Melieria; species Melieria crassipennis. Next base: position 6,182,096 of record OY764964.1, on the reverse strand, counting down.
GGCTGCGACCGAGTTTGTCAACAATGAGGTGGCCAGCCTTCTACGAGACGGCATAATTAGGCCATCACGTTCCCCGTACAACAATCCAATATGGGTCGTTGATAAAAAGGGCACAACAGAGACAGGGGAACGGAAGTTGAGGTTGGTCATCGATTTCAGGAAGCTTAACCAGAAAACAGTATCGGATAGGTATCCCATTCCGGACACTTCCGTCATCCTCGCTAACTTGGGCAAGTCCACCTTCTTCACGACCCTGGATCTCAAATCGGGGTTCCACCAAATCAAGCTAGCAGAACGCGACAGGGAGAAAACAGCATTCTCTGTCAATAATGGCAAGTATGAATTCTGCCGACTGCCATTCGGACTTAAAAATGCTCCAAGCATTTTTCAGCGAGCTATTGACGATGTTCTAAGAGATGAGATTGGCAAGTGTTGCCACGTTTACATCGACGATGTGATCATCTTCTCTGAAAACGAGGACCAACACATCAACGATGTAGGCCGCATTCTCGAAAAGCTTTTCGCGGCAAATATGAGGGTGTCATTGGAGAAGACGAAATTCATGAGAAGGGAGGTGGAATTCCTCGGATTTCTTGTCTCCGAGGATGGGATAAGAACTTGCCCGGACAAAGTGCGAGACATCCTGAATTACGAAACCCCACTCTACGTAGCCTACGATCGTTTCTGGGACTATCGGGGTATTACCGACGATTTGTGAAAGACTACGCAGCTATCGCCAAACCGCTGACGAAGTACCTGCGTGGCGAGAACGGGAACATCGGAGCCAATCGTTCCAAAAACGTTCGTATCCAGCTCGACGAAGAGGCACTGAGAGCTTTCAACAAAATCAAGGAAATTCTCGCCTCTGAGGACGTCCTCTTACTTTATCCCGACTACGCTAAACCCATCGAACTGACCACTGACGCGTCCTCGCACGCATTGGGCGCAGTCCTGTCTCAGGGGGGTCGACCCATAACCATGATCTCCCGTACCTTGTCCGCAACTGAGGAAAACTACGCTACCAATGAGCGTGAGCTCTTGGCGATAGTGTGGTCTCTGCAAAAACTAAGAAATTACCTCTATGGTGCTAGGCAACTTAACATCTATACGGACCACCAACCTCTCACCTTTGCCATATCGGATAAGAATCCGAATGCTAAGCTTAAACGGTGGAGAGCGTTCGCAGAGGAATTTGCACCAAATTTTTTCTACAAGCCAGGTAAAGCGAATGTCGTGGCGGATGCACTGTCCCGGCAACATGTCAATGCGTTAGAGGACTCAAGCGCCTCCTCCGCTACAGTGCACAGCGAGGAATCATTGACGAAGGCCATCCCCACAATTGCAAACCCCATCAACTGCTTCAAGAATCAGCTTATTCTGGAGGAAGGACGGACACCAACAAAAAGGACGACAATTCTATTCAGGTCCCAGACCAGACATCATATTACGTTTAGCAATATAAGCGATCTTTTATCCATCATTAAGGAATGTGTTAACCCCAATGTGGTCAATGGACTACTATGTGACATGCCCGTCCTGGCACAAATTCAGAATGAGTTACTTACGATGTTTCCTGACGTTAGATTTCTCCATACTTCAAAACAAGTAATGGATGTCTTTAATGAAAGCGATCAAAGGGAAATTCTGGAAACAGGACACAACAGGGCTCACCGTTCTGCGCGTGAAAATTTGCAGCAAATACTAGGCGAGTATTTTTTCCCCAACATGCGAAAAAGATTGAAGGAATTGGTTTCAACCTGTACGGTCTGCTGTGAAGCCAAGTATCAGCGCCACCCTCCCAGACCAACAGTAGGTAGCTCCCCAATTCCCCAATACCCCGGCGAAATCTTACATATTGACATCTACTCGACGGACAAAAAGCACTTCCTGACGTGTGTGGACAAATTTTCTAAGTTTGCTATTGTCTCCCCCATAAATTCGAGGTCAATAGTTGACATAAAAGAACCCATCCTACAAATCCTTAACTTTTTCAAGAATACAAAAACCGTAGTTTGCGACAACGAAAAATCCCTAAACTCTCAAACAGTGAAATCCTTATTGAGGGATCACTTTGCAATAGATATATTTACAACACCCCCGCACCATAGTACCACTAACGGCCAAGTCGAGCGATTTCACAGTACTCTATCAGAAATCGTTCGATGCGTTAAGATGACCTAAGGGCTGAACGCCACCTCGGATTTAATCTTGCTTGCCACGTCCAAATATAACCGATCGGTCCATTCCGTCACGGGACAAAAGCCCATAGACATAATTCACTCTATCCCAAATGCCCTTAAAGAGGAAATTAAAACCAGAATCAGCAAGGCACAGGAAAAAGACTTAGAACGATGCAACAGGGACCGGATAACAAAAATGTTCCAACCGGGGGATAAAGTCTTCATTAAAACCAATAGACGAATAGGAAATAAGTTTACGAAGCTCTACGTAGAAAAAACTGTCGAAAGGGATCTAGGGACAACCGTTCTAGTTGAAGGCAAGCAAATTTATAAAGCTAACCTGCGATAATTTGTACTTCCAGGTTCCTCACCCTCGCTATAACCCAACCGGCCGACGCGAAACTACTGAACTACACCAATTCCTTCTACATACCGATCACCAACGGGGACGTGGCCATTTTCGAACAGTATGACCTCTTACTGCACAGAACTAACCTCTCGGACTATGAGACCATGGCACGCGAAACAGAGAGCCTATTCGACCATCTGCCTCACTCTCCCATCAGGAAGATAGTACAAATTGACATTGACCGAATTTTCCACCTATTAAACACCCTCAAAATTCACCACCGGCAAGCCCGTAGCATTAACTTCCTGGGTACAATGTTGAAGTACATTGCGGGGACCCCGGACTTCGACGACTTTAATGACGCAGCGACCAAGGAACAAGCCCTCATAGAGGCGAATGAACGGCAAATGGTCATTAACACGGAAATACAGATGAAGATAAACGAGTTGACCCAAAGACTGAACAACTTACTTGACGAGACAAAGGAAAAGGACGTAAACGCGGGTAACCTGTTCGAACTGCTTACCGCCAGGAATAGAGCAATGCTAACAGACATCGAAAATATTATTTACACAGTAACTCTAGGGAAAGCAAATATAATTAACCCAATTATCCTCGCAAATAAAGAAACTGAGAGGTTAATAGTTGCTGAGCACTCCGCCAACGTTAATATAAATAGCATATTAAGTATTTCCAAACTCAAAATTTTGCAAGATAATAACTGTATTTACTTTATAATTAAGTACCCAAAAATTACGAAAATTTGTAGTAAGATTAGGCTCCTGCCCGTTGTCCACGATCACAAAATAGTAATGCTAGAAACAAATGTAGTGGCTAACTGCGACCACGTCTATCACCCCTTGACGGACTGCAAGGAATCAATAGCTATGCCGTTCTGCAAACCATGCGAAAAGAGTTACTGCGTGCAACAACTGCTCAACCAGCATTCTGCGGCTTGTAAAACGTCCTCAGCCGACCACATTGCACCTATTGAAGAAATCGATGACGGCTTAGTGGTGGTGAACGATCAGACAGCAGAAGTTCGCGATGGAAACAATTCGACGACCATAGTTCGTGGCACATTTCTGGTCGCCTTCGAAAGAAACGCTACCATCAACGGCACTACCTTTACAAACTGGAAGACTACTGCCCGTCTACACCCTGAAGCCCCGCCAGCACAAATAGTTAACCTCACTGAACATGTCCCATGGTTGTCTCTCCCATACTTGAACAACCTCTATATTAAAAACTTGGCACATATCGCGAGCTTAAGGGACCTGGTCCAAACTCGTTTTTCACAGTCATTGGGAACCTCCATCCTCCTAATTGGGATACTTGCTGCAATTGTAGTAGGGCTATTTGTTATGCTTGGGAGGCAACGCAGTAATCGCCTAGCAGCACTGAAAAAGGTGTTAACAGAAGCCGAGGACGGCTCCTCTTTAAGAGGGGGGGTAGTTAGCACGTAAGCATATCCACACCCCGCACATCCCGCATCACGCAACACAACGAACGACCGTGGCAGGAATTCTCAAATAACAGCGCGGGCAATACCACCATGCCAGCGGTGGTCAATAACCAACCATGGCAAATAATGCTACATCAGCGCTATGGAACGTCGAGCGGATGCGCGTGCGGGCACTGACTTCAGCGAATACGGCGGCAGCGACGGCGATGGTGACAGCGGCAAGACTGCGGCAGTTGGATTAAATTTAGTTAGTCGTAATTTGACTGTAAAATCTACCGGTTGCCCTTCGGCAGAATAAAATCACTTTTTTATAAATTCCACATAGTGGAAAGTAAGTGCTGCGTTTGATTAAATCTTAACTAAATAGCTTTTTTATAAATTCCACATAGTGGAAGGTAACTGCTGTGTTTGATCAAATCTTAACTTGTATCATACCAAAGAAAATAAAGACTTCATATTCTTTGTCCATACACAAGAATAATTTGTGCGCTGAAATATTGTTAGAGCCGATTTATTTATATCAATATTTTTCAATACATTATTAATTTCAGGTATAACCGATTAAAAATGTTTATAAAATTAAGCGTTAAATGTTAAGAAAAATTTTGCTCCTCGCCCAACTTCGAACCCGAGGCGAAATTTACGACGAAAAAAAAATTACAAATACCTGACGTGCTGTCTACCTGTTACACCAAATACAGCACATGACCTGCGTAGCTAAAATCATAAATGTATGTTGCAGAAAAGAATATCAGCAAGCAACAAAAGAAATTCTAAATTAATTCAATCGGGCAAAAGTTCTGGATGAGCAAATGCAGCTGTGTGCGTAAAATAGCTTTGCGGAAAAAAGCTGTAATTCAGAGCTTGAAATTTTGGTGCCGTTTTCGTTGTATCAGAGTGGACATCTATATGATGAGTTATCTGTGCTTGAACTCTGAGCCGAACAACACTCCATCTTCAAAGATATAGTAAACAAATATAACAACTCAAGGATATAACAAAAGAACAGCTGAAAAAACACATACATAATTTAATAAAATGTATGCCGAAACTTCTGCAGAGAGTTCCAATAAGAGAAGCATATCCAAAAAGTTATTAATTTTTGGACAAAACTTAGTTTAAATTAAATTTTTGCTACACAACCTTATCTTGTACGCAAACTTTTTCTGAGGAGAATTCATAACACATTTTGTTTTTGGCCCTTCTTTTGCAATTTTTTAAAGTTTTCGTTATTATTATCTTAATAGAATAAAAGAACTAAGTTTATGGAAAAAATAAAAAATATTGTGTTTTTGAAAAATTACTTTAAGTGATTTATTTTTCATATGAAAAAACTATGTACCCCTTGTACGCAAACTTATTCTGACTAGTGTACATATAAAAGGGAATTTTATTTCTTTAATTTATTTGTATGTATTTGTTTCATTTATTTGTTCAAACAATTCTTAGGAGTGATACTTTTTCAAAGGTCATTCGTTCATATTGACTTAGTCAAGATTCCAATTGAATATCACAGTCTTTGGGCCCATTTTTGAAAAGCTGTAATCTACTAGTAGTATTAAAAAATAGCGCTCATAGGAGCAACTATGGGTTCGGTCTCAGTAAGATATCAACAGTATTTCTGCATGCGAATCACCATTTCATTTCACCAGAAATCAGTATCTCTGGATTCAAGTCTTTTTTTACTGTGCACGGCCTTCGGTCGGGCTTCAAAAAAATAACCCTCATATAGGCCACTAGGGATATCAACGGCATTTCTGCATTTAAGTAAGTAAGTATTTCTCGTAACAAGCTATGTATCAAATAAAAGGTATTTGTATGCTCTTTTTAAATAGGGGTGTTTTCTTTTTAAAGAAAATCTATACACAAGAAAGGGTCTTCATTACCTTTACAATGGTTTCCTTTTTTAAATCTAAACCAAATTTTTATTTATTTATTTATTTATTTATTTATTGAGTCTATGGTTTAACAACCTTACAGACTAGATAACAATTAAAATGTACTTATTTAGTAGGTGCACATAAATTACTTAAAAATAAGAAAGTAATTCATTTTTAAACGAAAATTGGCTTTGAGAGAAATCCAAACAAGGAATCTTAGTATATTAATATTATTTAAAGCTAACTTATTAAATTCAACTAGAGCCCGTGGGATTGGATCATTCAAAGCATAATTCGACTTGTAGGCATTAACATAAAAGGTGTAGTGCCGTCTCAGATTTCTGGTAGGAACATTAAACTCCAACCAACTCCAACAGTTGCGGGCAATCAATATTCCCATTGATAATGTTGTAAAGAAAAGTTATTGCTGCGATCACTCTTCTATTTTCAAGAGAATGCAGACTTATTAGTTTTCACCTTGAACTATAAGGAGGCACAGGTAATTCAAAATGCAAATGTGTCAGGCAGTACTTCATAAAGATTTTTTGCACACGTCCAATTGTTTTATTGTGAACTTCATAAAGCGGATTCCATATTATGGAGGCATATTCGAGACTAGATTTTACGAAGGCGTTGTACAATAACAGCCGCCGTGGCTCAGTTGGTTAGTGCGTTGGACCGCGAGTCGAAGGCAGCAACCTCAGGTTCAAATACTGCTTGTAATGACACCTAAAAAAAACTCGTTTTCTCTTTCGGTTGCTGTCCTCTCAGTTGGAAATGGCAAACCTCTGAGAGTAAAAATTGCTTATGAAAAAGCTCCCAACCTGCCGTTCGGAACCGGCATAAATTCCCTTCCACCCGCGTACAAATTCACACGCACAACACGGGTGGTTGCGGGAAGCTAGGCCTTAGTCTCGCGTAAGCGGGCTGTCATGCCAGTCAATTATTATTATTATTATTGTACAATAACTTTTTAGTGTACGGGTCCTTAAATTCAGAGCTGTTTGATAAAGGCTAAGGATGACCTACATATGACCCATCATTACACCTTCAATACACAATAATAATTGACTGGCACGACACCCCGCTTACGCGAGACTAAGGCCTTGCTTCCCGCAACCCCCGTGTTGTGCGTGTGAATTTGTACGCGGGTTGAAGGGACCTACAGTTTTATGCCGGTTCCGAACGGCAGGTTGGGAGCTTTATCATAAGCAATTTTTACTCTCAGAGGTTTGCCATTTCCAGCTGAGAGGACAGCCACCGAAAGAGGAAACGAGTTTTCCCGTTATTTTTTTAGGTGTTATTACAGGCAGTATTTGAACCTGAGGTTGCTGCCTGCGAGTCGCGGTCCAACGCACTAACCAACTGAGCCACGGCGGCAATACACATTTGCATCAAACATTATTCATACCCTTAAAGTAAAAACACGCGGACCATGCCCACGTTTCAAATATTTTCTTAGCTGAACGGTCATTCTTCTTTACTTGTTCTTATTTTTGATGTCTGCATCAGCAATACTTGGTAAATCAATGACAGTATTTTTTTAGTGTTACTCCATCCTAGTGTCCGACCGAAACCACTTTTTTGGGCCGAAACCGAAACCGAACCGAATATTCGGTTTTTTTTTTAATATTCGGCCGAAACCGAAACCGAAACCGAAACTTTCCAGTTGAAATAAAAATCACCATATCAAGCACTTTTTTCAACAAACGAATTTTACATTAAGTAAATAAAGAACAAACAAACAAACATAGCATAAATAAATAAATACTTATTAATAAAAACAATTTATTCATTTTTTAAAAACGTAACCAAGAAGAAATCACCCTTTCGTACCTTACTCGATAATATTCAAAATTAAATAATTTTATATTATATGCTAAAAAAAGAAGTTTATTTACATTGCTGGCATCTAAATTACTCCTTCTTTTACTATATATCTGTTACACAATAAAATGTAAAAAATATTCTAGAAAGTTTCGGTTTCGGCTATTCGGCCATTTTTTGGCCGAAACTGAAACCGAAACCGAAACCACTTATTTGGGCCGAAACCGAAACCGAAACCGAATATTCGGTCGGACACTACTCCATCCCAATGTATAGCATTTAAATGTTTTTGTGTAATGAAAGAAAGGTTAATATTTCTTGAGTTTTAACTATGTACAACAAAGGTAGAGGCCTGTGGTGGCATAAGTAAAATCAACTAAATGTTAATTTACGAGTGTGTTCTTTTTGTTTTGCGTAGGTGAAAGAGCATTGAAAGCCGGAGTGCAGGACTTTCACCCGCTAAAAACCACCTGTAACCAATTCCACAGTGTGTGTGTGTGTATTGGTATGTATCTATATATAACTGTTGTCTATAGCCGGCATTATAACGATGGTATTTATTGCCAGTAGGAGCGACAAGTACTAACATGATACTTATGTATATAGAGCGGAGTTGCCACTTTTATCTACCAACCTATATATTTATGTGTATAGATTACACTACTCGACACGAAAAATGCACCTAAAAATAAAAGTCTTTTATAGACTAATAACAGCCGAAGGGCTGCTGAACACGAAAGTGAAAATCAAAAAATGTTCTTAAGAAGCGTTTTCGAAAAATCTTCGAAAAACACTTTTTTCTCTGTTATTTCAGTTATGAGCACATATCTCGTAAACCAACCATCCGACTAACACAGGAGACAATTTTCCTCTTTAATTTGATACCCATGTCTTAATCATTGCACAAGCGCAAATATTTAAAAAAGAAGAAGAAAAAAAGAAAACCTTTAAGAAGGTTTTCGGGTCAGAAAATTAAAAACTGACTATGCCAGGTTAGTATAAATGACCTCTAGTTTCACGTCTATATCAAGATTTTGATGGGTCTCGGCAAAAAAAAATTGTTTCGCATGGTGTAATAAATGTAAAGTTGGTGTTTTCACTCAGTGCTTCATAACTTTGTCATTTTTCTTTCAATTCTATTGATGTTAGGCTTAATATTTGCTCAAATAATATATCTTTCATCTCAGATTTTAAAACCAGAGAAGATAATTTTTTATCTATAAAAAAAGTATTCAAAAATTTATGATTTTTAAAATTGGTCGAAAAATTCACTTTTTTACAACTTTCATCGTCAGTAACTTCCCCAAATCTCACCTGATTTGGACAATCTATATATCGTTGGAAAGGTTAGTTAATTACCTTCTGAACCACTTGTGTTAGTCGGATGGTTGGTTTACGAGATATGTGCTCATACCTGAAATAAGAGGGAAAAAACGTGTTTTTCGAAGATTTTTCGAAAACGTTTCTTAAGAAATAGTTTTGATTTTCAGTTTCGTGTTCAGCAGCCGAAGATTAGTCTAAAAAATACTTTTATTTTTAGGAGCACGCGATGAACCCATTTTTTGTCGAGTAGTGTTATCACTAGAATGCCCAAGGTAGTCATTTTGACTACATTGAGGCCTTTTATTGTAAATAGCTTTTATTGCATCGCTTTCTAAAAAAATATCTTACGCTACATTTATTAATTTTTAAAGCTAAATGGAATGAATAAATTAAAAATATTGTACCAAAATTTGTTAACCCAATTTTGCAAAATTTATCTTATATGCCCAAAAGGAGTCATATTGAGTACCTATAGAAAATTATCAGCAAATCTTACTGATAATAGACAATTATGCATCTTCAATTGCAAAATATGAAAATTTCAAATAATTGCAAATATTAAAAAAAAATATCATAGCAGGCTGTGACGATTCTCAAATTTTTCAATCTAAAATTCACTCACAAAATTCATTCAGAAATTCCAAATTTGATTCCATTTTATCCATTTTATGTGTAAAGTACGCCATTATATTTAAATAAATTTTCTTTGTAAACCATAAAAAAATAGAAACGAAATACTTATTTTATTTTAATCTCTTGTACATTTATTCATATTTGCTACTTAAAAACCAATAAAATTAAAAAAAGTCAGTAAACAATAATGTAGTCAAAATGACAACATATGGGCATTTTAGGTATGTCAGATTGTCGGGCATTCTAGTGTTATGCGCTGCATAATTTATCCACATTCCATTTGCATTTAAACTAAGTTAATTGATTGGTCAAACATTTTTACATATTGACGAATTGAGTGGAAGTCGTCCTGGACTTGATAATTGTTAATCTTGAATTTGGGTAATCGGGCTGACAGCATGGCGCAATGAGTTTCATTTCAATAGCACGCATATAGCTGCGATAGTCACAGACAGACAGCAAACAGACAGGCGGACAGAAAAAAATACGAATGAAAGAATACGGGCACGTACGGATAGAATAATGGAGGGACGGATGGACGAACGCATAAACCTACACGACCACTGCAAGTGGGACCTCCGGACGACTTCGAGCGCACTCGTTCCATGCTGTTCGTTTGCTGAAGGCCGGTCGAGTTGATAAAGAATTAAACTACGCGCTTTCACTTGTAAAACTAGACTAATGCTTAGGTAGCATGACCCAAAGTGCATGGCAGCCTAAATACACCTATTCCTCGATTTACACGGTAGATTGGTTCTTGGAAAATCCGTCATTCACGTTTAAAACAACGCTAATGTGAATGGCCTGTTGTGAATGGAATAAATATTTACCATATGTTTTGCAAACTTATACAAATAAAACTATCAGAATAAGAAAAAAAAAATTTTTTTTTGCGATTTGAAAACCGTGTTAAAGCGAAACCGTGTAAATCGAGGGATAGGTGTACATACTATAGCACGATAAGATAATGCTGGCCGCACGCTCTGATCGCGCCTGTTACTTGAAATCTCGCAGCGGACACCATTTGATAAGTGCAACCAGATGTTGGTTATCTTGTGGTGCCGTTGCAAGATTCAACACATGGTTTCTCTTTATTTTTCAGTGTTTTAGGGCCAATTTTTCAGTGCGAGTTTAAACGCAGTTCAAACGTAGTTTCCTTGAACTTGGTTTAAATATAAACTCAGTTTAAACGACAAAGCAGTTTTTCAGTGCTAGTTTAACTGGAGCAAATATTTGTCATTTGAGTGTGGCAATACCGGCAATATTTTTATCTAGCTAATAATTTTCCTTTGTTTTGATTGTCATTCGTAAATAAATTCTTTGCTCTCAAATAATGTATTTCATCAATAAATTCAAAATAAGCAAACGGAGTCTAAATTTTTCGTCTCGGGAAATCGAATGTCTTCTTGCACTTGTGAAAAAAAATAAACAAGTGCTCGAGTGCAAGAAGACAGACCGCGTGAGTGCCGAGGAAAAACAAACCAAATGGAAAGAAATTGAGACGATTTAGATTCAAAATTTGTTGATAAGTTCCGGTGCGCGAAAACGTTGCGCACAAAGTATAAAAATCTAAAAAAAAGTGAAAAGAAGAATTTCGCTCACGACAGGCAAGAGCTGACGAAAACAAAAAAGAAATGAACTGTCAGAAGCTGTTGACAGTTTAAACTTAGTTTAACCGTGCAGCGTTGGTCGTTTAAACTTCAGTCAAGTTTGAATGAAAAATTCGATTTTGCGTTTAAACTAAGTTTAAACTCGCACTGAAAAATTGGCCCTTAATGTTTAAGTATCTTTTTTGGATGACATTACACTAATGTTTAGGGTGACTCTTTATTATTGTCGTCCTATTATTGTTGTTGTTATTGTATTGTATTGTAATGTGCAAATCGACCTGTAAACTAGAAAAGCTGACAAATTGGTTGAGCAAAACCTAACTGTACGTATCACGTAAAAATTTGACGTATCAAGTCAAATTTATGTGAAGAAACAATTTAATAATTTCGTAAGGGACCCGGGGCGCGGAAGCATTTGCCGCGGGGTGGAGCAGCGCCAAGGTTAAGCATTAGCAAATACTACTAAGCACTACTAAGCATTAGCAAATACTAATTAGGCAGCCGCCGTGGCTCAGTTGGTTAGTGCGTTGGACCGCGAGTCGAAGGCAGCAAACCGCAGGTTCAAATACTGCCCGTAATAACACCTAAAAAAAAGTAACGGGAAAATTCGTTTTCTCTTTCGGTGGCTGTCCTCTCAGCTGGAAATGGCAAACCTCTGAGAGTAAAAATTGCCTATGATAAAGCTCCCAACCTGCCGTTCGGAACCGGCATAAAAACTGTAGGTCCCTTCAACCCGCGTACAAATTCACACGCACAACACGGGTAGTTGCGGGAAGCTAGGCCTTAGTCTCGCGTAAGCGGGCTGTCGTGCCAGTCAATTATTAATTATTAAATACTAATTAGTACAAAATATACATGAACGGCTCATTTGTTGGACGTTCACGCGGGTACAGGCAGCGACAGAGAAAATGGGGCCATTTCGCAGAGTCTACGTCGAAGGTCCGGGCGCATTGAGCTACAGGGCCTTGCTGAAACAGCGACACTGAAGCAGACACTATTTAAACTGAAACAAAAACTTTGCTGTAATTAAATTTAATAAAATGTAAGCAAATCGATGTGGTTCAGTAGTCAGTCTGCTTTTGATGTAAATAATTGTGCAAGTGGTTGAGACTACTAACATTAAGTATGCCTATGAAAGCGACCACAACGACGAAGAAAAATCAGCTGAAATGCACCTCTTTCAGGACCGGTAAAGGATAGGTAAAAGCCCAATCGCTACAAATATTTTACGATATATTCGAAGGTGATGAATGGATTTAAGAAAGAAAGGCAAAACCAAACGCAAAACCTTACGGGCAATTACCAAATAAGTATGAAAAAGTAAAAACAAAAACCAAAGCAAAATAGATAAAAACTAAAAAATGCAACTTTTGATTGAATGTTGAAAACGGAGCTTGATGAAATGTGTATTTATATAAATAATGTATTAACAAAATATACAGGGTTTTTCATCATGAGCCGAAAAAGTAATAAAGAAAAAAAAATCAATTAAAATTCGAATTTTGATGAAAATTTATTATCAAAATAATATTTGGTTTGTGCCATTAGTAATGGAATATGACATCATTGAAATGACCGCCACGAGCAGTCTGGCGCACCTCGATTCTTTTTAGGTAATTTTCGATGACTTTTTTACATATAGCAGGCTGTAAGGCGCCTAAAACTGCACGTATGTTGTCCGTCAAATGCTCCAGAGTCTGCGGATTGTCTGCATAGACTTGGTCTTTCGCGTAGCCCCAATGAAAAAAGTCCAAAGGGTTCAGATCGCACGATCTTGACGGCCAATTGGCATCACCAAAACGCGAAATTATGCGTTCATCGAACCTGGTTCGCAATTCTGTCATGTTCGGTCGTGTTGTGTGGCATGTAGCGCCGTTCTGTTGAAACCACATATCCTCCACATCCATATCTTCGATCGCTGGCCGGAAATACTCGGTTATCATACGGCCATAACGTTCAGAATTGACGGTAACGGTCTGTCCTTCGTCATTTTCGAAGAAATATGGCCCTATGACACCACCGGACTATAATGCACACCAAACAGTGACTCTAGGTGGATGCATTGGGCGCTCGTCAACCACGTGTGGATTTTCTGAGCCCTACACACGACATTTTTGACTATTAACGTAACCGTCGAGGTGAAAATGTGCTTCATCGCTGAAGAAAATTTTGTGCGAAAAATTGGGATTTTCGGACTGCTTTTCAAGCACCCATTTGGCGTAGTTACGACGCTGTCTGTGATCTCCCGGCTCCAATTTCTGCACCAACTGAACCTTATATGGATGAAGATGCAAATCCAAATGCAAAATACGCCAAATTGAGGTGATGGAGATGTCCAATTGTTGTGAACGCCGGGGAAGCGATAAATTCGGGTCATCTTCAACACTGGCAGCTACAGCAGCAATATTTTCGGCCGAACGAGCAGGGCGATTACGTATTGGCCTCTGTACATCTTGTACAGAACCAGTTCGTTCGAATTTCGTCAATAAATCAGAAATTGTTGACAAAACAGGCCTTCCGTGACGTCCGAAATCCTTCCTTAGTGCGCGAAAAGTGGTGCTCAAATTTTCACCACTACTATTATTACTATCTACTATTACTATCTGTGTGCATGCAACTAAATGTGCAAAAGGGAAAGGAAAAGGACGGCGGCATTTTTAGCGAGATGTACACTAGGAGTTACACAGAAAGGCAAATTTGATGCGAAGTAACAAAGTGATACATAGAAGGGTTCAAGGACCCCAGGAAAATGTGTGGTGCTGAAGATGTCTGAAACAAACACAAATGAATAAATAAAAAATAAATAACAAATAAATAAATGAAAAAATATAAACAATAAATAAATTAAATAAATAAATAAATTAAAAAATAAAATAAATGAAGTAAATAAAATAAATGATCTGCAATTCAGCATATTCACACGCCAAAGTCGCTGTCAAAAGTAAAATTCTGTAAAATTAGTTTCAAGGCGAATTCTTACAGGTGATAGCGTAAGGGCAGCAACAAAATTTCAATGTATTTTGTTTTTGTTTTCTGGGTTTAGATTGTCAAAATCAGCCAATCAGAACAAAGCTTTCTTTTTTCAGTTTTAAACTGTCACAGTTTTACACAGGCATCTTGACAATCTAGACCTTTTCCACCACAAAAAAAATCAAATCAGCTGATTCAATGAGGTAACCTGTATTAATTCGCCTTGATTAGTTTTAAGAAGCAGCAGAATAAACTTGACAGTGAAACAATAAAGACGTTGTTTATTATTGGCGCAGTCGGTCAGTCAAACGAAAATTTACATATAGTAAAACGTACCTTCGAGTTTTAAAACTAAAATAATTGCACTATCGCAGTGGTGAATCGGAAAATTTGTGAAATTAAAGGAACAGTCAAAATTCAAATACATCATCATACTATCGCAGTTGTGAAATAAAAACGAACAATTCGTGAAGCAAAGAGGAGCAGTTCTATAGTGATAAAAATTAAAATAACTATTCACACTACCGCAGCCACGAAATAAAAACAATTAACACATCAGTCCCCGATCTGACCCATAGTGCCGATGACAACAAATACAAAGATAAGCACTCTACTCAAAAATATTTCCATCACTAACAACACTGCAAAAATGGAAAACAAAGCAACCATCCTAGAACACATCAAATTGCTACGACCATTCGACGGGAGGCAATCGGAACTGACTACTTTTATTCGGGACGTAGATGAAATCTCAAAAACAGCAATTTCACTCCCGGCGGACGAAAGAAGCCTATACTTTAACTGTATTACTAGAACTTTACGTGGACCCGCAGCGGACATGATACGAAGAGAAGCACCCAGGAATTGGAAAACCCTAAGACAACTTCTTATTGACGAATTCGGTGAGCCTACACCAATCAATACACAAATTTTAGGGTTAAGTAATATACAATTTAAAAATAATGTAAAAACCTTATGTGAAGAAATTAATTTATCGATGTGTAAAATTAAGGATTGTATTAGGTTAAGCGAAGAATTAGACTCTGTAAAAGCGTTCTACCTCACCGAAATGGAGAACGCTAGTATTAAAACACTAAAAAAGGAATTACCCAATTATTTAACGGCTTTATTGAATGCAAACCTTATAACGGACTTTAAAGGAGCTCTTAAATTATTACGAGAAAGCAACGAATTGACCCCAAATAACACAAGAAGAAATTATTCTAATTCTAAAACAAATACAAATCACCAAATTCCAGGATATACTCAACCTTACCAATATAACTCAAATAACAACCTGCACTCACAATATAGGCCCTTCTACCAGCTCAAATCACCAACAACTAAATCCATTCCAATTTCCTTACTACCCAAACGCGAATCATCAACAAATGGAAAATAAACCCCAACAACACCCACAATACAATTATTACTACGGTCAGAATGGACAACAAAACCAACAAGCCAACCAATTCCAATCTTTCAAACGTAGAAGGGAATATGATTCCAATCAATCACGCATAAGACGATATGAGGAGGTCCACAAAACGCAATAATTCCACTTTTTGAGTTTTTCGTTTTTAATTTCACTGTAATTCAAAACCAAAAATAATGGTTCAGACCAAAATGCAACATTTCCATATCTATGCAATAAATAACTTCGAGATCTTAGTGAAAAGTCAATGATATAAACTAATTTTAATAAAATTTAAATTTATTATTATGGTAACTCTACAATAACTATAAAACGGTAAGAATTGTATCGAGTTTTTGGGCGTGTTGAAAAAGATTTGCGAAAAAATACTATAATTTCTTTAGAGAAATCACAAAGTTTATTCTGTGAACAGGCAAGTTACTATTTTAGGAAAGGATTGGACCCCTAAGGTTTGAAAAATGTTGGCAGAATATTACCCTCCTATAAACGGCATACAGAGTATGAAAAGAATTTACTTTAAACTCGCCACAAAACAGCACAAGCAATGTGTAGTAAAACTTTTGAAACTTACAAAGTTGAAGGCAAAGAAAAATTTACCAGCTATCTTAAAAGAGGCAAAATACCCCTTCGTTTGCTTGATGGAATTCCTCTTGGTGTTGCAATTAATTCAGAAAAGAAGAAAGATGTTGTTAAACTATTGGAAAAACATTATGGCCAACAGTGGTCAAACATTTCCGGGTTAGAATATTATACAAAGATATTGTTAGACGAACAAGGAAATAGTTGCAATGAAACCGATGATGTAACCTTATGTGACTGTTTGGAGGAGGACACTGGAATGAGAGTGTAATCAAAAAATCAACATTATTTTTTTGAATACTTGAATACTTATATACTTTTGTAATACTTGAATGTACTTGCGTAAAGCGGCCTTTAGACGATCATACTTGGTTGCAAACATTGTGTGATGCGCAATACAATTTTTGGCGTTTACACGATCGAACATTTGATTATACTTCAGTTGTTCTTCGTCGACGAAGCAACATGGCACGCGCATTAGTTGCAGCACTAATAATTGAAGAAATTTTGGAGTGCGAAGAAGAAGAAAGGTCTATTGTCAATGTCTATTGTTGTTATACCAGTCATTTGGGACTCTTGGTCTTCCAAAAAGGACAAGTCTTGGAAATACCACAGAGTTAGCGCGTATAGGTCGTCGATACCTGCTCCTGATTTTTCGCTCTTCTTCTTTTTCTTAAGTTCACGCCGATAGCATCCACGCAGAGAATTAATTTTATATTTCAAAGTTTCTAAATTCGCTTTTGGGTCAATTTCTTTGTACTTATTTAATAGCACCTCATAAGCGGCGTTCTTTTTATTTTTGTACTCTTCGCTTTTGATTTTCCAAAGTTCTGGGTGATTCTTATACAGTTCAAAACATTCTCTCCACATATCATCATTACTTCGCGACGCCATCTTCACCCTTCGGTGCCTACTAATAATAATAATTGACTGGCACGACAGTCCGCTTACGCGAGACTAAGGCCTAGCTTCCCGCAACTACCCGTGTTGTGCGTGTGAATTTGTACGCGGGTTGAAGGGACCTACAGTTTTATGCCGGTTCCGAACGGCAGGTTGGGAGCTTTTTCATAAGCAATTTTTACTCTCAGAGGTTTGCCATTTCCAGCTGAGAGGACAGCCACCGAAAGAGAAAACGAGTTTTCCCGTTATTTTTTTTTTTTAGGTGTTATTACAGGCCTACTATGCGACTGAAAAAATGCACTGCGTGTATGATGCAGCCCTTTACACGGTAAAACATGTTCGTCACACCGACAGAAAAATCAAAAAATTTTGAAAACCATCGAACTTGCGTGACGAACCTGAATTTCTTGCGTTTACACGGTCATTCTTCTCATCACACCGCACATGTTTGCAAACAAAGTTGATCGTGTAAATGCCGCTTAAGGGAGTGTTCCCGTCTAGAACGTCGATTTTAGGCTGTTTTTCAAAAAATTATTTTGGAGCTACAAGGCAACATGCAATATTCTGGTTTTTTGCTTGTTGTTCCTTATTATTTGGAGAACAAAAACTCATATTTGTGTCAAAAAATTTTATTTTCTAAGTACAAATTTTCAGTGGTCAATGTGACCTTGTCACGCTGATTTTCACTGCTGGCCGATAAGAAATTTCGGGAACCAGTAATGTGAAACAGAAATGGGTATGCAATTATTAATCTGCAATAAATTCCGCGGATGCTAAACCACAGTTTTAGTCAAAATGTTGATTAGAAACAAAATGGCGGCCATATGAAAAAAAATTTTCCAGTTTTGCCACCTTTTTTTTACCTTTAGAGTGCTTGAAAATATATTTAACAATAATTTTTTGATGAAAACTTTAGTTTAGCATCCAATGAAAACTATCTAGAACATTTTCCCAAAATTTCAAGTCGATACCTCTCATAGTTGCTGAGAAAAGTTATCGGCCAGTACAAAAAATGTGGTTTCGAGAAAAACGCGTTTAAAGTATCATGCGCAATGTATCAGCGGAGCAAAAAGAGCTGAGATTACTTCAATTAACATGCAAAAAAGTGGGTACTGAGTTTGCGGATTGAAAAACGATTGGGGGGTGATAGTACATAGTATAAGGTACAATAAAACGGTCAAACATGTGCGCACACTTCAGTTGTCTCGCTGCTGCCAACGAAGCAACATGGTATGCGCTTTCGCATCAATTTCTTTAAATTTGCATAAAAGCACCTCTATGCTGCGTTTCTTTTAATTTTTTTTTTTATATTCTTCACCTTTTACTTTTCACAGTTCGGCATTGTGTCTATACACCTCAAAGAACTCCTTCCATAATATTTCATTTTTTTGCGACGCCATCCTCACTGCTCGCTGTCCACCGATCTAATGAAAAAATGCACTATGTGTGTCACACAGCCGTTTACACGGTCGCACATGTGCGTCGCGCCGACAGAGAAATCAAAAAATTTTGAAAACCGTCGCACATGTCCGACGACACGAATTTCTTGCGTTTACACGGTCATTCTTCTCGTCGCGCCGCACATGATTGCGGACATGTGCGACCGTCTAAAGGCCGCTTAATATAATGAAACTTATGCAATTCATATCAAAAAGATTTTATTTCTATGTTATTCACAGCAAAACGCCACAATTCCAAACCTAGTTCATATCAAAACGCAACATCTCCATAGGGTTCATAGCACAATGAAATAAATACTATGTATCGGACCAAAACGCAACATTTCCAAATTTGTTTTCTAAATAACTAAAAAAGTAATTGCAAAATAAATTAACTTATTTATGATTTGTATTGTTCCTAGAAAACTATTATTCCACAGCAACTATTAAAAGAAAAATATATATCCTACTGACTTTAATTACATTTGTTCGTTTATCCAGAAAATTATTAAGATGGAATTATTGCGTTTTGTTATGGACCTCCTCATATGGTGAACCTGTTCCCATGGAACAGGACAGTGGTGCACACAAGGGGGGCCGGCCTCGATAGCGCAGCGGGTAGCGCGCTGGCTTCTCATACCGAGCGCCCCAGGTTCGATTCCTGGCTTGGAAAAAACACTCATCTACTTCTATCGCTATCCACATGAAGGAGATGAGAATTACAAGAATCGCACAAGTGCGCTCTTGGCAGGCAATGGCAAAACCTCCAAGTGTGAACGAAAAAACTGCCAATCGCCGTTCGGATTTGGCGTTAAACTGTAGGTCCCCTCCCCTCCCTTTCCCAATCCGTTTGAAATGTGTGTTGTATCACATGTTGGAAAAAACAGTGTTGCATACACATTTCAAACGGGTGGAATTTGTGGTATCACAACGGGCCCATAGGCCTAAGTGTGTCTCATACAGGGGCAGCCACTAAACCAACCAACCAACCAACAGAAATTTAATTTATGTAGGATTTAGTTGAGAAATGTAGGTTTGTTGTAGAATTCCGTTTGTTTATTGTTTCACACGTCCGCTCAGGTCGCCGTCTCGTCAAAGAAGAAGGATTAAGTCTCGTTTCTGTCTCCTTCCTGTCGTCCGATTTCCTTCCTTTCGTCAAGTCCGGGTTGCCGGTCTTCTCTGTCTGCAGTCAGTCGCACTGTCGTATTTGTTCCGTAGTTTCGTCCGCTTCTAAGTATTCGTCCGTCTGTCAATCCCACATCCGGCCATCCTGAGCGATCATTCGTCTCGAATGATACCTGCCACTTCTTCATGAATTCCGCCACTGTTGTTGTCCTCCGTGGACCTTCGTGGTCACCAAGCTTCTCCACTTCATATCGTCCATGAGGTAGTATTTTTACAACTTTATAAGGTCCAAGGAACTTCGGCTTCAACTTCGAACCGCTGCTATATTGGGTCCTCTTAATCGCAACCAGTTCGTTTAGGCGATACGGGGTTTCGAGTTTTCTCTTGGCGTCGAAAGCTTTCTTATTTTCCTTCTGGATACGGTGGATATGGTTCCTGGCCTCTTCTCGAATGGCGTTTCGTTCTTCATCCAAATTATCCTTTATGGTCTGTTCCAAGGATTCCCGAATTTCGGTGTCGTCGACTGTCCGCATTTCCAGTCCAGTTAGTATTCGAAACGGCGAGTACTTCGTGCTCCTTGGTGGAGTATTATTCATGACTTGTTGAATTCGATCTACGTGCTTGTACCAGTTTTGTGGGGTTTCCTGACAATGCTTCGTTAGCATTGGTACGATTATTTTATGGATACGTTCAACCTGCCCGTTGCCCCTGGGTACGCCTGTCGCGATGACCAAGTGTTCAATTCCTTGCCTCCTGCAGTATTCCTCAAAAACATTCGCAGTAAATGCCGTACCCCTGTCTGTTATGATTCTCTTGGGATTTCCGAAGACAGCTGCTTGCTTCTCTAGGTGTTCGACCACTGTCTGCGCGTCTGTGCTTCGCGTTGGGTAGAGCCAGACGAACTTTGAAAATGCGTCGACTACTACCAATATATGATTGTAACGCTTGTGGGTGGCTTCCATGGGGCCGACGTGATCTAAGTGATACGTTGATAACGGTTTGTCCCCTTTATCAATCGGGTTTAAGAATCCTTCCTTTTTACCGGCCTTGCTTTCTGTGACGATACATTCGACGCAACTTCTAACGACCCTTGTGGTCTTCTGCTCTAATTGTGGTATGTAAAAGGTTTTGTTTACTTGGTCCTGTGTCTTCTTCACCGATAAATGTCCTTGTCTATGTGCAATGCGAATTACTTCCTCTTCCATTAATTCGGGTACGACGATCAGCTCCTTGATTGGATCCTTGTACAAAATGTCATATTTCATATAATAGTCCTCGTATTTACCATGTTCTAACACCTTCCGGATTGCCTTAATCCACTTGTCATCTAACTGGGCTTGCTGCAGTCGAAACCTTAGTGGATCTTCCATCAAAAGGCAGCTTACTCTGCTCAGCGCGTCGACATGTTTCATCTTGGTTCCAGACCTGTGTTCAACCTCGAAATCGAAATCTTGTAAGAATAATGCCCATCTTGCAACTCGTAGTGGTACGTCCCGTTTTTTAATCGTCATTGCAAAAGCGTTGCAGTCTGTAATGATTTTGAACTTCAAACCCATGAGGTAGACTCTCCATTTCTTTAGCGCCTCGATAATCGCCAACACCTCGAGCTCGTAAGAGTGATACTTTTCCTCTTCCGGCCTGGTCTTCCTACTCATATACTGGATGGGGTGTAGTTCCTGATCGTCCATGTCCTTTTGTAACAGCACTGCTCCGTACCCGTATTTACACGCATCGGTGTGTACTTCGGTTAATGCTGCCGGGTCATAGAGTTTCAGTACGGGTGCCTTCGTTAGTGCGGTCTTCAGCCCTTCAACAGCCAGCAGTTGATTCTCCTCCATTTTGAACTTCGCTTCTCCTTTCAACATGTCTGATAATGGTTTCGCTATCATGGCGTAATTATTGATGAAACGTCGGAAGTACGACGTTAAGCCAAGGAACCTTTGGAGCGTCTTCTTATCCGTAGGGGTTGGGAATCGTACAACTGCTTTTGTTTTTTCGTCGGAGGGTCGTATGGTATTGTCTTCGATAACATACCCTAGAAAATTAACTTTCGCCTTTAGGAACTGACATTTCTCCCACCGGACTTTCAGGCCAAACGATGCAGCCCTATGCAATACTGTTTTCAGTTTCTCCAAATTCTCTTCTACGTTTCGAGCTGGGATTACGATGTCGTCCACGTAAGCGATCACCGTCCCGTCGTTGATCAAGTCTCGGAAAATGGCAAATATAAACCTTGAAAACACCGCTGGCGAATTACAGATGCCAAAGGGCACGTAGCAAAATTCGAACTGTCCATTGTGCGTTACGAAGGATGTATACTTTCTCGACTCTGCGTCTACTGGTACGTGGAAGAAGCCGTTCGCCAAATCCAGCGTCGTGTAGATCGTCGCTCCCTGCAACCTCTGTAAAACATCGTCTATCATGACCATCGGGAAATTGTCACGCAGAATTTTTTGGTTGAGTCGGCGATAGTCACAGCATAGTCTTTTTGAGCCGTCTTTCTTCGCAACTAAGACGATCGGTGACGCGTATTCTGACGAACTCGGTTGAACGATACCTTCGGCTAGCCACTGGTTGACTTGCTCCTCTATCACCTTTTGATCGGCATAGGAGGTCCTCCTTGGAACTTGATAGACCGGGGCGTCGTCTGTAACTATGATTTTCATCTTTATGGGTGACTCGTTACGCTTCGTTGGATTGTAAGCTTGGATCAAGTTTTTAACGGCAACCTCTTGTTCTTTAGTGAGATGGTCGAATACTAACCGCGACAACCCTTCTTGTTTCCCCGATTCTGCTATCAAACAAAGGGTCTTGAATTCAATAAGTGGATCATTGTCCTCCCTGTGTGTGATACGTGGCCTCGTTACTTCATTTCCCCGATGCGTCGACTTCTTTCTAACTTCGGCGCCTCCTGCCGTGAATGTAATATCTACTTTACTTAAGACATCGTAACCTATAACAGCTGTGTACCGTAGGTCGCGCTCACGCACGACGTGGAACGTCTGGTCGAAGCTGATGTTGTCAATCTTGATTTTGACCTCAAAACTACCGAGAGTGTGGACCTCGCTATCCTTTATCCCAACTAAACACCGTCTATCCAAGCTGAGCTCTTGATCGCCTATCGCCATCAGTGCATCGTATCGGATTAGGCACAAGTCTGAGCCGGTATCAACAATCGCTGACAGCTTATAATTGTTCACCTCTATTTCCTTGACGATCGTGTTGTTCCTATTCGCGATTTCGTCCTCATTTATAAGTAAGTTAAACGCACTACTTTCCACCTTAATCCCTTTCGTTTCATCTCGTAGTTGATTGCGGCACTCGAACGACCTGTGTCCCAACTCGTTGCACCTGAAGCACTTGTACTGTTTAGCATTCTTTACTTAAGTGGGAAGCTTGACCACATTTATAGCACCGTTTGGTATTGTTCGTGCGCATCAACGTCTGTTCCATTGGTCTGGGCTGCGTAATTTGTGGTATGCTTCCTTTATTGGATGGCAATCGCGGGCTATGCACTCTTTCATACACTCTCAGTTGCGTTTTCAATTCTGCTATGGTCTTCGCTTGGTACAAAACAGTCTTGTTCGTTTTGGAGTCTGGAATGCCTTCCACGAAGTAGTCCAATAAACTTTCTTCATCTAGGTCGATCGCTTGTCCGATTTCCATAAGGCTGTACAGGTATTCTCTAAATGACTCGTTCCCTCTCTTACGCCTATTCCTCAGCATTCGGTGTATCTCCAATGAGGACACCCTGGTTCCAAACTCGTTAATTAGAGCCTTCTTCAACGCGTGCCAACTTTGTATATGGTTTTGACTTTTAACGAATAGTTTCGCCGCGCCTTTTAGCAGCTGCTTACCATAAATAAACTTCTGTAACTCGCTCCAGGCGACTGTACTCGCGCTATCTTCAAATTCACTGATCCATTGTCCCACGTCTTGCGTTTCATCAGTACCGGTAAACGGAGTAAGGCTGCCTTCGATATCTTTCAGCGTAAACGACGGTCTCATGGCAACTTCTCTTTCTTGTCTCTGTGGTGTTTCTTCGTGGTCGGTTGTGTTTGGCTCGCTGTCACTTTCAGCATCCTCTTCGTTCAGGTGACCGTAATGCAGGAGCAGTCTGTCCCTCAACTCATTTTTCCGTCCGGTAGTAAGTAAACCAACCTCCCCTAGTTTCTCTTTCAGAGTCGCGACGGTCATAGATAATATCGTCTGAGCGTCCATGGTCGATTTTACAATTGGTACAATGCAGGTAGTATAACAATAGTAAGTAATATAAGTAGTATAGTAATAGTAGTAACAATAGTAATATAACAATCGGGATGTCTTACTTATCTTCGTTTCTTATACCCATGCGGGTTCGTTTACAATTTCAATTAAATTTAAATTCTGACTTAACAATTTCAGTTAAATTTAGATTTAGTTCTCTCGACAATTCCGATTTAATTTAAATCTCAACTTTGCAATTTCAATTCGATTTCAACTTAATTTAAACCTTAGCTTGACAATTTCAGTTCGATTTCAACTTAATTTAAACCTTAACTTGACAATTTCAGTTCGATTTCAACTTAATTTAAACCTTAACTTGACAATTTCAGTTGAGTAATTTATCTTGTTTTTACAAGTGTATTAACGAAATTTTAATTTTACAGTCAGCACTTTGGCATTCGTTGTTTATAAACTATATGCCACTCTCGTCTTCTTTATTTTCCGTAATTTTATTTCATTCGTTTAATTCAACTTTCACGGATCTTATTTTGTATTTAAAATTTAATTTAACCAATTGAGTTTGAAATTAGTTAGCTATTCTTAGATGAAAGTCACATCAATCAAATCAAAATTAATCTCATTTAGGTTAGTTCAATTAGAAATTACGTTTTACAACACTTGCTTTCTTGTGGCAGTTTCGTTTTTTTTTTTTTTTTTTTATCCGCTGAACACAATGCCTTCACAACTTTGAGTTAGGTCTCCATTTTAACTTTCATTTTCTTATTTACCAGTTCTTCTCAAACTTTATTATGTAATCGCAACTCTACTTATTCATGTTACTTATCTGTATTTTCCTTTGCGCCGTGCTGCACTCTCTCATCTTAGACTTCGAAATGCCTCGTGTTCTACGTGTTTCGCTGCGTTGCCGCTTCCGTATTAAATGTCTTTCAACCACGTGTTCGTGTTCTTCGTGTTTCGCTGCTTTGCGGTTTCCGTCTTAAACTTTTGGAATGTTCACCTTACTGCATGCGTTCGATCCTGCTGATATTTTTCCCCGCTGTTTTGCTGCTTCCGTCTTCTTCTTCTTGAATGTGCCCCTTACTGCATGCGTTTTATCCTACTGATTTTCCCGTAGATTGACGCGCAGATTTTCCAGTCCGAGCAGCGAAAGGTGTGACCCGATTTGTGTGGAACACACTATGCTGCCATCCGCTTCCAAATTGACTTCGGTGCTCTTAATGGAGCTAATTTGGCGACTGGCTCGGACGGATCCCGGTTGAGCCCCCAGAAATGTAGGATTTAGTTGAGAAATGTAGGTTTGTTGTAGAATTCCGTTTGTTTATTGTTTCACACGTCCGCTCAGGTCGCCGTCTCGTCAAAGAAGAAGGATTAAGTCTCGTTTCTGTCTCCTTCCTGTCGTCCGATTTCCTTCCTTTCGTCAAGTCCGGGTTGCCGGTCTTCTCTGTCTGCAGTCAGTCGCACTGTCGTATTTGTTCCGTAGTTTCGTCCGCTTCTAAGTATTCGTCCGTCTGTCAATCCCACATTTATAACCGTCACATATATGGGTCATTATTTTACAAACCGAACAACTTTTTTTACCCCATAATTTATATTCATCCCAAAATTTTTTTTTCACTTCTGGGCATAAAATTAACCGACACGTATATCAGAATTTATTCGATATACGTGTGTTTTGTGTTTTTCTTTATACAAGGTGCGTCCCAAAGTAAACAGGACTTTTGCAATAGGGACGTTTCTGGTGGCGCCATCTATGTGTGAGGACATGCGTTGGAAAGGTACATCTTTCATTCACATACTGTCTAAATTTCATGACATTTGGTCTAGTAGACGCCGAAATATCCCGCTCAATGTGACAGTATGTTTTTAACTTTGGTACGAGAATGTCGATCGAACAAAGAGCTAATATTAAGTTCTGTTTTAAACTTGGTAAAACTTTTACCGAAACGTTTAAATTGTTAAAGCAAGTTCATGGTGATGATTGTTTATCCCGTGGCCGTGTTAATGAGTGGTTGAATCGATTCAAGAATGGTCGTGAAGACTTGAATGACGACGAACACGTCGGCCAGTCGAAATTTGTGATTACTGACGATGCCATCAAAACTGTGCGTGATTTTATCAAAATGCAGCCAAAATCATCATTGGAATTGATGGAAATGGAATTGAACATCTCCAAAACATAAATTGATCGCATTTTAACCGAACATTTGGGTCTCCGTAAAGTGTGTTCTCGCTTCATTCCGCACACTTTAACCGACGACCAAAAAGCGCAGAGAATTGAGCACGCAAAAGACATCGTTCGGGAAGCCAGACGTGATCCAAATTTCTTGTTCAACATCGTAACCGGTGACGAAACGTGGTGCTTTCAATATGATCCCGAAACAAAGCGTCAAAGTGCCGAATGGAAGCACCCAGATGAGCCAAATCCGAAAAAAACCCGCCGTGAGAAGTCAAAAATCAAAACTCATCTCATTTGTTTCTACGATTCAAAGGGAATAATTCATCGAGAGTTTGTTCCACCGGGAAAAACAATTAACGCTTTGTTTTATGTTGAAGTTTTGAAGCGTTTGGTGCATCGCATTCGTCGTATTCGGCCAGAATATCGCGAGGAAGGAAGTTGGCGTTTATTGCATGATAATGCACCGGCTCACAGAGCCCTAGTTACGACCGATTATTTGACCAAAAATCGAATTTTTACCATCAATCATTCACCGTATTCGCCTGATATGGCTCCCTGTGACTTCTACTTATTCAGTCAGTTGCATTTGCCGATGAAAGGAAACCGTTATAAGGACGTTGAGGATATCCAAAAGGCTTGTACCAACATTCTGAAGGCGATGCCGGCCGATGACCTAAAACACTCATTCCAAATGCTTTTGGACCGTGCAAAACGTTGTATCGAAGCAGAAGGAGAGTATTTTGAATAAATAAAAAGAATTATACAAAAATAATCATCCGTTTTCTTTATTTTATAAAAGTCCTGTTTACTTTGGGTTGCACCTTGTATAATTATTTAAAATTTTGAAAGTTACGCGAATTTTGCTAGATTCTAACATGTTTAAAATTCAATATCTCCGGTTCGGCTTATCTTATCGACACAATTTCAAAACCGTTTTTTAGCTTATTGTATGCACTTTAGAGGAATATGTTCACAGTTTTTTTATTTAAAAAAAAAAAAAATATATTAACAATTTGATTGTTTAAACAATTTTTTGGTGATGTTCCCCAAAATCAATTTGATTGAAAAAATACTGCTATTTTCGCAATGTTATTACCTACAAAACGCATATTTCAAAAAAGTGGAGACTTAATTAGATCATAAGATAGAAAAAATTTTCCACCGCAAGTCAAGCGTGACGAGTCCCATCAAGTCAAAATTTTTTTCTAGAAAAAAAAAATTTTTTCGAATAAATTCTGATATACGTGTCGGTTAATTTTATGCCCAGAAGTGAAAAAAAAATTTTGGGATGAATATAAATTATGGGGTCAAAAAAGTTGTTCGGTTTGTAAAAGAATGACCCATATATAAAAAAACTTTGCATATCTGGAAGCCCTTTGTCATCACTACATACATATATAAAGCAAAGTCGCAAAGTCCCTATGTGTCCTTATAACTTGAAAACGACTGGACCAACTTGGATACTTCCTTCGGCAAGTTTGTTCGAAATTGTTACGAGAAGGTTTATAAAAAAAAAAGTCGGGAAAACGGGGCGTGGCACCACAAGAATACATTTTTAGATAATAACTTTGGAACCATAAGTCACACATCAATTAAATTTGGTACAAACTTTCTATTTGATCATATCCTTCAATAGAGGGAATGGGATGGGTATTGAACAAATGGGTGTGGCACCGCCCATACAACTCAAATCTTTTAAATGGAATAGCTTCGGCATTGTAAGTCGCACAGCATTGAAATTTAGTGCACCTCGTTTCATAGATGTGTCATTCTACTGTTAAATTTTGATGGGCGTTGAACAAGGGGCGTGGCACATTTTTTATGACCCAACATTTCAGCAGAACTGTAAGTCGCACATCAATGAAACTTGGTACGAACCTACCATTTATTCATATCTTTCGACAGAGGGAATAATGAGGGTAGTGAACAAGGGGGCGTGGCACTGCCCATACAACCCAAATTTTTAATAGAGAATATCTTTGAAGTTGTAAGTCGTACAACACTGAAATTTAGTGCCCCGTCGTCCCATAGATGGGTCATTCTACTGGTAAGTTTTTATAAGCGTTGGACAAGGGGCGTGGCACATTTGTTGGGACCCAAATATTTCGCTGAACTATAAGTCGCTCAGCAATGACACTTAGTACGAACCTACCATTTTCTCTTTCGACAGAGGGCATTGTGCGGATATTGAATAAGGGGCCGTGGCCCTGCCAATATAACTTAAATATTGTTCAAGCGCTATCCATTTCTTTACTGAAACTTAGCAGCACCATTGCTTATTTACGGGCCTCGATTGCGTTAATCAGTAGCTCCCTCCTCTTCCTTTAGTTGGTTTTCTTCGTCAATTTGCCATTTGCCACATCGCCATTGATTCGCCATCTCGCGTATTTCATTATAAAAAAAACAACAAATGTCGTGCGGGACGAAGTTCGCCGGGTCAGCTAGTTTTTTAATAAATCATGACAAGTTATTTCGATGCGAATGCGTTTTCCGGCAAATAATTTGGCTGTTGTATTGCTTTACGTGTCGGCTTTCATTTTACACCTAACTCGTTAGTTGATTTACGAAAATGTGTATCTTTTTGATCAAAGAAAACGCCTTTAAATTCCATATATTCCGACTTTAAGGTCCAATTATAGCGAAATTTTAAAACTTATTAAAATAAATTCCATCCAAAAAGGAAGCCCTACGGTGTTGTTAACCCTTTCGGTATAGCTTTTTACTGGGGAAAGTTAACATTTTAAATTTTACGTTTTAGGCTTCTGTGTGGTTATATTAGCAACATTCCATAAGAAATTTTGAAATTTTTATACTCGGACCCTGTATTTTAGAGTGTTTTTCTATGAGAGCAACCACATCGTTGTGGCTGTAATATTTACTTAAACATAAAATTTGTTATGCATAACGAAAATTTGAATATTTCTTAATTTACTTCAGCCAAATTTAAAAAAAAAAAGTATCTAAATTGAAAGAAAACGTCAAATTAAAAAAGTTATCTAATTTTGTCTGCTTCTTCTTCCTTTACTATTTCAAGATATACCATTAAAACAACGTGTATACTTCTCTTCTCTCAACTTAATTATTCAGTTTATTAATTTCGTATTTTTCCTAAAACTTCAAACTATTCTAAGGAACAATAAAAATATAGTATCCACAAGTTTTTTGACCTAAAACAGGCACTGAAAAGAGACTATGCCATATGGCATAGAATAACCGAAAGGGTTAATGCAACAAGGGGAAAATCATGTCAACCGGTTTATTGGTTTCGAAATTATGATCAAAAATATGGAAAAAGTAGAGGAAAATCTGAAAAAGTTACAAACAAAGACTTGCGCTCAGAGGGCATCGTGATTCTGGAAGACTGGGCGACGTCGTTGATTCAAATGACGGAAATTTTAGAGAACTTTTACGATATAAACAAAAGTACGATGAGCATTTCAGAGTTACATTGTCTTCCAGTAATCACAATTTAGCTCTTTACACGAGCTGGAGAATACAAAGCGAAATAATAATCATGCGAAAGTTTAATTTTAAGATCTTTAGTCATGCAAATTAATTCTGCAAAGTATTTTTCTGTCCTCGCGGATGAGTCTACCGATGTTTCGGGTATTGAACAAATGTCTCTTTGTGTTAGATATTTTTATAGTAGCTCGTTTGAAGTCAGGGAAGTTTTATTCTATTCCAGTGTTATTCTAAAAGAATTGCAAGCAATTGGGGTCGACTTAAGTAAACTGCGGGGGCAAGGATTCGATGGAGCTGCTGCAATGACCGGGCAGTTTAGGGGTGTACAGGCGTATATATAAAAAAAATTTCCGAAGGCTTTATATGTTCAATGCGCTGCTCATTCGTTAAATTTAGCTGTTTCAAGTTCGTGCGGGATAGTACAAAAAAGAAACTGTTTAAGTCTTATCGGAAAATTGTACGATTTCGTTAATACCCCAAAGAGACAACTTATTGTTACGAAAATACCAGTTCTAGTGGGCTAGTACGAATCACTGGATTGTGCAATTTGAAATAAACAAACACACTTAGTTCCTCGAACGCAGTCAATAAAAACCAACAGGCACTTTATTTCACAGGTTTACACTTCACTGTCTTTACACTTAAATATTCGCTTAATTATTCCGCGTGGTAACTCCGCTAGTCAAAATCAGACTGACTCGCTGCGCCGCACCCGGCTGCCTTTTATACCTGTCCGGCCATCGCGCAGATCGTTCTCGCATATTCCGGAGTCGGCTAAAGGTTTCCATGATGATCGCGACCATCATTGCCAGGTTAGACTAGAAGTTTCCATCATTGCCAGGTTGGACTAGAAGTTTCCATCATTGCCAGGTTGGACTAGAAATTGCCATCATTGCCAGGTTGGCCTAAAAGTTTCCCTTATTATCGCGGCCGTCGTTGCCAGATTGAATTATAGCACGGCGCGTAGCGACAGGGTTGCTTTGCACAGCGACAGACTGTCTTATCGTTACACTGCCCACCACTTAGACTTGTTCGACCCGAACAAGTGCCGAGGTTCCGCTGTGATAAGGCGCCAGGCGCTCCAAATGGACTACCTTCAGCTTAGCGCTTTTATTGCTGCAACGTTGAATCCTGTAGACCACGTCGTTAATCCTAGTCACGACTTTGTAAGGTCCTTCCCATGACGTTTGAAGTTTCGGAGACAAACCTTTCCTCCGCTGCGGGTTGTAGAGCATTACCAGATCGCCTCCTTGGAACCCCGATGAGTTGGCCCGTAGATCATATCGGGCTTTCGCCTTATCGCTGACCAGTTTGGTGCGGCTCCTTATAAACTGGTGAATTTCCTCGAGTTCCGCCCGCTTATTGACCACGTAGTCCGTCTTAGCGCCTCCCGTCGTGCTGACTACCCCGAACTTCAAGTCGGCGGGTAACCGCAACTCCGTGCCGAACACTGCTCGGGCTGGAGTGAGTGATGTCGTGTCGTGCGGGGCTGACCTATACGCCATCAGGAACAGGGGAATATGCGTGTCCCAATCCTTTTGATTCCCCCCTACCACTTTCCGCAGGTATTCCTCCAGTGTCCGGTTAAAGCGTTCCACCATGCCGTCGGACTGTGGGTGCAAAGGCGTGGTACGAGTTTTCTTTATCCCCAGTAGCTCACACACTTCCTTGAATACCGCAGAATCGAAATTCCGGCCTTGATCTGAATGCAACTCCAACGGAACTCCGAACCTGGCTACCCAGTTGTTTACCAGCTTTTCCGAGATCGTAGTGGCCTCCTGGTTAGGAATAGGGTACACTTCGGGCCATTTGGTGAAGTAATCCATTACCACCAGCACATATTTGTTGCCTTGAGTGCTGACTGGGAATGGGCCAGCGACGCCCATAGCAATCCGCTCGAAGGGCGCTCCCACGTTGTACTGCTGCATGCGGCCCCGAGACGTTCTTGTCGGACCTTTCGCGGCTGCACATCGGTCACAGCTCTTAATCCATTCGGCTACAGATTCCTGGCATCCTACCCAGTAGAATCGTCTTTTTATCTTGGCGACGGTTTTGGTGATGCCCAGGTGCCCTCCACTGGAGTCGTTATGGTATGCCTCGATGACCTCGTTGATTCTGCATTTCGGCACTACCAATAGGGAGTTGCTGGTCCGACCATCCGCGCTCTCCCATTCGCGATACAGGCATCCTTCCTTCAGCCGCAGACTTTCCCACTGCGCCCAGTAAGCCTTAGCGATCGGGCTTTCACCGGCCATCTCCTGCCAGTCTGGACGTGCGCCTTGCTCCTTGCCTTCGACGATTTTTGCAAGATCCGCATCCTCACGCTGGTCCTTTTGTAGCCTCTCCGCAGACCACTCTTCCTCTGGCATAACGGTTACCAACCGGACGTCCACTATCTGTTCTTTGCTTTCGGCTCGCGAGCACTGCCTGCATTCGACTTTGCACGGACGGCGTGACAAGGCATCGGCATTTCCATGGCTACTGCCCTTGCGATGCTCTATCGTGTAGACGTAGCTCTGCAGTCGCTCGATCCACCGCGCCAATTGCCCTTCAGGATCTTTAAAGTTCAAGAGCCATCTCAATGCCGCATGATCTGTGCGCAGGCTAAACCTTTGTCCATACAGATATTTGTGGAAGTGTTTTACGCAGTCCAATACCGCCAGCAGTTCTCTCCGCGTCACACAGTAGTTGCGTTCCGGTTTCGACAGAATCCTACTGTAGTATGCTATCACTTGTTCTTGGCCGTCTATTATCTGTGATAGCACACCGCCAATACTATGCCCGCTTGCATCTGTATCCAGCACAAACATCTCTCCAGGCACGGGGAAGGCCAGAATTGGAGCAGTGCACAGTTTTTCCTTCAGACGCGCAAAAGCCTGCTCCTGCTCTTCGTTCCACTCGAAAGCTTGGCTCTTTTTCGTCAGTTTGTGCAAGCTGCTGGCTATGCTCGCGAATCCCGGAACAAATCGGCGGTAGTATGTGCACAGGCCCAGGAAGCTGCGGAGTTCGTGTAGATTGCGTGGCCGGGGCCACTCCTTCACCGCCGTGATTTTGCCTTCATCCGTATGTACTCCGCGGGCAGAAACCGTATGACCCAGGTACTTGACCTCTTTTTGGAACAGCGAGCACTTCTTCGGGTTGAGTTTAAGCCCAGCTTTTTGTATCCGCTCGAATACCTCCTTCAGCTTTCCCAGGTGGTCGTCGAAGCTTTTACCCATCACGATTATGTCGTCGAGGTACACCAGGCACGTCCGCCAATGCAGCCCCTTTAGCACGCGTTCCATTAGCCGCTCGAATGTTGCTGGTGCGTTGCAGAGTCCAAACGGCATGACGGTGAACTGCCACAAACCATCGCCCACACTGAAAGCCGTTTTCTCCTTGTCCTTGTCTGCAAGCTCTACCTGCCAATAGCCGCTGCGTAAGTCGAGCGTGGAGAACCACTGTGTGCCTGACAGCGTGTCCAGGGTGTCATCGATCCGCGGTAGTGGATAACTGTCCTTCTTGGTCACATCATTGAGCTTCCGATAGTCCACACAAAACCGGGTACTGCCATCCTTTTTCTTGACTAGCACGACCGGCGAGCACCAGGGGCCCGAAGAAGGCTCTATGACCTTTTCTTTCCGCATGTTTTCGATCAAGTTTGTGACCTCTTCCCTCTTGGCCAGAGGAACTCGTCTTGGCGGTTGGCGAATCGGTTTTGCACTTCCGGTGTCGATGTTGTGCTTCACTATGGCTGTTCTTCCGCCTGCTTCTGACGCAAATATTGCCCCATAGTGCTGCAGGAGTGACCTCGCCTTCTGTTTCTGCTTGGCCGTCAACTCGCTGCTCCACTGGTTCTCCTGCGGTATGGCGTCCATATTAAAACCGCTCTTCTTATTTTCTCCCGGCGGGCTACTCTCGCAATTGACCACTGCTACAGCTTCCTTACAGTCGCCAATTACCTCATCCTTCCAGACATATCTGGGTGCATTCAGGGGGTTCAGTATTCTGACCGGTATTCTGCCATTCCTAGGTTTGATAAAGTTGTCGTGTCCTCTTTTCGGTGCTTCTACAACCCACAGCCGACTCGTCCCCTCGTCCTCGTCCACCTTTGCCCACACAATCGCCTCAGAATTCGCTGGTATCCTCCGGTGTTGACACGATACAACCTTCCTTACCGCCACGCTTCGCTCATAGCCGGTGTGCAGCGGGAATTCAACGTTGGCATATCTCAGCACATGTTCTTCCAAGTCCAGCGTAAAACCGTGCCTAATCATGAAATCCACGCCGATAATCACGTCGTCCATTATATCCGCGACGATGAACTCATGTTCCAGACTGCTGGTGCCGATAGTAATCGTTTTTGTAACTTTCCCTCTTACTGGCGCGCGCTCGCCAGTCGCAGTCCGCAGCTGTATGCCATGCAGCGGTTCCCAATTCTTCAGCAGCTTCCTTTTTATGATCGAATATGACGCTCCAGTATCCAATGTCAACACGAACAGCTTTCCATCTATCCTTCCTTCAATTGTCAAGCTGCTGGGCTGTCGTTTCAGCTGTGAGACAAGGACGGTGGGGCGGCAGATTGTGGGGATCAGCTTACGCCCCTTTGGGCTGACCCGTTTTAGTTTAACGACTCGCCGTCCTCAGCCCTGCGCTTGTTGGCTGGGCCTCGATTATCAGTATTCCTCGCTTCAGACGATTGCGATCGAGAACGGGAACGCCTCTCTCGTTGGCGGCAGTCTCGTGATATGTGGCCCTGCTTGCCACATACCCAGCATACAACTTTAGGGAGACCACCCGTGGCCTGCCCGGTGGCTCAGAGCTTATTGCCTGGATCGCAATGTCGTTGTCCGGCTGGATCTGGCGTATCCTTGCAGGTGCATACCGAGTGCTCCCAATCCATGTCGCTGGTCACCGTCTCCCTAAATGTCGGCTTGCCCATCATCAACACACTGCGACGCGTCTCCGGATCATGAAGACCTTCGATAAATGCCTCAATCTTCATCCTCTCGAGATCATCAGCGCCGAAGGACGGGTAGGACAGCTGCACGAGCCGCTCAATGTCCGCTGCATATGTCTGCAGCGCCTCGTTGGATCTTTGCCTGCGGTTCTTCAGCTCACAGTAGTACAGCGTTCTGTTGTGCTCGTCGCTGTATTTGGCTGCCAGCGCCCTTATGACGGTCTCGTACTCACTTCGTAAACATTCTGGAACTGATTTTATTATCTCCGCCGCAGCACCTTTAAGAGCCAGCGCCAATCTCCGACCTTTCCTTACATCGGTCCACTGATTTTCCAGAGCAGCCAGGTCGAATTGTAGCTTGAATGTATCGAACGGCGTAGTCCCATCATAAGTAGGCACTTCTGCTCGGGTGGCAAAACCGTCCTGAACCGGTGGGAAACATTCTCGTGGCTGTACCTCTCGAAGCCGTTCGTCCATCTTCCTGTGCATCGAATCTTCCAGACTGTCAACTCGTTTGTTCAAAGACTCATCCAGGTTGTCAACTCGTCTGTTCAGGGATTCACCCATTTCGTCAACTCGTTTGTCCCAATCGTCTATTCGCGTCTCGAGATGCTCAACTTTCACGTTCAGCCTATTGGAAATTTCCTCCACCTTCTGCTCTATGCGCGCAGAATTTTCCGCCATTTCTCGATTTGCAGTCTCGACTTTTGCCGAAATTTCGAGATTCGTAGTTTCCAGCTTCGCTGCCATCTCTTGATTCGCAGTTTCCATTTTGGCTGCCATTTCAC
Organism: Melieria crassipennis; assembly: GCA_963668005.1. NCBI lineage: Eukaryota > Metazoa > Arthropoda > Insecta > Diptera > Ulidiidae > Melieria > Melieria crassipennis. Next base: position 6,146,789 of record OY764964.1, on the reverse strand, counting down.
GGTTGGAAGTCTCGAACATGCCTTTAAGTGCAACCATTAGCTGGCTCATGTCCATGGCTTGTGGTGGCTCAGCCGCTGCAGCCGTACTTTGCATCGACGCAGCACCGGCAGGCGATTCCTCCGCCTTGGCCGACGAATCTAGCTCCTGCGTCCCGAACTCGTGCGCAGTCCAATCGACGCCTCGTGCCTCACACGCAGTCGGCAAATTCCAGGCAGCCAGCTCCTTCTTTAGCTGGTCCACTTTCAGCAGCTCGAATTTAACCATTTCTGCGTTTTTATAATTTAATATTTTTTTTATTTTTATTTTTTTCAGTAGCACAATCCCACTTCTGACACCAAATGTTCCGAAAATACCAGTTCTAGTGGGCTAGTACGAATCACTGGATTGTGCAATTTGAAATAAACAAACACACTTAGTTCCTCGAACGCAGTCAATAAAAACCAACAGGCACTTTATTTCACAGGTTTACACTTCACTGTCTTTACACTTAAATATTCGCTTAATTATTCCGCGTGGCAACTCCGCTAGTCAAAATCAGACTGACTCGCTGCGCCGCACCCGGCTGCCTTTTATACCTGTCCGGCCATCGCGCAGATCGTTCTCGCATATTCCGGAGTCGGCTAAAGGTTTCCATGATGATCGCGACCATCATTGCCAGGTTAGACTAGAAGTTTCCATCATTGCCAGGTTGGACTAGAAGTTTCCATCATTGCCAGGTTAGACTAGAAATTGCCATCATTGCCAGGTTGGCCTAAAAGTTTCCCTTATTATCGCGGCCGTCGTTGCCAGATTGAATTATAGCACGGCGCGTAGCGACAGGGTTGCTTTGCACAGCGACAGACTCTCTTATCGTTACATTATTTTAAAACATTTTTTGGAAGAATTGAACGTTTGTGACCATAAAAAACTAAAAAAAAATGTGTTCAACCAGGTGGGTTGAAAGATATGACTCAGTTACAGTTTTTGTGAAGTTCTACGACGGCATAGTACTGGCTTTAAGTAAAATGTCTTCTTGGGATAGTTCAAAAGTAGCTAGCGAAGCTAATTTACTGCATTTTGCTTTACAAAAACCGATTTCTTAATTTCATTGCATTGTATTAGTCAAGTATTTAGTTCTGCAAGCATCTTATGCAAATTTCTTCAAACTCGTAACATTGGGCCTAATGAATAAAAATGAAGCAATTGCTAGTAAGCAATTGCTGACTAGCAAGAGCAATTGCTTAGAAAGCAATTGCTTGAACCAAAAAGCAATTGCTTATTTTTTTATGAATAACAATTTATGTCATTGCTGCTCTTGCTATCCAGTTTAAGCTTTTGCTAGATCGTTGCTAGGCAACACATACGAGTATGTATCAGTGGTTGCTTTGATTATAAATGTGCAAATCAGTTACAGTTGTTTGAAGTAACACTGGACTTCCGGCAATTCAAAGGGTTCGTGATTTAAAAATTTTGCAATTTTGTGTAAAACAACACACCATATTATAATTGATGGTATTTTTTCAATTTTGCTGCGAATTTTGTATTGTAACTAGCTGACCCGGCGAACTTCGTCCCGCACGACATTTGTTGTTTTTTTATAATGAAATACGCGAGATGGCGAATCAATGGCGATGTAGCAAATGGCAAATTGACGAAGAAAACCAACTAAAGGAAGAGGAGGGAGCTACTGATTAACGCAATCGAGGCCCGTAAATAAGCAATGGTGCTGCTAAGTTTCAGTAAAGAAATGGATAGCGCTTGAACCATATTTAAGTTATATTGGCAGGGCCACGGCCCCTTTTTCAATATCCGCACAATGCCCTCTGTCGAAAGAGAAAATGGTAGGTTCGTACTAAGTGTCATTGCTGAGCGACTTATAGTTCAGCGAAATATTTGGGTCCCAACAAATGTGCCACGCCCCTTGTCCAACGCTTATAAAAACTTACCAGTAGAATGACCCATCTATGGGACGACGGGGCACTAAATTTCAGTGTTTTACGACTTACAACTTCAAAGATATTCTCTATTAAAAATTTGGTTTGTATGGGAAGTGCCACGCCCCCTTGTTCAATACCCTCATCATTCCCTCTGTCGAAAGATATGAATAAATGGTAGGTTCGTACTTAATTTCATTGCTGTGCGACCTATAGTTCAGCGAAATATTTGGATAAAAAAAAATGTGCCACGCCCCTTGTCCAACGCCTATCAAAATCTAACAGTAGAATGACACTTCTATGGGAGGATGTCAAACCAAATTTCAATGCTGTGCGACTTACAATTCCGAAGCTATTCCATATAAAAGATTTTATTTGTATGGGCGGAGCCACGCCCTCTTGTTAAATACCCGCCCCATTCCCTCTGTCGAAAGATATGACTAAATGGTAGGTTCGTACCAAGTTTCATTGATGTGCGACTTACAGTTCTGCTGAAATGTTGGGTCATAAAAAATGTGCCACGCCCCTTGTTCAACGCCCATCAAAATTTAACAGTAGAATGACACATCTATGAAACGACGGTGCACCAAATTTCAATGCTGTGCGACTTACAATGCCGAAGCTATTCCATTTAAAAGATTTGAGTTGTATGGGCGGTGCCACACCCCTTTGTTCAATACCCATCCCATTCCCTCTATTGAAGGATATGATCAAATAGAAAGTTTGTACCAAATTTAATTGATGTGTGACTTATGGTTCCAAAGTTATTGTCTAAAAATGTATTCTTGTGGTGCCACGCCCCGTTTTCCCGACTTTTTTTTTTATAAACCTTCACGAAACAATTTCGAACAAACCTGCCGAAGGAAGTATCAAAGTTGGTCCAGTCGTTTTCAAGTTATAAGGATACATAGGGACTTTGCGACTTTGCTTTATATGTTATATGTAGTGATGATGATATCGGAAACCTGGTTTTGAACTGTCCGAAACATCGTTCAATTACAACTCGTTCGCTGCAAAATACTTTGTTGTAATGTTGCTGCTCAAGTGTTATTGGATTTCTTCACGATGTCATCAAAAACCACAACCATCATATCCAATGAGTAACACGTTTTCTGAAGAGTTTTGAAGTACATGATAAATGTCCGAATTTTTAAAAATTCGACTGTCATGCACGGAGCCCGGCCACTGGCAATCCACACTTGTAAATACTTCTTTTTCATTACAAGTAGGTTTCGGAAGTCTTCAGTTTTGCATTCCTTTCGCCCATTATAGTGATTTTTCTTGCGAATCGTCAAAAACTGCGACATTGCTACATGCGAGAGCAAAGAAAACCGAACAGAGACTAATTTCAGCAAAAGTTAGCATGGGGTTCTGCAGACTTAAAAAATCGTAAGCAATTGCTACCTAGAAAAAGCAATCGCTTGTTTTATTCATTCTAAATTTAACAATTGCTTACAAAAATTAGCAATACTAGACAAATTTAGCATTTACTGCAAACTTAAGCAATTGCTTACAGAAAAAGCAATTGCTTAAATTTTTATTCATACAAATTTAAGTAAAAGGCCAGAAATCTTAAGAAAAAGCAATTGCTTATAGTTTATTCATTAGGCCCAATGACTTAAAGCAAGCTGTCAACTTAGCCAATATTTGCTTGCTAGAAATAAAACAGTTACGAGATAATGCGGAAGTTGAGTTTAAAAAGCTGTATATGTACAAGTGCTGAAATTCAAGCTTCTATTCACTTATTTCAATAAGTGATTATGTATTTGCGATATGGGTTCATAAATACACAAATTTGTATGGAACAGAAACATGCAACCTAGTACATTGCGCAAAAACATTGTAGGTGGAGAGAGCGATTTGAAATTTTACTGGGTTTTAAAAAGAGTTGCACAGAACCTCCCCGAAACAAAATCCTGCGTGCGCCACTGGAACAGGATAATCAAAATTTTCAGTTAGAGGCCTCGGAAAATTACCGTCAATAAATCTAAAAATCGCAAATAAATTTATGAAGTTTCTGATCGATCGATCGATCGACAGGATCTTCAATAAGCTTAATTAACCCAAACACTCTTTTTAACACCATTAAACATGTGGATCCAATACAAATTACAACAGTCACAGGCAACGTCGTGCTAGACAAAGTACAAGAAATTTTCGATGAAAATACAAATAGAATCACACTGTACCTGTTTGAATTTTCAAAAATAAAAATAAATAAAAATAAATAAATAAAATAGAACCATCCAACTAAACGGTTATCGATACTCCTTTTTAAAAAATGAAAATGTTGATACATATCATAACTTAATCAGGGAACTAGAAATACATCGACGATGATGAAGAAAAGTCAAAATCTCGAACGGACCATCTTAATAGTGAAGAAAAGCGGGAGTTAGAAAAACTTCTTAGAAATTATCACTCGCTTTTCCTCTCCGATGAAAAAAACTTATCGTTTACAAACATCGTTAAGCATAAGATTATCACAAAACATGAGGATCCTATTTATGTCAAATCTTATCGTTACCCACAAGTTCACAAAGCAGAGGTGAATAAACAGATTAATGATATGCTAAGTCAAGGCATAATTCGACATAGTCAATCACCATACTCCGCGCCATTATGGGTAGTCCCAAAAAAGATGGACGCTTCAGGACAACAAAAATGGAGGGTAGTGATAGACTACCGAAAACTTAATGACATAACAATAGATGATACGTATCCTATCCCTAATATTGACGAAATTCTAGACAAATTAGGTCGTTCACTTTACTTCACCACCCTAGACTTGGCTAAGGGATTCCACCAGGTGGAAGTTGAAGAAGGAAGTCGAGCCAAAACCGCCTTTTCCACTCAGGACGGACACTACGAGTTCTTACGCATGCCATTTGAATTAAAGAATGCGCCTGCAACCTTCCAGAGGTTAATGAACTCTGTTCTAGGAGAACTCGTAGGCGTGGATTGTATGGTTTACCTTGACGACGTTGTAGTATTTAGTACGTCACTGCAGGAACATTTGGTTTCTCTAAAAAAAGTCTTAGAAAAATGTAAGGACGCAAACCTTAAACTTCAATTAGAAAAATGCGAATTTATGAAACGAGAAACTGAATTCTTAGGGCACATTATTACGCCACAGGGTATTAAACCTAACCCCAATAAAATTAAGGCAATACAAGAATTTCCCATCCCGAAAACGGGAACGGAAATCAAACAATTTCTCGGACTGGCAGGATTCACAATTACCAAGCCGCTAACGAAATGTTTAAAAAAAGATGCAAAAGTATCCTACCAGGACAGTGAATAGTCAAAGCGGTAGAGACTATAAAAACTTTATTCACAAGTGACCCAATTTTAAAATATCCAGATTATACTAAAAAGTTTGTGTTACCTACAGACGCGTCAAACTTTGCAATTGGAGCCGTTCTAAGCCAAGATGGGCACCCAATCTGTTTCGCCAGTCGAACCCTTAATGAACACGAGGTGCACTATTCGACCACAGAGAGGGACCTCCTTGCAATTATTTGGGCAACGAAATATTTTCGTCCCTACTTGTACGGAAGGAAATTTTTGATCAATAGTGATCACAGACCATTACAATGGCTCCACAATTTAAAAGAGCCGAACACAAAGCTCCAACGTTGGAAGATAAAATTGAACGAATATGATTTTGACATTAAATATATCCCTGGTAGAGAAAATTACGTTGCTGATGAGTTATCAAGGATGAAAACCGTCAATTGTTACAATAACGAAATTGCGTCTGATGAAGCAACTATTCATTCCGCAGAGGAAGATAATTAAAATTTTATTGAAATTTCCGAAAGACCTTTGAACACATTTAGAATGCAATTCATTTTTAGAAAATCTTCAAGCAACGTCGAATCAATGAATACAATATTTAAAAATACACGAAACACAGTGTTTCATTCTGCAATGACGGAAGAATTTGCAAAGAATTTTTTTTAGAAAAGTTGGCAGGGACAGTTACCGCTATCTATTTTGATTGCGATGCAGATTTTATAAAATTCCAAGATGTTTATTCAAAACTTATCAGACAAACTCGTTCAAATAAAATTTACAGAGCACCAAAGATACTAGAGGATGTCACTTCATACGATCAATTTAAAGAAATTATTTTGAACATCCATTTAGAAGGCCTACATTAAAACATTGATTAAGTTGAACTCGAGTTTAGGAAAAAATACTATTATCCAAATTACCTATCTGAAATATCAAATATTATAAATAAATGTGAAACTTGCAATGAATGCATATATGATCGTATAGCTACGAAAATGCTATTTAAAGTAACACCCCCTTCTTCCGAAATAAGAGAAAAATGCATTATAGATATATGGAAATGGGACAAAATCTCATACCTTACGTGTATCGATATCTTTTCCAAATTCGCTATGGTTGAAAAAATCATTCTAATTGAATAGAAGCTAAACGAGCACTTCTAAAAATTTTCAACTCAATGGGCCCGCCCAAAAAATTAAAACAGATCAGGATACAGGTTTAATAAATACAAGTCTACAAGAATGGCTTACAAACCAAAATATAGAAATTGAAATTACAACCGGACAGACAGGAATAGCCGATATCGAAAGATTGCATAAGACTTTAAACGAAAAACTGCGGATTATAAACAACTCGCGGGATAAAGGACTTCAACAACACGCAGTCGAACAAACCGTTTTTACTTATAATCACACGATAAACCATTCTACGACCGGTCAAACACCCTACAATATATTCTTCAATAGAAAATGCCCGACAAAAGATACCCAAACCATAAAAGAACGACGAATCACAAACTTAAATAAAAACAGGAAGAAATATGAAATTGACACCAAATACATTGCCGCAGAAAATAGCAGAAAAAGATTGGACAAAAAATCTAACCCTTTTAGAATGGTTCAGGTTATGCCACAAGACGCTGGGGAATAGTAAAATTCCGAACAAGGACTTCAAGAAAATACGAATCCCATTTTAAACGCAAAAAGAAAACTAACAGTACAAATCTTTCCAGGGATGAAGGCGACACACAACACGAAGACACTACCTTACCCACTGAAAATCATTCTCACCCTGATTCTAATGATGCTAATACCTCAATCCATCCAAATCAACAAAATTGATAACGATAACCGAACATATAACCGAACAGGGCAAATTTTATCAACCAATTAGTTTTACCAACAAAATTCTGTTTATCAACCAAACCGAACTGGAGGAGGCGTTTGAAAAAATTTATTTAGAATTTAAAACAAACGAATATTTACAAAAGAATTTAATTACAAGATATATGAATTTAGCTAAGAAAGAAATGTTTCGCATTCGACATAAAAGGGCACTTTTTAATGCAACAGGTAACGGGTTAAACTTTTTATTTGGCACTCTCGATGAAAGTGATAGAGAGAATATGCAAATATCATTAGAGAATATTAAAGAAAATCAAGTTAACACTGCAGAAATAAATTCGATTATACAATATGTTAATGAGGAAAATAAGTTAATTAATCAATTAAGAAATGCTACGAATTATATTAAAAATAAAATCACACAAGAAATAGTTACGAACGCATTCCTTAACACCATTAGGAGTTACCTTGAACACATACAGGATATTCAACTAGGCTTACAACTGGCAAGGTTAGGAATAATTAATCCGAAATTGATCGATGTAGAAACAATAAGCAAAATTACCTCTGACCAGTTCGAGGAAATTAAAACATCAGTGTGGAAAACCGAGGATATTCTGTACTTCGTACTATCTATACCACAAGAAATAATTACATATCCGAAATTTAGAATATTTCCCGTGCCTAACAACCAAAAGTTCGAAATAACGTCGGATCCTAATCAAAAATATGTTTTAATTAATGGAACTTTGTACAAAATAATTAATAAAAAACTGAAAAACGAACAAAATGATTGTATAAAGAACTTATTAAACAACATAAAACCCAAGTGTGAATACACAAAAAATACCAAACCAAGTTTTCAGTTCTTCGCTCCAAATGTCATGATTGTAAAGAACGTCAAAAAGACGTATATAAAACCAACTTGCAACAACCTAAATCTAACTATAGAAGGAATCAATATCATAACCTTTGAAAATTGTAAAATCCAAATTGAAAATTTTGACATAGAAATCAAACAAATTAAAAATCCCTTGATTCTCACGTCTTATGTTAAAGATATAAGCAATATCGAATTCGAAAATGTAACATTAACAGACTTATGTTGACTTTATGCTGACATGTTAATCATATCAGCAAACAAAATGTTAAAAGTTCTGTAGCATCGCTGCTATCATTAATAGGTTTAATTTTATTAATCATATCGATAATAATTTCCTCTATAAAAACAAAAAAGAGTCCAAAACTCGATTAAATGTAATGCCACTGAAGACGAAATAACTAATGCCCCTTTTAAAATCAAAATTATGAAATAACCCAATAAGTTTTTTATTCGTGAGGACACGAAATTTCTACGATATGGAGGAGTTACGTATAGAATAAAGTTACGTATAGATTAAACAACGACAACAACAGACAGCAACCCGCGCTGCAAGCGTACAGGTGTCGTATGGCATCCGCCAGTTGAAGCGCGGTTTGTGTTTTCCGCTGCTTGGCGCGTGAATCTGCAATTCAGCATATTCACACGCCAAAGTCGCTGTCTAAAGTAAAATTCTGTAAAATTAGTTTTAAGAAGCAGCAGAATAAACTTGACAGTCAAACAATAAAGACTGTTTAATCGTATCGCGGCGGAGCGGTGGAAAATAAAACGCGATGGGTGTTCGGTTTATGGTGATCGTCTTTATTGGGTGACGTACGAATAAAGAGTCACAAGAAAGACAATAAACATTAAACGATACAAACGGCTGAAGCCGGGGAGCAGAAAATAGGGGGAAACATAAGTACAAAAGGATAAGGAAAGGAAGGGATTAGCGGTGGGATCGACAGATCACTTATGACAGCACTCATTTAGCCAAAGACATTGTGTATTATTTGTATAAATACATACAATGCTGAAGATGTCTGAAACAAACACAAGAAAACAAAACCCAGAAACTTAGATCAAATAAATAAATAAAAAATAAATAACAAATAAATAAATGAAAAACTAAAAACAATAATAAATTAATTTAATAAATAAATTAAATTAATAAAATAAATGATGTAAATAAAATAAATAAAATGTATAAACAAATACAAATCTCAGAAAATTTAAGAATTTAATGTGTACAACAAAACTTAGCTTATAACTTAAATGGCAACTAAAATAAAATTTTACAGAGCTGCAGTTGAAGCTACAAAACCAAAGGAACGGAGTGAAAACACAAACAAACAACCGTACATGAATACCATAATATTGGCAAAGCAACTTGCTCAGAAATCTATACTGTATCAGCGAGTATTCGCATTGTTAATACCCGATTAGTTGCATAATCGATTATATGAGTAGTAAAATAATTGAATATTCTGGTAGTTAAAAATCTGAATAGTCCAAAACCAGGGAAGGCGAATGTCTGAAAAGTCAAAAGACATATTCGAGCGATTGAATAACCGAATAATCCAGTAGTCGGTTCTGTGAAAAGTCAAAACCCGAATATTCGAGTTGTAAAATATTTAAATAGTCGGACAGCCACACCCGAATGCCAGAATATAACATCTTACAAATACATACCCTTACACACAAATACCCACACTCAAATATCTGAATTGAAAATATCTGAATTTACCAATTTATTTACACGAAGCATACAGACTTGTTAGTTCAATGTTCGAATACCCAAGTAATCAAATAACCACATCCGGCAATCCATATGCCAGACAGACATTACAATCTACCCACGACTAAATACGCGACATATGCAGGCATATTAGTTAAATACCCGAATATCCACACCCGAACACCCGACTACCAGAGTTACAACTTTACCCGCACATATAGACATTATGGGCAGTGTAACAAGATTTTAAACAGGATTTTAACAGGACTATAATAAGATTGAAATAAGATGGTAACAAGATTGAAATGGGATGGTAACGGCAAGCAAGCACGTTGGAAAAACTCTGAAACTGTGGAACTGTAAGCAGACACTTGTGTCGAAGTTTGAATGTATGCGAAGCTATAAGTAACTCAGCATCTATTTAACAGCCAAATAAAAAGGAAACCCTTCACAATAACGACTCAAGCGAAACGTTGTTTTATTGGGCAAGGAAGTGGAAATGAGGGAGGTGTGGTGCCACGAAGTGCAGTGTGACGAGCAGCAGAATCGCAACTGCTCTATACAGATACCGTTCATTGCTGGCCCATATTGCACAATTAAATTCCACAAATTCTTCTTTGAAAGATCTATCTGCACTCTTGCAATGCATTCGGGCATTGGCAACGAAGTTACGTATACGCATCAAGGTTGCGCATACGCCCCATAGCACCGCGTCGCTGGCTGATCTAGGAGAAAAACGCCGTCGCTTATAATGTCAAATAATTCTTTCTCTTTATTATTGGTTTATTTTCGCATATAGACACATAAATATACAGGCACGTATATATATATGTAGCTTTAATAACATAATGGGAGACCACATAAATTTACAATTTGACGCCTAGGCGTCCGTTGAATTGCTGGTTGGGCGTTCATTTGAATGCTTTGGCAAGCGTAACAGTTCGTTCTGGTTGTACGTTGGCGCTGATTAAGGTGAGCAATGTCAAGAAGCGCGATTATGCCGACGTCAGTGCCGTCGCGTGCAGCTAATGCGCCTGCGCGGTGTTGTTGTTATCGTTGTAAGTGTGTGTGTGTTGAGGATGCCGTGCGCAGCAGCGGTTGAACGCCGACCCATTGTCGTAGGGCGTGGTGCTAGGGGTGGCAGCGACGTCGACGATAGCTAGCCGTTGCATCTGGACATTTGCTCACTTCAGCTTCTTAACATTATTCGTATTTTGTTTTTTATTTCATTTTCTTTTCCATTCCCATTTGGTTTGATTTAGGGGCTTTTCCATTTGCTTTACTGGTTTTTGTAGCCGTTCTTTTCTTCATTTTCTTGTGATTTTGTTTTTTGTGGTTTTTGTGAATATGAATTATTTCGTAATGGGGACGTGGCCTCATGTATTTACAGCCGATTTAAAGTTAAAGTAGTGTGTAAAAAGTCTGAATTACATATACATACAAGGACATGTGATTGGATGTGCTTGCGTTATAAAAAGTTTTCTAACAAATCGAGAGTGCGCCATACATAGTAGATGTGCGTGTGTAACTTATACAGAGAGCGTTAGGGTTAAGGTCTACAATACGTGTTGCCGCTGGTTACCCGCTTCCGGAGGCTAGTGAGTGAGTGAGTAAGCGTAAGAGAGCGAATGAGGGTGCCACAAACACGAAGTCGCGTCGATTGCTGGGCGGGAATGAAGGCGTGTGTGTGAGAGAGAGCGAACACAAGTCGCAGTGTTTCTTACTCCCTTTTCGTCGCGGCGTTGTTGTGGACGGGCGGGTTTTGTCGGTGTCAGCTTACATGTTCGGCGATTGGCTAATATGTGTATGCATGCGGGTGGATGTGTTTGTTTGCTTTTTTGGTTGTACGTGTGTGTGTGTGTGTGTGTGTAGAGAGAGAGAGCACACTAACACATGTTACATGAATAATTCGATGATTGCCAAGACCGCTCGTGACATGCTGCGTTCTTATGTGTTTGTCGTCTGTGATTGCAGCTGTTGTTCTTCTTTTTTTCGTCCATTTTGCTATCTTCGCTTCTGCTTTCTTTTGTTGTCATCAAAAAGAAGTCTTCGCGTTGTATTGCCTTTTTTTCTATTTTTCATTGCTTTGTTATCATTGTGCTATATCTGGTCGTGCAGCGTTTTTTGTTTGTCATTTAGTGTTGCGTTCTAGTTGGTTTTTGTTTGTTGTTGTTTTGAATAGCGTCGTCTCCGTCGCTCTAGTCCACGTTGATGGAGAAGGCACTGAGCGTTTCGCCCTTCTTGCCGATGGCCTTCGACTGGTACTGGCCGACGTCGTCCATGCTGCACTTGGCGATGGTGAAGGAGTAGCGGTTGCCGTCTTTGGTAAATGTATAGCGCGGACTGGCCTCGTCCACCGGTTTGCCGTCCTTTAGCCAGATCAGTTGCAGCGGCTCTTCCTGCGTTTCGCACTCGAACTTGCTGCTCTCGCCCTGTTGCACCGTCACCGACGGTGGAAACTTAACGAAGGTCGGCTGTTTGGGCTCCTCCCCAGGTACCAGTACGTTGATCGTGCACGTGCTGAACGATTCGCCGGCGTCGTTGAACGCCTCGCACGTGTAGGTGCCGCCGTCCTCCGGGAAGATTTCGGCAATCTGCAGCTTGTAGATGTTCGCTTCGTTCGTGTATTGGAAGTCTTTGCTTGGCTTGATCTCCTTGTTGTTGTGCAGCCAGACGACGTCGAAGTGCTCAGCGCCAATGATGCGGCACGCCAGCGTCACCATTTCGCCGTCTTTGACGAAGCGTGACTCCAGGTGGCTTACGATCTTCGGCGGCTTCGCGCTGCTCGTCTGGCGCTTGCTGGCGTTCTTCTCTAGCACTGCAAACGATAACAAAAACAAAACATGCACTTTACATGAAGCGGCCGAATCCTACGGGACGGAGATGGTGCGGCACTTACGTTTGACGGTCAGTTTGCATTTGGTTTCGACGGCGCTAATTGAGTTCGTAGCGGTGCACGTAAAGACGCCCTCGTCTTCGGGGAAGACCTCGTGTATGGTGAGCGTAGCCACGCCATGCTTATACTTCAGATCCATGATGTCCGACGAGGAGATGGCCTTGCCGTTCTTCGCCCACGTGATCTGTGGCTCGGGGTCGCCCTTAACGTGGCACGAGAGCACAAGCTCGTCACCGTCTCGGATGGTGCGATCTTGCAGGGGCTTCGTGAACTCGGGCTTGCACATCAGCGCATCGTCCGGCGGCACTGCAAGGCGCACAAAAAACGAACACGATTAAAGTTAGGGGCGTTAAGTGTGGGGCGCAGAGTCGCGCCGTGGCGCTTTGCTACGTACGTATTAGTTCTTTGGTGGCGCTACGCGAGCGCGACGGGCTGCCCGGCGTTTGCAGGCTGCTGCCGGAGTACTTTTTCTTGTTGCTGCTGTTGATGTTTACGTTCGTGTTTGAAATGCTTGTTGATGTGGAGGAACTAGTGTTGTTGACAGTCTGCGGCAAAACAGATGTACATTATTGGCAAATTACCTTAAAGAGGGTGTGGGCGGCCACTTACCTTACTGCTGGACGAATAATTTGAACTTTGCTGCGTCGAGGAGCTGCTTTGCACGTTGGACGTCACCTGGGTTCTGGTGATAATCGGCGGCGGTGCTGGCTTCATCGGCGATTCGATGTACTTGCGATCTGAGCGTGAGAAAACGGTACTTGGTTAGCAAAAAATTTGGTGCGAAGCAATTTATGGGTTTATATGGTAAATGAGTTAGAAACGCATTTCATCAAATCATCATATTAATGTTAAATGTGATCAATTCGGAAAGGGGAAACTTTATTTTCTTTCTTTTTTTGATTGTTATATATACTCGAATTGGGGTAAATAACTATTAATGAACTAATAAAAAGGTTACATATTCCAGAAATCTGAAAAATTCGTATTTATGAAAAAATTCACTACAAATTTATTTTAAAAATTTTTTGTGTTGAATTACATTTTTAACTTTATCATTTAGAATTTAAAGGTCAAACAAATTTAATAGTACCTGTAAGAATTGAAAAGAAAGAAACTGTACAATTTGAATTTATTTTTTATAATACAATTTTCGCAACTTTCAGGTATATGTAACGCCTTAATTTGTATTACGTTTAGATTTTATATCGTTGGGGTAACTAATTATTTATTAATTATTATTGAATTATTAATCAAATAATTGCAATATAACTGAATAGCTAATCAAACAATAATTCGGTGCACTTCGTTTCGAATGTGTACAAGTATTTAGTAAATTTTAATAGTACATGTGGTTAAGGCCGAAAGTATGTAATTAGTTGTTGCAAATTGAGCGTGGACTAGTGGAGGTTAGCTGGCTGGTGTTAATCACTTTCTTGACTTTAATTCGTTTGTGGAGTTATTTTTTTTTTATGGTAAGAATGCGAATGCAATGCAAGTAAAACTATGGAACGGCAACACGGTGTGAGTGGTTTGTATACTAACTATCTTTGTTTTTATATACTTGTTGCAGTTATTAATTGTGATATTTTCAACATGTATTTGGAAACAGCAAACACACAGGAACTGTGAAAGTCAAAAGTCAAAGCATGGAATGGAGACGAGCTGCAAATTGCTGATCTTCAAGCCTTATCGGAGCAATGCATCTAGTTCAGTCTGTAGTAGGACCGAAGGCTTTGCTTCGTCAGAACCAGGCGCGTGAGCAAAGGTAAGGTAAACGTATATATTACAATTTTTGACTATTCTGGAGGCAACAATCAAACGCTTTTTGGGGTCTTGCTCTATAGGCTGTCTGATTTTTAGCCGAACTTTATTTATTATACTAGTCTTTTGTGATTTTGTCCTATTCTATCTGTCCTATTCTATCTATCAAATATTTTGCTAAATGTATCTATGCAGCTTCGAACAATGCGCTCCAATCGAAAAGTCTGACTTAAGTACGCGGCCTAAAAAAAAATGCCTCATTCTCTGGCCGAAACTCTTTGGTCTCGCTTTCTATCCCCACATTTTCTTTCATGGACGCTCTGAAAGTTCTGGGAATCAGCGCTTAAATACTAGGGCAGTTCAGGATAACGTGCAAACGGTCTTGTATCATGGCATGTGCAAAATGTGATGGCAAATATTTTCAACGCAACAACAAAATGTACACATTTGCCCTTGCCCAGCAGCTGCAAATTTGCAACACTGAAACCCTATTGCATATAGTTGGGCATGGGCAACACAGATTTGCCAATCAATCAGCTTTTACAATTGTCGAGATGAAGCAGACGAAAAAGAAAATAAAAAGAGAAAAACCGAATAAAAAGTGGACGGAGGAGGAGATTTTGAGTTATTTGCAAGAAGCGCTGGAGTTAGAGGTGTGAATTGTTTTCGGATTCCACAGCGGCAGCAACTTATGCATGCTCTTTATTCTCGCAGGCTCCCACGGCGCAAATATTCTATTCTACTTCTTCTAAATTTATTCTTCAAAAACAGCTGTGAATTTGTTCTGCAACCGATTTGCCATGAAATATTAAAAAGTGTGGTCAGTGTTGATGACAAATATTTGAAATGACAAGCATTTGCCCAAATATTTGCACGTTATCGCGAATTGCCCTACTGTAAGGCTTCTTGCTGGCAAACTTGTTTTGCCACAGTTCCTCCTGGCGTGCATTGCTAACCCGTTAGCCCAGTCTTTCGCCACAGAAATTAACACATACAAATACTGTAAAAATGCATATTGTCGGCGGCATTAATAGCTATTAATTAACTATAGTTGTCATGAAGAGGGCGCAAAATCAATGAAAGTGTATCAAGTAACAGTACAGAACAGAACAGAATGGAACAGAATATTAGGTCTGTATGCGCGCATATGTCAGTCTATATGTGTATATACTACATATACATCGGTGTATATGCACATATTCCCGCATATCGGCGCATAGGAACTTATGTGCTTAAACAAAGCATTATTGCAACACGGGATGGGTTTGAATTGTGTATTAATTTAAAACAGTTTTTATATATAATATATATAAATGTATATACTTCATACGTATGCTATAATTGTAAGGATATAAGAGCTATGTATATGTATAGTAAAAAGGATTTTTGTATGCTTTACCTCCTGAATGTAGGAAATTGTGAGCAAGTGCAGCCTGCTCGGGTGTTACCCATTCCCCTACGAAGAATTGCACATATATAGAGATTCATTAGAAATCGTTGAAATGACAGAAATTAACAGAGCACTAGAATAGGTATGGCAAGTTGTATGCTATATATACATGACACACTACACCGCTACTCAGACGCGTACGCATGCGGAGCACGTCAGACGAAAGCCGCGTTTCAAACGCTTGTTATTGATGCTATAATGTGGTTTTGGTTGGGTTTAGTGGTTATCTGAATGCTCCATGAGTGGAAAGGTGTTAAACTGTCCTTGGTGGAGCGGCGCCGTATGCTGCAGTTGTAATAGTGAACTTGCATGAACCGGCGTTCCACATATATCGTTGCGACGTCACCGAAACGAAACCAGTGTGTGGCGCATGCTCACTGTGCGGCTTGTAGCTTGAGTTGTATATGTACCGAAGGACATAGGCTCCTATGTGTGATAAACGTGTTGTATTACAATGTAGCGAATCGTACACCCCAACCGCGATACAACCCGTCGTAAAACAAAAACGGTTGACGTAATCCTTTTATCGGTTTCCTCCGGGTTCCCGCGAAATCATAAATTTTGTTGTCGTTGCCTGTTATAGTCACCTTTAAGCCTTCAGTTAAGGTGTCACCGTCGAAGTCATGAGTTCCAGAGTCCACTCGGAGGTTTCAGTTCAGCGGTGTCCTTCAAATTTAACAATTCTGGAGTACCGAAATACCGTCTAAGGCCCTGCACTGCTTTACTTATTGGAAATATCCTGTATTATACCCCAGCTATCACTGCTTATTCCCTTGCGCCACATACACACCCCCACATATACACATGTACGCTACTCTTTGTTAGCGCAGATTTTTAGGTTTTCTGTAAAGTGTCTTTTGATTAAAAATCATAAACAAACTTATACATTATGCAGGATCTAAGATATTCCCATGTGATATGGCAAATTAAACCATCTTGAATTGGAATAGATAAGATTTCAAAGGTTTGCACGTCGTGCACGATTTGACTATGGGGAAAATGTGTTCGCCTCGGTGTGAAGTTCGTGCGTATATGCAGATATAGCATGATTTGTTGAGAGGCGTAGATATGGTACTGATTCGTAGATTAGCTGTTGGGCCCGTTAAAGCGGGGCGGCGCCGCTTACCTTCGACGATGACCACGCACTGTGTTTCGTCGGTGCCGTGGCAGTTGGTCGCCTTGCAGCTGTATTTGCCGGAGTCGGAGGGCTTGCAATCGATGATCTCCATTGTGACGACACCGTCGGCGTTCGACATCGAGTACTCGTACTTGCTCAGCTCGCGGCCGTCCTTGTACCACTTGACGGTGGGCATTGGCTTGCCGCTGAGGCAGCAGAGCAGCTTGCACGTGTCGCGCGCCTGCATGACACGTGGACGCAGCAGGAATGTAAAGCTGGGCGCCGATTCCGATTCCTCTTGCCAGAAGGTGTACGGCAGCGGCTCACGACGGCGCACTGGTGTCGACTCGCTACGGTAGCGCGGCTGCTCCTTGGGTAGCGGATGCACATTGAGGAAGACGACCTCCTCGCGCGAACCGTAGTGGTTCTCGGCGCGTATGATGTACTCACCGCGGTCCGACAGCTTCACGCGATTGATGATGAAGTAGTAGTCGTCGCCAATGTAACGCTTCATGAATTTAACGCTTTGGCGCAGCTCTACGTTGTTATGCGACCAGGTGAGCGTCGGCGTCGCCACCGCTATGCAGCGGCAGTAGAACTTCACGCTCTGGCCCTCGTAGCAGAACTGCGACGTCGGCCGTATAACAAAGCGCGGTGCCGCTTGGCGACGATCGAAAGAGGCATCGTGTATCTTGTATTTCTCCATAAGCAGCTTGCGCAGCGACGAGTATTCGGACAGGCGACCGATGGGTAACAAATACTTGTCGAAGTCGTCGTACTTCTTGCGAAGCTTGTCGCGGAATGCAAGGTAGCGATCACGAGCGATCTTCTGCGTGCGGTCGCTATGGTCACCCGTAAGCCAAGGATGCAATAGGCACTCGTGTGCAGTCATGCGTTTCTCCTTGTTGCCAATCAGCAACTTACGTATGAAGTCCTTGCCCTCCTCGGATATGTGACGGAAGGCCGCCTCGTCAAAGTCCCAGTCGCAGGCCTTGACATTCTTCAGCGTCTGAACGTCATTGTCGCCAGCAAACGGCGACAAGCCACTCAAGCTTTAATGAAAAAGACAGTATGAATTATAGTCATTTAATCAATGCCGCGTCAAGACAGCACTTACAGCACGTAAGCAAGCACGCCGGTAGCCCACATGTCCGTGTAAAAGCCAACCGGCTCGCGGTTGACAATCTCCGGTGCGGCAAACTCAGCGGTGCCGGTGGTAATCTTGACCACTTCGTTGGGGTCCAGCCGCGTAGCCAGCCCAAAGTCGATCAACTTTACGTTGGTGCTCATGCGCGTCTGGCACATGATGTTTTCCGGCTTGATGTCCAGGTGGATGATGTTCTTCTCATGCATGTGCCGTATGCCCTCGCAGATCTGGCGCATGTAGTTGATCACCTCGGCCTCGGTCATGTTGTAACCCTCGGCGGTGATGCGTTCGAACAGTTCGCCGCCAGATAAGCTGGAAGTAAAATACGTTAAATAATTATTCACATATTTTGCTTTGAATGCCGGTCTCGATAGTCCAGCAGGTAAAACGCTGGCGTCTCATACCAGAGGCCGTATGTTCGATTCCTAGCTCGGGCTGGTGAAACACTCGTCTACTTCTATCGTTATCCACATGAAGCAGATGAGAATTACAAGAATCGCACAAGTGCGCTCTTGGCAGGCAATGGCAAAACCTCAATGTGTGAAAGGAAATTGCCAAAACAAAACCGTCGTTCGGCTTCGGCGTAAAACTGTTGGTCCCCCCCATCCATTTGAAATGTGTGTTGTAACACATGTTGAAAAAACAGTGTTGCATACACATTTCAAACGGGTGTAATTTGTGGTATCACAATGAGCTCACAAAGAGGTCTAAGTGTTTCTTAAACAGAGGCAGCCGCTACAACCTACCTACCTGTGTTTTGAATATTCATTTGATATATATTCAAAATTTACACTTACAACTCGAGTATGAGCACCATTTCGTCGTCGTCTTCGAAGGCGTCGTGCAAGTTGATGAGCTTCTGATGATGCAGTTGATTCATGATATCGATTTCACGTCGTATGAGATCCTTTTCGACGGCGTGTGAGACGGGTATGAATTTGGCGGCGAATATGTTGCCAGTGCTGCGTTCGCGACAGCGATGTACTACACCAAAGGCTCCGGTGCCGATTTCCTCCAGTATGTCGTACTTGTCGTAGACACTGTCGTGTGAGATTTCAACCGGCTGCGGCACAAATTTGGAATATATGTCGAAGACATACGAGTCGTAGTCCTTGATAGGGCCATCGGCCTTACCGCGCACTTTCTTGCCGTTCGCATCCAACTCCCAGTGCTTCTCCTTGGGCTTCTTATTCGCCGCATCCTTAGTCTTGATCAGTGTGCTAACATCGGACGCATCCGAGCGGCCGTACACGTTGTCGGCGTAAATACGGAAATCATACTCCTTACCGGGTGTTAGTCCAGTGACGGCCATAGACGTGAGACGCGTGTTGCCCACGCGTATCCAAGACGACATTGGGTGCTCGCGTTTCTCCACCAAGTAGTTTGTGATCTGGCTGCCGCCATCCCATACGGGTGCCTTCCAGCTCAGCGATAGCGAATCGATGCCGATGTTGTCGACCAGCGGAAAGCGTGGCGGATCTGGACGATCGCTGATTTGTATTCTTATAATAGCGCTGTCCGAGCCCAGCTCATTCTCGGCGGTTATGAGGTACGGTCCAGAGTCCAGTTTTGAGCCGTCGCGTATGGTTAGCACCGCATGACGCTCCTTGACCTCGACGCTGTAGTGGCCGCCCGATTCGATGTTTTCGCCCTCGCGCGTCCAATGAATGCGTGGCTTGGGGTAGCCAGTGAATGGAATCTTGATGACCACATTTTCGCCCTTGTCGAAGTAGGCGGTGTCGCGGAAGCGTGGTGGCACATTCAGTTTGGGTGCGGCTAGACGTATGCAGAAAAATTATTATTAGTAATCGGTATTAACTATATATACACCTCGAATGAACTTATTCAGAAAACTATACAAGATTCAACTCTAACTTAAAATAAATTCCAATAGATGGACACCGACCCCGCTCGCTACTTACTCATTATGGCCAAGGCGGCGCGCGTTGACTTGGCGCCAGCCTTGTTGACCGCTCGGCATACGTATTCGTCGGCGTCTTCACCGAACACATCATTGATGTTGAGTGTGTAGTTGTCGCCCTCGGCGTACATGTGGTAGCGCGCGCCATTGGTGATCTCACGCGCGCCCTTGTACCAGCTTATAACTGGGCGTGGTACGCCCGTGATTGTGCAAGTGAATTGCGCATTATGATTTTGTATGCAATTAGCATCGCGTAGCGGTTTCACAATCACCGGTGGTGTGGCGGCCTTTGGATCGATAATCTTGATTGCCGTGGAATTGGACGATTCCTTTGAGAGACCGGCTTCATTTTGGGCGAAGATACGGAACTCGTATTGCCGGCCCTCAATCAAATTGGAGCAGTTTATCTGTGTGGCAGAGCAAATGGTAACGTTCACACGTTGCCATGCACCGCTGCCTACTTCACGTTTATCGATCCAGTAGCCCTGAATGTGAGCACCGCCATCCGATTCGGGTTTCGCCCATTCCAAGTGCGCAAAATCACCGCCGATTTCAGTGACCTTCGGTACGCCAGGCGGCGATGGTGGGTCGATGGGCGCCTTGGCGCGTATCGGATTAAGACCTTCTAGTGGCGGACCCATGCCGTTGTCGTTGACAGCCATAACGCGGAAAATATACTCTTGGTTCTCGATTAGGCCTTGCACGTTGAACGATGTGTCTTTGCAGAAGCTGGAAACGGTTATCCAGTGCGGCGAGGTGACGTCTTTGCGTTCAACCACGTAGTGTGTAACGCGCAGGCCACCATCGTAGCTAGGCGGACGCCATGCCAACGTGCATGAATGTTTGTTGATGTGCGAAACGCCCATTGGACCTACCGGCGCTGACGGGAGACCGGTGATGCGCACGTCGAATTGGCCTGTTGCCATGCCGGAGTCGTTCTTGAATTCGATCTGGTACAATCCAGCATCATTTTTAACAATGTCGCGTATATAGATGGCAACATAGTCATCGAAGACAGTGTACTTGAAGTGCGACTCGTCCTTGTCGGTAATTAATTCGTTATTACGGCTAATGATCACCGACATTGGCTGGTCGCCGCCGTAGTAAACCTTGATCTTAGTGTTGTCGCCCTCGGGCAGGTAGAGCTCGGTCGGGCAGCGATTGATGACCGGCGGTGAGCCGATCTTGAGGTATCCAGTTGTATGCACGAAGCCGAGCGAGTTTATGGCCTCACAAGTGTAGTCGCCTTCGTCGCCAGCTTGAACGTTGCTGATGTGCAGACGGAATGTGCCGTCCTTGCTGTCGCAAGTGTTTCGGCCGCCGCCCATCTGGATTTCTTTACCGTTACGCAACCAGCGTGCTGTTGGCAGCGGTTTGCCGGTGGCCTTGCACTCCAGCGTAAAGTCCTTTCCGAAAGGCGCAACGCGATCCTGTAAGCGTGTTACCCATTCAGGCTTCTCGCCACCCAAAACTTCGCACACCTTAATTGGCATGGTGCACGAGCTGGGCTCAGATCGGCCTGCGGCATTCACTGCGAATATGCGGAATTCGTAGTCACCCATTTCGATGAGGTTGAGCACAGTGTACTCGGTGTCCATAACGTTGTAGTCGTTACACTTAACCCAAACGGCGCCGCCAATATCGCGTCGCTCGATGATGTAGCCGGTGATTCGTGAGCCTCCGTCACTGGACGGCTTCTCCCATTTGAGATCGACGTAGTTCTTACCGACTTTGACCACTTGCGGCGTGCCCGGTGGCGAGGGTACTGTGAATTTGCCCTTCAGCTTGAAGCGCATCGACGGCGGAGATGGTTTGCTGTAGCCGGCCGCATTCTTGGCCTTGACGCGGAACTCGTATTCGCTGCCGTTGACCAAATTGTACAGCTGATATTTGGTGTCCTTGATCAGGTATTCGTACGTGTTCCATGCGGAATCGTTGACAACGTCGCGGTATTCAATTTGATAGCCTTGTATACGCGATCCACCGTCGCTGGGCGGTCGGGTCCAGATTAGTGTCACATTACCCGAGTCCCAGTCGATTACCTTCGGCTGACCGGGTGCATCCGGTACGGTGAATTGATGCTTGGCCGTAATCGGCTCGGGCAATTCGAGCGGATCAGATAAACCGTATTGGTTTTCGGCGCGCACGCGGAAATGATATTTGTGGTTGGGTTCTAGGCCCATGACGTCGTAATGTGTGTTGCGTATGAAGCTGCTGACCTTGACCCAGGTGCCGCTGTTGTCCAGCTTCTCAACAACATAGTTGGTGATGGGCGAGCCGCCATCGTCAAGTGGCGTTTTCCAAGATAGGGTGCAGGTGTCGGGTGTAATGTCGAAAGCAGCAAGCGGTCCTTGCGGTGGTCCGGGTCTGTCGACCACGGTCACATGACAGGCAGCCGTATCAGAACCCTTGTTGTTTGTTAATGTAATTGAGTAAGAGCCAGTCTCTGACCGTTTTGCCGACTTATTGTAGAAGACCGAGCTGTAGTCGTTCGTCTCGAACTTGATGCGCTCATCTTGTATTACTTCCTGGCCGTTTATGGTCCAGGCGGGTGTGGGCCGTGGATTGGCTGTGAATGGCACTGTAATGCGGAATTCTTCGCCCGCAATGACTGTCATGTCGCGTATGGACAGATCGGATGTGATCTTGGGCGCCTGTGGTGCACGACGGCAGTAAATTGGATCGCTGGAAGCGCTGAATGGCGACTGACCGGCGGCATTAACGGCTGCTACACGGAACTCATACTCGCCGTTCTCAATTAGGTTGGGTATCTTGCAAGTAAGATCAGGACAGTGAGCGTGAATGGCTTTGGTCCATTTCTCCTCACTAATCAGCCGCTTTTCAATAACGTAACCAGTAATGGGTGAGCCACCATCGTGTCGGGGCTTAGCCCAACTGATTGTGATGCTGTCCTCATTGGAGTCAATGCCGCGCGGAATACCGGGTGCGTTGGGCACATCGAATGGATGACGTGCACGTATCGCTTCGAACGTGTTGGCCGGCTCAGATTGTCCGTACTTGTTTTCGGCAATAACACGGAAGTCGTATTCCTTACCAATGGTCAGATTACGCACGCGTATGAAAGGCACGGTGCAGTAGCTGCTCACCTTTGACCAGGTGGTGGAACGTGCCTCTTTTTTCTCGACAATATAGTTGGTGATTGGCGAGCCGCCATCGTCCTTTGGCGGGTTCCAGTACAGTGTGAGCGCGTCGCCAGCGAATTCGTCGGCGCGCATGTTGGTCGGTGGTTGTGGGCGATCAAGTACCTTGACGTTGATGGTAGCTGTGTCAAAGCCTGACGGATTTTTGAGCTGCAGTCGGTACTGACCCGAATCCGTGCGTTTCGAGTTCTTTACTACAAACGAAGCAGCATCGTCAGTGAGATGCTGGAACATGCGCTTGCCGTCCTCCTCAAGTATCATGTCGTTGGCATACCAGTGCGCAGTCGGCTTGGGGAAGCCCACGTACGGCACGTGTATGCTGAAGTCGTCACCGGCGCGGCAAATAATGTCGCGTACACCACCCAAGTCCATGCATGGCTTGTTCGGCTGTTCTTCGATGACAATGGGCTGCGATGGCTTGGACGGGTCAGAGCGGCCAACTTCGTTCTCCGCGATTATGCGGAACGAATACTCTTCGCCCTCCTTCAGATTCGGTACATTGTAAACGGTGTCGTTGATCGGCAGTTCATTAACCGGTTGCCAGTTCTTGGCGCCCTTGGGACGCATCTCCAAGTAGTAGCCCTTGATTTTGGACTTGCCATCAAAGCGCGGTGGGCGCCACGACAGCGTGACGCTGTCCTTGGTAATGCGATCCGGTTTTGGTGGCTCTGGCGGATCGGGCTTGTAGCGTTGCAGCTGTGCAGTCATCGGTTCGGACGGCTTAGATGGCTTGCCTGGTCCGGCTTCGTTCACCGCTATCACGCGGAATTCGTAGCGACCACCCTCACGTAAATCTTGTACTGTGTAGCTGGTATTTGGCGTGGGATAGTTGTTACACTTGATCCATTCGCCACCACGCTCACGGCGCTCAACAATGTAACCTGTGATTGGCTTACCGCCGCAGTACTCTGGCGGATGCCATTCCAAACTGGCTGAATTTGGCGAGTAGGCCACCACTTGTGGCTGGCTGGGTGCATCTGGTGGATCGAACGGTGACTTAGCAATAACAGGTTTGCCTTCTAGCGGCTCAGAAACGCCATAGATGTTCTCGGCCATAACGCGGAAAACGTACTTCTTACCCTCGGTCAGACCCTTAACAGTGTAGTTGGTTTTCGGACAATATCCTGGCACTGGCTTCCAGTTATCCACGCCATATTCACTATACTCGATATTGTAACCAGTAATATCGCTACCACCGTTGTCTCTGGGTGGATTCCAAGCAAGGCTGATGTGATCAGGTGCTGTTTCAGTGTAGCTAAGAGGGCCTTCAGGTGGGTTGGGCTTGTCGACTACGATGATTTCAATGTCGGCTGAATCTTTGCCGAACTCATTGGTTGCGGTGACGGTATAAATGTCGGCATCTTGTCTGGTTGAGTCGTCGATGCGGATGGTAGTGCGCTCAGAGTTGGTGTTGTACGACAGCTTGTTCGTCTCTGGTAGTTTAAAGTCGCCGCGCTTCCATTCCACAGTCGGTGTGGGTGCACCAGAAATCGGTATGTTGATGTTGACCGGTTCGCCGGCGCGTACTTTTACCTTGCGTCCAATAAGACCGTCCAAGTGTAAGCGTGGTTTTTCGCGCATTGGTCGTGCATAGAACGATGAAGACGGTTCGGATGGTTTGCCATTGCCGGCGGCATTGACCGCAGACACGCGATATTGGTATTGGTGATCAGGGCTAACGCGATCGTCAGTGTATTCGGTAGTGGGCACTGGCTCACCGTTGATTTTAATCCAACGACCAGTGGCCACGTCGCGACGCTCGATATCGAAGCCCAGCACGGGCGAGCCGCCGTTGCTGATTGGCGGCTTCCACTTGATAGTGATGTGGTCCTTGTCGCTATCGGTCAGTTCAGGTTTGCTCGGTGCACCAGGCACGGTATACTGGTTTTTGGCAATCACCGGCTCTTCGGAAGTCAACGGATCCGAGCGACCCTGGAGATTTTCAGCCATGACACGGAACTCATATTTGGTGCCTTCTATCAGACGCGGCACCACGGCATGATTGTATTTGGCGTTCACATACGTGACGGCCGGCACCCAGCCGCCGCCATGCGTAAGATCGCGCTTCTCAATAACATAGGCAGAAATTTCTGAGCCACCATTGTCCTTGGACGGCTTCCACGAAATCGTTACAGAATTGGCAGTGACTTCTTCGTATTCCATGGGGCCTACAGGCGGACTAGGGCGGTCCAGCACAATTAGCTGGAAGCTGCCCTCGTCGATGCCGGAATCGTTGCGTAATAACAAATGGTAGGTACCAGAATCGCTGCGTTGGCAATTCACGCTGTGCACCACTGTGTGGTGGCCGATGGAGGTGATGGTAGAACGCTCATTGGTAACCAACGGCAAGTTGTTCTGATCCCAGATAACTTCGGGTGCAGGCTCACCGATGAAGTCAATGTCGATGTGGAAAATAAGGCCGGCTTTGATGCGTACATCGTGCAATGGCGTAATGATCTTTGGCGCCAGATAGCGTGCTTTGGCCATGATCAGATCGGATGGTTCTGATGGCTCCGATTGGCCGGCTTGATTGACCGCAATAACACGGAACTCGTATTCTTGACCCTCGGTCAGGTCCGGCACTGTGGCGGCGGTTTTATTTGCTGGCACATGCAATGTATTTACCCAATATGGGCTGCCCTTCTCCTTCTTCTGGATGATATATTCGGTAAGCGGTGCACCACCGTCCGATTTCGGAACAGCCCATTGCAGATCCACATGGTCGCGGTCCCAGTCGGTGATTTGCGGCTTGCCAGGTGCGTCTGGCTCATCGAATTCATTCTTAGCAATGATGCTCTTTGGTGCCTCCAATGGGTCTGATTCACCGATAGCATTCACCGCTTTCACACGGAACAAATATTCTTTGCGATGTACCAGACGTATGACGTCATGAACTGGATGTGTGCTCATACCCGCATCAGACCAAGTACCTCGTGACAAATCCATTTTCTCGATGACGTAGTGTAGTATTGGTGAACCACCATCGTCTTCCGGAATGTGCCAGGTGAGGTGGCAGCCTTCTTTGGTGATCTTAGTAATGTCCAGTGGGCCAATAGGCGGGCTGGGACGATCTAGTACGGTGGCGTGTGCGGAAGCGTCGAATGAGCCGTGCTCGTTCTTTAATATTAATGTATAACGACCTTCGTCGCTACGTAGTGCACTTGGAATCTCAAAGTTAAGTTCATTCTGGAATAGACTCATGTCAACGCGGGGGCCTGCTTCGAGTTCTTTGCCGTTAAACAGCCACTTAACGCTGGGGCGCGGTGACGCCTCTATAGGTAGTGTCCAACCCAAGCGTTTGCCCGCATGCACTGTAATGTCTTCGAGCAACTTTTTGTCAAAGTATGGCGCCAAAAAGCGTGGCTTGCAAATTACCGACGACGACGAATCGGACGGATCGCTGTGGCCGCCCTTATTGACGGCAATTACGCGGAACTCGTATTCGCCTCCCTCGGTCAAGTCGGGTATGTGTGCTTTCAATTCTCCGCTTGGTACATCGGCCGCCTTTTCCCATTGTCCGAATTTCGGTCGCTTCTCCACAATGTAGCCCGTGATCGGTGAGCCACCATCTCGTTTAGGTGCTGCCCATTCCAGATCGACAAAGTCTTTGCCCCAATCTACGGGTTGAGGTTGACCAGGTTTATCGGGACGTGAAAACGGATCCTTCGCGGTAATGGGCTGCGTGGTGGCTAACGGCAGTGATTCACCTTGCTTGTTAACCGCGCGCACACGGAAGCTATATTCGTGGTTTTCGATGAGATTCTCGGCACGGATTTGTGTGTCGGCACACTCGCCCACAGGAATCCAGCGCAAAGCGTCAGCGTCCATTTTCTCAACAACATAGTGCGTAATCTCCGAACCACCATCATCCTTGGGTGGACGCCAGCGCAGCTTTATAGCGTTCTTGTTCACCTCGTCGGGACGCAGTGGACCCTCTGGCGGCGATGGCACATCCAGCACTGTTACCTTCACCGTCGCTTTGTCGAAGCCGTTGATGTTGCGTGCAACCAGCGTGTAGGCACCGGTGTCAGCTCGCTTTGCATCTACTATGCGGAGCTTGGTGCGGTGATCTTCACTGGTGATTTTAATACGATCAGTGTTGATAACCATGTTATCTTCGTGTGACCACTCCTTAGTGGGCACAGGCTCGCCACTCACCGGCACATCAAACTCGAACGTCTGGCCGGCTCGCACTTTAATGTCCAGCATATAGTTGCGATCGATCCGCGGTGGCAGGTTTTTGGCACGTGCCACATGCGGTGCGGTGGCATCACTAGGCACACCGGGACCGGCCTTATTGACAGCGCGTACGCGGAACTCATACTTAACGCCCTCGACTAAGTCGGGTACATGTCCGGTTGTGACGTCGCCTTCTACCTCAGTGCATGTCTCCCAATCGGGTGTGTACTTGTCGCGCTTCTCAATCACATAACCGGTAATGGGTGAACCACCATCACTTTCCGGCCGCGCCCATTCCAAGTCGGCAAAGTCTTTATCGTAGTCCTTGATCGTCGGCGTTCCTGGCTTACTTGGCTCATCGTACGGGTTTTTGGCCTCGGTGGAGTGTGGTGTAGTAAGTGGCTCGGAGGTACCTTGACGATTGCGTGCACGTACCCGGAACTTGTACTTGTGACCCGGTGTCAGACCTTGCACATTAAAGCTGGTCGCGGGGCCGTCGGTCTCTCCAGCCGGTACCCACCGTCCTGTCACTTCGTCCAATTTCTCAATTACATAGTCCTCAATAGGTTGACCACCGTCATCGTCGGGCGGGCTCCATTTCAGTGTGCAGCCATTGGCGTGCACATCCTCGACCTTCAGCGGCCCGTTCGGTGGCGACGGTTTATCAATAATGGTGACCTTTACATTAGCGCTGTCCTCGCCGTTGGGATTCTCGGCGTGTACGGTGTATATGCCAGAGTCGCCGCGTGTCGCGTTGGTTACTTTCAGTTTTGTATTGTAATCGACATGTGTCACCTTAACATTGTCCTTGGTGTACATTTCGCGCTTCTTGTGCAGCCATTTCGTTTTCGGCGCCGGTTCACCCGACACTTTGCAGTCGAATGTAAAGTTCTGACCGGATTTAATGCGCACTTCAATCAGGTTGGTACGGTCTATGAGTGGCGCCTTGTTGCGTGGCTTGGCTACGATCGGCGGTGTTGCGTCGGAAGGTTCACCTGGGCCGGCAGCATTGACAGCTGATACTCGAAATTCGTAGGCTTGACCTTCAACCAAATCGGGGACAGTAGCCTTGCATTGGTCGGCGGGTAGCTCGAGCGCCTTCTCCCATTGGCCATATTTGTCTTTTTTCTCCACAATGTAGCCAGTGATGGGGGAGCCGCCGTCATTGAGAGGCGCTGTCCAAGCCAAGTCAATGTGATCCTTGTCCCAATCGGTGGCGCGCAAATTCTCCGGTTTGCCGGGCTCGTCGAACGGATTTTTGGCGATGATGGACTCGTCGCCCACCAACGGTGCTGATTCGCCTTCGGCATTTACTGCCGATACACGGAACTTATATTCGCCGCCTGGTTTCAGGCCAGTGATATCGGCTTGAGGTTCATTGGAACGGGCACAAGGCACCCAGCAGCCGGTTTCCGGATCCATCTTATCAATTTGGAAGTACTCAATGGGAGTGCCGCCATCATCTGCGGGCCGCTTCCATTTGAGATGACAGCCCTCCTTGTGGACGTCAGAAATTTGCAAAGGTCCTTTCGGGGAACTGGGTTTATCGGTGACAACGACATTAATCAGCACGCTGTCTTTCCCAGAGCTGTTCGTGGCAGTCACGACATATTCGCCAGAGTCGTTGCGTTGAGTGGGTCGTATTACTAGCTTGGTGTAGTAGTCCGGTGTTTCGATGGTAACATTCTTGCCCGACTGTAATGGACAGTTCGAGAAACGCCAGTCGACCTTGGGTGCTGGCTCGCCGGTGATGACTGCGTCCAACTTGAGCGGAGTGCCGGCCGAAATAGTAACATCGCGCAAATTCCGACGATCGATTTTCGGCGCTAAGAAACGAGGCTTAGCAATAAATGTCTTGCCAGCATCTGAAGCTTCCGATGGGCCGGCCTTATTCACGGCAACAATGCGAAATTGGTATTCATTACCCTCCACGAGACCATTAATGGTGGCTACTGGTGTTGTGGTGTCGGTTTCCGAAGCCTTTTCCCACATGGGACTGTATTTGTCTTTCATTTCAATAATGTAACCGGTTATGGGTGAACCACCATCACTAGCCGGCTCGGCCCAGGCCAATTCCACTTTGTTGGCTGTCCAATCCGTGGGCTCAGGTGCACCAGGCTTGGATGGTGTAACTGTAAATAATTAATGGGTACATCAAAAATTAGTTTATTCCGCATAACCCTCAAATCTCACTCACCAAACGGATCCTTGGCAATAATCGAACCAAAGGTTTCGAGCGGCTCAGATTCACCTTCCTTGTTTAGTGCCTTTACGCGAAATTTGTATTCATGGCCTGGTATAAGGCCATCGACTTCGAACTCGGGCACATCACTCTTACCCACTGGCAACCAAACCCCGGTATCTGAATCGAACTTTTCAACCAGATAACCTTCAATCGGTTCGCCACCGTCATCTTTGGGCTTCTTCCATTTCAGCTTGCAGCCTTCTTTGTGGATGTCTGAGACTTCGAGCGGGCCTTCAGGCTTGCCAGGTTTAGCTAAAAATAACCAAGATTTTTTTTAAAACCTTGTAAGAATCCACTATCAAAAACATTCTTACTTATGACATTGATTTGGAATTCAACTTGATCTTGACCATAACGATTGGAGGCAGCTATTTTGTAGAGACCAGTATCCTTGCGTTCTGGGTTGCTATTAATGTACTTGCTATTGTACGGTACATTATCGATGCGACGACTGGAAGTAGGCTGTATGGATTTGCCGCTTTGCGACCAGACAACTTCGGGCGCTGGCTCGCCACTGACTTGAATATCGAGGAATATAGGTTCGCCCGCCTTGACATTGTATGTGCGAATTTTACTCCGATCGATTTTGGGTGCTACTGTTGAATCAATTGAAAATGTGTTCAATAAATGAATAATTACTGCATTCCCTCTCTATTAGTACTTACGTTTGCGTGGCTTTGTGACGACACTGTGACTGGCGTCTGACGGATCACCGGGTCCGGCTGCATTGATAGCCTTCACCCGGAATTCATATTCGCAGTTCTCGTTCAAATTAGGCACGGTGCCCTTGCAATCACCGTCACCAGGTGGCGCTGATATTTCGGCAGCTTTTATCCAGCGATCGGTGCCCTTCTCGCGCTTTTCAATAGTATAGCCGGTAATGGGTGAGCCTCCATCGTTGAGTGGTGGCTTCCACACCAAGTCCACATGATCCTTGTCCCAGTCGACCGCTTCCGGAGTGCCTGGCTTGCCGGGCTCATCAAAGGGATTCTTCGCAATGATAGAGTGATCAGCATCTAGTGGTTCGGATTCACCTTCGGTGTTTACCGCTAATACGCGAAACTTGTACTCCTGGCCGGGCACTAAGTTATTCAGTTCGGCAAATGGTTCCTTGAAGCGACCGGACGGCAACCAACGGCCACTTTCCACATCCATTTTCTCCACAACATAGTGCTCGATGGGCAATCCACCGTCGTCCAGTGGCGGATTCCATTTCAATTTGCAGCCCTCTTTGTGCACGTCGGTTATGCGCAGTGGGCCCTCCGGCTTAGCTGGCCTGTCCAATACGGTGATTTCGAAAGTGGCTTCATCGTGGCCGGAGTCGTTCTCGGCCTTAATCGTGTATTTGCCGGTTTGAGCGCGCTTGGCGAATGGAATGGCGAACTTGGTGCGATATGGTTCCAAGTCGATGTTGATGTCGTCTTGATTTTCGATACGCGACTTGTTGTGGAACCAGGTCTTGTTGGCTGGCGGCTCGCCCGACACTTTTATGTCAAAACGCACGTGCTGTCCCGCCTTAATGGTGACATCTTTAATGTTAGTGCGATCGATCTTGGGTGGTGCGAACCGATCTTTAGCGGTCAATTGATCAGACGGTTCCGATGGCTTACTTTGGCCGGCCTTGTTGACGGCCTTTACACGGAACTGGTACTTGGTTCCTTCGATAAGATCATTGACACGCGCTTTGCAGTCGGGTGTGTTCGTCTCGAGAACCTTTTGCCACTTGCCTGTGTTGCTGTCCTTCTTTTCAATTAAATAGCCGGTAATGGGTGCGCCGCCGTCATCATCAGGAGCGCGCCACTTCAGTTCGACATGTTGTGCGGACCAGTCGACGATTTGCGGTTTGCCCGGTGTGTCGGCAGCTTCGTAGGGATTCTTAGCAGTTACGGCCATATCGGTTACCAACGGTTCGGAGTCGCCTTCGGCATTGACTGCCTTCACGCGGAACATGTACTCCTTGCCTTCAGTCAGGCCGGTCACATCGGCCTCGGGTGTTTTCGAGGTGCACACCGGCACCCAGCGTCCAGTCTCAGTGTCCATGCGCTCCACAACATAGTGCTCGATAGGCTCGCCACCGTCGTCTTCGGGTTTGTCCCATTTCAGATGTACCGTTTCTGCTGTTACATCGGAAACGGCCAGCGGACCCTTTGGTTTGCTCGGTTTGCACAGCACCTCTAGCTCCACTTCAACGGTGTCTGTGCCCGAATCGTTTTTGGCTGCGACAGTATAGATACCCTTATCGGCGCGTTTCACCTTTGGCATGATAAATGTCGTCTTGTAGTCTTCGTTTTCGATTTTGATGCGGTCTGTGGTCTTGAGTACTTCACCATTATATGTCCAAGTTACTTTTGCGGGCGGTTCGCCCTTGACAGCGGCCTCCATATGCAGCATTTGACCGCTACGCAGTACTTTTTTCTGCAAGTTTTTGCGGTCGATGTGAGGCTTCAGGAAGCGCGGTTTGGCTACGACCGATTTAGATACATCACTAGGTTCGCTGGGACCTGCCTTGTTGACGGCGATAACTCGGAATTCGTACTCATGACCCTCCTCGACATTGGTTACAGTGCCCTTGGTGTGATCACCGGGAACTGTAGCCGTATCCACCCACGCGCGGCCCGACTTGTCGCGCATCTGTATAATGTACTTTTGTATGGTCGCACCACCATCACTCTTGGGCGGGTCCCAGGCTAAATCGATAAAGTCCTTGTCCCAGTTGGTTGGCTCGGGGCGACCAGGTTTATCGGGTTCATCGAATGGATTCTTGGCAATGATGGCCTTCTCGGTTTCGAGTGGCTCCGATTCGCCCTCCTTGTTAACAGCCTTTACACGGAACTTGTACGGCTTGCCCTCATGTAATCCAATTACCTTGGCCTCTGGCTCAGTACTCTTGCCACATGGCAGCCACTGGCCAGTGTGTGGATCCAGTTTTTCGATTTCGTAGTAATCAATAGGCGCACCGCCGTCGTCCTCGGGCTTGTCCCACTTCAGCTTGCAACCATGCTTGGTGATGTCATTTATTTGCAGTGGTCCCTTCGGCTTACCTGGCTTACCCAGCACGGTCACATCCAGGTCGGCGACGTCTTCACCCACCTCATTGCTAGCCTTAATTGTATATTTGCCACTCTGGGGGCGTTTGGCGCGCATCACAAAGAATTTCGTGTTGTAATCGATGCTGTTAATCTTGATGCCTTCTTCGTCGGACACCAGTGGCTGATCCTTGAAGAACCATTCGATCTTTGGTGCTGGCTCACCTTTGACATTGATATCCAAACTAATGGACAGGCCAAGCTTGACGACCACTGGTTTGAGATTGGTGCGGTCGATATGTGGTTTCACTGCAAGATACAATATTACATATGGTGAAACTTGTTATATAAATTTCCGATAGCTTAGGTTATGTTATGGTGGCTGCCTCTGTAAGAGACACACTCCGAAGCCTATTATACGTGGGCAGTTCGATAAGTACTTAGCCCCACCGCCCGATGGTGCCACTATCGTAAGAGAAATTTACTATCGTGTAGTACATCCTCGTAGACGGCTACTGTCAAAATTTCATATTGGATGTGTAGTCTTCTTTTGACCGCGTGTAGAAACGAACGTGTCCGCGGATTTTAGAAAAATGGAAAAAGAGCAAATTGGTCGCATAAGGCTACGAACAGCTGCCCCATCCACCGTATTCTTCAGATTTGGCCCCGTGTGACTTCTTTTTGTTTTCAAACTTGAAAAAGTCACTCGCCGGGCAGAAATTTGAGTCGAATGAGGAGGTTATCGCCGCCACGGAGGCCTCCAGAAAACGTATTTTTCAGACGGGTTAAAGAAGTTGGAACATCGCTGGGTCAAGTGTATCGAGTTGAAAGGAGACTACGTTGAGAAATAAATCGCCACTTTTCCAAAATTTTCGTTTTTCTTTTGTAGGCTAAGTACTTATCGGACCACCCACATATGAGCCCATTGTGGTACTAAATATTCCACTTGTTTTGAAATGTGTATGCAACACTGTTTTTCCAACATGTGTTACAACACACATTTTAAACGGATGGTGGTAGGAGGTCCCAGTTTAACACCGAATCCGAACGGCGCACAGTGTTTCGAAATGGGACAAAAATAGAAACGTTTTAGGTGAAAGGTAATACTCTCATTAAGCAAGATTTCGAATCATTTCAAAATCGGTTACATTTTGGGAGAGTGATAGCATTTACAAGTTGATCAAAATCATGAATGTTTTTGATCATTATGTTTTTGTTTTTGTAATAAAATAAAATTTTGAGCGTCGGCAATTAAAAATGTAACCAAAAGACTGTTTTTCCTTCAACCGGAGACAATTTTGCTGCTGTGTATTTTTAAGAGTCCAAGAAATAAGTACAGGAGCTATTTTGAAAAAATATTTTAAAAAAAACCGGGTATACATACATACATTATGTAAACAAAATAATTTTTTCTTCAAACCCATGAAAACGATATATTTTAGTGGAGCGGAATACATAGAATTGCGCATTATTATACCTATTTTTATATTTTTTTGCATTGCGAAATAACTAGCTGACCCGGCGAACTTCGTCCCGCACGACATTTGTTGTTTTTTTATAATGAAATACGCGAGATGGCGAATCAATGGCGATGTGGCAAATGGCAAATTGACGAAGAAAACCAACTAAAGGAAGAGGAGGGAGCTACTGATTAACGCAATCGAGGCCCGTAAATAAGCAATGGTGCTGCTAAGTTTCAGTAAAGAAATGGATAGCGCTTGAACCATATTTAAGTTATATTGGCAGGGCCACGGCCCCTTATTCAATATCCGGACAATGCCCTCTGTCGAAAGAGAAAATGGTAGGTTCGTACTAAGTGTCATTGCTGAGCGACTTATAGTTCAGCGAAATATTTGGGTCACAACAAATGTGCCACGCCCCTTGTCCAACGCTTATAAAAACTTACCAGTAGAATGACCCATCTATGGGACGACGGTGCACTAAATTTCAGTGTTGTACGACTAACAATTTCAAAGATATTCTCTATTAAAAATTTGGTTTGTATCGGCAGTGCCACGCCCCCTTGTTCAATACCCTCATTATTCCCTCTGTCGAAAGATATGAATAAATGGTAGGTTCGTACTTAATTTCATTGCTGTGCGACCTATAGTTCAGCGAAATATTTGGATCACAACAAATGTGCCACGCCCCTTGCCCAACGCCCATCAAATCCTACCAGTAGAATGACTCCTCTGTGTGACGACGGGGTACTCAATTTCAGTGTTGTACGACTTACAATTTCAAGGATATTATATATTAAAGATTTGAGTTGTATGGGCGGAGCCACGCCCTCTTGTTAAATACCCGCCTCATTCCTTTTGCCGAAAGATATGACTAAATGGTAGGTTCATACCAAGTTTCATTGATGTACAACTTAGAGTTCTGCTGAAATATTGGGTCAAACAAATTTGCCACGCCCCTTATCCAACGCCTATAAAATTTAACAGTAGAATGACACATCTATGGGACGATGTCTTATTATATTTCAATACTGTGCGGCTTACAATTCCGAAGCTATTCCATATAAAAGATTTGAGTTGTATGCGCGGTGCCACGCCCCCTTGGTAAATACCCGCCAATTCCCTCTGTGGAAAGATATGACTAAATGGTAAATTCGTACTAAGTTTCATTGATGTGCGACTAACAGTTCCAAAATTATGCGGATAGTTTGGGTCAAACAAATGTGCCACGCCCCTTTTCCAACGCCCATCAAAATTTAACAGTAGATTAACACTTCTGTGGGAGGATGTAATACCAAATTTCAATGATGTGCGACTTACAATTCCAAAGCTATTCCATATAAAAGATTTGAGTTGTATGGGCGGAGCCACGCCCTCTTCTTAAATACCCGCTTCATTCCCTCTGCCGAAAGATATGACTAAATGGTAAATTCATACTAAGTTTCATTGATGTACGACTTACAGTTCCGCTGAAATATTGGGTCATAAAGATGTACCACGCCCCTTATCCAACGCCCATATAATTTGAACAGTCGAATGACACTTCTGTGGGAGGATGTCATACCAAATTTCAATGCTGTGCGACTAACAATTCGGAAGCTATTCCATTTAAAATATTTGAGTTGTATGGGCGGTGCCACACCCCTTTGTTCAATACGCACCCCATTCCCTCGGACGAAGGAGATGATTAAATAGTAAGTTTGTACCAAATTTAATTGATGTGTGACTTATGGTTCCAAAGTTATTGTCTAAACATGTATTCTTGTGGTGCCACGCCCCGTTTTCCCGACTTTTCTTTTTCCTAAACCTTCACGTAACAATTTCAAACAAACCCGCCGAAGGAAGTATCCAAGTTGGTCCAGTAGTTTTAAAGATTTAAGCATACATAGGGACAGACAGCGACAGCGACTTTGCTTTATACTATGTAATGTAATGATATTCCGCGATTTTGTAAAATAATTGGATTTTAGTAGTGTCCGACCGAAACCACTTTTTTGGGCCGAAACCGAAACCGAAACCGAATATTCGGTTTTTTTTTAATATTCGGCCGAAACCGAAACCGAAACCGAAACTTTCTAGTTGAAATAAAAATCACCATATCAAGCACTTTTTCCAACAAACGAATTTTACCTTAAGTAAATAAAGAACAAAGATACAAACATAGCATAAATAAATAAATACTTATTAATAAAAACAATTTATTCATTTTTCCAAAACGTAAACAAGAAGAAATCACCCCTTCGTACCTTACTCGATAATATTCAAAATTAAATAAATTAATATTAGGTATATTCTAAAAAAAAGAAGTTTATTTACATTGCTGGCATCTAAATTACTCCTCCTTTTACTATATATCTGCTACACAATAAAATGTAAAAAATATTCTAGAAAGTTTCGGTTTCGGCTATTCGGCCATTTTTTGGCCGAAACTGAAACCGAAACCGAAACCACTTATTTGGGCCGAAACCGAAACCGAAACCGAATATTCGGTCGGACACTAGATTTTAGTAAGCTACTCTAACTAACAAATTGGTCTTGTATACCCTAATTTAAGGTGCCCAGAGGTACATTTACGTTGGCA
Source organism: Melieria crassipennis (assembly GCA_963668005.1). Taxonomy (NCBI): domain Eukaryota; kingdom Metazoa; phylum Arthropoda; class Insecta; order Diptera; family Ulidiidae; genus Melieria; species Melieria crassipennis. The sequence continues at coordinate 6,110,190 of OY764964.1, read as the reverse complement.
TGGAGCTTGTGACGTCCAGGAAGAGGTGAAGCCGGTAAGAAAAAGTATAGTAGTTCTGACGCTATTTAAATTGGGCATGGTGCCCCACTATAGACAGAGTTGTCATAAGGAAGTCTTTCATAAAATATGAAACCTTCTATAGTAACAAAGCCAATGCCGCGAATTATGAATGTTCTATAAAAATGTTCTCGCCCGTTTGATCTATTGAGAGCCATATTAGATATCCTATTTTTTTTGTTCATTATTATGAAATTTGGATGCTAAAATGCGATTTAATACCAATATTTTCTAGAAAAAAGGAATTTTTCCATTATTATGAAATTTGTTTGCTAAAGTATGATTTTAAGTTAATAATTTCTCAGAAAAAGGGGAAAGTAAAGGAAGTCAATTTTCATAATTTGTGTTATTACTTCTTTATACTGAGTTTCAAAAACCCTACTAAAAACAATGCTCTCCCTACAAACTTTACGACCCCTTTCCACCCCTTGGAGGTCGAATTTTAAAGAACGTTGATTTATAAATTTCCTTATTTGTACTACCGAGTATTTTTGCCAAATTTCAAACAGATTAAGAAAAAATTGAATTTCCGCCATATGAACTTTACTACCCACTTTCCACCCTCTGAAGGTCTAATATTAAAAAACCCTTAATACATATTTAGTTTTTTTGTTTTAGTATATACTAGCTGGACCCCGCGGCTTTGCACGCGCGCTTTCCCCCGATACCAATTCTTAACCCATTGTTGACCCCGTCAGTTTTGATTAAAAAAAAACATGTGTTTAGTTATCTTTGTTTTCAAGTGTTTTCAAAAATTTTGAAGTCAAAAGGCCTATTAAATCATGTGTTTTCACATTTTCTCTAAACAAATTCTTAACCCTTGGTTCACCACGGTAGATTTCGATTTTCAATAAAACAGAAAAGCACGTTTTACTAATTTTCCGACTGAAGTGCTTTTGCACTTCAAAGTCATTGGGGCCTTTAAAGTCAAAGGCCCCAATAAATATTTTTTCTCTTTACAAACTGTTAACACATTATTGACCCCGTTAGATTTTGATTTTAAAAAAAGTGAAAAACACGTGTCAACTTATTTCTCATTAAGGGCCGTTTTCTTAATTAACCGATAAAGTGACCTTTAGTTGTCGGGCTAATAAGTTATTCCTCACTTTAAAGTGCCCGATAACTAGTTTCGTTTTCTCGATTGCCTGATAAATATAAATTTAACAAGTCTGAGTTTTTGGCAACTCTGGTCTACGATGGGCAGCACTTAGCAGCGCAATCAGCTGTTATTGAAAAATTATAATTCTTTTTGAAGGGAAAAAAATTTGCCTGGCAAAATCTTGCTGATGCTTTTACTGCCAAAACGGGCGTGTCGCGACGTTGGAAATCGTTAAGGGACAGGTTCGACAGCTTGAATCGCAAGTCCAAGCTGGAATTTGCAGCGGAGAAGAGCGAGACGCATCGCACAGGTGTTGGCCCAGCAGCAATTGTCAGCAGTGCAAAGCAGTGAAATAGTCCAATCGGCTGTTATATGTTCTACTAGCTGGGCCCCGCGGCTTCGCACCAAGCTCTCTTGTTTCCCCCGATATAAATTCTAAACCAATTGTTGACCCCGTCAGATTTTGATTTAAAAATAAACATATGTCTATTATCTTTGATGTGAGGTGTTTCCAAAAATTTTGAAGTCAAAAGGCCCTTTAGATCATGAGTTTTCACATTTACTCTAAACAAATTCTTAACCCTTATTTCAAGTATTTTTACAATTTTTGAAGTCAATAGGCCTATCGGTTCATGTTTTTTTCGAGTCTTCCCGTAAACAAATCTTAACCCATTGTTGGTCCAGATAAATTTTGATTTTCGTAAAATTATAAAATACGTGTCGAATTATTTTTGATTTAAAGTATTTTCAAGAAGTTCGAAACCAATATGTCTCTTAAATCACTTTTCTTCATACAACACCTTAACACATGTTTTGCCCCTTTACACCCCGAATTTCAAAAAATCCCGTCTTAGCGGAGGTTCATTTTTCAAGATGTACCTACAGTTCAAATTTCATATTTGTAGCTTCAGCGGTTTGGGCTGAGCGATGATGAATCAATCAATCAATCAGTCAGTCAGTCAGGACAAACAATCTATGTATATAAAAATGGAAGCGGTACCACGCCCCCTAGTCCAATGCACACAACTTTCTTCTAGTCGAATTGTGCTACTAAGTGTAAAGTTCGTACCAACTTTTATTGATGTGGACTCACAGTACTGCGTTGTTGGGTCATAAGAAATGTGCCACACCCCTTGTCAAACGCCGATCAAATCTCACCAGTAGAATGACACATCTGTGAGACGACGGTACACCAAATTTCAATGCTGTGCGACTTACAATTCCGAAGCTATTTCGCCCCTTGTTCAACGCCCATAAGATTTTAACAGTAGAATGACACATCTATGAGACGACGGAACACAAACTTTCAATGCTGTGCGGCTAGTGATTCCGAAGTTATTCCACATAAAAGATTTGAGTTGTATGGGCGGTGACCCCCCTTGTAAAAAACCACCCTATTCCCCCTGTCGAAGAATTCAACTAAATAATAAGTTTATACAGAGTGTGCAGCCTCGATAGCCTAGCGTGAGTGCACTAGACTGTCATCCCAGAGGTCGTGGGTTCAACTCCCGCCGTGTGCACGGTCCCCACACTTTTCCAACCAATTTTTCCGATTTTTCCTGTTCTCTAAATTTTCCTATAAACCCTGCAACATATCCAAGTTCATTGATTCCCAATCAAATTATTCTAATTCCACACACTTCCACGCAATAGTACGCGCAATTATGCGCTGTGTGGCTGATAAAAAGCAAACAAATAAACAGTTAGACACGGCGCACGAGCCACATCTGCAAGGGGAAGCGGACAACTGCGAAAACAGCGCACCAAATTGATCTAGCGAGAGGTCCCCAACCATTCTGCTGTAACCTGCTCACAACAGATGGCGTTATGAGCGGAGGCGGCGTTCCTGAGCGGCGTTAGATGGCACCATCACTGAGGACTACCTGCGGCAGGCCAATCACCTACCCTGGCAGAACAACACAACTGATTAACGTAACCAACACAAGGCTGTCTTGTGGAGGCCCTATGCTCCAGAGAGGAGTGAACACGGAACAAAAAAAAAAAAACAAAAAACAGAGTGTAATTGATGTGAACGCTATAGTTCCAAAATTACACCGGAATTTAAAAAGTGCCACGCCCCTTGTCCAACGCCCATTAAATTTTACCGGTGGAACGACACGTTTACGCCATGATACTGTACCAAATTTCCATGCTGTCCGACTTATAATTCGGAAGATGTACCATATTAAAAACTTAAGTTGTATGGGAGGTGCCACGCCCACCTGTCGTACAAACATGTTATATCGCTATAAACCACCGTATTGACATCAACTATCCCACATAAAAAAAATTTTGCTGAAAGAATGAACCGTTTTCGCGAACACTGGCTACACACAAAATGTTACGTTTTTTTTATATACAGTCGTGTCTGGATATAGTGAACTAATTATTGCAAGGCCTGTTCACAGTATTGAGGTTGTTCACTATATCAAGGTTAACATTTTTGTTCAAAAACTCGTTTTATTTGCTCAAAATACACTTTTTGCTTGAAATTGCTTTCAAAATTTTGTTCATGATTTAGAGGATCCATGTCAAAATTTGGGTCTTCACTATATCGAGGTGTTCACTATATAAGGTGTTCACTTTACCCAGACACGACTGTATATAGATGTACAACATTTTAAAACAATCCGACCAGAAAACAATGTCCATCCTTATAAGCTTCACTACCACCATATATGTAATACTTCTATATTGGCACTAACGTATCTTCACAATGTGTTTTCATTCGGAAATCCAAGGGAGATAAGTGATGAGACAGAAAACACGAAATTTTGCGAATGTATTTCTATGCGTGTGGACATGTGCACGTCTACACACGAACAACTGTCAAACTGCTCCAGGGGCGGTTGAAGAAATTTCAGTTAATTTCGACAAATTTTTATTTTTTTCCAGTTAATTTTTTTCCTGCCTGAACGCACCTGACTTTTTACAGCTGTCAAGGTACATTCGTTTATACGCTTTCTCGCTCATATTTCACTATTGCTGTACTGTGATGTCGGCGAATGTACCTTGAGCTTAGTGCCAATATAGAAGTATTACATATATGATTACCACCTTTCCCCCTTTCAGGGTCGAAGTTTAAGGGTTAACTTTTAAGATACAACTATTGGCCAAATTTTAAATCATAAAATAATCAGATATATATATTCGATTTGTTTTTAACTATATCTTTTTTTTGGGAAACAAACATATTTTTTTAAGTCAGCAGACCAAAATTTCTCCGATTGCAAAATCAGCGAATTTCAAGTACTCCTATTTTTGTCCCATTTTTGCATGGAGCCGAAGCTCTGTGCGGCGGTTGGCAGTGTTTTTTTCACCCTTTCGGGGTTTTTCCACTGCCTGCCAAGAGCGTCATGTTTCATGTGAATTGCAGTAGAAGTAGACAAGTGTGTCACCAGCCCGAGCTAGGATTCGAACCTAGGGCCTCAGTATGAAAAGCCAACGCGCTACCGCTATGCAACAACAACAAAAATCTACTTTAGTGAATAACTTACAGAAACGCGGCTTGGCGGTGTGCCAGTTGGTTTGCTCAGACGGATCGGATGGGCCGGCTTTGTTGATTGCACGCACGCGGAACTTGTACTGCTGTCCCTCTTCCAACTTCTTAACAGATCCCTTGCATATGGGGCCATCGATTTCGGCCGCCTTGACAAACTCGCCAGAGTCTTTATCCATCATTTCAATTATGTAGCCAGTAATTGGTGCGCCACCATCGCGTATAGGCGGCTCCCACTTCAGTTTAACGTGGTGCTCATCCCAGTCTTCCAGTTCGGGTAAACCAGGCGGTGCCGACACATCGAATGGATTCTTTGCGACAATGGCCTGCTCAGTCTCAAGCGGCTCTGATTCGCCTTCTTCGTTGACGGCTTTTACACGGAACTGGTAACGATGATTCGGCTCCAGGCCCTTGATATCCTGTTCGGTCTTCGCCGGGTCCACGGATCCGGCGGGCACCCAACGACCCACTGCGGTGTCCATCTTCTCGATGATATACCCAGTAATGGGCACACCGCCGTCGTCCTTTGGCTTTTTCCACTTCAACTTGCAGCCCTCCTTGTGAACGTCGGACACTTCAAGCGGTCCTTCGGGCTTGGCTGGCTTGTCTAATATGATAACCTCCACTTCGGCTTCATCGACGCCGTTAATATTTTCGGCTTTGAGCTTATAGACTCCGGTGTCAGCACGCGTCGAATCGAGTATGGTCAGCTTAGTGTTGTAGTCCTCATTGTCGAGACGTATCTGACCGCTGGTCATGAGATCCTTCTCTTTGAAAATCCAGGTCAGCGTAGGAGCCGGCTCGCCCTTGACGTCCACGTCGAATTTGACAGTCTGGCCAGCGCGCACTTTTACCGGTTTCAGCTTGTCACGATTTATGTGCGGTGTCACTTCAAGTGTCAGCAAAAGCAGCAAGTTACGACAAAAATACAAAATAAATATTAAAACTTTACGCTAAAAGAATTTTCACAAAATGAACAGCTCTCCAGTACCGAAACTGAGAGAATACACTGGATCACTGTGGGATGTCACAAGGTTAATAACGCATAAAATAATATACAAATATACATTGTGCCACTTTAGCGTTGTGGCATGAAATTAAGCTTAGCTTAGCATATTATTAACCAACGCTTTTACTAAAGGCATAAACAAAACAAATACAAGAAGCGGCAGCTGATGTAAACAATTTAAAAATTGCTTCAAATATAAAAAGAAAAAATTGCTTGAAAGCATTTCAATACGGAGCAGATTGTGTGAAAATTGCGCTCCTGGTGGCTTACAGTTTCGGGGTTTGGCCAAGTGTGGCTCTGTAGCATCGCTAGGATCGCTGGGACCGGCCTTGTTGATAGCACGCACGCGGAACTGATACACATTTCCCTCGGTCAGTCCGTCGACGGTGGCCTGCGTAGCTGGCGTCTATGACAAGAATTCGTTCATTCAAATTTCAGTCGATAGTCATTTCGAGAGACTGTACTTACATCGGTTGTCAGCACCTCGTCCCATATAGGTGAGAACTTGTCCTTCTTTTCAATGATGTAACCAGTAATTGGCGCACCGCCATCGTCCATTGGCGCGTCCCACTTCAACTTCACCATATGCTCGTTGTAATCGTCGATCTTGGGGGTGCCTGGCTTGCTGGCAGCATCATACGGATTCTTAGCTATGATGGTGCCATCGGTCTCTAGCGGCTCCGATTCGCCCTCCTCATTGATGGCCTTGACCCGGAACTGATACTCATGGCCTTCTTGCAAGCCCTTGACATCGATTTCGGTATCATTGCCAGAGGTACGACCGACAGGCACCCAGCGCCCTTGGCTCTTGTCGAATTTCTCCACCTGATAGGCGGTGATCGGCTTGCCGCCATCATCTTCCGGCTTCTCCCACTTCAACTTGCAGCCATCCTTGGTGATGTCCTTTACCTTAAGCGGTCCCTTCGGCTTGCCAGGCGCACCTAACACATTCACCTCCACATCGGCCTCGTCTTCGCCGTGCTCATTGACTGCGCGTATCTTGTACGTGCCGGTGTGCTTGCGCGCTGTATCAATAATCGACATCTTCGTGTTGTACGCTACGTTTTTGATATCGTAATTGGATGGCAAGTCCTCTGGCTTAAGCTCCTTGTCGTTCTGGTACCAGGTGATGGTCGGTGGCGGCTCGCCGCGCACATTAACATCGTATTTGATAGGCTTACCAGCGCGTATCAGAAGTGGCTTCAAGTTGGTGCGGTCGATGCGTGGTTTCACTGTAAACGACACAAATTTGTAATTCTGAAAAATGCCCGTTGGAGAAAATAAATTTACTCACATTTCTTGTATTTGACCACTTGCATCTTGCTCGGATCGGATGGTGGCGACAGGCCGGCCTTGTTCACTGCTACCACACGGAATTGGTATTCGCCGTACTCTTGCAGGCCGGCGACAGTGGCTTCCAACTCATTACCGGGAACCTCGATTGCTTTTTCCCAATCGGGCTTGTTTTTGTCCTTCTTCTCGATAATATACTTCTCGATGGTTGCTCCGCCGTCGTTATTTGGCGGTGTCCATTTCAGAGAGACGCTCTGGTTGTCGTAGTCGGTAACTTCGGGTATACCCGGTTTGTTCGGTTCGTCATATGGGTCCTTGGCAATAATACCGACTAGCGTTGTCAACGGCTCCGATTCGCCCTCGTCGTTGACGGCACAGACACGAAACATATACTCCGAACCCGGATTTAAGCCGGTCACATCAAAGCTGGGAGGTTCTTTTTCACCCGGTGAACGACCAACACGCACCCACTTACCCGTGCCGGTGTCCATCTTCTCAACGACGTACTCCTTGATAGGTACACCGCCGTCATCGTCGGGTTTTTTCCACTGAAGCTTGCAGCCGGTGGCGGTGACATCGTCAATGGTGAGCGGTCCCTTGGGTGCGCTCGGCTTGCCAAGCACAATCAGCTCGACCGTTTCGCGGTCGACGCCGTTGCGATTCTCCGCCTTGAGTGTATACATGCCACTGTCCTTACGCACTACGTTCGTAATGGTAAAGTCGGTGTGATAGTCGACATTCTCGATTTTGATGCGGTCGCCGGTCGTTAGTGGGATGTCATCGCGCCAGCTCCAATTCAGTGTGGGCACTGGCTCACCGATGACATCCACTGACCATTTGTGGGTGCGACCAGTCTTGATTGTGACACGCTTGAATGTGGATCGATCGATTTGCGGTTTCACTGTCAGCGTAGTTTTTGTCGTTGTTGTTAATTACAGACAATGAAACCGAGGGGAAGGGCGACAAGTGGCATATTGAGTGGGGAAAATAGAGAAATCAGGAGTAAAGTATAAAAAAAGAGAACAAGTTGCGATATTACTCAAAAGATCAAACACAAACGGATGAGACAAACATATATGTATGTATACTTAGTTAGTGGGGCTGAACATATAGTGTGCAGAATCTAAAGAGCGAGAGGTTACTTTTTAATTAGGTATATATGCTATATAGTTAGAAAGTTTTTTCTATGGTTTACGCTGCAGTGAGTGAATATGGGTTGTGGATTATGGCAGCCATATGCAGAATATCTGTAGTATATCACATTGTATTGTAAATAAAGTGAGTTCCGGTGTTGGGTAGTTTTTTCACGAGTCGGATTTCCCGAACATATAAACATCCATATACGAACATGCGATCTCCGGGTTTAACACACACTTTTCAGCGCTGCGACTAGACGTGAAGTCCCGCTTCTTCCATACATTTACCTCGTGACTTCTAATACGAATCTGAGGGGCCGCGTAAACCTTTTTATATTGTTTGAGAAATTTTTTTGTTTTAGAAAGCAAAAGCGTTGTACAGAATTTTTGTTGTTGAACTTTGAAGTGCGTTAGACGCCAATCTATATGCTAAGCAATAAGCTTCTGTGAGTTGTAATCAACCTATTTATAAAAGCATATCCATACATATGTACAATGGGCACAACAGTGCCTGACGACTTACGGTTCTTGTGTTTGCACAAGTGATTGTCGGTGGGCTCCGATGGCTCCGATGCGCCTGCCTTGTTAACGGCACGTACGCGGAATTGATACACCATCTTCTCTTTGAGTCCTTCCACCTTGCCCTCGGGGGCTGGTCCCTCAGTCTTGGCTACCTCGGTCCAGGTAGGCGAAAACTTGTCCTTTATCTCGATGACATAGTGTAGAATGGGGCGACCACCATCGGATGGTGGGCGCTTCCACTTAAGCGACACGCTCTTGTTATCGTAGTCGTCAATTTCCGGTTTGCTGGGCGCACTTGGCGGATCATAGGGATTTTTCGCCTCGATTGGTTCGGTGGTCTCGAGTGGTTCGGATTCGCCTTCTTTGTTAATGGCTTTTACGCGGAACTTATACTTTTTGTTAGGCGTTAGGCCCTTGAAATTGAAAGAGGTTTCGTCGGGGCCAACCTCGCCAGCCGGTATCCAACGACCGGTCTCCTCATCCATGCGCTCCAGTGCGTAGCCGGTGATTTCGCAACCGCCGTCGTCCTGCGGCCGCTTCCATTTCATCTTAATGTGATCGGCGCGCACTTCGTCCGGCTCGAATGGTCCTCCCGGTGCCAGTGGCCGATCTAAAACGGTGACTTGGGCCTGGGACTCAATTGTGCCGGAGCTGTTTGACAGCACCAACTTGTAGGTGCTGGTGTCGTTGCGTATAGCCTTCTTGATCGTAATCGAAGAGTTACGCTCCATCTGGTCCAGACAGATGCGCTGATTGTCGAAAACTAGGTCCTGCATGCCCTTGCACCATTTGGCCGTCGGTTCCGGTTCGCCGTCGTACTTGATGTCGTACCGAACGGTTTGACCCTTCTTCACAGTGATATTCTTGAGGCCGTCACCAACAATGAACGGCTTAACGAAACGACATTTGGCAATGATGGCCTTTGTCTTGTCGCTGGGTTCGCCGGGACCCGCCTTGTTAACAGCACGGATTCGGAACTCGTACTGCTGCCCTTCTTTAAGACCGTCTACGGTGCTAGTGCGTGCATCGCCGGGCACTTCCTTGCCCGCTACCCAATCATTGGAGAACTTTTCCTTGTATTCGATTATGTAGCCGGAGATGGGATCACCGCCGTCGCTATCCGGCGCATCCCACTTCAGATCGGCGTGATCCTTGTCCCAGTCGACCAAGTCGACGTTCTTCGGCTTGCCAGGCTCGTCCCACGGGTCCTTGGCAAGAATTATGTTCTTAAAGGTAGCGGGGTCGGACGGGCCGATCTTGTTCACAGAACGTATACGGAATCTGTACTGCTTCTTTGGCGTTAGATCTTCGATCTTCTTGGTACACTTCTCGTGCGACGATACCTCAGCGACAGTTTCCCAGCTCTGTTTCTTACTCAAGTCTTGACGCTCGATCAGGTATTTGGTGATCGGCGCACCGCCATCGTCTTCTGGCGGCTTAAAGCTCACGCGGCATGACGTTTGGAACACTTCGGTAACATCGACGTCGCGCGGCGGCTGTGGCACATCCTGGCAAATAACATTCACATCCCGGACATCCTCACCTTGGCCATTGGATATTTTGATCTGGTATGGCCCGGACATGTCCCTGGTGGGACGTTTAATTTTGAATGTGACCTTGTCGTCGGTGATAGCTACCTCGACATCCTTGACGGGCAGTGGTTTACCGTCCTTGATCAATTTGGCTTCGATGGTCGTTTGCTTGGTACCGTTGACTGGCGTAATCATGCGAAAATCAGGTCAGTAAATATATTGATCATTTCTAAGATATGCTACTTACCTTTGTATGGTACTTCCAGTATGACAGGCGCACTAATGGGACCCGCAAATTCTTCGGGGCAGTCAATATTCGGTTTGCTCTCACCTTTGCGAACGGACAGCTTACACACCGACGACAGCTGACCGGACTCGCACGTAATTTCGCCCTCATCGCCCAGTTCCAGTTCGGTGAACACTAGTTGGTGCTTACCGCCGCCCAGGTTTTTAATTTCCACCCGCTCGCTCGGCACAATCGGCTGGCCGTTAAATTTCCATTGGCATGGTGCGGTCTGATCTTGCAACTCCACGTCCAGCACCAGTTTCTCACGCTCGACCGCATCGGTATCCTTGAGTTTCTTATTGAAGCGATTTTGATCTATAGCCGAAAGAAAGGAAAACATAGAGCAAAGGCCGAAAAACAAAAACCAGAGAACATTGCAAAGCGCCAAAAAGAGTTTCGATTAATCAAAAATGGCGGACTATATCGCCAGCCACTTTTTCCGCTATACTTACAGTTGATGATGATTTCCGCTTCTGTCTTGTCCGCATTGGTTGTGCACTTGAACTGCCCGGCATCGGTTACCTTGCAGTCCTTTATGATCAGCTTGCGCTTGCGGCCGTCTTTCACGACCTGGATACGCTTGTCGGGCTTGATTTCTTCGTTGCCGCGCCACCACTGCACATCGCCGGTAGCATCGTCGATTTCGCACGCCAGCGTCACCGTGTCCTTCTCGATGCACTGTAGCGATTTGAGCACCTTGACGAATTTGTACGGATACTCGACGATGTTGACCGCCGCTTCGGTCTTGTCGGGCTGCTTGTCCAGCTGGCAGCGATATTGACCCGTGTCCTCAAGTACCGACTCCTTGATGATGAGCTTCAGGTTGCCGTTGATGTCCTTCGAGATCAAGTAGCGTGGGTCGTCCGACTCAATCTTCTTGTTGTCCTTGAACCAGGTGACGTTTGCCATGCTGCTGCTGACTGTGCACTCCAGCGTCGTCTCGTGCTTCGTAAAGCCGTCGATCTTCTTCTTCAGCGACTTGGTGAAAGTGTAGCTGGGATCGGCCTCCTCGACATTCAAGAAGGCCGTGCTTGATACCCCACCGATCTCGATCGTGTACTTGCCGCCGTCCTCTACTTTGGGATTCATAATGATTAGCTGGTAGGTGTCGTTCTCGCTCTTGAACTTGTATTTGCTGCCGGTAAAGACCTCCTGCGAGGGTGATTGCGTTGGGGTTTGGGTTTATTTGTTGTTTTTATTTATTTAGAAAATAAAAATTGAATTGTACAGAAATTAATATGAGAAGAAATAGAAGAACAAAGCGCTAGCAGCGAATACTTTTCGAATCAGAAACGAAAGCACCGTCCAGGAAGCCAGTCGAACCTCGATTTTCCGGCCCATTTGGGATCGAAAGCCTGCCGGATAGTTGATTCAGATTTCAAAGACACAAATTTTTCCCCTCTAAATAATAGAGAAAATCACGGTAACTGGAGATAAAAACCAACACGGTTAACCCAGATAAGCAGGCTTGATTTTGCTTTTCCGGATAAAGGCTTTTTTGACTCCGGATAAGTGATGTTAACACTTCGGATAATCGCGTTTCGACTGTAGTTTGAGTGTAGCTGTCAAAGTGAACTCTGCTTCCGTCGCTGAGTACTGTGATCGTCCTTTAGGTATTGGCTAGCGATTTGCGTGTACTTACATCTTTGCGCAGCATCCACTTGGGCTTGCAGTTCGTCTTGCTGAAACGCGCCTCGAAAACGACTTTCTTGTCTTTGCCCTCTTTGGCAAACTGATCGATGAGCGGACTGAGGAAGGACTCTTGTTTCTGTTATTGGCGTGGCAGCGAAAATGATATGTGTGTTTGTTCAGTTGTTCAGTTTATCGTTGCATTTTCACGTATATATTTTTATATATTTATAGTATTTTGTTTTTGTTTAAAGATATTTGCGTTGTCAAAAATGGGAAAAGAAATAATATCGAAAAAAGAATAATGATATACGTTACAAATTGTTACGGTTCATTCGCAAAGTTCTTCAGATGATTTCTTAATTTTTTAATTTGGTTAAAAAATGCAAAAATCTCAGCGAAATAGACATTTTCCCATTGCTGTGTTACGGGGAGGAGGGAAAGCTGTCTATGTCGCATTCGTAAGCAAGCAATACTCTGTGTTCTTTGTTGTTGCTGGGCGCCATTGGCACTTCAGATTACCACTTCATCCATGTATGTGCGCAATAAACAATGGTCAGTATATGTATGCCGGTAAATGGGCGCGAACGCATACATATACATTGCTTACCGGCGCATAACTGCAATGCGCACGTGTGCGCAGTCGCAACGGGCACATACATAGGTCACACTTGCAACGCATTCCATATAAACTGTTTCTATTTTCTCGATTTTTTGTTGTTTTGTGTTAACCCTGTGTTTGTGTTTTGCTGTGCAGGTTTTCGATTTTATGCGGTGTTGCGCAGTAATGTGTGAGTTATATGTGTATGTTTTGTGTATGCGAGTATGTATCTGTAAGATTGTATGCGTGATTATATTCAGAGAAAGCTAGCTTGAAGCCTGAAGCCAACATTTTTAACCCTTTCAAACCTGCGCCGTGAATTAGTGGCATATTTTTTGTTTAATTTTGGGATCTTCTAATTTATTTCCCTTTTATTAAATTATTATACATTTGTTTACAAATAGTTTTTAATGGTTTTTTATAGATACAAACGAATTTTTATGCTGGATTATTTCTGTTTATTTAACCTTCGAAGAATACACTGATTGATGAAATATAACGCAACACCTAAGTACTTTAATCGAGAAAAGCGTTCAGATAATCATAAATAAAAATTTGTTCACTAAAATACAGGGCTATCTTGTTTTTAACATACTTATCTTAAGAGTGTCAGTTTTCATGTTAGTTAAAAGTATTAGAAATGGAAAAAGTTATCTTTTTTAAACTAAATGTTTTTCAAAAAGTTGCGAATTTGTGGAAAGTAGTTGTGGAAATATAGGCGATCAAAAGTGAGCAGGGTTTAATTGACCCAGTGTTGTCGATAAGTATTTTCCGAAGGTTAAAAATCATGAAAGAAATTATTTGAGATTGAAATTTGATTCTTTTTGTAAATATGATGTTTTTTTTGCTTTAATGATTTAAATCGCAAATACTTAATTTTTGTTTACGTAGTTTTTTAGTTAAATTATTGGTTTTTATATTATTTTCCAATTTTCGAAATTTTGTTTAAATAGCCGTTTAATTTACCTAATTTTGAAAGTTGAGATACTCGAACCTTTTGGTATTAAAGCACCTATACACCAAATTATACGCACACGGTCTGAGAGGGTTAACCATACCTATAGTAAGTAAATAAGCGAACGAATAGTAGCAGCGCATGCATAAGAGGCCTTAAAAGCGCTAAAACGTAAGCTTAATTTAGTTAAAAGGCGGTCAGTACATAAGTACATACATACATATCTACATGCTATACATAACGCTAGTATCGTATGTGATAAAGTGTTGTCCGCATCCGCAACAGTCCAATGTGGTTTGTAAAGGACTGTCGCGAGAACTGCCGACTCTTTTGTCTGATTACATGGCTGCAGACTAGAACTGAGCTCATGGCCGAGACATGTTGGCGCTCAACTTTCAAAATGGGAGTAAGCACCAAATAGAGGTTGAATTTACACGAAATTATGGAAAATAAAGTAGTCTAAGCCAGGGGCGTAGCCAGAACTTGGTCATGGGGGGGTGGTTTTAAAATAATGTTTTGCCACTTTGGAATTACATGTCTTTTAAAGTAAATACACTTTCCAAATAGGGCATTTTGTTGTGGCTTATGTGACTTAATGCATTAAAAATTAAATTTTTTCCCTGATTTTTTGTAAAAATTTCATGAAATTTGGTGGACTGAAAGCGAAGTTATTGCATCTGAAGTGGAAGTATGTTTGTGTCATCGTACAAAAATGTGCATCGAACAAAGATCCAATATAAACTATTGTTTTAACAATGTTTAAACTTTAACCGAAGCATTTAAATTGATGGACCAAGTTTATGGTGGTTTTTGTTTATACCGTGGTGGAGTTCATAAGTGGTAAACGCGATTTAAAAACGACTGTCAGAACATAAATGATGACCAAAGTGTTAGCCAACTGAATCCGCGATCACCGTAGATCAAAACTGGGCGGTAATTCATACAAGATAAGCCAAAATCTTCATTGAAATTCTTGAAATTGGATTTAACCTTCGCTTTACTTATACCCACCCGGGTGATCTTTTTAATATTCATATTTAATATCTGCACAAATTTTAAGGTAATTTTCAATAACATAAAAAATATTTTTTTGAAATTTTGTTCATGTTTAAACTTGAATTTTGTCATTTTTTATACAAATGTACCTGGGTGATCCCCTTTCGGTACCATTTTGATTAAAACTCACCATAAATTTTTTTTTCCGTACCTCATGTATTCAATAAACCCTCTGGAAAGAAATCTTCTAATATGATATGAATATTTTCTTCTAAATATTTTCCATAGTCTTTTAGACTATAAATCATTAAAGTTAGGCCTTTTTTCGAAATACGAACTATCGCCAGAGGAAAATACTGAAGTATGAAAAAAATGTATAAATTATTAGGGGAAAGTGGGGAATTGTGGGCCACGGGGAATTGTGGGCCACCGCCATCTATCGTTGGTATGCCGAGTTGTATAGTGCGACACAAATGTCAAGGTCATCTTTGACCCGAAGCATATTTTTACGTTTGTAGTTGATCAGTGTATACGTCTCTAGCGTGCTGTGCAATACTAACCTAAAAAAAAGTTGCTTCAAGAATTTATGAGTGTTGTTCTCGTGCATCGATCTCCAACGCATCGTTACGAATCAACTGAGGTAAATATGCTGATAATCATCGTTGTACCTTGGCATTCCAATATACAAAAGGAATTTCACATGAAATTTTGTCGAGTCATAATCAAGCCGCGATATGTCAAAACATGGCTTGTGGGGAATCATGGGCCACTTTTTGTGGGGAATTGTGGGCCACCAGTGTTTCGACATTTTTGACATACATGCACATTGTTATTGTGTATTTATTATTTTTTTTTCAAAATTGAGGCTGTGAATTGAAAAATGAATGGTTCGCTGAATTGTTTTTTTTTTGGAGGTACTTTCCAGCCACCATGCCACGTTACTATGGCAAACATGAGGAGAACATTGACTTTCCTGCTGTTTTGGAGGCTATTAAGCTGATCAAAATTAGCCAGAATTCCATCCGTCGCTAAATCCACCAACATAGCTCGCGTTACATTGAGCCGTTATATTGACAAGCTGGAGAAAGCGAAAATTGATGTTTCAACTGCTTCCGATGATCGCATTTTTGAAAGGAATCGTTGTGCCAGGCGCCAAGCCGGTGAGTTTTTATTTCGAAATTACAAACATTCAAGTGAAAAAAACTTATTATAGTAATTTATTTATTATTAATAATTATTATTATTTGCAAAATAGTGCACAATTGCTTGTTTGCGATACGTAAGTGTTTTCCGCGGTTTTTGGAGTCGCTGAACGTGGATTTACAAGTGATTTTGCTGAAATTACCATTATTTTAACAAGATAATTTGTTTAAGCAATCGTATTGAACCTATTGAAACTCTTAACTCCTGTTCCTGTTTCAGATTTTTAGTGATCAAGAAGAACAGGCTCTAATTAAATATGTCCTTCACGCGAGTGACATTTACTATGGCCTAAATAGTTCGGAGTTACGGACTTTGGCATTCCAATATGCGAAATCGATCAAAAGCAACTACCCTCAACCGTGGAATGAAAATTCCGCAGCGAGTACCGACTGGTACTACTCGTTTATGCATCGTCATCCGAATTTATCGTTGCGAACGCCAGAGCAGGTCAGCCAAAATCGCGCGAAAGCATTTTGCAAAGAGAATGTCGATGCCTTTTTCGCCAACCTTCGTTTCGTTCTCAATTCAACGTCGTTTGAGCCCCATCGAATTTGGAATATGGACGAAACCGGGTTGCCCACTGTTCCCAAAAAAGTCGTTAAAGTTATTGCCCGAAAAGGTAAAAAACGAATAGGCACGTCCACATCCGCCGAGAGAGGAACCAATGTGTCGATGGCGTTGGCGGTTAGTGCGAGTGGTTATTCGATTCCACCTTTTTTTATTTTCCCACGAAAAAACTGGAAAGCAATATACATGACCCACGCAACTCATGGCGCACAAGGCGTAGCGAATGGCAGTGGATGGATGACATCCGAGGTATTTTTGACATATATGGATCACTTCATTAAATTCTCAGGTGCTTCTGCCGGCTCACCCACACTTTTGCTGCTGGACAATCATACGTCACATTTGTCCATTGACGTTATTGATAAGGCCCTTGCACATGGCATCACAATGCTATCGTTCCCTCCGCATTGTACACATCGTATGCAGCCGTTAGATGTCACTGTTTTCGGTTCGTTAAAAACGACTTACGCCCAAAAGCATGACGATTGGAAGCGCGCCAACGTTGGGGTAGTTTTCGATCTTCACCACGTTCCTCTCATTATTGACAAGTGTCTCGATATTGCCGTCACACCAGAGAACATCAAAAGCGGGTTCAGAGCATGTGGAATTTTCCCATTCGATGCGAACGCGTTCACCGAGGTTGACTTTATTGCTTCAAAACTTAGTGGTGAGGGTCAACACAGTGGCAGTGATGAAGAAAGTGCGAATGAACAACGCAGCATTACTGTAACTGATGGTGAAATCGAGACGGCTGCGAATGAAACAGTCACAAGTTCTGAGTCTTTGGCAGTGGCAACCACATCTGGTACCACCTCTTCTGCTATTTTAAAAAAAACGTTGCAAGAAACTGGACCACTAAGACGGGGAACACCGGCCCAAAAGTTCAATCGTGGTCGCAAGCCGATGAAAAGCCATTTTAACATCGCAAACAGTTGTCACTGATTTGCGTCAGAAAGCTGACATTAAGCGCAAGAAGTTGGAAACACAACAAGAAAAGAAAGCAAAAAAATCGTAGCACCCAAAAAGCGCAAAACACGATCACAATCAGCACGACGTGATTCTTCGGATGACGACGACGATGTTGACTTCTGCGTACTTTGCTTGGAATCAATGCCGAAGGATCTGACGAAAAACAATTCAATAAAATGCATCGAATGTGGTCGAGATGTACATGCCAAATGTATCCATACCTCTGCCAACACGTTCATGTGCCCAAATTGCATATCTGATTGATGGTAGCAGAGATTTTTTTTCATTTTTTCAATTAATAACTATTCATTTGTCATTTCCAATCTTTCAATAAAGTTTTTACACAGAAATTTTTGGGTATTGACTTAATTTAGGTGGTGGCCCACAATTCCCCAACAATTTTTTAAATCGTAAAAACATCACCTTTTTATTATCCACCAAAATCTTATGAAAAACACAAAAAAAAAAAGAAAGCAAAGATCTACAGTAACCTTACACACGTAGAATACAATGCCTTTTTGAAATTTGGAAAAATTTTGATTTTTGTTCAAGATATCTGGCAAAATAAAAACGTGGCCCACAATTCCCCACCTTCCCCTATATATTTATTGTGAGTTTTACTCAAAATAGCGGCGGAAGTGCCTGGGATCATCTTTAGTAAGGCTACGGTTAAGCATCTCAATAGCATAAATTTATTGCATTCTAACTGAACATTTGGCTATCGAAGGATGCCATCCCATCTGTTGACACTTGATTTGATTGTTTTTTTGTTTTCACATGATGTTTCACCGTGCGAATTTCACCTTTTCAAAGAATGCATTTGCTGATTAAAAAAAAGTGTTTTTGAACGTAGAAACCATCCAAAAGGCTTGTACCGGCATCCTGAAGGACATTCCGGTCGACGAACTAAACCAATCTTTAGACATGTTTTTAGAACATACAAATCGCTGCATTAAGCCTAAACGTGACTATTACAAAAACAAATTTAATAATAACACTGTGCAAGTCCAAAATTTAGACATGAGGGGACCTACTGCGTGAGTTTCCTATAGGTATACTGAGTTCAGATCCACCAGCCGTTTGGTAAGATTGGTTCTAGTTTATGAGAAATCCGACTTTGAAGTTTGGAAATTATCGTCAAGCTTGTCGCTTAAGTAGGTCCTAAATCGTTTCGAATATCGCTTTACTGTCTTCGGCAAGTTTTAGATATTTTAACGACCAACAAATTTGCTTCAGACACCAATTCAAAAAAAATACATTCAAACTGTGTAATTGCGATATGTTCATTTTCTTGCGCAGCGCTACGTGGCGTATGAGTGTCATTTAATTATAACACTCAACGTGGCGATGACACTCATACGCCATGTAGCGCTGCGCAAAAAAATGCACACATCGCAATTACACAGTTTGAATGTATTTTTTTTGAATTGGTGTCTGAAGCAAATTTGTTGGTCGTTAAAATATCTAAAACTTGCCGAAGACAGTAAAGCGATATTCGAAACGATTTAGGACCTACTTAAGCGACAAGCTTGACGATAATTTCCAAACTTCAAAGTCGGATTTCTTATAAACTAGAGCCAATCTTACCAAACGGCTGGTGGATCTCAACTCAGTATACCTATAGGAAACTCACCCAGTAGGTCCCCCCCATGTCTAAATTTTTGAGGGCAAATTTCACGCACAGTGTAATTAATTGACTGGCACGACAGCCTGCTTACGCGCGACTAAGGCCTTGCTTCCCGCAACCACCCGTGTTGTGCGTGTGAATTTGTACGCGGGTTGAAGGGACCTACAGTTTTATGCCGGTTCCGAACGGCAGATTGGGAGCTTTTTCATAAGCAATTTTTACTCTCAGAGGTTTGCCATTTCCAGCTGAGAGGACAGCCACCGAAAGAGAAAACAAGTTTTCCCGTTATTTTTTTAGGTGTTATTACAGGCAGTATTTGAACCTGAGGTGGCTGCCTGCGACTCGCGGTCCAACGCACTAACCAACTGAGCCACGGCGGCTGCAAAAAACAAATTAGTTTCGGTAAAAAAAGGGTTTTGTTAATATTCTTTTAAATATTTAAAGATGATAAGACCTTTCTGCTAATGTGGGAACGTACATACGATGAATAGTGATTGAAAATATTGAGAAATTATAGGCTATGGGGGGGTTCTGACACCCTAAACCCCCCTTGGCTACGCCCCTGGTCTAAGGTTTTGAGTGTAGCTTCGGTCTACAAACGCCTCATGAATCGAGGTGCAAACGGCTTTGAAAGGTCGACAAAAAACGGAGGCACATGCAAATATACGAGTATTCATGTGTAAGTTACATACTTTTTTACATACGACTTGTGTATGTATATATGTTAGATATAAAAAATTAGACGTTAAAAGCATGCAAAATAAAAAGATATGCAAAAATGACATGAACATGACTAACATGAACATGAACTGAAAATACAAACATCTGCGCAGCAAATTTCTTTAAAGTGTTGAATGGGAGAGAGCGAAACGCTTGAGCTATCAACAAAAAAGATAATGACAGAGAAGACATTGAAAAAAACCAAAGTTGTAAAAAAGAATACCTTCGGTGGGTGCGCCCAAATGCGGCGAGTGTTCAGTTATGCATCAATTATTTAATAAAATTTATGCATACACAAGTATACATATGATACATATGAAAAACTGCAGCAAAATATTCCAACACAAAAATCAAAAATTCTTTACTCCAACGTTGTTTACCAGTTGATGTAAGAAAATTAAAACATAAAATGCCAGAGGCGTAGAACGAGCGAAGTGAGAACCAACGCAACCAAAAAGTAAAAAATGTACCAACAATTTTTTGCAAATATTAAAAAATTGTGACATTTCTTATCCGATTCACAGGCACGATTGCACACAAAATCGGTACAGTAAACGACGCTGGTCAGAGAGAGTCAGAGTGAAAGTAAAAGAAAAAGAGAGAGAGCGAGTTGTTGAGACAAACAGCAATAGACAACAGGCTAAAAATAATGTTGTTTATACAATTTGTGGGAAGAATATGTCGCACAGAATGATTTAAGTGAGATAGAGAATAGTAGTTAAAGATTTTAGCACAGTTAGAATTCATTATTGACTACACTTGCAGCTTAGGTGTGTGTGTGTACATGGATAAAAAAGTGTACCAGAGGAAGAGAGAGACAGTAGCGACGCTGCAACGAAAGCCCTCAACCCAAAGCCTTCGCCGAAGAGCTTAAGTTAATGTTCAATAGGAAAGTAGAAAAATATTTAAAAAGAAATAGAGCGCGTTAGAGAACATTAGCACATAGCAAACAGCGAAGGTAGCTTTTTAGTTTGTGTGAAAAAGGACATCTTCAAAGGATAACACGTATTGGCTTTCTCACAATATACATCAACAGTTAAGACGCGATGAAAATTATTTAGCAATCACGTGTATCTACGACAGTGGTCGGCAAAGCTTACTCCTATGAGCAGTACGCTCAGAAGACACATTCTTACGCTCTCTGAATCAATCGTTGTTCAGGTATAATTTTATACAGTGGAGAGAAATTTCACTGCGCTAACTAATACCATCTCATTGTCAATTTTGCCGACCACTGATCTACGATTATAAACATATGTATAGTGCAGTGGGCGGCAAAATTCACAATGAGATGGTGTTAGTGAGCGCAGTGTAATTTCTCGACATTGTATAAAACTATACCTGAACAACGACTGATTGAGAGAGCGTAAGAATGCGTCTTCTGAGCGTACTGCTCAATTGAGTAAGAGCGGAAAGTAGAAGAAAAATATAAGCGAGCCCAGTGTTGCCGTTGTGCGACAAAAGTGTCAAATTTACCCTTTCTGGAGACCACCTGCCACCTGACTCCGACTTTTTAAAAATAGGCTTATTTTGACACTTTTCTTCAAAATCATGTGACTTTTGCCCCCTTTTTCTTGATCAAAAAATGTATATGTACATTTTGAAAGTTGTTTCGTAAAGTTAATGTTTTTTTTACATACATGGTATAAAAAAAATTGGATCACTTGATGGCACTTTTTTTCGGCTGTGGCAGTTTTTTTGCGACTTTTTAAAATTTTTCAACGGCAACACTGAGCAAGCCTATTCAATAGAGCGGAATAGAGAGAGAAAATTAACTAAGAGAGAGAAAGAGAAGGGAGTATTGCTTCGCAGACGATATTATCTCGATTTTGAGGGCATTAGTGTCAACGTCTAGATAGACATCATGTGCGAGTAGTAAAAGACGAAGTATACATAGTAAGAAAGGGACAGAGAGTAGAACTAGTAGCTGGGTAGTGGGGGAGGCGGCGAGTCAGACTATAGTTGTACGGATGTGAATCACAAAAGGTAGGGATAGTAGGATCAGTACCGTTAGCCACATAAAGGTAAAGCACTAATATTATTATATATTGTATAGGTAGAGCGTTTGTTGCTGTTGTTGTTGTTCGAACCTCCTCACGGCGGAATGGATGCAAAGTCGGCCAATCAGGTATCAATTCAGCTAAGGATGGTCTACGTGATGATGGCGCCTAAATATGTATATATATATATTGATATATAATGGTTTTTATACAGAAATGTATACAAGATATAAAGTACATACATAAATATGCTAGATGTGGATAGTTGTCATTAATATTGTGTGTATAACTGTACATATGTATAGATGCCCTAGAAAAAATATGATATGCTTTTAAACAACAACTAATATAGTAGTTATTGAAAAATGTCCCTATTGAAAAATGTCCCTTTGATTTTTCACATTACACAGAACCAGCTATAGGCGCTTGAACATTAACAAACAGAGGACTTGACACTTGGGAGAGTCGGCAAGGGGCCTACAGAATGCTTTCCATGGTTGCTTGATGCGCAGTTATCCGTTGAATCAACTCTTATGGTCAGAATTATTATTGTAATTTCAAGACAAAATTTGCGCAGGCTTGCAGCACTGAGCGGAGTCTGATATCAGACGCGTTGCGGCATGAGAAGAGCTTCGATATGGTACCCAAAAGGAAAACAATACTACATATAATTTCGAATCTAAAAATGCACATAGCCGATTGGCTTATGGGTGAATTTTATCAACCACAATTCTAAAAAAAATTACAATTTATATACATGCGTCGCTGTTTGTGTACAATAAACCATAAAGTAAATATGGCGAATCGAACTAAAACAAAATATTTATATTATATATTTTAATGTGGTTAAAAAAATTAAATTATAATTATTGTTAAGAAAAAGAGGCTTAAAATAAAATAAATTTAAAAAGCGCAAAACAACTGAACCGCTTTTGTGATTTGTTTCAGTAGCATTCTAAAACTTTTAAATGTATGCAATTTTTATAAAAAAAGAAGCAGCGGTATAATTGTAGCAAAATTGTTGCTGCAGCAAAATTGTGCGGCAACTCTGCGCAGTAACCATAAAAATGCGTTTATTAAATAACTGAAAATAAGTGTGCGGTTTCGGTAATAGTTGAGATGCATAAAAAGGTAAAAAATTATCGAATATATAATTCCTATCTATTAATTTTTGAAAATATTCAAAAATCGGTACTAACAGCCGCAAAACAAAATTATTGCCATCGCAAAAATAGCAAACGAGCATTTATTTGGCTTTCTCTTTTCCTCTTCTGTGATGTTTTAGTTGAAATTTTATGGTTAGATATTTGTGTGTTGGGTATCTGCACCCGACGTTGCAAAAAAGTGTTTGGCTTGTTTAAAAAATCACAAACAGCTCCATTCTTTCCAGCAAATATGGCGACTGTGACAATTTCGATTGGTCTTAACCCTTTCAGAGCAGAGTCTCAGTTAATTATAAATATTTCTTTCGATTTTTTACCGACCGACTGGTCTGAAAATCCCATTCCAGATGTTTATAAATATTTTCTAATATTTTTTTTATAATTATAAATTTGGCTAATTTTAAAATTTATCAATGATTGAGTCACTTGTTTATTATCTGAAAGGGTTTAATTAAAAGGTTTATTAGAACAAACATCGACTACTGACTGGAAAATTTTAAAACGTTCAATAGATTCTAAATATTATTAAAAAAAAACAATATCTATATCTTTTCAAATTTTTTGGTTTAATTGTTGAAGCTGGTCTCGAAATTGAAACATAGTTTTTTTTCCGTTTAATGCTAATCGCGACAAATACTTTGACAAAGACTTGAGAAGGAGTTGAATTTTCATATTGATTTGCTAAGATCAAAGCAGGGTCGCAATGTCTCTATACAAATAACAATTTTTCAGACTGAATCTAAGCAAAGGAAAACAAACGTTTAGTTTTCAAACAAGCTATCACTATTTTTTTTATGTTCATTAAATCAAATCTTTCTAATAAAATTTCATTAACTTCGTTTTAATATAAAACTATTAAGAGGCACCCACAAAGCGGGTTATTGGGTCATAAAGGCGCAGCGGTTGCTGAGCGGCACGTCTTCAAGACCAATGACAGCACAACGTTCGTATGGTGGACTTTGCGGATTTTGCTGCCGTGGGGATTCACTTATACAGCGACAATGTCGGCTGTATGTAAAGTATGTACATCCATTAGGTACTTGACGCCTTGAATCTATGAGCAACTAAGCGAACTTGTCAAAGTATTTGCTTGACTTCGGTACTTGATTAAAAAATATTGTTTATGAACCCAACGCTCAGGCCGTTTCGATTATTGGCAAATATCTATAGAATTGCAAATATCTATTTTGTTGCAAATCGGTTTGTCGGCTGGCGAAGGCCGAAACATGTTATTTGTACTGACTCTGTGTGTTTGTGCTTGTGGGCGAGTACGTGGTTACTGGGTATCGACCGTCTATGCGGTACAAGTGTTTGTGTGTGTGTGTGTGGATTTTATATAAAAGTTGAGCATGAGTGTTAGACGGTGTTATTGTTAGATGTATAGTATGTACGAGTATTGCACTGTTGTGGTGTTTTGTTTGCAGGCCCGCCTTACCCTTTCGACTTTCTTGAGCGCTGGCAACGGTTTTTCCGTTTCTTTCAGATCACCCCAATTGGGGTCTTGCTCATCTTTATCCCATTTTTGATAACGCCGCTTTTTCAACATGGCACGGAAGTCCATGCCACTGGAATCGGAGACATATAATTGCATTTCGGCGGTGTCTTCGCCGTGTATATTCGACACGACCACTTTGTATTTGCCTTCATCGTTGGGTTTACACTTGCGCATGCACAACGTTATCGAATTGCTCTGGCCATCGGTGAGGAACTTGTAGCGGCCGCCTTCAATGATCTCGGTGACACCCTTGTAGAACTTGAACGTGGGCGCCGGATTGCCCTCAATACCGACGGTCATATAGGCGGTCGAATCTGTTCATTGTACATTAAATTTTCGATTTAGGCATATGGGTGTTGGAATGAATGGGATACAGAGAGAGGGAAGAAACACAAAAATAAGATACAAAAATAAATTCACATATAATTACATAGTCAAGACTTGGACTTAAGCTAAACGAACTCTAACATTTCACGAACACAATTGTGCATGTCTTATACTTCAGGAGCTACTTCGCCAGGCACTCGAAAGTCCTATACTAAACTTAACAATTAGGGACACGTGTACGAAATGTATTTTTATATACTTAAGAACTAACGACACGTATGCTGAGAAGGAGAAGGGCACGTTGAACATTTTCAAACACAGGTATTTTACTTACCCCGCTGAATACGCATAATGAAAGGACCCGAGAACCTCTGCTTTTTTTTAAATTCGGCGTTTCTGAGGAATATTTGGGCACACATTTTAAAAGCCGAGTTCTACTATAAGTTAGGTCACATTTCAGGAAGCTGGCTTATATAGTTACACGAGATCTATAATTTCAAGGAATTCTAGAAATTTGGTTTTTTCAACGTCGACTTTTAGGACATTTCTAGATAGCTGTAATGTAAGCTATATGTAACAAAATATACTAGTTTTTAGGTCGCTAATGCTTTCAGTTTAAGAGTTATAGACATTTGAATGATTTCTAAAAACTCTACTAGTTTTCAAAGTTGGTTTCCAATATCGATTTACTGGACTGTCAATTGGGAAGACTGGGCACATATTGGAATAGCGACAGAATGTTCTACTATAAAATGTGCCTTATTTCAGCCCGCTAACTTTTTTGCAGGAGCTTTAGACATCTTTCGTATATATATTTGAAAAACAAAGTGTTGCCACTTACCTTCAACCACCGAGTAGGACTCTTGGACGTCGACAATCTGTGGCGGGCCGCCATCGCCGACATCTCGCAACGGTGTCGATGGCTTGTTGATGAGATCTTCCAGATCTTGAACGCTGGGACGACGTACATCGATCGACGTTCGACGACGCTGTGGGTACAGCACGTACACAGGGACAGAGAACAGGAATTGATCGAAGTACACAGGATTACACAAGCAAAACAAACAAATATATTAGACAAATTTGTGACACACGACGCATGAGGCAAACCGTTAAATGACAAAAAAGTTATCAAACGAAGAAACAGACAGAAAAAATATCACTTATGTTGCAGCTACTACAAATACTACAATACAAATTTGCATGTCGCTAGTTTATTTACTTTGTTCAGGATTGTCTACGTAGCGGTTACATACAAAACGTGTCAACGGTAAACTACGAAACTGCATCAAAACGAAAAACACTACTCAAATAATACAAAACAAAAAAGTAGTCAAGGTAACAATACATTTGAAGTTTTTTAAATTAATTAAAAACGATTCAATTTTTTAATAATTAAAAAGTTGTATTTGCTACTTTGAGGGAGGTTAACACAAAAAACTCATTGTCAAAATAAAAAACTTAAAAAAATGATGTTAGGAACTAAGAAAATTTACATCAATCCGAAGCGAAAATTAAGCGGAAAGTGGGAAAGCGCTCAGAGGTGGCAATACAGGGTGTTGCGCGGAAAAAAGTATTGTTTGCAATGGTAATTTTACTACCACATTGGTGTGTGTGTGCGTGTGTGTATGTGTGTGTGTGTGTGTGAGTTACGACATTAATGGTGCTACTTCTTACTGCTAACTAATGGGCAGCTCAGTTAGTCGACTACTAGTCGCAAATTTGTTAATGATGCGTTATATGAAAATTTGGCGGTTGTGGATGCTGATGGCGTAGCATTTAATGTGGATTCGTGTTAATTCACATCACTAAACGTATTTGTTGCTATTGTTTGTTACAGGTTGTTTTATTCTTCTGTGTAGTTTGTTGTTGCTGTTGCTATATAGCACTGATTTCTAACACTGAATGTAAGCGCTCATTCAGTTTTCAATGCGCTCTACGAACACAAAAATATGGAACAACAATAATAAAGGGTGGCGAATGCACAAAAATATTACAATCAACCAATCGGCTTCGTTATATACACACTATCAAAAACATATACTACTATATATGTTTATGACTTATTTTTAACAACAACAAAATCTCTTTGCCGCATTCGTAACGGGTATTTGTTGTTGTTGATCGTGCTGTATCGGTAGCGGTAAGTGCACATTTTCTTGTGTGTTTGTCAGCCGCCGATCGCAAGTCGCGTTGATGATCGGCTGTGGGGTTGCAGGCTTGCATGGTGAACAAACATACAGCTTCGCGAACACAGGGTGACGCGTGTGCAGTTAACGAAACAATTGTTTACTCGCACACCGCAGCTGATTATTTACAATGTTGGCGACCCGGGCAATCTACGATTTTTCTTATTCATTCGCATCCCACCGCTATTTACAATGTTTTCTTCGTTTAGGTTTGGTTATTTACTTTTTTTTTACAGAGAGTTGGAAAAGAACACAGCAAATGAAAACTCTTTAAACGGTACAAATGCGTATGTATCATATGTATAACGAAAAGAAAAAAACAGTTATAAAAGTAAAATGAATCAATTTCAGAAAAACAGGCAGAAATAATGGCAATTGATTGCTTAACGTGGGCAAGAACGAACACTAGAATTGGTTTCTGCACCTGTTTGCTGTCACCCATTTCGCCGGAACGGCTTCCTTTTTTCTGAGTGCATAATAGGAGAAAGTGAGGAAGAGAAACGTGAGTCAGAAATCGCCATTCATTATATAGTTTGTACAGCAAAAACACATAGAGTTCCAATGGAACTTTACACTTAAAACAGTTTGTTTAACCTTCATAAACGCAGTGACGTCGCAGTGGAACCACTCGAATCTCGCGAGTCTTAAGGGCCGCTCCGGTACAGCTTCTTGCATTATGAAGGTTCAACGCATAAAACTCAACAAGTTATAAAACTCAAAGAAATAATAAAATATATACAGTGTAATCTGGATGGAGTGAACCCCCGATGGTACGACTACCCCGATAGAGTGAACATAAAAATGTTTACATTGAGTACTCTATAGAGTGAACAATTCTGAATCTCTTTAGAGTGAACACAATTTAAAATAAATTACTTCAGTAACTTCAAGTTACTGCCGACCAGAATTTCGGGCTGTTGAAGAAAAAAACTCCTAAAAAAGGCGAATATCCGTATGGAAAAAGCATTGTACAATTGGTTTGTGTGGCAGCGCCAGAAAAATTTTCCTGTCAGTGGGATATGTTAAAAAAAAGAAAAGAAATTACATGCTGATATTAATGAAAAGGAAGGCGATTTTAACGTCAGTTGTAGATGGCTAGCCGGATTAAAATCACGCTATGGAATTCGTCTGTTAAAAGTGTACGGCGAGAAATTGTCTTCAAATAGCCCGGCTGAACCGTTTAAACAAAAGCTCAATAGTACGATTTGTGAGGTATAACTTTATAAAAGCCAAATTTAGAGTGGACTATTTTGGAAGATGCTTCCCAAAAGAACTTGTAACCAGTGCAGAAAAAACGGCTCCAGGCCGGAAATTAGAAAAAGCCAGAGTTACAATTCGTGCATGCGCAAACGCAACTGGACAAACCACGCTCTTTCAAATCTTTCAACATTCCGGTGGATTACCGACATTCAAAAAATGCATGGATGACAGCAGAAATTTTTAAAGAATGGTTTCATAAGAGTTTTATTCCACAGGGGAATTTTAAAAAAGAAAGGCAAAATTTCAATTTTTAATAAATTTCTTTATTATCCCCTTCAAAATACTCTCCTCCTGCGTCAATACATGTATGCCAACGTTTGATCCAATTTTCCATACATTTTTTATAGGCCGCCAAAGGTATGGCCTTCAGCTCACACAGCGAATTCTCTTCTATGGTCTCAAAACGCATTCCCCGCAATGGCAATTTGAGTTTGGGAAATAGAAAAAAGTCACACGGGGCCATGTCTGGACTGTATGGTGCTTGGCTGATGACATTGGTCGAATTTTTGGCCAAAAATTCCGAAATAATCAACGCTGTTTTTGAATGAAATTCAGTTTTTTTGGCACCAGCCGAGACGCGTTTCATGCCCAAAATATCAGTTAAATTGTGTTCGGCTGATCCAAATGAGATGCTCAACAACACAGCAATCTCTCTAATCCATACACAACGATTTTCCAACACGATTTGCTTCGACGATTCGATTTTTTCTTCGGTAACAGACGTTGATGGCCGTCCAGGGATGTCATCGTGCTCTATGCTCTCTCGGCCGCCTTTGAACCTTTTATACCATTCGTATGATCGTGTTTTCGACATACACGCTTCACCACACGTCTTTTGTAACATTTTCAACGAATCGGCACACGAAATTTCATTTTTAACATATTTTAGGCAGGCGCGCTGTTCTAATTTTCCATCCATTATAAAAATCGCCACACAAAAATTTTTCGACTTCTTCGTATAGACGCCAATGGAATACTAATCTTACGATATGCGTCAAAACTTGACAGAACACCAATAAAAGTATTCCCTAATAAAAATTTACCGATTGGATAATTGCGGCAATTCAAAATTCAAAATTCCCTATGTATCTTTTTTGATCATAAGGTATACTCGTAAGTACGTAATGGTGAACAGAAAAACTCAATCTGGATATATGTAGTGAACAATCTGGATTCTATGAACTGGCCTTGCATTAATTAGTTCACTCCACCCAGATTACACTGTATACATATTTATACACGAATATATATAAAAGTGTATGTATATATAGAATATATACATACACGAATAGACATAGATCGAACCCTAGGGCCCTTACGAAAATGCGCGTTGCGACACCCCCACACGAAAAGGACCGGCAGTTAGCGCTCGAAAGAAACGATTGTCGGTCGATTGTCTGTTTACAGTCGAAAGGCACGATTGATGGTCGAGCTGAGCTGAATCGTTTCAGAACTTTCACTTGGAATTGGAATGATTGCACTTGGATTTGAACCTGCTTTGAACCGTCTGCCAGGCTTGCCCATTGTTCTGAATGTCGCACAAGCAACATTGCATTGCGCCCTTTGCGTGTAGGGTGTCGCATATTTTGTCAAGTGCCTAACTCTTATCTTTAAATGACTACTGTTAGCGAAAAACCAGACCTGGGGGGCTACTCTGTAGTGCGATGCGAAAGCGAAAGCGATGCGAAAGAGTTGCGATGCGAAAGTCAATCGGTACTCTGTATCGCTTTCGCATTATTGAAAAACGGCCTTTATTTCGTTTCGAGAGTAAGTTGGCATTACTAGCGTCGAGTGTCATAAAATTCAAACAAAATTAAAAAAAAAGTAAACAATCGAATTTTTTTGAAATTTAAAATCGAAATACGCAGTGCTACAAATGCGAAAGGGGAAAATCTAAATGCGAAAGTAGAAAATTTCAATGCGATTGTCGGATTTCAGAGTACTAAGTGTGCGAATGCGATACATTTTATGTTCGCATTGCATTACAGAGTAACCCCCCTGGCTTTAACCGACCGCTTACGGCTTTAGTGGATGGTTGCTGTATGTATGCGTGAGTATATGTGTGAGTGTGGTATGTGTGTGACTGTGAATGGCTATTGTTTCGTTGTTCTTTCATTTAATTTATTAATTATTTGAATTTAATTACTTATGACTGGTGTTTGTGGTAGCGTTCTGCCCAACGTACGACCAACTACTCGGCGCTTGTTCAGTAAACGAACAGTATGTGTGTGTGTGTATGCATGTATGTATGTATGTATGCTGGCTATGTATGGATATGTATATAGGTCTGAGCATTTGCCAATTGCTTGGATCCGATTTCTTGTGGTTGGTTTTGTAAATTATTATTCTTTACGGTAAAAACAAAACTGCGATTAATAAAATGTAAGGCAAAAATAATTCAAAACAAAGCATAAAGTTTACAAATAAGAAATATATATATATATTTATATATATATTCTATATATATATACATATATGTATATATAAATGTATATATATGTATAGCACACGTTTGCGTCTTTGGCGCTATATATATGAATATATGAAAAAGCTAAAAGTGAGAGTAAAAAAGGCGCCTTTAATTGGCACTGCGAACGATTGCAAACAATTTGTTGTTGTTACTGCTGCTGCGGCGCAATCTCACCTGTCCGTCACCAACCTCGCCTGGTCTCAACAACTGCAATGTCAGGGCGTATTGAAAAGTGGGAAAGTGGCGAAAAAATTATTTAAGAAAAATTATTGGCAAAAAACTAAAAAACAACAACTAAAAGGCTACTACACTACATACACAATAAGATATGCGGTGTGCGTGTGTGTGTGTGTGTGTGTGTGTATATAGTAGAGATTGCAATCCAAGACAATTACAGTCCCGGAAAATTCCGAGATTGACAAAATCCGATCCCGGGATAGAAACATAAAAAGCTTCCTTTTTGCTTTTGTCACCATAATTTCGAAAAAGGCAAACCTTTTTGTCTATACTATTATATTAAAACAAATGTGACGTTGGTTTTTTGAGCCAGAATGAGGCAAAAACCACAGAACCGATTGAGATGAAGTAAGCAACAAACAATATGAGTGTCGATCGATTTAACGTGTCATTGCGGCAAACATAGGCTATAATACAATTGGCCACGCCCACTTTCCGCGCCCACTTAACTAACAAAGCAAAGCTACAGTACATGTTTGTAAATAAATATTGATATCAAATAACTCTGTTTCAAAGGGGTAAACATAGGCTATATAACTTTGACCACGCCCACCTGATACGCCTTCTCGCCACGTCCACTATAATAACAAATCAGCAATGGTAAATTCGTCTCGAAAATATGGGTAACAAATGATTCAGCGTGTCATTGAGGAAAATAGAGGCTGTAATATAATCGGCCACACCCACTTTCCGTGCCCACTAAACTAACAAAGCAAAGCTACACTACATGTTTGTAAATAAATATTTATATCATATAACTCTGTTTCATAGGGATAAATATATTCTATTTAAGGTTGACCATGCCCACCTCTTACACATTCCATGAAATGCCCATTATGATGACAGAAATTAACGGTGGTATATTTGTGCATAACAATATGGATATAAAAAATTTTGCGAGTCATTGCAGCAAATATCTATGTATCTATATATATAAAAATTAATCGTGGTTCGTTCGGCTGCTTAAAACTCTAAAACAACTGGACCAACTTGGATACTTCCTTGGGCGGGTTTGTTTGAAATTGTAACGTGAAGGTTTAGGAAAAAAGAAAAGTCGGGAAAACGGGGCGTGGCACAACAAGAATACATTTTTAGACAATAACTTGGGAACCATAAGTCACACATCAATTAAATTTGGTACGAACTTACTATTTAATCATGTCCTTCGATAGAGGGAATGGGGTGGGTATTGAACAAGGGGGTGCGGCACCGCCCATACAATTCAATTCTTTTGAATGGAATAGCTGCGGAATTGTAAGCCGCACAGTATGGAAATTTAATATGACATCGTCCCATAGAAGTGTCATTTTATTGTTAAAATTTGATGGGCGCTGGACAAGAGGCGTGGCACATTTTTTATGACATTTTTTATTTTTTATGAAATTTGGTGTACCGTCGTTTCATAGATGTGTCATTCTATCGATGAGATTTGATCGGCGTTGGTCAAGGGGCGTGGCACATTTTTTATGATCCAACAGTTATGCAGTACACACACACACATCAGTGAAACTTGGTACGAACTTTCCACTTAGTAGCACAATTCGACTAGAAAAAAGTTGTGAGCATTGGACAAGGGGGCGTGGTACCGCTTCCATTTTTATATACATAGATTGTTTGTCCTGACTGACTGATTGATTGATTGATTGATTCATCATCGCTCAGCCCAAACCGCTGAAGCTACAAATATGAAATTTGAACTGTAAGTGCATCTTGAAAAATGAACCTCCGCTATTTTTGAAATTCGGGGTGTAAAGGGGCAAAACATGTGTTAAGGTGTTGTATGAAGAAAAGTGATTTAAGAGACATATTGATTTCGAACTTCCTGAAAATACTCTAAATCAAAAATAATTCGACACGTAGTTTATAATTTTACGAAAATCAAAATTTATCTGGACCAACAATGGGTTAAGATTTGTTTAAGGGTAGACTGGAAAAAAACACGAACCGATAGGCCTATTGACTTCAAAAATTGTAAAAATACTTGAAATAAAAAAAATTGGACACGCGTTTCTCATTATTATAAATTATGTATGGAGAAACAAATTTTTTTGAGCCTTTTGACTTCAAACTTGGTGAAAGTACTTCAAGTGAAAAATAACTCGATACGTGTTTTTCATTTTTCCGAATATCAAAATCGGACTTGGTCAGCGGCGGGTTAAAAATGTATGTGGATAAATTGTGAAAAAAACATGAATTAATGGGCCGATTGCCTTCAAACTTGGTGTAAGTACTCTCAGTTAGGAATAATTTGACACGTGTTTTCACTTTTTTCACTTCGGGAATCGGGAAATAATAAAAACGTGCTTTCATTTTTTTGAAAAAGGGTTAAGAATTTGTTTAGAGTAAATGTGAAAACACATGTTTTAATGGGCCTCTTGACTTAACAATTTTTGGAAACACTTTAAATCTGACTGGGATAAGAATTTGTATCGGGGAAAACAAGAGAACTTGCGTGCAAAGCCGCAGGGCCCAGCTAGTTGTATATACAAATTAATGTATTTTTTTTTGTTTTTTTGTTGGTCCCACGACACTAAAATTCAAAAACTAGACAGTGCGAATACGACCCGATAGGCAGGCGTGGCACCTCCCATACCATTTTAGTTTTCAAAATGAAATGTCTTCGGAATGAGAAGTCGGGCAGAATTAAAACTTGGTGCGGGGCCAACGTTTAGACGTGCCGTTTCACTGGTAATGTTTTGAATAACTTTGGAACTACAAATCATACATCAAAGAGATTTGACACAAACTTACGATTTAGATGTGCCCTTCGACAGGGAGAGTGGGGTGGGTATTGGACGAGGGGCATGGCACCGCCCATACAACCCAAATTTTTAATGTGGAATAGCTTCGGAAGAATAGATGTGTCATTCTACTGGCAACATTTTATGGGCGTTGCACAAGGGGCACGGCATATTTTTTGTGACTGAAGTGTTCCGCGTAACTTTGGAACTTAAAGTCGCATATCAATGAAACTGGGTCGCACCCTTCGACTGAGGGAATGGATTGGGCATTGTATAAAAAGGGCGTGGCGTCGCCCATAGAGTATTGTAGATAAAAACTTCATTTATTGGGTCCATTGGCTTTACATGTGCGTGCAAAGCCGCGGGGCCCTGCTAGTTTAATATGAAAAATAAATTCCACACTGCCTGCGGCGTTTGAATAAGTTTCAATGCAACAATAGCTCTATTTGTGTACGGATACTAACACACTAACTCTGTTTAGGAACTTTTTCATTAAAATTTGTCGGTAGTCATAATAAAATAAGGGGAGTAAAGAAGCTTACGATCCCGAGATTTAATCCATCCAAAAAAGTAAACAACCAGAAATTCTAAAAACTTGTAAGTTTAACTGTTGTTTACACCAATGTGACTTTCACATGTCACATTCACAACACACAGGGAAAAGGGTGTAAATAAGAGGGTTTAGAGGATTGAGAGGGATTGCGGTTTTCAATCCCAAAAATCCCGAGATTGCAAAACTGGTCCGGGATTTCAATCCTTAGTATGTAGTGAACTACTAACTGTTATTGAGCTAAACTTTTCGTCACTGGCTTATTTTATACGATAAAATGCGATCTTTATATATGCACTTTGGCAAATTGACATAATTGTGACGTAATGCCACAAAAATTTTATCACATTGACACAAATAAAATGACAATGACAATGTCTTGAGTTGAACCACTATTACTTTGTAGAATTTAATTGCCTATTTGCCGCAAATCACTGACTGACTTCAATTTCGTTTAACATTTCACACTTTTTAAGAAAATTCAGACAAATAATTCAATGCTGCTTTTTATCGTACAGATTTTGTGGTTACTGAAATGATAAAATTGCTACACGTATTTCGATCACATAATTAAGCAATATTTTGGATATTTTATTTATTTTATGATAAATTATTTTATAATATTTCTATAATATTATTTATTAGTTTGTAATACATATTTTTGTATTGTATATGTATATATATATATACATATTATATATATATAATTAATTTTAATACAGTCAACTCGAGAATATCGATTGTTCATATTTACGAATGGCGTAAAAATTAAAAAGAAAAATTATATTATTTCTTTTTTGATAAATTTAAAAAAAAAACAATTTTGTACTGCACTATTTTCGTCAATGGTAGGAAAAAGTGTTCATATTTTCGGGTGTTCATATGTTAGGATGCTAATATTATCGCGAGTTCACTGTATTTCTAATAATTTGTAAATATTTTTTAATTATTTGTAAACTCTGTTTTGTGTAGCTTCTAATATTTTACTTCATAATTGTAAAAAATATTTATAAAATTGTAATTGTTTTAATAATTTTTTTATTTCTTATGATTTTAAATTCTGTTAATTTGTATGATTTGTAATATTTTTTAATAATTATAAATTCCTGTTTGATTTAATTTTTAATATTTTTATAGTTTTTACGTTTTAATTTCTGGTTTTAATTTCGTTTATAATGACTATACGGGTAAACAATTGTTTTTTCATTTATTTCAGTAAATTCCATCATTTAAATTTTTTCAATAAGAAATCCTTTTTTGTTTGGATTGAAACATTTTCATAATTGTATCCACTTTAATATGTTATTTTCGTAATATTTTCGTTTTCAATTATATTACCTGGCACAAGTTGGGTTATGTAGTTAGCGTTAGTTGTGCATTAGCAAAATATTCACGAATTCGCTCCGATTTTGCTGGCTGACTTTGCGACGTTCGCGCGCGATACTCGCAGCTAAATAAATTTTAAATATCCATCAATACGCTCAATTAGAGGTTGCGCTGCACGCTGCGCCGCCGCGCACAAATTACAAATTAATGTGGCTTTTTGCGAAAAAATATTTCGCAACTGCGAGCGAGGGGCGGCGTGTCCTAAAAGCGGTCAAATGCCGAGAAAGCGAACACCTGCCGTCTTTGAGATTTTCAATGTTGTGCCTGCTCGTAGTTGCTGTTGATTCTGTCTTGGCGGTGATTAGTGCTGAAGGCGTACCAGACCAAGCTGCATTAGGCCAGGCGGTGCCATGCGCAGCGGAGTGACCGAGTTGGCAGAGTGACTAAAGCAGGGAAAGGGCTCAGGCGGCCGGGTAGCGTGTTATGTTAATTATACAATTTATTTTTTAATTCTTTGGCTTTCACATCGCTTTGCGTTGCATTGCGTTGCGTTTTGTTAAGGCGAAAGGCTTCGGGGCTATAGCTATTTTTTACTATTTTTTTTTTTATAAATTAATAACTTTTAATGCAAGAGAACATGTTCATTCAATACGCGCGCCGCGGCTGAAATATCGGGCGAGACAGCAAAAAATCAGCAACAGGAAGGTCTACTCGAGCGCTATTTTTGGCCGCTGCTGCGGTCAGCACTATAGCGGCTTCATCTATTTGCGGCCTGACATTTTTTCACAATAAATAAATATTTATGTATTTTAGCGCGAACCGAGCCCGCGTCCGTCGGCCGTGAAACAATTGCTTTTCAATCGGGCAAGTGCATCAACCGATCGACCGATTGGATAACAAAGAAAATATGAGCTCTTAAAGTACGCTCTTCCAGCGTTGAATAAAAATTGTGTACAAACAGCAAACTTTTGTTTTGACTTTGAGGTTGAATATTTCAAAATAAATTATGAGCAGGCCCCTAAATGTTACTATTGCCGTGTCTCATATAATTTAGGTCTGTGAAGATCAAAATTTTGCTGATTACTATCAGCTCTCTGAGCTGTACCGTTATGATGAAAATGAAGTAAAGAAAACGAGTGAATAAAAAG
This sequence comes from Melieria crassipennis, assembly GCA_963668005.1. Lineage (NCBI taxonomy): Eukaryota > Metazoa > Arthropoda > Insecta > Diptera > Ulidiidae > Melieria > Melieria crassipennis. The sequence continues at coordinate 6,073,584 of OY764964.1, read as the reverse complement.
TGAGTTAAAACTTTAAAAGCGATTTAAAAAAACACGCTAAATATCACTTTTGAAAATTTTTGATATTTTGTTTTGGCAAGTATGTACATTATGCTGTAAAATTTTCAGCCGCGCATATTTACGCGAATGCAAGTTATTGGCATTTTTCGGTTTGTTATATATATTTGTTTCAGATAGCTTCGGAAAATCAATTACGATTACTATTATATTCGAAATAGAGGGTTTAATGGAGTTTCGGCACTACACTTTAATTTTTTTTTCGTACAAACCCAAAAGTTGACAACCTAACTACTTCACTTGTATGGGAGGCGCCCTCTGGTGGTAAATTTTTGAACTCTAATTAATTTTGTATTTTTTGTACTCAGGAATGTTGACGATTGTTGAAAAAATAATTTAAATCGGTTCAGTAGTTTCGCAGATACGATGTTTCTTCGCTTACTTTAATACATTTACAAGTGTGGAGTTAGTTCCATTGAAAATTACTCGTTTTGTATGGTAGCCACCTTAAGAGTTGGATATAGTGGTTAGGTGTGTATAGAAAAAACGTTCAGAAGAGAAAATAAATGGAGGTCAGTCTTACATATGGTACGTCTGGGACCAACCTGAGAGCAGCGGGAGCCCACTTTCTAAAAACGATGATTTTGTATGGGAGCCTTATTAAAGGTTGGAGATAGGGGGTAGATATGTTCAAAAGAAATATTCAAGAGCAAAAATTAGTGGGGGTCAGTCTAAGATTTTAACCGTCTAAGAGCAACTTCTGAGCAGCTGTGGAGCAATTTATCGCGATTTAATTTTCAATCACTTTTAATTTTATCACATTTATAAATAAATTTATATTAAAATACAAATATTATGAACGTAGCTTTTATGAACTAAGATAATTTTCACTGTTAATATGAAGTTTTTTCAAATCCGTTTGTATGGGAGGTGGTCGAAGTTTTGGTCCGATTTCATTGAAATTTTGCACAGTAAGTTCTTTACTCATACAATAACCAAATTTAATTTAGGTACGACCACTCCTTCTATTTTTGTCACTCCGCTATATGAACTCGCAACACTGTTTATTGCAACATGAATATTGTTGTTGCAGTTGTTGAAGCGCAAATTCGCTTCAGCCAGCGTTGCCAGACGCGCCGATGCGAGTTACAGCTAGACATTAGTGAAGCAATTTGTGCTTTTTAGTATTTTACTATATATTTGATTTGATTTTTCTTAATAGTTTTGTACTTTATGTTTTTAAATATTTTTTTAATAATTTTCTATTGAAATTTCTTAGTTAAAAATGTGTTTCAAAATCCCCAAAAATAATCGCAACAATCGGTCAATGCCATTTGTAGACTTCAACAGTCAAATAATTGCGCATAAAAGATTTGTGACACAGTGTCTCAAAAAAAAGACGTTAGCCAGTGCTACAACGTTTTGATTGCTTTGTCGAAGATATTATTCAACAATTTATGTTTAGACATATGAAAGTGTTCTTAACCCTCAAATGCATGAATTATTTTCACGTTTGCTAAATAAACATAGGTTTTTCTTTTTAACACAGAAAGCCACTGAAAAGTGAATTAAATATTAATAAACTACTAAATATTAGCAAACAGATTTCGAATGTAGTTGTCATTTCAAAATATTATATCGGGCTTTAATTTGAAGATATAACCAAATATGTTAGTGTGCCTAAAGGCATCAATATGCATCTGAGGGTTAAGGCCTAGATATGTCTATAAGAAGCAGTGTGTACTCTAGGCAGTCATCACTCGTCGTATGTATATCTGTCTAATAAAGCGTATGCAAGGGATGGGTGGCGCACTGAGTGCGTTTGGGATACTGTGTCACGGCTAAACCACAAGTATAAACTGTATTCTATATGCGTAGAAATGCGGTATATTTTACTCCTTAAATTTGGTAATATCGCTTCATATTTTATTGTAGTAGAATGAGTTGTTTTTAAATACTTTTTCGAGCTAACACAATTTATTTTGTATGTATTTTGCATATTTACATAGAACATATAAATATGTTCACACAATATAAAAAACTAAAAATATTTGAATATAAAATATTTCTTTAAATTAAAATTAAGAATTTAGAGCAAAAAGTGGTTTCATGCTTGACACGGTTTATGTACGTCGTTTTGCTCACGTTATAGAGTAGTAATAAGTTGCCGTTGAAAGCATAATTACAACAATTACTCCAATTCACCCTAATTGTGTGCGTGTAATCATTTCGAGTTGTAGTCAGTTTAGTGTAAATTTAAGTCAAGTTTTTTCAGCATAATTTAGAATTCTCTGCTTACATCGTTCGCGTTGAATTGTTCATATGATTATTGAATGGTAATGTTAATTATTGAGTTGAGTTGAATAGTTTAAAATTAGTCAGAATTCATGGTTGTCATCACAACGACGAACGAGAACTAGAGAGCGCTGTAGAGAGCTTAGTAGCCGCGAAACGGAGAACTAGCGGGTAGTATTAAGGAGTGGAATAGATATAGTAGTTATAAAGCGCGTGATAAAGTGAGGGAAAATACTGGCTTAACAGTCGGTTAGCAAGTGAAGAAATTTTAACAGCAGTAGCATCTCTAGAGAATTGTGAGCCTCAATTGACGCACGATTCTTTTCTTTTTGTGTGTAGTTGGTAAGGTAAAAATGTGCTTTGCGGTGGTTTATTATAGGAATGTTTTGTTAGATTGTTGCTCTTGTTTGTCAAATAGTATAGTGTGGAGTCGAACTGGCTATGCGCTTTATTTCTCACATAAGTAATATAATATATATAGTTTTAATATAACAACTTCTAACTCATTTGGTTTGCATTTGCACTCAAGATAAGAAATGTTTATAAAAACTATGTACTATAAGTAATAATGTGTAAAATATTGCAAAAAGTTGGTATTTTTAAAGCCAAGACGTTTTTGTCTCTAGCGTTGTGTGGAATCAGTTCTGGCTACAATAATACTTAGCATGAAAAATAATACATTATATTATTATATGCATGACGGAGTGGCAAGAGTTGAGCATTTAACCCTCTAGTTCCCAAGTTTTTAATCTTTTTAAAAAAATTACCAGTGATAGTTTTGTGGTAGAGAAGTAATGTTTGTTCGGGGAAAAAAATTGCATGTCAATAGGAGGCGCGATAGAGGGTGTAGAAAGTAGAAGGCCTAGAGGCCTGCTTGGGAAACAAAGCCAAAAAAACCCCATATGAAAAATTAACTATGTAATTTAAATTTTAAATTTTTTTATTAATATACATAAACATGTATATATGTATGTAAACATAAATAAGGGTTAACAGTTTCAGTTCATACGCCTAATAGACAATAAATAAAAAGGGGTAGGGCTAAGGCGAGGGGTAATGTGTCGTGGGGTAGTTTATACACTGCTTTTGGGGGTGTATAAACTTGGAAAACTAAAAAATCGGTATAGGTATATATATGGCGGTTCTTATTATTTTTTAATGCCTTGTTATCTTTTCACACAGATGTCGACAAATCTACTCCATGAAATAAAGGACTAGGAGAGACTAGTTCTCTCATCTACCCCACGGACTACGCCTTAGTATAAATTTTTGCAGTGACATGATCTTTTTTACATTGCGGTGTATCAAAATTTCGGTTCAAATAGAAAAATAATGCTCATAGCGAAAAAATATCATCAATGACCGTTAATTCTTTACGCTTTTATCCCAAGCAGTCCTACAGACACTCTAGGGTTCGGGTTAGGTAGGAGGAGTGTAACCACTTTTTTTCACAATTTTTTTTATTTTCTCAAAGAACACATTAACAGCTACTCACCAGTAATTTTTTTAGTTTTATTGAGGCTCAAAATTAATTTAAAATAATTTTTGTTTCTCACACAATTTCAAAAATAATTATTTGCTCACTTTCTCACGAAACTTCAACTTTGTCTTACAATTACTGCCGTTGTGCATGCGGCAGAGTTAACTGACTACATTTATTTTATAAAATGGAGATTCTCCTTTCCATACGTGTAAAATCAGCAAGAATAATCATAAGGTGTAATTTACAGAATTTTTTTAAACTTAGGATGTCTACAGGCCTTCTTGGGAACTAGAGGGTCAAGGCTTAAGTTGGTGGTCTCATACGGTTGCGTTTAGTTCGGTCACAGATAACTCATCATGAGTTATCTGTGGTTGGGTTAAGTTGAAGAAGCGGCGTTCTTCTGAAAGCTCAGGTAAGAATAGAGAGTGTGCTCATTGCGATGTCACATTGAGATAGAGTAGAGTAGAGTATAAAGCTGGGTTAGGCTCGGTTAAGACTTACGAGGATTCCCAAATTAAACGTATTATCTCCCTAATATGTAAAGTAGAAAGTTAGTACGGTTAGTATGGAGCGTTCTAGTCTTACACGAACATTGTCTCATTAAAATGAAAGACAGTTTATTTTTCTCCAGATAACAACGACAGAAGTCGTTGTGTAGCAATCCGCGGTATTTTACTCTTAAGATATTCCCTGCAGTATTTTTCCTTCCTTTTATATCTAAATTTTTTAGCTCTCTACATAGTTACTGTAGTTGATTTTTTCGCTCGCTGCTAAGAATATATCGTGTGATCTTGGTGGTGATGGCTTTATGCTAATTCCTAATCTAGTTATTCGTCTACTCAGTTCTATAATGCTACAATTGTTTTTGTATTGGCATGGTATTTGTATGTTTGTTGTTGTAGTGTTTATTGTAATAATAGGCATAATAGGAGCTAGGGCGTCGTATTTCATGCTTACCCTTGTGTCGGCCACTTCGCCGGGTCGCAGTTTCTTCTGCAGTAGCCGGAAAAAATTGTGTTTCATTGGTGGTGGTATTTCGTGGTATGTGTGGTTTATTGGGAAACGTTGCGGTATGTGGTGGTATGTTTTTGTAAGTACACGGCCCCACGTGTAAATTATTACAGTCGGGATTGTATGACAGTGACGGTTGTTTGATTTGTTGTTGCAATGTAGGTGGTATTGTCGTTGGTGACAGCAGTGGAATTGATGGTGTTGTTGTTGATGGATTTTCGATGTAGGTGGCGATTTGTTTGTTGGTATTATTGATGGTTAATAATTATGATTTGGACAGTGGCATTGTTGTTGGTTTATTTAATTATTTTTGTTTTTCGATGTTGTATTCAACATTTGCAGCGTTATTGTTTGCCATATTCAAGTGCACACACGAAACACGAATTTAATGCATTCACAGTTTTAGGGGCGTCGGTTTTTGTGAGTTTCATTTGCAAGGAGAAGGAAGGTAAAATATTAATATAAAATGACAAATGTAAAGGCTACAACTACAGTTGATTAGACTAAATAATAAACAAATTTCAGGGGGTAAATAATTAACAGGTAATACACACAGCGCTACATATACGACGGTTCAATAGCTGTGCAAATGGATTTTGGTTGGGGGGGGCGGTGGGAAAGGAGGAAACCGGGCACGGAATGGGCGATAGCTGGATAGAGGTACCTGACGGGTGTTAAGCTAATTAACCATTACATATTCCATTACATTACATATATGTATAGTATCGCATATTATAGATCTGAGAGCACGTATCTGTTTAATGTACGGTTAACGAGCCGTGTATAAGTGTGTTCTTACATAACTATTTTATATGTTATATTGGATGTACCTATGCGGTGGACTTCACATAGCACAATTGTGAGTGGTTTGTCAGTTCGTTTGGCAAGCACAAAGCTCTAAAAAACTTTCACCCAAAGGCCAGTATGAAACTATTTTGTACAATTATTAGCTATAGTGCGTGACACTTCATTACCTTTATTTTCTCTGTTCGTTAAGCTTCAGAATCAAAATTGTAAACATAAAAACTTCCCTATACTACTTTACATAATTTACAGTGACGAGACCTCACAAATTTTTATTACAGCGCGAATCACGATTTTATTTCAATGACAAGTGGGACATGCCCATATAACTGAAATCTATACATAATATTGAATAACGTCGAAATTATATGCCGGACAACATTGAAATTGGTAATATTTCGGATTACTTTCAACAGATGGCGTTCGCAGCAGACCTATTATTTGACAGCTGCGCGAAGCGAATTTATAGTGTCCGACCGAAACCACGTTTTTGGGCCGAAACCGAAACCGAATTTCGGTTTTTTTTTTAATATTCGGCCGAAACCGAAATTTTCTGGTTGAAATGGAAATCACCACATCAGGCATCAAAATCACCATTTTTCAACAAACGAATTTTACTTTAAGTAAATAAAGAACAAACATAACATAACGTAAATAAATATTTATTAATAAAAACAATTAATTCATTTTTTAAAAACATAAAAAAATAACCCTTTCGTACCTTACTCGCTAATATTCAAAATTAACTAATTTATTATTATATTCTAAAAAAGAAGTTTATTTACATTGGTGCATCATCCTTTCACTATATATCTGCTCGGCTGCATTAACTAAGTAGCTGTTCACTCGCTACACAATTAAATGTAAAAAAATATTCCTGAAAGTTTCGGTTTCGGCCGTTCAGCCATTTTTTGGCCGAAACTAAAACTGAATCCACTTATTTGGGCAGAAACCGAAACCGAATGTTCGGTCGGACACTACGAATTTAATTATATTTTGGCAAATAAAGTAAAGTTAGAGTAATAAAGTGTCTCGCAGTGGATGATTCAAAAAAATAAACATCCGATATTTTTTAAGAGCCCGTGCCGCCCGTTATAGGTTGTTAATGTGCCCAGTAATTAATTTTTTAATTAATTGACTGGCACGACAGCCCGCTTACGCGAGACTAAGGCCTAGCTTCCCGCAACCACCCGTGTTGTGCGTGTGAATTTGTACGCGGGTAGAAGGGACCTACAGTTTTTATGCCGGTTCCGAACGGCAGGTTAGGAGCTTTATCATAGGCAATTTTTACTCTCAGAGGTTTGCCATTTCCAGCTGAGAGGACAGCCACCGAAAGAGAAAACGAATTTTCCCGTTATTTTTTTTTAGGTGTTATTACGGGCAGTATTTGAACCTGCGGTTTGCTGCCTTCGACTCGCGGTCCAACGCACTAACCAACTGAGCCACGGCGGCTGCCCAGTAAACTGTATAGAATTCTGTGAAATTACTAAAACCTTAAATTTATTTTAAATGTGAAAAATGTTAATATAAGTAAATTCTAAAAACTAATACAGTAATACAATAAGGCATTATACAAAATAATATTGGAAAGAATGTTTCATAACACTACATACGCGAAAAGTAATACGCGTAATATACGCGAAATAAAAATACTGAAGACTTCATCGAATTTCATCACAATAAAAAAGTATAGTGTGTTTAACTATATATGTATATGTATATATATATGGATATGTAATATATAGTGTATATGTAGGGCGGTATCTATATGTATATGTGTGTTTGACGTATTGCAATCTTGTCGAGCTTACTAATGCACACAACAGACATACACACATATCTTTATATACATATATCTAAGTATATGAGCATTTATCTATATATAGATATGTATATATATGACTGTGTGGCTTATAGTTAAATCATCCACATATGTAACTAAGCAGGCACACATCTTTGGTGGCTGTGCTCAGTTGGCGCCAATTGTACATACCTCGTCGTTGATAATCAACGATGGACGACGTCCCGTGTCGGCGGGCGGTATCAGCGAGCCGCGACGGCTGTGCGGCTCCGGCGCCAGCGAGGGACGCTTCTCGCGGATGACCTCAATCTTGGGCGGCTCGCCGGGCGCTGGCGGCTGTATCTTCGGCATTTTCGGCTTGTCATCCTTTAGAAAAACAATAGGCAACAGCGAAAGATTAGATACATGAGCCAAGTAAAGTTTAGAACACCAGAAAATATAATGTTCATATCGAAAATGCACGTTTCGACAGCAAAGATACCCATATTCGATGTAGACATAGATGTAGATATGTATGTCCTAGGCGAAGGTCTGCGAAACTGCTGCCTTGTTTTGAACGGCAACAGGCTGTCCCTGACCCGGACATATAATTGCGTTTGCATCTTTAGACCTAAGCTGCAGCGTATTGACAGACTGCTGTTTCGACTGACAGCATGCGTTATATGTTTAAGCTTCTTTCAATTTTAGAGTAAGTGGCCGACACTGGCTTATGTCCCTTTGATCGGTGCAGTGGCGCACAAAGAGGGGGGGGCGGGGTTCAAACCCCACCGAAATATCTTTAAATTAGTACAGAAATTTAATTTAAAACCGTCGCATTTATGTTCGATCATCAATAACACTACTCGACACAAAAAATGCCCCTAAAAAAAGTGTTTTCTAGACTAACTTTGGGCCGCTGAACACGAGACTGAAGATCAAACAAATTTAGTTAGAAGCGTTTTCAAATCTTGGAAAAACCAGTTTTTACCCTGTTGTTTCAGTTATGAGCACATATCTCGTAAACGAACCATCCGACTAACACAAGATGTTCGTCGGTCAGAAGATAATACCTTAGCTTTTCCAGAGATATACAGATTGTGAAAATCAGATGAGATTTGGAGAAATTACTGACGATGAAAGTTGTAAAAAAGTGAATTTTTCGACCATTTTCAAAAATCATAAATTTCTGATTGTTTTTTATAGATAAAATAAATTATTCCTTTGGTTTTAAAACCTAAGATGAAAAATATATGTGGACTTGGACCTTTATTTGTTAACACGAGTATTTAGTAACACAACCAGTGTTGCCACTTGCAAATTTTTTCCCGACCAAATCCGACCGCAACCGACCAAACGTCGGTTCAACGTCCGCATGCTAAACATGCGGACGTTGAAAAGCGGTTTCTCGCATGCTACAAATTAGTAAAGAAAGATGTTTCGGTGGATTCGCTTAAGAGAGTCAACTTTAAGTTGGGCGTCCCCGACTCTCTCTTCGAGAAGCTGCTAACACCAGATTTGTGGCCTGCCAGCGTCAACGTTCGCCCATTTCGGTTTTTTCCCAAAAGCGGGGTCCAGCATGTCGACCCTTGACCTTGCCGCCAAATTGCAAAGCAACTAAACCGCTGCGAATCTTTTTTCAAAACGTCTCTGGCCTTAGAACTAAGGGCCAGTTGGTAAGAGCCATGAGTTCGCAACTTGAATTCGACGTTTTTGTTCTAATCGAGACGTGGTTAAACATGGACTTTTTCGATGAGGAGTTCTTTGACTCCGCTCTATACAACGTTTTCAGAAAAGATAGAGATACACTTAAAACTGGCTATATGAGAGGTGGCGCTGTACTCGTTGCAGTTCAAAATGAACACCGCGCATCTGCTTTCTCTCTTGACAATCAGGATTCTCTGCTGGACCAACTTTGCGTACATCCCACCGAATAGTGCTGACAGCCTGTACAAAGCGCATGTTGATAATGTAATGTCACTGGTTTCGAGTAAGCTCGGCAACAATCATCTGTGCGTGCTGGGTGATTTCAATTTAACTAATATCAAGTGGTATCATATTGACAATAATCACGTTTTAATTCGTAGCAATATCAACAGTTCCTGTGAAATGTATTTAGTTGATAGTTTCTTAAGTATCGATCTTTTGCAAATTAATGGCTGCTGCAATAAACTTGGCAGATTCTTAGATTTAGTATACGTTACCAACGGTTTAAATTTTAACCTATCGCAATGTCATTCTGATCTTTCCACGTCGGGCTTGCATCATCTTCCTCTGACTCTTGAACTTGATGCCTATTAATTTTTACCTGTCAGTCATGATAAGCCCGCATTATCGTTTAATTATAAACTTTGTAATTTTAATAGTTTAAATTTACTGCTGTCGGATCTAGAATGGGATAATTTGCTGCTTAATTCAGATGTGGCGTTCTGCTACAATGTCTTTAAGGATAAAGTTATTGAAGTTTGCCGTAATAATATTCCACTTGTTATGAAACAGAAGTACAAATTGCCATGGCAAACTAAATCTCTTATGAAGCTAAACAACTTGAAAAACAAATGGCATCGGAAATTCAAAAAAAATCGTTTGATAATTACAAGCATTACTCAAGACAATTCAATTGCTTGAATAAGTTATTGTATAAAAAGTATATTTCTAACTACGAAGCGAACATCAAATCTAATCCTAAAGCCTTCTGGCAATTTGTAAAGTCAAAAAAGTCTCGTTCCAGTATTCCTTCTGCTCTATTCTTTAAAGATAAGGCTGCGCTTTCCACCGTGGATGCTGCTGACTTATTCGCTGAATTTTTCAGTTCCAATTTTACTTCAGAGACTGATAGTGTTGCTGACTTTTTAAGTAATATCAAAGCATCAGTGAATTTTGGATCCCTTTCACTATCCACTGAAGATGTGGCAAATGGTATAGTACGGCTTAAAACATCTTTGCAAACAGATGCTGATGGCATATCAGCGATTCTGCTCAAAAACTGTGATGCCCTTATATATCCGTTGAAGGTGATTTTTAATAAATCACTTTCCTCAGGTGTGTTCCTTGAGGATTGGAAGCTGGCATTCGTCTCCCCCATTTACAAGAGTGGAAACAAGAGCGACGTCGCTAACTACAGACCTATTTCTAAACTCTCTACTTTTCCAAATTGTTTGAGTGCATCATTAAAGACCAAATGTTTTTCGCAGTGAAGAGTCTTATCTGCCCTAATCAGCATGGATTTATCCCTGGGCGATCAACGATAACTAATCTAGCAGTCTTTACAGAGGACTGCATCTCTGCATTTCAAAAGGGTCTCCAGGTAGATGTAATGTAATGATTATGGGTTGGGCCAAGCCCTTGCGCACTGCAACCTGAAAGGTTTATTGTGCCCCTTAAATCATCTGGTGTTTTATATGCTCAGGTATTGAATCAGACCTTTCTGCGATATTTGCATCAGGTCCTCTTCACCGAGGCTATGTTTCCCCAGAAACTTTGCACGTCTGTGTGTCAGGGCAGGACAGTTGGTGATAATGTGTTCCATTGTTTCATACGCTTCCTGGCAGAATCTGCAAGTTCTGCTGTCGGTAAGACCAAGTTTGTAGAGGTGGTTGTTACAGAAAAAGTGGCCTGTTACAGCACCACATAGGGTCCTAAGTTGGTTTCTGTTGAGATCTAGAGCGGAGATAGCTCTCTCTCTGTTGAAGTTTAGGAACTTTTTGGAGTGGTGTAAACCTTCCAAGTTGTTCCAGTATTTCTGTTTATGTTTTTGCGTCCAGTTTTGAATGTCCTGTTTCAGGTCTTTTTTGCTAAAACCAAACATCGGGGCTGGCCCTATGAATGGGCTCTCTGCTCCCTTTTTGGCTTGTGCATCCGCCATTTCATTGCCTTCGTGGCCCTCATGCCCCGGTATCCAAACCAAAACTACACGGTTCCGTGTACCTAGGTTGTTGAGCTCCTTGTGGCAGTCCAAGAGTGTTTTTGATGAGAAAGAGTAGCTGTCTAAAGCTTTTAAAACTGAAAGGCTATCCGAGAGTATTGTAATGTTTGCTCTTTTGGGTTTGCCTTTGGTGATGATCCGAACTGCCTTTATTATTGCAAAGAGGTAGATACTATCTACACGGATTTCTCTAAAGCCTTTGATAGAGTCTCGCACCAGATCCTACTCAAAAAGCTGACCGACATGGGTTTTCACTCGGTCTTTCTGGCTTGGATCAAGTCATACTTGAGGTAGGTGTGTGGTAGTTGTCGACAATATTCCATCTCGGCCGTTTGTTGCAACTTCCGGGGTACCTCAAGGTAGTATTTTGGGGCCTTTGGTTTTTTCCTTATTTATAAACGACATCAGTAGTTGTTTTTCGGGTTCTAGTTTTTTGCTTTATGCTGATGACTTGAAAATTTACTCAACAGTTAGGAACTCCGCCGATTGTCAGGCGCTTCAAGCAGAACTTGACGCTGTCAACATGTGGTGCTCTCGCAATCGTTTGCCGCTAAACATTAATAAATGCTTTAAATTATCTTTCTCTAAAAGCAACTCTGTCCTTCAGACTTCCTACCGAATCTCAAATACTTATTTGAAATCTCTTACTGAGACTAAGGACCTGGGGGTGGTTTTTGATGCAAAGTTGTCCTTCACAAGTCATATAAATTCCACCATTGCCAAGTCCTATGCCATGTTAGCTTTTGTGAGACGCAATAGTTCCGAGTTCTCCAATCCCTACACTCTCAAACTGCTTTACACCTGTCTTGTCCGCTCGAAGTTAGAGTATGCCTCGTTTATTTGGAGGCCATATCACTATTGCCACGTTAATCGCCTGGAACGTATTCAGAAGGTTTTCCTACGTTTCGCTCTGAAATCACTACACTTTCAGGATCCTGTTCCTTCGTACTTCTCGCGTTGTAAGCTCATAAATTTAAAAACCTTGCAGGATAGAAGATCCATCCTATCTTTGTCATTTGTTTTTGATGTTGTTTGCGGGTTGGTTGACTGCCCTTCCCTCCTAGAGAGGATTCACTTCAACATCCCTTCTAGATCTCTCCGGCACTTTGGTTTTTTCAATGTTGGTTTCGTCAAAACGAATTATGCTTTAAATGCTCCTCTTTTGCGAGCTCTAATAGAATTTAATAAGATCTCAATGAATTTTTCGGTGGATTTCACTATTTCTAAAGCAATTTTTATGAACTTTTTAAACTCTGTTTTTAATTAAGTTTATCGATTGTTACGCAATATTTACATTGTTACTTATCCATTATGGAGTTCTTTATTAGTCAGTAAGGAAACAATTGTTTTTGACTAATTACACTGAGCAACAGCCAACATTTTTCCGAGTTCTAGTAAACCTTTTCTGAAGGATTTTTGGACGCTGATTACAACTGCGTACAACTGGTTTTTTGATTGTTTGAGCGGTTTGGAAGTTACTGGTGGTTTTTGCTAGGAGGTGTTTTTCACGATTTTTCATCTTTGAATTTGTATTGCATTTATAATATTTATGTTGAAAAACACGATAATTTTTTTATGACACAATAACGAATCCTCAAGCTATAATTTTGACCATAGTCGATTTCGATTGGTCAAGGGTTAACGCGGCTATGGCTCTTCAAAGTTCGATTTTCGCGAATTTTTTATAAAAATTCATTTAAATTCGGGGTTGCAATTTTCAATTAGGAGTTAGTGTGTAATGTATAGTGGAAGGCTGTAACTTAAACTTATAGAACAGAATTTTTTTATCGCATGTGCCATTCTCGGCCTATACTCATTAGAGTGTAAATGCGACTTCACCTTCTGAACACGTGTTTGTATTGAAATCTTCTAATGCTCTTCGCGTCATTGACGAAAGTATCTAAAGTATTTTCGCAAGCGTCAATATTTGTCTTTTCAAGGGCATTAACAAAATTTGAATTGGTTCATTACTGTAGGAGCTATTCTAAAAAGAGTTGCATCGCACAAGTAAAATTTCAACCACACACACTTAGCAAACTACTTGCTGTTTTTCCATATTTCATTGCGACATATTTTTAGGGACAAAAAATTCAAAATTCGAAAGCTGAAAATTTTATGAATTGAGGGCATTTGTTGAATGTGAGCATTTTTATACTGCTGCCTAAAATTGTGCTCCGATTTTATAGCTCAAAAGTAAATCCTTGCTTTTGTTGCTGAATTTATGAATGGAGAACTTACATATTTGTACACATTTTCTATTACAAACATCGTATTTTAACAATTTCTTTTTTAATTGAAAGCCCCAACATTCTTCTTTCACTGTGTGGTAATATATATTTTTTCTTAGCAACATTCTTTTGTGTATTCGCAATCTTGCAAAGTAACTGAAAATTTGACTTTGCAAATGAATAACTCTTGCAAATTTGAACCGATTTTAATGTTTTAAATTTTAAATACATAGTTAGAGTATTGCTAATCTATGTTAAAAAAATGGCATTTAAGACTTCAGGTTTGTAGGAGCTGCATGCATGTAATGGTCAAAAAACATGTAAAACGCCCTCCAAGGAAAACCATTAATATTTCCTAAGCCGCTCAAACAATCAAAAAACTAAGTACGCAGTTGTGATCAGCGTCCAAAAATCCTTTAGAAAAGTATGGTTTGATTTCAGAAAAAAAAAATAATGTCGATTTTGTTGCTCTGTGTTATAAATAAATGAAATGAAATGAAAAATTAAAAATTTGCGCTATCTTTAAATTAATTTTTAAATTACAATTTTATTTGTTTAAATAAATTGTTTGTACTTTTGAAAAGATATTCACATCACAAAACGGACCGAAATTCGTTTACCAAAGTAAAATAATCTGACCAATTTTGGTCCGAAAAGACCAAAAGCGGCAACTCTGAACACAACTATTGCTTAGCACAAATGTTATTTAGTACAAAAGTTTATTAGCGCCAATGTGTATTCGTCTATACTATCAAAAAAAATAAACATGCAGAATGCGCATGTCATACAAGCAAACATTTTGTATGACGGGTTCTAACATTGGAACCCGCGCTCTGCTCGCACAGATCACGTATGTGATGAGAGCGTTGCTTTACAAGCGAGAACGTAGTTTTATGTGTTGCGCTCTTTGGTTACGCTCACTGCAGCGAGTCTGCGTGAGCACTCTGCTGCGGCGTGGGATGATTCGGAGATGAAGACGATGTGCTGTTGTTGCTGTTGTTGCGCTGGCGAAAAGCTAAAATTTTAAAACTATTTCTGTTTTCTGGCTGGCTTTTGTTCTTCTTCTATAAGCCTGCACGGCGTCGCATATTGCTCCTGAACTCATTGCCGACTGTAGTGTGCGCAAAATCATAGAAAAGTAAATAAAATATGGTTGGCATGGCGACTTATATGATCGCTATAAACAAAGCTTCTAAAGAATTTATCAAAAAAGTAGACCCAATATTTGATTGCATGAATAGGGCAATCGGATAATTGCTTTAGATCGCCTATACAATTAAATAATGAGTCGGACAAATTTATATAGACTCTTTTAAATTATTTGAAAGATGTTAAATGTATGGATGATAAATGTCTTTTTTAGAACAAAAATCTGTTTTTTAATCACTGATGAAATTAAGCAAAATAAAGAAATACATAAATACATATAATACATAAATTTTGTATAACAAAGAAGTTTTTTAACCAAGATAAACTAGAAAATACTTTTGCAATTTTGGGACAAAATTCAAATATCACTCGGTCAAGTGTAGCAACTAATTTCGAAGATACACAGGATTCTATGGATCAACTCCTATTACATGCTGAGACAGACGAAACTGTCTTTTGTATTATTTTATTTCAGCAGTAATGATAACGCTAAATATTTTGTAGATAAGAGATATTAAATTATTAATTAAATAATTAAAAAATTAATTGTGGCATCTGCTTCCAAAAACTAAGAAGTAATGACTTTTTCACTGCGCTAAGTGAAACATGTTTCATAAAAATTGTAATAAAAATTATCAATCGATTACAGACTTTTGTTATAACCTATTTGCTCCTTCAGATTCCCTGATGAATGCTGTGACAGTAAATTAAAAAAAGAAAGTTCCAAACGATGCAAAACATAAGCAATACAAAAACAACAAAGGGAGAGCTGTTTTATTGACCCGCAATAATTTTTAACTTCCGTTGTTTGAAGCTTCATTTTTTTATGGCCCACATACAATGTTTGCGTAAAAGAACTATAATAAGAAAATCTAGGATTTTCAATTTACTGTCACAGCATTTATCACTGAACCATTCGGGAGTAGAATTCTTGCATAAGTCGGATATATATGCCTTAATACCAATTTTTTCAGGCTCCGACTCAAAAATTTTGTGAAATACCAGAATGTGTTTTTTGCTTGCTTCCATAAGGGAATCCGAAGGAGCTAATAGGTTACCAAAGTCTGTAACCGATTGATAATTTGTATGGAAAATAAATATTTCACTTGGCGCAGTTAAAACTTCATCTTCCTTTCTAAAGTTTTGGAAACATTTGTCACAATTCATTTTTGAGAGCATTTTAATTTGATTGATTTTGAACTGTGTTGCAAAACCAATCGCCAACACAAAGCATACACACAAAAACTACAACAACAAAAAGCATTGGCGTCGTTGAAACGACGATCATTGCGCTGGCTGATGTGTTGCTGTGAGAAATTTGCACAAAAAATTATTGAGAGACCAAAACAATCACCAACACCTCAAAGTACACAGGAGAAGCGGTACTTTCACTTCATGTATGTTTGTGGTGGCGTGTGCTTCAGTTCGCGCAGTCAATGAGCGTAAACTGAAGCGCTTGCTCTCCTTGCACCGCTCCTTCCCTTTTGTGGCTTCCCCCCGCTCTAAGAAGCTCGCAAACAAAAATTTGAATTTTTGAGCTCAGATGCGCCTTCTATACACTTCATATTCTTTGATACTATACAATGCACGTTCGTTCGCGTCGAGCGTCTAATTCAAGTGTGTCGTCCGTCCGCTCTGGTGGCGTCGTTGCCACATTGTCCCGTGTTGCGATCTGTTCTCGTCCTGTTGTCTGTTCCCTTCTTCCCGCTTGTTCCCACCTTGCCACCTTCCCACATATATTATTTGTGCAAATATTAAGCCTTCCAATTGAATCAGAAGAAAAATGACAATGATATGATGCACTGAGTGAAAACACCAACTTTACATTTATTACACCGGGACCCATCCAAATGTTGATATAGGCGTGAAACTAGAGGTCATTTACCTGGCATAGTCAGTTTTTCATTTTTTGACCCAAAGTGATTTTTTTTAAAGGACTTTAAAATTTTAAAGACATACACGGTGGCGCAATAATGAAGATATGGGTATCAAATAAAAGAGAAAAATTGTCTGCTTTAAATACGTTTTCTATTTTGAACTTTCAGGACCAAAATTAGTCAGGTAGGGGAAACATACATGTTTTGGATCTCAGTCTGTAGATTCATACATCTTAATTTTATTCTATTTCAAAGTTCTCAAAAAAATTACACGAAGCCCCCCCCGAAACAAAATCCTGCGTGCGCCACTGGATCGGTGTATATGGGTTGCATGGTTATGATCAAAAATCTTAGTAGAAAATTCATTTTTAACAATAACAAATGCGCAATATGTGCCTAATTATGTTGTCTTGTTGCCGCCGTTGCTGTCGTTGTTGTTTTTACATTTTATCAAAAAGCTAGCAGAGCCTCGCGGATTTGCACGCAAGTTTGAAGTCAATGGGGCCAATAAATAAGTTTCTTCATACAACACTTTAACCCATGTTTTGCCTTTTTAGACCACGAACCGTCTTAGCGTTTAGAAGTTATATAGATTTGAGTAGTAGGGCGGTGCCACGCTTCTTTTATGCAATGCCCAACCCATTCTTCCAGTCGAAGGGTGTGACCCAGTTTCATTGATGTGTGACTTATGGTTCCAAAGATATGGTCTGAAAATTTAGGCTCGTGAAAAAGTTCCACGCCCCGTTTTCCTAAAATGGTCTTTCATGATAGCTACGCAAAAAGAAAAAAAGCCAAATCGGTCCAGCCGTTCTAAAGTGATTCGCGGTCATATACGTTTCATTTCATTTTTATATATATACTTGTATGTAAATAGATGTCTTTTGGCTTTCGTCACAACTTTGGAGGTCATAATTTTGATTGTTGCTGTAATTTAAAAACTTTATATTTTATGATACGCACCCCTGCTGGTGTTATTTTTATCGTTGCCATTTTGTCAGTCTGAGACGTTTGCTGCTGCTTTAAGCAAGAATAACTAAAAACACTGTAGCGACGACGCGTTAAGCAGCCAGAGGACAAACAGACATGTTCTTGAGGTATAAAGTTTTCGATTTGCGTGCTTCAGAAACGCATTCTTGCAAGGCTCTGCTAATAGCGCGAGGCGCTGACGAGTGCGTGGTTGACTTTGATCGTGTATTTATAAACACACATTAATATATGCACAAACATACACACACACACACACACATACAGGCACATTTCGTATGCAGGCATACCCGGGTTAAAGGCCGTATATGCTCATTTTGTGCGTGTGTGTGTGTAAATGCACAAATCGATTGTTTTCATTCGAGTATGGAGCAGAAAAATTTGTAAAAATTGTGTACAGATGATTTTTGCATTATTATTTCGCACAATTTTGTGTTAATTCGAATTTAATCGTTTAATTATTAGCAATCAACAATTATTTAATTACTCATTTTATTTATTTATTTATTATTTTAAATTACAATTAAAATTATAATTAAAAAAAGCACTAGCTGCCAGTAGGTTTCAGTCGGCAGAATCCAAAATGTCTGTTTTCCGTTTCACTGTTTTGTTTTTTAACTTAATTAATGAAATTTTTTTACAGACAAAATTTCTTCCTTATTGGCTAGTTTTTGTATTATTTGTTAAATTTTAAATATATGTCAATCTATTTTTATTTCATATATTATAAGATTTATGAGATTTATTTTTATAAGTTCGGTCGTTCGTTTTCTCATTTTTCGATTTGCCAATTTTCACAGCATAAACAATTTGTAAAAAAAAATTCGCACACTCAATTCAAGCATTTAAAGCATTTAAAATATTTAGAATCCCAGTATTTTTTCGAATTCGAATTTTTCGAGCTCATCGAACATGGTGAAAACACCGCACCAAAGTTTGGGCGACTTCGAGTATGTTTTCATATTTTTTCAATTTTTTTTACTACTTTCCGTGACGAAAAATCTGCATATTTTCTCAATATAAATTTCAGTATTAATAAATATTTTTAAATGGATATTTTTTAACCATATTTAATGAATCTCTTTTTAATTAATGAAGACTTTCTGGATTTCATGCTATTTTGGTGAAAAATATTATGTTTTGATACCTCAAAAATGTCGACTTTTTCAAAATCTTTCAACTGCCTGCAGCTCTCAAACGAGAGGAGCTAGCAAATTGAATTATGTAGCTAATGTTAAAGTAGAACTATTTAGCTGAAAGTCCTTGATATCCCACAGGAAAGCTGAGATAATCGAAATTAGTGGGCGATTTTGAGAAATGTCGGGTTTCCAGAAATCATTTAAACGCATCAAGCTCCGCAACTGGGAGAACAACAGTCTTAATAAAGTGAAGCTCTCCAGCTCTCACAAGAAATCGTTACTGAGGGGGGTCTGTGAAAAAGGTCCACTTGGAGCAAATTTCTATTGATATGTTGAAGATATATTGAAAAATATTGGAAATAAAAGTTACTGAAAATTTGTGTGATGTTTTATGATGCTCAGACCTTAGGAATTTTGAAAATTGAATAATTGAGTCGGTTGAATGAGGGTGAGATGTACAAATTATTGAGATGCCGTAAAAGGAGCCTCAACTGTTAGGACTTTACGATATTTGCTCTTGCAATAACTTGCTTCAATCAATTAGGCAATTATTTGTGCAGTTAAATTATTCTATTCGGCGTTTTATTTTTAGACAGTAATTATTTGATTTGGATGTAATATTATAAATTTCACGTTTATTTTCACCACTCTCGACATTTATGCGCGCCATTCATTTTTCTCGTAATTTTCACTATGATTCTTTTGTGAATTGGTGCATTTTTCGGTTTGCTGCATTGTTGCATTGTGTGGCATATTGTTGTTGTTGCTGCTGCTTACACTCAAACGAAGAGTTTGTCACTCGCGCGCAGCGCATACGGCAGGCGGGGGACGCGCTCTATACACAATAAATCAATCGAGCGGGCAAGAAGCCACAGGCGATCCGCCACGCTGGAGTGCGTTTCTACCGAAAGGTCGTGACTTGGGCACCAGACGAACAGCCTACCGGCATGCGGCTGCAAAACGTTGCGAATTGCAAATTTTTTCCTTAAAAAAAATTATTAAAAAAAAAAATTTTATAAGAAATTTCGTTTTGCGATGAGGAGTTTTCTAGGGTGCATTCCAAATCGGAAAAAACAATAACCAAAAAAAGAAAACGAGCCGAGAAGTTAAACAGACGGCGAGCGCGTTCGCTGTGGCCTTTCGTTTGGCGCAAACTTGTCGCAGGCACGCTGTGTGGTCTGTCCGTCTGTTGGCAGGCTGACTAGCTGACTGGCTGAAAGGCACGTTCCGTGCGAGCGGCTGCGACAGCGGCCAGTTGCGCCGAGCGGAGCCAAAATACAATGATGACAATAAACCGCCGACGCCGCAGCAGCACCGGCAACAACAATAGCAACAATCGGCCAGCAGCAGGTATTGGAGGCAGCAGCTCAAATAATTAAACCGATGTAGGAGAACGACAAATCATAACCGCCGCGATAAAGCGCCAACAAATCGCCGGCTGTCGGCTCGCGACAATTTACTGTCATGTAGCAATGGCGACAACAACCATAACAGCTTTAACACGCATATCTGCTGCCGTGCGATCACAGCGCGCCCCACAAAGCCCAACGCTGCAGTCCGACTTCAACGGCGGCGCAAGGAGTTACAATGAGAAGAATTAAGTCAGTCAGTGGCTTTTGAGTCACAAGCCCAAAAGAAGCGTTATCAGCAGCTGAGCGCAATAAATTTAGAGATGTTGGCGAAGGCACGAAAAAAGCTTTTTTTTAGTCATATTTTGAATATTCTGAAAAATATATAACCTTTTCAAATTATTGATTTATTATTGATTATTTACGAAGTCTAAAGACCAAATTACCACAATCAATTGATATTCATAAGATTATGAAAATATTTTTACCTCTCAGCACCGCGTACTTTTCAGTGGCCGAAAAATCGACCATTGGCCAGAAGTCGTCATGTATGCACATATATAAGCCAACAATTGTTTGTTTTCATGCTTGATTATTATTTGACTAAAACTATGTACATATATATTTGTTTTTATTTTAAATTGAATTTTTATTATTTTATAAAAAAAATTTGTAAAAAAAAAACAAAAAAAATTCAAACATATTCTTGATTAAGGTCCTAAATGTAAGTCCTTAAAAGGAATTAAAAAAATATTGGCTATTTCTGGTAGCGGCCAAAAATGGGTTAATGCTGTTGTTGTTTTGTTTGAAGTTTTTGTTTCAAAATAATTTGTTTTTCCTAAAATATTCATATATTGAGCTAAAAGCAATTACAAAAATATTTTTAATATTTTTGATCCCCTGGGCTCTGCTCCGCTGTGCTAGTCACAACCCTTGATCTATTCTCGGCCCTGCACGACGACAACAGCTCGAACCAATTTCACTATTCACACATACGTACAGCAACAGCGTCTATGCGCCGAACGGCCTGATATGTATATACTATATCAATATGCCATTTGTCGACTTCGAAACCAATTTATGGTGCAGGACGTCAGTCGCTGCGCTGGTCGAACCGAGTCGCTGGCATTGTTGGCATTGTTTTCTGGCGCTCGAATATTTAATTAGAAAAGAAATATGCATTATCTATATGCCGCAGTTGTTGTTCTTATTGCTGTCGTTGTAGTTGTATTTCTACATTTATATTTTTAACCGCTTTTTAGCACCTTCTCCATTTCAGCCAGCCGAATACAAATCTTCAAAACGAAAGCGTCATTTGCTATAACAGCAACAATATAACAAAACGTTCTTTTTGCATGTGGCAAGTTGTCATTGTTTATCATATGCGCAAAAACAACAAAAACACCAACAAAAATATTTCAAAATTATTTTAGCATTTTTAAAAATAAAGAGTCGTTATGATATTCGCCCGCGCGCGTTTATTTTCACCGTAAACATGCCATTTGTCGCTCGAGCACACACTCTTCGCATACATAATTTGTTGTTAGCGTTGTTGTTGGTATTGTTGTCTATGTCAGCACTACATAGTGCCGCAAATGTCATCATTCAGAAGTTAAGCGAAATATTTGTAAAAAATCGCGCGCCATTTCGGGCGCTGGCGACAATTAACCACACAAAATTTGACTCTGATATTTTAAACTC
The DNA here is from genome assembly GCA_963668005.1 of Melieria crassipennis. Taxonomy (NCBI): domain Eukaryota; kingdom Metazoa; phylum Arthropoda; class Insecta; order Diptera; family Ulidiidae; genus Melieria; species Melieria crassipennis. The sequence goes on along the minus strand of OY764964.1, from coordinate 6,051,865 downwards.
TTTTTTCTCTAAACAAAAAAACCAATCGGGAAAAAATAGCAAAACAAACTTTTTTTTAACTTTTTTGTAGAGAAATTTAGAAACATGTTCTTTGGGGTAAATCAGTTGCGTAGCCAGAACTTTGCCATGGGGGGGGGTTTTAAAAAAAATTGATGACCAATTTAGTATTACATGCTTTTTAAAGTAAACTGAACTTTTCAAAGAGGGCATTTTGTGGTGGTGCCACCCAGTGCATTGGAAATTTCATGAAATTTGGTTCAATGTGAGCGAAGTTATTGCGTCCGAAGTAAAAGTATGTTCTTGTCAGTGGTACAAACATTTGATACTAATTTGCAAAGAGCAAATATTAAGTTTTGCTTTAAAGTTGGTAAGACTTACCCGGTAAATAACCCACATTTTTTTATTCTTTCGAAAAAAAAATTTAAAACACATCTTGCTTTGGAAAAAAACTGTTTCGGTAAAAAGCTGAAACTAAAATACAATTTTTTTTTTTGGAATTTCATTGGGGAATAAAATTTATGAAATTTCATCCGAAGGAAAATTCAGAAACAAATTAAAAATACATTCGCTTTTTTGGAAGGTTTTAGAATATAAATAAAAGAGTTTTAAATAATATTTTTTCCCAATTTTTTTTTAATTTATTTTTTAAATAGTTTTTTAATTTTTTTTTTTATGTTTTGTTTCCTTCTAATTTGTCTCATTTAAGATGGAAATTGCCCTTGGCGGCCTCTAGAGCGTTCCAAGACAATATATATACGTCATCTTAGAGGCCGCAAAATAAAGCTTCGATTAGTTTTGTTGCCAATACGCATTAGTTGTAGAATTTTCCAACCCCCTTCCTCCCAGTTCGACTCTTTTCTCTAGTGAATGGCAATAGTACCTCTTTGCAGTTCCCAAGCGGGGTTTAATGTTCTTTGCGTTCTTACCTGGGGCGTTTCGATCGCCGGAGGTGGCTTCACCTCGGGTGGCTTGATCTGGGGGGCCTTGATCTCGGGCGGCGCCTTCACTGCCGGCGCCTCATGGGTCTGTATTTCGGGTACAGTGTGTTTGTCCTTTTTGTTCTTTTCAAATTCGGGTTTCTCAAATGTCTCTAATTCGGGACGTTCGTAATCATCCACCAGTGTCGATATGCCTTCTGGCTTTTTCAACTCATGGACTTGGGCCCTGTCGGCCGTTAACAGCATTTTGCCCTCTTTGGCGGTTTCCTGTGTTCAGTGTTTACGGGGTGTTGGGAGTGTTGCGTGATGTTTGCGGGAGAGAGTTGTAAATTTCAAAAGTGATTTTGAAATGTGAGAAACGTGAAATTTCATGGGGGACTTGTGGGCTCGAAAAGCGTGAAATGGAGAAAACATGTGGCATAACCAACAAAGTGGAAGAAAGAACTTGACGGAGAGAGATAGACAAAAAAGCGTTGGTAAGAGAAACACATAAGAGGGGGATAGATAGAGAGTGAGAGAGTTAGAAACCGGTAGAATTGTGAACAAACGAAGAGGAAACCATACGTCAATGAGTGCGTAGGCTTCACAGAGATATAGTAAGTGTGTGGTGTGCGAGACAGAGAGATACAGAGCAGGCAGCGCTACTTTTTGACGGCGAGCTTTCGACTAGACAATACTGTAAGAGGCGCTCAAACGTTGCCAAACAAGTGTTTGATTAATAACTGTAAAGGTGTAAGCGCATAGGTAAAAGAGAGACGTTTGAAGATTGAATGAGAGCAAGAAGTGAAATAACATATTATAGAAGCGCATATTGATTCCGGCAAGTTGGGCTTTGATCAAAAGAACCGAGTTGAAACGAGCTCAACCCGAATATGAAGTTAAGAATGAGAAATATGAGCGAAAGAATGACAGAAATATAGAGAGTTGAGAAACGAGCGAATTTTGTACTAAGTGCAGTCAAAACGCATTTGAGAAAGATTCTTGAAGCGATAATTTTTTGTAAATGATAAATATACTACAGAGAACCAAAGAGAAGAGTGTTGACAGATAGGGAGAGCCTGAGAGTATACAGTTCAGTAAGGCCGATGTTATGCTGCCGGTCACGGATCACAATCACGGATAAAGTTGTTGTTGTTTCAATGTAAAAGCGAAAATTGGGAGAGCGAGCGAGCGGATAAAATTTGACCGCACCGATCACCGGATGATGAGGCTTCCGATGCCAAATCAAACGATCAAATCAGTGTTGCGTCGTGAGATTATTCACAATAGTTGTGTTTTGGGAACAAATTTGTTCCCTTTTGGTGAAAATGTGTATGCAATAAGCAGAAAAAGGGTTGGTAGCAACCCTCATCACTAGCCTGTGTTTATATTTGTGTTTTCGGTGAAAAAGAAGAAAGAAAAATGGACATTTAAATGGTGAACAAATATTGTGATACTTTCACACATGTATTATATTAATTTCATGTATAAATTATTAGCTCAAAATGCCAGAAATTTCGGCCCAATCAAATACTGAAGCGCTGATAACAATGTTCCAGGAGCAGGAATCCCTTTAGAAATGTGTGCTATTCAGACCGATACAAGCGCGAAAAAGAATTTTACATTTTAATTGGAAATTGTATTTGAAAAAGTAAAGTCCCAATAAAAAGTGCGGAAAAAGTAGTCAAAGTAAGCGATAATCGTAGTGGTGACCGGCGATCAAATGACCTTCAGCATAACATGCTTTCGGCACGGAGTAGAGAAATTAAAACGAGAGCGTAAAAAGTGACGTGACCGACGATCATTTGACCGGCAGCATAACATCGGCCTTAGGTCACGGGCACCGATCACGATAAAATTGTTGTTGCTTCAATGTAAAAGAGAAAATTTGGAGAGCGTAATTTTTCTCTTTTACATTGAAACAACAACAATTTATCCGTGACCGACGATCATTTGACCGGTCACGTCGTAAAATTCTTTTTCGCGCTTGTATCGGTCTGAATAGCACACATTTCTAAAGGGATTCCTGCTCCTGGAACATTGTTATCAGCGCTTCAGTATTTGATTGGGCGGAAATTTCTGGCATTCTGAGCTAATAATTTATACATGAAATTAATATAATACGTGTGTGAAAGTATCACAATATTTGTTTACCATTTAAATTTCCATTTTTCTTTCTTCTTTTTCACCGAAAACACAAATATAAACACTCGCTAGTGATGAGGGTTGCTACCAACCCTTTTTTTGCTTATTGCATACACATTTTCACCAAAAGGGAACAAATTTGTTCCCAAAACACAACTATTGTGAATAATCTCACAACGCAACACTGATTTGATCGTTTGATTTGGCATCGAAAGCCTCATCATCCGGTGATCGGTGCGGTCAAATTTTATCCGCTCGCTCGCTCTCCCAATTTTCTCTTTTACATTAAAACAACAACAACTTTATTCGTGATTGTGATCCGTGACCGGCAGCATAACATCGCCCTTAGCGGCTTTCACTGAGCTCTTTTTGTTTCGTTTGTGGTTTGCTTTCAACTACAGTCGAGTGCAGTGAGTTAGACGCAATGACGCAATGGAAACATAGATAGAATGCGACAGTACGACAGCCGTTATGTGACAGCCAATATGTTGCAAATACTAATGATAGGTAAGCGCAAGCGCATTTGCATTGTTGTCGGCGTTTTGATAGGGTTTGCTTGCGGTTTTACCTTCAACATTTGCTTAGCCTGCTGCGGCTGTTGTTGGTCTTTGGAGTCTTTGACCACTGGTTTCAGTACAATGCCGAGGAAGCTCTCGTTCGCAATGGGCTCTTTGGTCATCATATTGCGCACGGACGAACGACGGCGTTGCCTGAGCAGCTCCATGAGCGGCAGTTTGCCCTCCTTTTCCTGCATTTATTTTGAGTGGTTTCAATTTTAATACACTACCCAACTACACGCACATGATTTTGCCCAGCCGCAAGCTTAAGCAGTCTGAATATCGGCACAACTCGGTCTTAAACCGATTATGCGGTTTTTTACGCTGACCAACAACAAAATTGGTCTCAGGCGCAACTCCTTTGAATGGCGGCCCACCAAAACTTGGTCCAACAAATCAAGATGGTTCTTGTATACCCAAATTTGACCTGAAATCGAGACCAAGTGCCCAGAAGACTGTATGTGCGGCTCGCAACTAATTTGGAATTCGCCAGCTGAGAACCACATCTAACTTTGCGCCCTTCGTCTGCGTTGAGGGGCACCAAAACTGATTTTCAAATCACGTTGTGATGTCCCGTTCCAAAAGGCATTATAGTTTACATTAGCCCTCTAATATATATATAAAGTATACTAATTTCAGGCACCAGCCAATGTTTGTTGTGTGGTTGTACTCACCTCTGGTTTCGCTTCGGTGGTGGGCTCAGTTTTTTTCTGTTGCAATAATTCGATGGTGGGTTTCAAGTTGTGTTCGTATTGGATTGGCCAGGGGGATATGGAAAATTGTGTAAGTGATGTGTTGGGCCGTAGATACACATATATTGAAAGAGGGTATACCAAAACATATGGAAAAAAATTGCCACAAACCATGAGTAAACGCGCATTTTTATGCCGTATTCTTTAACAAATACAAAGTTGAAGTGGGGTTTGTACTAACCTCTGGTTCGATAATAACGGGACGGAGGTTGACTGAATCACTGTCGGTGGTATCTTGGGGTATTTTACCCTTGCCGACCTTGAAACCCCTGGGATCTTCGGCAGGTTTTTCGACCGCTTCCTGCTTCTACAAATCACACATGGACACACGGGAACGGGCAGACGGAGAGGAAACAAAAATACAAGAGGAGAGAACAACATTAAAAATAATGATGATGAATTGCGCTTGTCGACGAAAAAGTAGAGACGAGTATATGAAAGAAAGACATAAGACAGAGACATAACTCATAGATAAGAAAAATATGATAGATAAATGGCATATAAACAAGAAATATAGGAAAAGTACGTGGAAATTGGACATAGATATAAGATATCGAAACAAGACAGAACATAGTTAAAATACGTACCTTGGGCAAACCGTTCTTGAGCATACCCTGTTCGGGCTCTTTTTTGACGCTCTCTAAGACCGGTTTCTCCATTTTGCTAGGCACATCCAGCTCACGACTAAAATCGGTGGGCTCAAACTCGGACTTTTCGTACGTTTCGAGTACGGGCCGCTCGTAGTCGGGTATTTCGGGCAGTTCTTCGTATTTTTGCTTGGCTTTGGGTTTGGCTTTGGCTTTGGTTTTGGCCGGCTCCGGTTTCGGCTCCTCTTTGGGTGGCGCTGCCGTCTTACGCAGCTTGGGCAACTCCTCGACGGGCTGGGCTTCCTCTTGCACTTTCTGGCGACAGAGAGTGATGGGAGGAGAGGAACAATACAAAACGTAATATATATACAAATACAAATATAAGTCGACCATTAGGCAGTGAGCAGCAACGAGTTATAGCGGCTTGTTAGGAACCGAAATAAGTTTGTTAAGAGTGAAGACACTAGCTGGCATGCCAGAGACCAATCGATTTGATAAAGATAGGCAATAGAGATTCAATAGATGGTTATAATATAGTAAGTGCAGAACGGCTTGGTTAGGGAGGCTTAGGCGCAACATGGAGTAACCGCATACCAAACTTTTAATATGCTATTAGCCCATGTTGGGTGTGAGTTTTCTTTGTATTGTATCAGTTTTTTCTCAGTGATATTATTAGTTATTTAATATTTACTTTAACCAAGCACAACAGTTAGGGCCGTTTTCTCAACTTACCGATAAAGTGACCTTTAGCTAAAGTGACCTTTAGTTAAAGTGACCTTTAGCTAAAGGTCACTTTAAAGTATCCGGTAACTATTTTCGTTTTCTCAACTGCCTGATAAATATAAATTTAACAAGTCTGATTTTTTAGTAACTCTGGTCTACGATGGGCAGCACTTGGCGGCGCAATCAGCTGTTTTTGAAAAATTATAATTATTTTTGAAGGAAAAAAAAAACAAATTTTCCTGACAGAATCTTGCTGATGCTTTTACTGCAAAATGGGGCGTGTCGCGACGTTGGAAATCGTTGAGAGACAAGTTCGACAGCTTGAAGCGCAAATCCAAGCTGGAACTTGCAGCGGAGAAGAGCGAGACGTATCGCCCATGTGGCGGCCCAGCAGCGATTGGAAGTGTCAGCAGTGCAAAGCAGTGAAATTGTCCAATCGGCTGTTATATGTTCTATTTGCCGCATTTTACGACTCCGTACCTTCAAAAGCGTCTTCCAGTGCATGAATATAAAAAACACGCCTATTTTCCATAACGGAAGATCTCAAATTCAAATTTCATTCAAAATTATAATTTCATTACCAGCTGTTTTTTGTTTGTAAACAAACATATGCAGGTACTTGGCACCACTTCCACTTAAAGTTCACTTTAAAGTTTAACAGGCACTCAATCTGACCGGTAAGTTTTATCGGGGGGATAGCTTAACGAGCGGTTGAGAAAACGAAAATGCGCGAAATGAGAAAACGGCCCTTAGACGGTTAAAAATGTGTTTCAGTGCATTTTGATGTTACACCAAAACAAAGAAATAATGAAAGAGATATATTGTAGCGTATAGAATACACAGAAGATAGAGTTGGAAATACAACAGCGAGCGCAGAGTGGGCGACGAAGAAGACACAGAGAGAGACACATATAGAAGAGGCTGAGACAATTAGCAGTAACAGGAGGGCAGAAACAGAGACAGGGAGAGAGCGCAAAAGTGAGAGTAGCGACAACAGTGTCAATTTTGTATTCGTTATAGGGCTGCGACATCGACATCGATGTTTCATAAACATCGATTTTTAGCATCAACATCGAGTGTTTTGAACATCGATGTTTGCAACCCGATGTTTCTTCAACATCGATGTTTTGAACATCGATTTTTTTAACCGATGTTTTGTCAACATCGATACCTCCTTCCGCAAAACATCGATGTTCAAAACATCATGTTTTTCAGTCGATGTCGCAGCTCTAATTCGTTATCCAAACGAGACTGCGATTCATGTCTGTCTTGTTCTTGACTTCTAGCTGACTCGTTAACTTATGCCAACTTTTACTCTCTTTTCCTTTAACGTCTCTGCTGCTCGCGCGTAGAGCACACGATTTTCTGTTTCTTTCTCACCTTTGGAATGCGCCGCTGTTCGGCTGGCTTAAGCTTAGGAATTTCTTCCTTAATCTCTTCAGGGGCTTTATTCGCGTCCATTTTTTTGCTTTCGGGCTTCTTTAAAATCCAACGTATTAAATTTAGATTAGTTAAATAGTTAACTTTGGTGGCTTATTTCGTTAGTGATTGTATGAATCAAAAAAGGATCTCAAATGAGACGCTAGAAATTAACTACACTTGTGAGAGTTGTACACGGTGGGCGGAAAGTTTCTGCATACATCGTTTAAATTGTAATATACAGTGGACCCTCGGTTAACGAACGCCCCGCATAACGAACATTTCGCATAACGAACACTTTTTTTGGGAAAAAAAAGTTTCTCTTAACGAACGAAGTTTCGCATAACGACCAACGAAAAAGGGGGAAACCATAATTGCATGTAAAATTTCTGTCTGTGCTAAGCAACGAAACAGGGAAAACCCCGAATACACATTATAGTGCTGTCTGTGTTTAGCTTTTGTTTCATAATTGTGCATTTTGTTTTATTTTTGTGCATAATTGCCTGTGTTCGTAAAATTAACAAGACGTGTTGAAACATACAAATGTTCTATTTTCAATTTTGTTTTTATAAAAATTGCAATATAACATACGTAAATGCCTTCAAAAAAAGATTCGGAGAAAGAGAAAAATAAAAGAGCCAAAATAACTATTGAAATGAATGTTACATTCTTTCAATAAAAGTTCAAATTGAAACATATTAGAGTGTATTTTTTTCGACCTGGAACGCATTAATTCATTTTACATTGATTTATATGGGAATAATGGTTTTGCTTAACGAACGTTTCGCATAACGAACAAGATGCTGGAACCAATTGTGTACGTTAACCGAGGGTCCACTGTACTTAAAATTCTGATTGCTTGTTTTATTTGAAAACGAAATGGGGAAATCCCCTATAATGTGATGGTTTGAAAATCCTAAGCAGTTCCCTCGTAGATCTACAGCGATTTTAATGCAGGACGGTGCGCGATGTCATATGGCGAATCAGTCAATAAGTGTTGCTAAAAGTCTATTTAAGCTAGTATGGGAGGATTGGCCGGGAAATTCGCCAGAGCTAAATCCTATTGAACATATCTGGTCCAGGATTCAAGACTTAGTATTTAGGAGTCCAAAACCTGCAAATAGACTTCAACTCATTGAGAGAGTAAAACAAGAGTGGGGTGCCATATCATTCGCCGAAACGTCGGTCTTGTGCGAAAGTTTACGAAAGCGAGTCCTAGAGTGCTACGAACACAGAAGCGAGCTCCGATTGGTCGAGTTTGTCAAATGCTAGGAAATGTAAACAAAACCGAGAAAAAGTAGTTGCCACACAATACGTTTTAACAATTGTATACAATTTAAATATATCCTAGGAACTTTTTGTTTATTACAACCGGCTTGAATAATTTTGTTTTTGCTTCGGAAAGCACATGAAAATTTAGGCAATTGACATGTACATATATGCATATGGAATTATTTTATAATTTTATCCATTTTCCCTTTTCATAAAAGACGAATTAATAATACATAAATGTGGCAACACTACGAATTGCTCATTCTACGTCACAACATGGCGAGTGGCGTAACCTGTAATTTATAAACCTTGCCAAAGCATCGTCATCGTCGTTTCCACGAAGATGATTCGGGATTCGCTATTGTTTTCATTGGTGTCGTTTATTGTGTGTATGCTTTTTTGTCTTGCCGATTGGTTTTGCTGCACAAATTGCTGTCATATCACCATCAATCGAATCTTTGTGGTTTATGGCTTTTTGCTGGCCAATGCTTTGATTGATTTAAAAATTTGGTGGTTGATCCCAAATTAAAATGTTTAAAAATATTTTTACGTGGCGAGTTCGAAGTAAAATTATTTGTTTATATTTTCACATGGTTGATTACAATTTTGAGAATATAGGAAAACTACGAAAAAAATGAACTGATGGGCATATTGACTTCAAAATTCGTGAAAACACTTGAAATAAAAAATAATTAGATACGTGTTTTAATTTTGTTTTTTTTTTATCGAAATCTAACGGACAAACCAAGGGTTAAAAGATTTTGTGGAAAACATAATAGGTCTATTGACTTACAATACGGCAGAAGCACTACTAAAGCACTAAATAAAGAAATAAATAATAAGACAAGTATTTTGTCATAAGAAAAATGTTATTACGGCATGCCTACGTTTAAAAATAGTATAAATATTCTACACCTGAATGGTTCCATGGCGAATGATGTGACCATAAAATTACAATATTAGATTTTCTTATTTTATTTATTTTAAACAAGCATTATATGTGGGCCGTAAAAAAAGTTCCAAAGATCGGGATGGAAAATTATTACGGGCTAATAAAAACGTCTTCCTTTCTTTCCAATTCCCTTTTTATTTAATTGTCTTTGTTGATTACTTATTATTTATTTTTAATTGCCTGTAGCGATCATATAGGTCGCCATGCCAGCCATATTTTATTTTATTTTCTATGATTTTGCGCACACTACAGTCTGCAAAGAGTTCAGGAGCAATATAAGACGCCGTGCAGGCTCATAGAAGAACAAAAACCAGCCAGAAAATATAAATCGTTTTACAATTTTAGCTTTTCGCCAGCGCAACAACAAAAACAACAGCACATCGTCTTCCTCCTCTTCGCACAATTGTGCGAGAATGAACGAGTGAGCACAGACGCGGCATTCGTGTTGTTATGATTTGCGCTCAGAGCATTGTGCTCTCATTTCAAGTGTTTCTTCTTGTTGCCTACCCCCCGCATCGGGAAGACGGGTGGCGATATCAGCACTCAAATTTTTGCTTGTACGTGATGCACACTCTTCATGTTCTATACTTTTTGGTATGATTTAGTGGTTTAAATACAAAAAATTTTGAAAAGTAATACAAATGATCCGTAACGGCGGTTTTTTTGTATGCAGAAACTTTTCGCCCTCCGTGTATATATAATATGTACATGGAAAAATTAAGTAAATCGCTGCACAAAATTACCTCTAGCGCCTTTTTCTCCACGACCGACGAGCGCCGCGACTCGCTGCGGGACTCATCCACTTGCTGTTAGACACGGGGAGAAACACAACGGACACAAATATGAGCATTAACAACGACGTCAACAAAACATACTATGTGCAAGATCAAGGGTTTCGAACACATTATTCTATATCTAAACACAACACCACTTACCACAACCGATGATCGTCGTGATGAGACTGTTTCGTCGTCGGTGATTGTTGTCTCTTGGGATTTAATCACTGACCGACGACGCACCTGAGACTTGTATTCTTCCTGTATACTGGCCTGTACAGTGATCGAATTAGTAAAAACGTTTAGATTGACATATACACATACATATACACTATAAATATCAGATGCGTGCAAGCCTACATTTGCACATAAAAGCGCCAACGTCTAGCAGACGGCCAGCTTTTTCGTTCTAGTACGATACTTTTGGGGGTTAAAAGCCAACTTGTTGCTTGAAAATATTTTAAAATGACTCATGCGTTCATAAAAACTAAAGGTATAGATTGTGTGCATTATTATTATTATACAAGCTTATTATTATATGAATAAAGCCAAAGTTAATAAAAACAATGAAAATTAAAAATTTACTTATATATTCTTGAATTAAAAAATATTATTAAAAAATGTATATACAAATTATTTTTGCATTGACAGTAAACAATAAAATTAAAAAAAATATATATATATAAGCAGCAGCTTTGAGAACGACTGATACTAAATTTGCGTTTTTGGTGTGTTGCATAATGTTGCCAATTGTTTACCTCATATTTACTTTCATCACTTTCTTCACTACTTTCAACCATGTCTTCAGATGGTTTTGGCTTTTCAGCTTCCTTAACTTTGGCCGCTGGTTTTTTGGATATACCGGTGTCGGTTGTGGCCTCGGCGCTGGCGGCCACTGGAGACTCTTCGTCAGAGCCCTGTTTTTTTCAGGACACATGAATGAAGGCATGCGAAGGTGTGAGTGAGTATATACATATTTAATTTACAAAAAACAGTTATTTACAGTTTATTTACAGATTTTGTAAAATGTTATTTAAAAAAATGCTATAACTAAATATTATAAAAAATCACATCATATCTCGTCATATGATCAGTATACATATATTAAGAAAACGCGCCCATAATGTTAAATTGTTGGACATTTGTTTTTATGCTTTCCCGCCCTACGCCAACTAGGCGCATACGCAACTTTTAGCGAGTTACGCTTCGCTTTCGTATACATATGTATTTACATATACACCTAATTCTGTTTTTACACGGTAGATTGGTTCCAGGAAAAACCGTGTAAAAAAAGACATTGATCGTATGCAAAAATTGGTGATTGGTTCCTTAACTCTAAAACCTATTAAAATTAGACAAGACAATAAAAATTAAAACAAGGATTTTTTAAGAACAAGTATTAATGTTTATTTTAAATTAAAATAAATGTAAGGTTGGAAAAACTAATTTGCCTATAAAAAATTTCTTTACCAAACACGTCTGATTGCATTGATAGTTCACAAAATATTAACACATTTCAAGTGCTCTGACAAGTAAATTTGCTTGTATCCACAAAAAGGTAATTTCCCTAAATTTGTGATATGTACATATTTCGCAAAAATTAAATTTGACAACAAAAATTTAAGCCCAAAAGAGTTTGAATCGTGCTAAATGGAATAAAATCGTGTAAAAAAATTTAACATTTTTTATTTTCAAACCGTGTTAAATCAAAACCGTGTAAAAAAAGACCGTGTAAAAACAGAATTAGGTGTATACACTTTTTACTCTACGGCCGTTGTGTAGTAATAAATATTCAGGCATATTGTGCATATTTGCAGTGAGGGTTAAATGATCTTCGAGCGCTGCGTTCGCGACACTTGAAGGCTGGAAACTCCAAAGCGCGGCACCCGCCCAGCACATACTGTACGCCATACGGAAGTGCAAAGCTACTGGCTATATAATTCTGTCTGAGACTTACCTTGCGATCGACCTTCTTTAGTCCCACTTGCTCAATGTGATCCTTCTGCCGAGTTGAATGATACGAAGCGAAACGAAGATAAGAGGGAAAAAACGAGAAAGGAAATGAATTAATTAAACTGGCGTATATTATATAGTAAAAGTAAAAGTATATATGTACAATATCAACGAATCGAGCACGGAAAGCAGCGCAAGTTTCAAGCGCACTTGTTGTCCCGTTCAACAAGAGTTTTATCCAAATGTTAGCTGATTGGATATAGAAGGCTGAACGGAAAGCTTAGCCTTGGCGGGAACTCTGCAGCTTTTGTGCTGTGTTCTAGACAGACCCGCCTAAACTCTCCGCACTGCAGCAAATCAAATCGATTGCCGCTTTTGACTATATACTTTTGACTATATACACACGATACTATATATAGTACATTCCGTTTAGCTGCATTCACCTTCGATGCACATGATTTGGGGCACTTAAGCGAAAAATGCAGCTAAGCGGAATATCTAAAAAAGTTTTTGGAAACAGCTAAAGTTTGTTGATATAGATCCTTAGCGGACCTATATAAAAATGTCAAAATAGATCAGATAGATATTTAATATATACATATATATTATACTAGCTGGGCCCCGCGGCTTCGCACGCAAGCTCTCTTGTTTCCCCCGATATAAATTCTGAACCCATTGTTGACTCCGTCCGATTTTGATTTAAATATAAACATATGTCTATTATCTTTGATGTCAAGTGTTTCCAAAAATTTTGAAGTCAAAAGGCCCTTTAGATCATGAGTTTTCACATTTACTCTAAACAAATTCTTAACCCTTAGTTTGCTAGATTTCGATTTTGAAAATAATTAGAAATGCGTGTCCAATTTTTTTGTATTTCAAGTATTTTTAAAATTTTTGAAGTCAATAGGGTTATCGGTGCATGTTTTTTACGAGTCTTCCCGTAAACAAATCTTAACCCATTGTAGGTCTAGTTAAATTTTGATTCTCAAAAATTATAAAATACGGGTCGAATTATTTTTGATCTACATTATTTGCAGGAAGTTCGAAATCAATATGTCTATTAAATCACGTTTCTTCATACAACACCTTAATACATGTGTTGCTCCCTTTACACCCCGAATTTCAAAAAATCCCGTCTTAGCGGAGGTTCATTCCTAAAGAAGTACCCATAGTTCATGATGATGAGTCAATCAATCAATCAGTCAGTCAGTCAGGACAAACAATTTATGTATATAAAAAAGCAGGCGGTACCACGCCCCCTTGTCCAATGCTCACAACTTACTTTTAGTCAAATTGTGCTACTAAGTGGAAAGTTCGTACCAAGTTTCACTGATGTGTGTGGGTGTTTACTGCGTAACTGTTAGGTTACAAAAAATGTGCCACGCCCCTTGTCCAACGCCGATCAAATTTTAACAGTAGAATGACACATCTATGAGACGACGGTACCCCAACTTTCAATGCTGTGCGAACGATTCCTAAGCTATTCCATATAAAAGATTTGAGTTGTATGGGCGATGCCATGCCCCCTTGTTAAATACCCGCCCCATTCCTTCTGTCGATAGATAGTTATGACTAAATGGAAGGTTCGTGCTAAGTTTCATTGATGTGCGACGAACAATTTCAAAACTATGCGGATAGTTTTGATCAAAAAAATGTGCCACGCCCCTTGTCCAACGCCCATCAAACTTTAACAGTAGAATGACACTTCTGTGGGAGGATGTAATACCAAATTTCAATATTGTGCGACTTACAATTCCGAAGCTATTCCATTTAAAAGATTTGAGTTGTATGGGCGGTGCCACACCCCCTTGTTCAATACCCACCCCATTCCCTCTATCGAAGGACATGACTAAATAGTAAGTTCGTACCAAATTTAATTTATGTGTGACTTATGGTTCCAAAGTTATTGTCTTCACGTAACAATTTCAAACAAACCCGCCGAAGGAAGTATCTAAGTTGGTCCAGTCGTTTTCAAGTTTTAAGCAGCCGAACGAACCACGATTCATTTTTATATATATAGAATACATATATAAAAAATTTGCATGAACGAATCTATTGAATTATATCAAAAATTTCCATGAACGAATCTATTGAATTATTGAAAAGATTGCACCAGTGTAAGACTGAATAAATTTTTACTAGCAAATAAACCGTTATCCTATAGATGCTTATGCATACAAAATATGTATGTATACACTGGATATAATGAAAATATTTATGTACATATTCTTACTGATATGCTTTATGTAAAATAATCGGTAATTTTACCCTGCGAATATTTCTTTTTTGATAATTTCAAAACCATTGCCTCCATTTCGAAAATGTGGAAATTTGTTTCGATACTTTTTTCCATAAAAAACTTTTCAAAATTTTCCAGTGCTGTTAAACGAAGTATTTTTCATACAAATCAAAGGAAACTGGCTCAAAAACAGGGCTGTTAAACGGAATAGTGCAGCTAAGTGAAATGCAGCTAAATGTGACATTTTCAAAGAAAATTCGGTTTTCGGAGTAATATTTTGGCCAAATCATGCAGCTAAGCAGAAAATTCACCTAAGCGAATAGGCAGCTAAACGGAAACGGTACATGTTTTTCGCATCTTTTGAACAGAGTTCCAGCCAGTACGCAGGAAAACACGGGACGTCCGAACGCGGACTGACAGTTTTGGCGCGCAAAAGTGAGTAGCAGACAAATTCAGGGACCGAAAATAACCGTTACTTTATAATTTTCCAGTGAAAATAATACTTTCACTTTCAATAATTCAATTGAATAATTCAATCAATTCAATTTCAATAGCATTATGGTCCTATGGCAGCAGCTTCACGAATATTTAACGCATTTTATAATAAACGGACAATGATCATATTGGTACATGTTGCAGCGGCGCACCCTGTATGCAAGAAAACAAAAATTAAGTACGCAAGAAAGCACAGATATCATTTTGAGGGAGGGGGAAAACTTAGGTAACATCAGTGAATGTGTTTCTTTCTGTATATATGTGTGTTTGTTTGCGTTGTAGTACATATTTACATACAAACATCTTACATTTCAATGCATATACTATATTTATATGCATAAATATATTTACATTAATGTTTGCATACTTCAGCTTGACTCTATACAGTTTTTGTCGATTTGTTCGGCCTTCAAGTTGAATATTTACTGGTAATTGTTGTTGTTGCTGTTATTACTACTGTTGCTTATTTACATTGTTGTTACTTTTTATTCGTTTTATAGAAAAGCATTGTTGCAGCGTGATTAAGCGGTTTTCTTTTGTACTAATTTGTCTTACCTCCGTGTCCTGTTTTTGCTTTTCGACGACCGCATTTTTCTCTTCGTCCTTCTTCTTCTTTTCTTCGACCTTCTTTTTCTCTGCTTCTTGTAGTTTCTTTTCTTCGGCCTTCTTCTTTTCTTCGACCTTCTTCTTTTCTTCGACCTTCTTCTTTTCTTCTTCCTTCTTTTTCTCTTCCACCTTCTTTTTCTCTTCTTCCTTCTTTTTCTCTTCGACGTTCTTCTTCTCTTCCTCCTTTTTCGATTTTTCGGCCTTTTGTTTTTCTTCCTCTTTCTTCTTTTCTTCTTCCGCAGCAGCCTCCTCTTCCTCCTTTTTCAATAAAAAAATTCAAATGCAAAATTTTATTTATGTGTTTATGTGTATTTGTGCGTGTTTGTGTGTGTAGCTGGATGTGAGTCCCTACATTTATGTATTAATAGCCATTGGTTCCCATAAAATTAAAGATCGCTGAGTTGCCAAAAATTTTGAGAAAAAACTACTCTTCAGCCGAGAAAAATCAATTCATTAAAAACAATATGATCATATTTAAAGTAACTAACTCTACTCGTTTATGAGCTGCACATATATATATCATTGAAATTCGACCGGTTTAGTAGGCCGGCGGAATATCGTAGCTTACGACCCATTTTAGCTCGAGAGTTCTACTTTAACATGAGCTATTTTTCAGTTGGCTAGCTTTATTGGTTTAGGAGCCACAATTTGATTTTTCCGTAAGTCTCTGGCAACGCTGATCGCAATTATTGACGGATAAACAGTTCGGAAACGCATGGACCACACCAATAACTGGTATAGGGTATTATGAGTACCCGCTCGGCTTTAACCGAGCATTATTTTTGTCACATTCTTAGTGGTTTATTTCGAAAACACACATTCAAACAGCTTAGAAAGATAATCAACAATAAAAGTCCACACATACATATTTCAAATTTGTAAAAATCTTTGTGAACCAAAACTTATCGCAAAAAATTAATGTAAAGAAACGTTTAAAAAACTGTCTGAAACACCATAACTTAGTAACGGAAAACGCCAATACTGTCAAAAATTCAGGCAAATTGTAGCGGCGCAACACACGAAGTAGGGCACACGCCATAAGATAATCAAGGTTTATAAATTACAGGTTAAGCCACTCGCCATGTTGTCACGTAGAATGAGCAATTCGTAGTGTTGCTACATTTATATATTATTTATTCGTATTTTATGAATACGAAAAATGGATAAAATTATAAAATAACTTCATATGCATGTGTACATATTTCAATTTCCTAAATTTTCAAAAACAAAATAATTCAAGTCGGTTGTAATAAACAAAAAGTTCCTAGGATATATTTAAATTGTATACAACTGTTAAAACGTATTGTATGGCAACTACTTTTTTTTCGGTTTTGTTTACATTTCCTAGCATATGACAAACTCGACCAATTAGAGTTCGCTTCTGTGTGACGTCACACGAGCACAACAAATTTTTGACGTTTAAGTGGCGGGACCTTTATTCCATAGACCTTGTAAGATAATGTCCACTGAGAGCAGGAAAGATACAAGTGATGATCAAGTCGGGTGTTGGGGGTGATGGGAAACGTTGCTTTTAAGAGAAGTGTGAGAGTGCGCTAAGTCTAACTTTCGCCGATTACAAAAATTTTTAAAATAAAGTACATATGTAAAAATTACTAAAGTAAAGCGAAAGTAAGATACATTTTTGAAAGAGACTATAAGCAATGAGCAATACTTGTGGTGCGAGAGTGAGAGAAAATAAGTGTTGAACGCGAGCGAAAAATACATGAGAGAAAAAGAGACATTCAGGTGGTTTATGACTAATGGTATAGACAGAATCAAATCGTCGGCCGAATTTTACACACCGAACGTACGCTGTCAAAATTAAAACACACAGTAGTGCGTGTGATTGCCCACAACGACGACGACTGCGATATTCGGCCGACGACCGATCGTCCGACGATAGAACAAATTCGAATTTTTTCGCAGTCGTTGTGCGAACAAATCAGCTGTGCAGCTCTCAGAGGTGAAAATCAAAAATATAAACAAACAAAAAATTCGGCAAACATTTTCTGATTTGTGCTACTTTGAGGTTGAAAAGTTGTAAGTGCTTCAAATTTCAATAAAAAATGTGCCAAATAATCAATTTTGTCTTTCCCTTTCGTATGTTTTAGAAAATGGACAAGACGGAGCTGCTAATTGAGGAAGCTGATGCGAATTTCGCACCCATTCTGTTTCACTGTGCGTATTTTCACGACGACTGACGCAACGACGTAATTTTTCGGTGCGTAAAATTCGGCCGACGATTTGATTCTGTTTATACCATAAAAGCGAACATCTTTTTGGAATACTTGCCGTGAGCAGCAAGTGAGAGGGAGAAGAGAAGAGCGATATTTTGCATTGTTTCATGTGAAAAGATAGAGAAAAATACTGTGTGAGAGAGCTAGAGGCAGAAAGACGTATAACTTGCGAGTTGCAGCATCACCAAAAGCGCAAAACCTCTAAAAATAGATAGAGACAGAGAGAGAGTGAACGTAAAAGATGTAAATAGATTCTATCATGGCACAATAACAAGGTAGTGGCAGGAAGGAGCGAAAAAATTCACGTGTATTTTGTTAGTGTTTTTGTTCGGTTCATTGTCAAATCGGACGGACGGTTCTCTTGCCAACAGTATTGCCAGCATCGAATAGACCACTTGGTCTATTCGAAAACGTAAAAATACACCAATTAACAGCAACAGTACATAGATTCTTTGTTTTAATCTGTTGTTTTACAATGAGGGGCAAAAGTGCTAAGTCCATAGTTGGCCGATTTTGCGTTAATTCATAAAAGTTAACGAAAATTGGAAAAATAATTTCCTTTCATCATTGCAACAATGCTTCAAATTCCACAGAAAAAGAGTTGGCTGGCAATGCTGGTCGCCGAATGTAAACAAAACCAACACAAATTTTTGACAACCTACCGAACTCTGACGAGAAAAAAATAAAATCCTCTCGCCCGTAACACTACCTTGTTATTGTGCCATGGATTCTATTTATTAGAATGAGATCGAGAGAGAGTGCGGGAGATATAGAGAGAGCGAAGCTAGTTCGCAAATATGCAAGGGGTCAGCTCTCACCTCGTCATGCTCGACGCGTTTCGTCGGCTTCAAACGCACGTCGAATATGACTTTCGGTTCTTTCGAATCGATTTCGGAAGGGGGCGCAGTGCGCTTCGTTTGGGGCTTTAACTTGGGCAAAGCGTACATGGTGAAAGGGGCTTGCTCGGATTGTTTTTGTTCATTTTCTAGTTGCTGCTGCTCTTCTTCTTTCTTGCTACTCAGTGCGGATTTGCGCATGCGATGAATGTTTTGCTGGTGCAATTTCGCTTGCTCATCGCTAACTACCATTTCTTGAGTACGACGCATTTGTTGTTGTTGTAGTCTTTGTTGCAATCGCTTTTGCTCTTCGTGACCAGTTAACGTCGTTATTGTCGTCGTTTTCATTCGTTCATCACTAACCATCGATTGTCTACGTTCGTCAAGCTGCTGCTGCTGTTGTTGTAGATGTGCTTCTTCTTGCTCCAAACTAAATGACACCCTGCGTTGCTGCTGTTGCACCTGCAACAGATCCTGCTGCTGAGTAACTTCCACCTGTTGCTGTCGTACGACCTGTTGTTGTTGGGCGATCTGTTGTTCTACTTTCTGCTCTACCTTTTTCTTCACTTCTATTTGTTTCTTCTGCGCTTCTAACTTTTCCCCTGTACTATCTTTATTTTTATATTTTTCTTTGTCGTTTTGTTTCGTCTCCTCATTTACCTTGCGCTTCGCTTCGGCCTCCTTCTCGGCGTCCTCCTTCTCCTTTTTCTTTTTCTTATCGTCCCTCTTTTCGACGGTGATTGTGCAGGTGGACTCTTCCTTGCCCACCTCGTTGCTCACCACCACGCGGTACGTGGAGGTGTGCTCCTGCCGCGCCGCGCTGTATGTCAGCCGTGCTGTTGTGCCGTCGAACGTGGTCGTCACGTCCTTGGTCTCCTTGACAATCGTACTGCCCTTGTACCACTCAATTTTGCACCTGCGGTCGGACTGCTTAAGCGCAATGAGCAACTCAAACGATTTCGTCTCGGTCACCGTTTGGTCAGTGAGTTTGCGCGCGATCTCCGGCTTGGTCGACTTGCGCTCCTCCTCGGGTATCTCGACCAGGTTGACCACCTGTGAGACGGCTTCGCCCTTCTCGTTTCTTGCCACCAGCTTGTAGGAACCCTTGTCGCTCTCCTCCACCTCGTTGATCTCCAGCTTTACGGCGAACTCACCCTCCTTGGTTTGTTCGACCAGGTAGACGTGGCGGCTCGTCTCCTTGACAGCGGTGCTCTCGTGGTACCAGGTGCACTTCGGCTCGAACTTGGACGCCACCGTGCATTCGATCACGACGGTACGCTTCTTGATAATCTTGATTATCTTCGGCTTGTCCTTAATGACCGGCACAACTGCACAATCGAGACGAAACAGAGGGGGAATTGAGAGACAGAAATTTAACACTCCCTGCTAGACCACTTACTTTCAATGTTGAGTGTCAGATTGGCGTTCAATTCGCCAAGTATGTTCTTAATATTGCATTTGTAGAGGCCAGAGTCTTCCAGCTGCGGATCGACCAGCTCCAGCTTAATGTAGTACTGGTCGCCGCGATGCTCCATCGTCATTTTGATCTTGTTGCTCTCTTTGATGAGCTCGCCGTTGCGGGACCAGACAATGTCCGGCTTAGGGTCGGCCTTCACCTTGCACTCCATGATCACAAGCTTGCCGTTGTTCTCAGAGACGATGCGCGGCTTCTCGATGAACGTGGGGCCCTCGCCTTCTGGCTCCGGCTCGGCCTCGATGTTCAAGTTGAGGTTGGCGTTCGACTCACCGTACTCGTTTTGTACGTTGCATCGATAGGTGCCACCATCCGCCGCACCCGGGTCCTACAAACACAACATCCGATTGAAGCAATGCACACAGGGAGGATTGAACATATTTACCTTAATTTCCAGCGTCAGTTCGTAGGTGTCTTCGGCAATCACCGTCGATTTTATTTTGATTTTGTTGCTCTTTTCCACCACCTCGGTACCGCGGTACCAGGTGACGGTGGGTTCTGGTTTCGCTTTGCATTTGCATTTCATCGTTATTAGTGTACCAGAGTCGTTGGGTATAATTCGTGGTTTCTCGATAAATGATGGAGCAAATCCATTGGCGTCGTTTGCACCTAAGCAACGCGGCAAAAAATGATAAGTGATTGGTGTGAGATTCTGAGATAACTTTAAAGTTAGATTGTACGCTCTGTGGGTACGAGCAGAACGTGATGGGCGGATATATGGTACATACATATTTATAGAATATAAAACAAATTACACTACAGTTCGTAATATAGTATGTATATAGATAAAACTATAATGAAATTATATGTACGAATGTGCAGAGATATTTTCGCTGCGATTTCTATGGAATGTAACATGAGATATTAAATGGAATCTTGCAATGAGAAGCAATATGAGGAATCACATGTCTTGAAAAGAAATAAAAACTAAGCGAAAACGCGAACTCAAACGAGTACGGCTGATTTATGAGCATTACATACACACATACGCCACTTTATACAGCATATAGCGTATAGAACACCCGGCACATGCGCTAGAGAAACATTCAGATTGTGTTCAGAACAGAATAGTTCGCAGCTGTGCACATCACGGGGAGTGCTGTGCTCTCCTGTACCGCTATAGTGTTTCGACTCGAAATCAGGTGGAAGCACCTTGGAGCCATGCTCCTGAACAGATTGAACGTTTCTTCTGGGTACCCTAATTGTTCACCCATTGCAATCAGTCTTGGACAGACTGGAAAAAATCGGTGCCTGTTAGTAGCTTTAGATAAGGGACTTCTTGTTCAACAGACCCCAGTGAACTTTGGGAAGTCGAATGCCACAACTATGAGCAAATTCCCAGAAATAGTGTACACACTGCCTTTTCAAGTAGTTCTGAACAGAGTGGGGAAAAGTAGGTACTTAGTGGCGACTATACAATTCAGACTTTCGACTGGAGCTTCTTGTGTCATACGGAAAAAGTTCTAAGTGCGTATTCTCTATGATAAGAGTCCCCAGTGTCCTCTGTGAGGTGGAATGTCGCAGCTACGAGCATTTATTGAGGGTTGGGAAATCATCAAAATATTACGTAACCTTTGAGGGAATTTCAATGCAATCCACAGTTTGCATTGTTGCCCTATCTGTAATAGTTCTTAATATATCCCAAGAAAGTATTAAAAATTTCAGTTACGTTTCGTCCAGTTAAGAGCTGTTAGTTATTGCTTGAGATAGCCTTCGTTATGTGACCAAAAACATTAGCTTGAAAATTTAGCGCCGTTAAAGTTGTACATAGAGAGAAAGAGAAGGAAGTACAGCATGTTTTTTTCCGCGCAGGAAGTGGAAATCTTCGAAAGATACTGGGCCAACCCACCAGCATGCCGGACTCTTACCGACTAAAACCACCCAATGTTAACCCTTTATTCCCTCTACGGAATTACCGCTAAGTATCGCATCGCAGCACAGCATGTGTGTGTGTGTGTGTGTGTCCATAATTATGCTCTTAAAAAGAATAGGAAATATTCCTACGCAACGTTCTAAATACACTTAGCGATCTATGTGCTAACGCCCTGCTGCTGGAAATGTTTTCATTCGTTTAATTTTTCTTTCCCTTCATTTAGATTTCATTTCGCCTATATATGTATATATATCGTATGGTATTTGATTGTATCGTATATATGTACCTTGGAAATTAAGTGCTATATTCGCATTACTCTCGCCAAACATATTAAACGCATTACAGCGATAGTTTCCACCATCGTCCTTGGTGGGATTCTGTATCTCCAATGTGAGTACGTACGTATCCTTGGAGATCGCCTTGCGCGACATTTTCGTTCGTGTTGTATCGTCGATTTTCTTATCGGCACAATACCAGGTGATATCGGGCACTGGGTGCGCTTCTAATATACATTCCATTATTAGAATATCTTCTTCTTGTCGTATGGTCGGTTTTTTCGGAAAACGTGGTGATTTTCCATCCGGTATTCTGTGTGTGTATTGGTACATATATAGTTTTGGCAGCATTGTTTAAAATCGACTGCTGAATTGCGTCTATTAAACTTTGAATTACACGTATGGAACAAAATCAATAGACGTGGCCGAAACGGTAAACACTACAGTTACGTATGACCCCCATAGCTTCCAAATAATGCAAGATGCCTGCTATGCGGAGTCCTGAACGGGCACACCGCTAAGCTTGTTCTGTGGTTGGATACTATATTCGCTCCGAACCCAACGAATTGGGTGTCTCTTAAGTTGAGACCCACTAAATTGATTTGGTTCGCATATCGTGGCTTTCATTAATTTATTATGTATTATTGTTGTTATGGAACGTTGCTCTTACTTTTTTGAACCTCCCTCAAAGTTTAAATTTATCGTTGCCACGCCTTCGCCATTTTGATTTCTGGCGCGTGCCCGGTATTCGCCTTGATCGCTGGACACGACACTGCTGATCTCCAAGCGAGCCATGTGATATATATTCTGATCCAAAGTCAGTGTCATTGTATAGCGTCCGCTTTCCCTCAGCTCCTCTTGCGCGTGAAACCTTGGATTGGTGTTTGTTTTTGCGTTACATATATTACATATACATTTAGATTTTATGAGGTGTGCCTAATATTTTTGTTGAAATAGAATCAGGACAACGCTGACCTTCAGACAGACATTTTTCATCGGATTCACCACAACGGCATTAGTACTATTCGAATGAGCGGCACTCTAAATGCTTTACAAACACGAATCGCATCGATTTGGACGACCCTTTCGGGGGATGAACGAGATTTCATCGAACCAGACCTAAGCGCGCAGACAGAGCGAACCAATGGGATGATTGGAATCGAGCAGCTTGCTCTCTTCCAAATTCACCACTGGGAACGCGATCGGACTATGTATTGTCTATTAGTAGACACTCTCTGATTTTCGTATTTAAGTTTTAAAATGTTGTATTGGTTTTTATTAAAAACATTGTTCGTACCACGTGACCGTTGGCTTTGGATCTCCGACACATCTGCACTCGAATGTTATATTGCCTCCGTCTTCGCTTTGGCGTATAACCGGACGTTCGGTAAATGTTGGTTTAATGCCGTCATCAGGTACAGGTGCTTCGTCGCCTAAATTTACACGTATACATACAAAATAAGGGTGGTGTGAGGGCATCTCATATATATGTATTTCTGAAGTATTTTTATTATATGTAGTAGAAGTAGAGTAGAGTAGAGTAGAGTAGAGTAGAGTAGAGTAGAGTAGAAGATATATGTATAAAGTATTTGAACGATTCGTACTTTATTTTATTCGATTGGTTTGATTTTGCTGTCTGTTTTCCTAAAGCTGGTTTTCTGTAATTCTACATATTAAGGTACATATATATATATATAGTTTGGTATTAGCTATGAATCTCATACATTGATATATGTAGATATATGGAAATAAAGAAAGAGTTCGCATTTCGGGGCATGCATTCAAAAATATATATACACATACAAAATATGTATAGTATAAATATATATAGGTAAGGTACATTCAATTCAAGATGTGGCAAAAGGATGATACGAAACGGGAAAAGGTGCCCGATAAAATTTAATGAATACAAAACAACCAAAAAATGTTTTGATTTGCAAAAACAAAAGTAAAAGGAAAGTCTCGTGCATGTGCACAAATCGTCAGAGAACTGTGAAGAGCAACAATTCGAGCGGCTCCCCGGTCAGTTCTCTCGCCTGGCAGCATCATCGGTACGTTTTTGGCAGCAGAGATAATATTTTTGTTTTCCGTAATAAAAGTACAGGACCGCAAATCTAAAATGTTGCTTTACAGACCGAAAAACATTAGTGACAGTTGTCACAAGGGTCACACAGTATCTGTAGCTGTCCCAACAGTTGCAGCCGCTGCAATGTTTCAATGATATGCACAAAATTTTTGCAGTGCTATCATTATCGTAGCTGTCACAAATGGGCCAAATGTAACCTATATCTGACAATACGCAAAATTGTAAGTTGTAGGTGTGTTTAATATCAAATAGTTTGTACAAGTTGTCGCAAGCCTTTACCACAGAATAAACAGTATACAGAAGGCGCATCTGAAATACTTTTGCGATTTCATTTCAGACGCGGGCGGGAAGCAACATAGGCGAGGAAAATGTAAAGGGAACCGAGAGAGTAAGCGCGAATTGATGTACAGGCATAGATTCGATGGTTTTGTGCTTTATTCTCATTTCGACAACAACACGCAATGTTGTTGCTTTCCGCAGCAAGACAGCTTGGCTTTACTCGTGCACATTGAAATGGTGGTTGATTTGGCAAAGCGATCGCCAAGGCAAATTCAATAGGTAGTTGCAGCACCAGAACTGATTAAACTTTTTTCTTTGATAATTGGCACGACATTGTAGCAATAGTTTTGCACTTATTATCACTTTCTTAATGCGCCTTGGTTGTTCCAATATTTTTACACATATATTTATTTTCATTGTAGCCATTTTTACTTTTTACAACTTCCTTTCTACAAGCAGACCAAAATAACTAATAAAATCCATTGCATTTTGGTTTTTTCCGCGCCTTGGCGATCGCTCAATCAATTTTTCTATGTAAACTATACCT
The DNA here is from genome assembly GCA_963668005.1 of Melieria crassipennis. Classification (NCBI taxonomy): domain Eukaryota; kingdom Metazoa; phylum Arthropoda; class Insecta; order Diptera; family Ulidiidae; genus Melieria; species Melieria crassipennis. The sequence goes on along the minus strand of OY764964.1, from coordinate 6,026,865 downwards.
GTCCACTTCTTGTTCTTGTTTGTAAAAAAGCAAGCGGAGAGCAAGTACGAGCCACGAACATGCAAGCGGCACATCACTTTGTTGCCCAACAACAAAAACCACAGTGTGTGGTGCGTCACTGTTTCATACACCGCTCTTACAGCTTCTCAGTTTACGCTGTCGCGCTCTGTGCGTTCTCGTCCCCTTTACTGCTTTCCCCGCATCAACAAACGGGTCCTACCGCTGGAACCCGCAAAGAAAATTGTCTTTACACCAGATGCGCATTCTGTATATTGTTTGTTCTGTGCCTTTACTGACAAAGCGTTCACGAACTCAAAAAACTTGCAAGAGAGAGCAAAAACGAGAACATAAAAACGTCAGAGAGGAAAAAGCAGCTGCAAGTTGTTGCTAGAAAACTTTTTAACTTGCAAGAATTTTAGGCATAAAAAAATGTTTGCGTGTTTAGAAAATTCGTTGCGCATTTTCTTATAAAATATGAACGAAAAGGGGACTTTGTCGATGTTTAAGCAAATGAAAGTATTTGCAAATGTCGGTGTCATATGCGGGAGTCCGGCTAAATGTTTGATAAGAACAATCGAACAACAAACAACCGAGGAGGCCAATCGAAGTACAATTGTTGATGCTTTTTTCAACGTTGTATATTTTTCGAGCAAATTAGCTGTAAAATAAGCAAATTGTTGTTTACTTGATTGTTTGTACTGGTTTTCTGTTAATCTACTTTTCTCTCTCTACTTCCTACGCTTTTCCTGCAAGTTTTTACTGGGAAAGTACTTGTGTCACAAGTAATAAACGATTTTTTCTAATTGAAATTTTTACAGACGTGTGTGACAATTGTGACAACTCGTTGGCAGTCAGTGTCTGGTACGTGAGCTTTGCGTATACACTACTCTCTAAAATTTCACATCCACACAGCGACCAAAAAGTGGGCTACAAATGGGTCTCCAAACGAACGAAAGATTGAATGTTGGTGAATCGGATTTTGGGATGCATTGAATTTGGCGCTAGATCATAGTGAGTGGTGAAGCTGCGTGGGCGAATTGCAGGCAGATGGCATTGCTATTGTGGGTGGGTTGTTGAAATGCGTTGCTTAGTGAGTTAACATGCACACGACAAGAGAAGCAACACAACAAATTAACGCTAGTATATTTGTTTACTATATTTATGTATAATACATAATGACGTAAACTAGGTAAAATATTATGTTGGATGCAGCAAAAAACAAAAATCAATATGAGCCTTATTTCACGTGGTTTAGAAGCTACAGCTGAGCGATTTTGAAAAAAAATGTCCGTTTGACCGGTGGAATGCTCGGGTTTTTAGGCCGGAATAGCAAAAATTCGAATTTAATTAAATTATTCTATGTATATATTGAAAAATATCTATTTTGAAATGTTGGGGGGGCTCCAAATCCGACTTAGAGCTATGGTCTCTTGAGCAAAATTTCTCAGAATCACCTATAGATTACGTTTTTGCTATACGCTTCATCAAAAAAAATCGTTCCATACAATTTGACCCGCCCTAATATATATATATGTATATATATTCTGATCACAGCAAAATATTGATTCACAATTGCTATCTTAAAATTTATACAAGCTAGATTAATGCAACAGACGTGATATATACTTATACATATGTACTCAGTGGCGCACACTTTGAGCCCAATACCATTTGAAATCATATTTTGCACCAGCAATTTTCGTATTTTGGGGGAGGGGGATGAGAGCGTTGATTTCCAAAACCCCACCCTGTGTGCGCCACTGTGCAAAATTCATACACACAGGTGTGTCTGTGCCGAGTCATCGGCTTGTTACCAGCTGCCGCCGTGAATTTAGTAACTCAGGTTACACTCTACGTTACATATGTAAGGATAAACATGTATATTTAGTATAAATATATATAGATATATACACAGTATTTTTCGCTTAATGCGAACTTCGAGGGACTGGGCAAAATGGTTCGTTTTAACCGAATGTTCGTTTTAAACAGGTTCGTTATAAACGAAAAATACTGTATCTAGATATTAAATAAATGTCTATTTAGTATAGAATAGTGATGCTGTTCGAGTGCGTTATCGACTAGACGTGAAGTAATCGAATCAGGCTACTTACTGTCGAAATTGAGACTGATCGTTGCATTGCTCTCGCCAAGTTCATTTTTTGCATTGACTTTGTATTTGCCGGCATCCTCAACTGTGACATTCTTGATCTCAAGCGATGCAAAATATGAATGGCCATCTTTGTCAACTGTCAGCTGCAAAGGAACGAATGGAAACAACACATTATGAGAAAACAAATAATCAGTGAAAGGCGACGAGTAGCGAGTTAAGGAGCAGAGGGATTACTTATTTGATCACACTCACCTTATGTCTCGCTGACTCCTTCACGGGTGTCCCATTGTGAAACCAACTAACAGTCGGTAATGGATCTGCATTGACACGGCACTCAAAGAGGAGACGTTTGCCGTCGTCCTCCTGGCGAATGGCGGGCTTCTTCGCGAATGTCGGCGCGAAACCGTCGATTTGTCTGTAAATATGTCCAAAGAAAAATTCATTAAAATATTTACGAACGATTTCACAACATCAAATTGCAAACTTTGCATATGCAAACTTCAAGCAAGTGTAATGCAAAACGGAAAAGTTGGTACAAGGAAGCAAGTGAGGAACTCAGACAATATTATAAAAAAATATATAAAAAAATTAAAAAAATTATTACATCACATACAGTCGTGTCTGGATATAGTGAACTAATTATTGCAAGGCCTGTTCACAGTATTGAGGTTGCTCGCTATATCAAGGTTAACATATTTGTTCAAAAACTCGTTTTATTTGCTCAAAATACACTTTTTGCTTGAAATTGCGTTCAAAATTTTTTTCATGATTTAGAGGCTCCATGTCAAAATTTGGGTGTTTACTATATCGAGGTCTTCACTATATAGGATGTTCACTATACCCAGACACGACTGTATTACATAAACATATTACATACAACAACGGAGCGTGAAATGTAAAAAGCAAACATAAACTCACCGGTCCTCATAGTGGGCGGTGAAGACACCCTCTAGTAGCGGTTCGGGGTCATTAGCAAAGGCAAAAGCGTAAGAAAGAGAAAGCGCAAATAAAAGCAAAAAGCGTTTACAATAAAATTAAAAAATTTAAAAAAGAAATATTTTCAATTAAAAAACAAAAATGAAATATCGTGAAAGCCGCTAGAAAAAACTTAAAATAAAAGCAAACAAGTTTTCAATAAAATTAAAAAATTAAAAAAAAAAAATATTTTAAATTGAAAAGCAAAAAATTAAATATCGTGAAAGCCGCTAGTGTTGAACGTAAAGCGTAGAAAATAGGGACAATTTTGCTTACTTTTCTTTAGGTTCGTCGGCAGCTGTTGGTTAGGTGTGAAAAATTAAAATATTTAATATTGTTTTTTTGCAAGAACTGTAAATATTTGGCTGTCAATTTTTGCCCCAGTCGTCATTCCAGTCGAATTATTGTACGTGCAAAAATGTGTCAAAGTCGGATCACACCACAGACGCGCTACGAAAATTTAATTTTCGAAGACAAATCTTTCAGAAACATTAGTTGTCTTAAAAACGGTCTAAGTATTTGCAGCGCATGCTGATGACTGGAAGAATCGGTGCTAAGCCAAATAAACTGCAAGTCACCAAAGCACCTTCCGGCAGTTTGTTCAATGGACTGACGTTGGGCTACCGGCCTTAAGCTAAGAGTTTAGCAATTCTGAGTAGGCTATGAATAGTACGACCCGCTAGATCTTGTGTGACATAACCCCAGTATAAATTTACAAAAAATAATACAAAGCGGAAGCTTTTGAAAACCGTCAATTGTCTACATTTCTACATGTCTTTTTCCAGACAATGACTTTCCTACATTCGGTTTATTAACTAATTTCCAAAATGCCCGCAAGTACGTAGTCGTAATAAAAGTCGGCCGTGTTTCTCAGGCACAAAAAATTTTTTTTATACTTACGTCTAAAATTTAAGTTGATGGATGCCGAGACCTCGCCCGATTTGTTTTTGGCCTTGACCTTGTAGAGGCCAGCATCCGTCTCGATGACATCGTCGAGCTCTAATACTACTGTGAATTTGTTGTCGCCAATCGGTTGGATTTTGAATTTAGTTCTGGCATCCTCGGCCAGCTGATTGTCACTGCGGAACCACTCGATGTCCGGCTTGGGCGATGACACCAGCTGGCATTCGAATATTAGCCGATTGCCGTCGTCCTCTTGACGCAGTTGTGGCTTCTTCACGAAGCTGGGAGCGAATTCCTCAGCCACTCCCATGCTGAGTCGTGGTTAGTGTGACTTGAACGTTTTTACTTCTCGCTCTCTGACTGTTCACTGAGTGTCGTTCAGCCCTTCCATACAATCCACTCTGCCGCTGCCACTATATATATCTCTCTCCCTCTTTCACTGTGTCTATATTTACCTTTCTCTGTGGCGTATTGGACAAGTGGTCGGCTATATTCCGGTTTTTTGGTCTAGTCAACGCTTAGATTCTTCCTCTTTCTTGTAGCCTCTGTTCTCTTAATTTCTATATAGTGCTTTATATAGCTTAGCGTTGCTTTCAAGTTGAAAATTCAGTCCGCTTTGTGGTTTTTGTTGAAAATTCGTTTTATTTTAGACTTAACTAAAATTATGTGGTACGTAGGATTACAATTAAATTAAACGCTCTCTCACTCTCTGGCAATGATTTATTCGTAACCTGTTAGAAGAGAGAAACAATAAAGAACTATAGATTGGACTATTATATTCATCAAATATAACAAAGTGATTTTGACACATCAAAGCCAGAGGCCGCGAAAAACAACTACTGAACGCGCAACTATACTTAGACGCGATTTTATGAGCCAGCACATAATGTCAGAACGTAATATTATTTTGTTATTGTATTCAGTAAAGAGTAAGCAGCCGCCGTGGCTCAGTTGGTTAGTACGTTGGACCGCGAGTCGAAGGCAGCAACCCCAGGTTCAATACTGCCTGTAATAACACCTAAAAAAAAAAATAACGGGAAAACTCGTTTTCTCTCTCGGTGGCTGTCCTCTCAGCTGGAAATGGCAAACCTCTGAGAGTAAAAATTGCTTATGAAAAAGCTCCCAACCTGCCGTTCGGAACCGGCATAAAACTGTAGGTCCCTTCCACACGCGTACAAATTCACACGCACAACACGGGTGGTTGCGGGAAGCCAGGCCTTAGCCTAGGCGTATACGGAGACGCAGGCCGCACACGCAGCACAACTCAACGCAGTTTAGTTTTTTGTAAATAACGCAGTATCGTATAACGGCGTATACAGCGACATAGCCGCGAGCGGCGGAGAGACGTGCCTGCACACAACTGCGTCGCGTTGTAGTTGAAATATAGTTTCCTACGCGCAGCCGACACGTTAGCTTGCAAAAATTGAAGAACTTATTGAAAAAGTGCGTGAACGGCCGATATTACACCCATATTATATTATATAGGTTCTATTTCAAAGTGTAATTCAGACAAATAACTCGTATTGCTGGGTTTATGGAATAAATACGGAACACGTGTGCTGGTTTTACGAGATTAGTATACGCAGTTCACATATTTTCTGGGTCACAAAGTTTAATTTTCGCTGCGCTGCCTTGTGCTGTGTTGGGCGGCCTGCGTCTCCATATACGCCTAGGCTTAGTCTCGCGTAAGCGGGCTGTCGTGCCAGTCAATTCAAATTTAATTATTAAAAGAGTAAGGGGATTTTATTTGCAAAACTCGATTAAAATCGATCGACGCCAAATACTTTGGGATTTTAGACTTTCCGAGTTGGAAACACGGCATCGCAATTCGGTGACGACACTAACGGAAAGGAACTGGTGGTATTGTAGATTCAGGGGTTGTGCGGGGATAGGAGCACATCGACAACAACAATATTAGCGCAAAAATATGTGCCAAACAGATGCCAGCCCGTTCGTCGAACGTTACAGCTTTTCTATACTGTTCGCCCCCTCTCTTTGTGCGCTCTTTTCTGTTTGCTTTGTTTTTCATTCAATTTGAAATCCAGTGGAATTTCGAATATTGTCGAATATACATAAAGTTATCGTATACAGGGGGAAAAGCGGGGTGCGGGGCAATGAATGCACAAAGTAGACTAATAGACAGTGGCTAAGCAGAGCGCATGTCGACGACGCTTGGGAAACATATTCGAAAATGAAATTTGATCGGTTGTCAATCGGTGTATATACGCCTTTTCCATTGCGAAATCAGTCCAGTGGGCATATCGGACGAAGCATTGTGGCGAAATGAAAATTCGCGGACGGCGGTGGAAGAACCGAAGTCCATGAAGGGACGTCCTGGGGGTGGGGGTGGGGGGCCAAGGGGATTTTGGCCAGCTGCTGGAATTGCAATTGAAGTTTGCATTTGCGGGAAATGTGTTTGATCCGCGTTGGGGGGCCGAGGGGGGGGGGGGGGGTCGGCGACAGGTGGTGCGCGACCACTTTACGGCGGACGTGTACGTGTGCAGTGCAGCGTCCGGTGGCAGCAACGGGAGCTGCGTCTGCTAAAAATACTTTCTCTGACTTTTTACTTCTACTTTGCGATGTTTCGTTGTTCGAAAATATTTGAAAAGTGCTATTTTTGTAGTGACCGAACGCGCATTGATGCAATGTGCGTATGTGTAGAAGTGCAGATACACACACAAATCGAATTTAGAATATTTCAATACGAAAACTTGCTTTCTGGCGACACAAAAATATCAGATTTTCAATATCCATTCGGACGCAGCTGGCGTGAACGACGGCTGGCTGTAACATATGAGCGGAGTTTCCACGACGGCCGCGATTATTAGTTCCCAAATCTCGGTTCACAGATTTTGTCACTACTCGCCAATTGTTCCAATTTTGAAATCCTTTTTAAATATCCGAATTATCAGCAACGAAGATTTGCAACAATTTAATAATAACATATTTGAACAATATCCAAATTTTTGTGCAAGGTGTTTTTAATACAAATTTATTCTATTCTGTTGAATTTTTTTTCGTTTTTATGAAATTTTTATATTTTTTTTACTATGAAAAATATTTGAAAATGTTTCGAATATATTTAAATATAAAATAAAAAAACTTTTTATATATTAAAAAAAATTCATACAAGTTTTAAAAAATTTGTAAAACCTACATATTTCGGTAATTGTCGGCATGCTCTAAATTACTTCAAAGTTTTGTTAAAGATTTTCATTTCATACGTTCGGTTAAATTCAAAGAAGCACCATTAACTTTTTATTAATCTTAATTTTTGTAAAAACCATAGGAGTTTGTAAAATCGTCTAGAACTTTTTCAACAACACAACATTTAAAAGCATGTTTCTGTCTCACTAAATATTTTTGTTTTATTTAATTCGTCATAATATGTTTGTTATTAAATTCTACCACTTTGATTTGTCGCAAACATATTTTTCAGCGGTTCAAGTCTTTTATCTTTTTGGATAGATTTGCACAGTTTTTCAATTAAAATGATAATTCAAAATTTATTATCAATTAACTAGATAATTGTTTCATAATTTCAATTCAATAGATTTGTTGCTGCTGAGGAAAAATGTTTAAATTTTTTAATAATTTTCTGATTTTTTTAAATTCAGACTTAAAAAATTTATAAAATATATGAAATTTATTTTTAAAATTTTAATATTTTTAAACAAGTTTTTGAAGTACTCTCACATCCAGCACAAGGCGAGGCAACGTGATAAATTGGAAAATTGTTTTTTCTTATATAAGTTAAATTTTCAGTTGAGTTGATTGAAAATTCTGTAAACTTGTAAACTTCTCTTTGTTCTCTTCAACTTATTAAACTTCAGTTTTATTTTGTTCGTACTCTCAAATATTAGTTTTTGTACAGCATTACTCGATTTCGATTGTAAAAATATATACTTGACAAAATTTCAGTTTTTCGCTCAAGTTTTCTGAGTCTATCCGGAAAAAACAAAACCGTTTCAAAATACTTGCTTTGACTCTTCGCCCTACCATCATTAGATTTTTCAAAGTGCAGCCGAATTTTTTAATTGATTCTATAAATTTGCTGTGTGGTACTTGAAATTAACTCACTGGTGCCGCAATAACACTACTCGACACGAAAAATGCTCCTAAAAATAGAAGTTTTTTTTAGACTAATCTTCGGTTGCTGAACACGAAACTGAAAATCAAAAAATTTTCTTAAGAAGCGTTTTCGAAAAATCTTCGAAAAACACGTTTTTCCCCTCTTATTTCAGTTATGAGCACATATCTCGTAAACCAACAATCCGACTAACACAAGTGGTTCCGTCGTTCAGAAGGTAATTAACTAACCTTTCCAACGATATATAGAGTGTCCAAATCAGATGAGATTTGGGGAAGTTACTGACGGTGAAATTTGAAAAAATGGAATTTGTTGACCATTTTCAAAAATCATAGATTTTCGAATGGTTTTTTTATAGATAAAATGAATGATCTCCTCTGGTTTTAAAATCTAAGATGAAAGATATATTATTTGAGCAAATATTAAGCCTAACATCAATAGAATTGAAAGAAAACTGACAAAGTTATGATGCACGGAGTGAAAACACCAACTTTTCATTTATTACACTGTGCGAAAATTTTTTTTTATTTTTCCGAGACCCATCCAAATGTTGATATAGACGTTAAACTAGAGGTCATTTATAATATCCTGGCATAGTCAGTTTTTCATTTTCTGACCCAAAAACCTTCTTAAAGGACTTTAAAATTTTAAGGATATACACATTTCAAATATTTTTTAAAATATTTCCGATTGTCCAATGATGAAGATAAGGGTATCAAATGAAAGAGGAAAATTGTCTCCTTTTAACTAAATTGTCTGTTTTGAACTTTCAGAACTTTAAAATAGAAAACAAATTTAGATGTACTCGTATGAATCTACAGACTGTGATCCAAAACATTTATGTTTTGCATACCTGACATATTTTGGTCCTGAAAGTTAAAAATAGAAAATTTAGTAAAAAGGACACAATTTTCCTCTTTAATTTGATACTCATGTCTTAATCATTGCACAGCCGCAAATATTTTAAAAATATTTTAAATGTGTATGTCCTTAAAATTTTAAAGTCCTTTAAAAAGGACTTTGAATCAGAAAATGAAAAACTGACTATGCCAAGATACTATAAATCACCTATAGTTTCACGTCTATATCAACATTTGGATGGGTCTCGGAAAAATAAAAAAAAATTTTCGCACGGTGTAATAAATGAAAAGTTGGTGTTTTCACTCCGTGCATCATACCTTTGTCATTTTTCTTTCAATTCTATTGATGTTAGGCTTAATATTTGCTCAAATAATATATCTTTCATCTTAGATTTTAAAACCACAGATGATCATTTATTTTATCTACAAAAAAAGTGTTCGAAAATTTATGATTTTTGAAATTGGTCGAAAAATTCACTTTTTTACAACTTTCATCGTCAGTAACTTTCCCAAATCTGATCTGGACAATCTATATATCGCTGAAAGGTTAGACAATTACCTTATGAACGACGGGTTGTGTTAGTCGGATTGTTGGTTTACGAGATATGTGTTTTCGAAAACGCTTCTTAAGAAAATTTTTTGATTTTCAGTTTCGTGTTCAGCACCCGCAGAGTATTCTAAAAAATACTTTTGTTTTTAGGAGCACGCGATGAACCCATTTTTTGGCGGGTAGTGGAATCTATATGTGCGATTAATATAAATTTTTTATTTTTTCACACATAAATATTTTATATACATATATTCTGTATATATGTATATATATTTTTGTTAATACTTGTATACATATATTTGCAGCAGCAAACCTAGAGAATGCTACGCAGTGTTGCAACTGTTAGTTTGAAATTTTAAGGCCGTCTTTATTTTTTTTTAATAGTTAAATTTTTTATTTTAAGCTTTTGAAGTCAAAATTGCGTTTAGTTGTGACCGGTTTTCGCCGTAAAATTTTTATTGCCTGCAGTTGGACATTTTCGCTGGTATTCTCGTTTGTTAAAATCAGTTTTTCACTTGTAATTTCATAAAATTCCGTCTCGAAATATTCACAAAATATCCATATTCGTTTTGTTCTATTTTATATTTTATATATATATACATATTTTATGTCTTGAAGTATGAATGAGACTTAACAACATTTATGGGGGGGCCACGATTTTTGTTGCCAGTAATATTTTTTTATTCTTAAATTTTGTGAATTTCGAAAAATTCAACTGCTGCTGACGATTTACTGTTTTTCGAAAACCACACATATGTCGAGATTTCAATTAATTTACATCGCTCTGCAATTCAGGCGCCAGTGCAAGCGCAACGTTCGAATTTTTTCCAACTATTGCAAATTAGCAAACGTTTGAACTTTTTGCTATTATGCGCTTTATATTTTTTAATTATTTAATTTATTGCCCGTTGCGAGTGTTTTTTCGTACGGCTTTTGCTTTCGGTTTTTAGCTTCCAGCGATTTGACAGCCGCGGATATTTTACCCACCTAGCGGGCTGCGCCTTTCGATCGTTTTCGCTGATTTTCGTAATTGAACAGGCGGTTTCCGCACTTGACGCTGGCAATTCGGCGCGCGCGAGAACTTGTCAAAATTTCCTCAGCGTTTCACTTTTTCAGCCGTGCACACAATTGTTTTGCTGCGTTTGTCGTTGTCTTTTCGTAATTTCTTTGCAGCTTTTCGCCCGATTTTCGAAAACTATTTTTAACCTTGAATGTAACCAAATCGTTTGATGCCATAAAGTATCGGGTGCTAAAAATAAAACGCTGCTTCATCTGATTGTTGTTATAGGCAATTGATCGGCGAGCACTTGCCGCAAGTAGTCGAAGAAGCGTTGAAATAACGAGGCGAATAGCGACAGTGAGCGAGAGAAAAATATAAAGATCGAAAGCATCGAGGCATCAGAGAGGAGACCCAAAACAGCTGTTGGAAGGTGGAAGAGACGAAAGGGAAAATGCATAAAATGATAATATAAATAAATATGAAAAAGAAAAATTGGGAAATAGAAAGGTGAAAAACATTTTCGAATGAATAACAGAAGATGCAAAAATGCCGAAAAGTTGGCCCAGCAGGAGGTGTGGCTGGTATGGAAAAGTATATACACCTGAACAGCAGTAACAGGAGAATTTATCAATCAAAAGCCACCATCAAATACCGATAAACTCGATTATTTTCTGTTTTTCTTCTGATTTCCTTGCGGCTTTCCGTTGAATTGTCGGGAACTTTCGCGAAAGTGAAGAGTTTTTCTACAAGATAGGCAATAAATGACGTCACCCTTCAACATATTCACTTTATCAATCGATTGACTAAAGTTTGCGTTTGGATATCGGGGACTTTGAGCTCGTTTTTGGAAAATTGAAGTAGTTCTACTAAAACGTAGACTATATTTCAAGTTTCCGGCGCTTTTGGTTTGGGCGCTACAAGCATTTAAACGATTTCTAGAAATTTGACTTTTTCGAAGTCAACCGACACCAATCTAGTCGGTGTCCCGGTGGGCTGACGGAGACTCTCGATAAATTCGTATTACCGTATCCGTATTTCTGATTGCTAGCGCTTCTGGTTTCGTAGCTACAGGGAATAAAACCATTTAAAAAAAAAAAGGTTTTCTGAGAGTCAATGCCAATTTATTCATCTTACTCTCCTCTATACTTTATATCTTTTCTATATGTATACATCTTTTTTTGTTCATGAATTGCCTATTTAACAATTTAGATCAAGTAGTCAGAGGTATGTATATACATAAACATATAGATTCACATAATGCTGAGTTGCAACTGTCACCAGGCGAGTGTTGACGTCTTTTCGAGCACATAGTGGCCAGCCGAATGTTTTGCATCTGCTGGCGACCAGCTGAAATTAGTTGATGATTAATAACAATGTTGAGTGTGCGCCCAAAAATATCCCGGACACTGCAAACTCTGCCCCTTTGATATTCAATAGTAGAGAATTTAGTTTGTGGCTCAAGACTGATTTGGACTTGCTAAATACGACCAACACGCACTAAACCAATTTATTGAGCAGAAAGTTAGGCGTCCCTCTGCCCCTAATCGTGCATGTTGGCGGGGAAAGGAGGTTAAGTAGCATGATGATCGGGGGAGTTTCGGAGTTCGTGCACTTTCTACTTCGTTTGATGAGACAGTTCAGTTTTGGTATAAAATTTTTTCTGTTTTGTTTTTCTTTGATTTATTTCATTTATATTTACTTTTACTTTTTCTTATCCTTATTTTTATTTTTTAACATTTTTATTTATATTTCAGTTTTTAAATTAATTCAGTTTTAATATTGAAACTCGTTGTTGAGCGTTAATTTTGTAAACAAACGCTGCTTTGTAGAGTACAGCTTTTGTTATACACAGGCTAGATCGCAATGCAATAGCATCAAGGGGGCGCGTCTGTTCATTCTATACGAGCTTGAAGTTTTGCAGAAAAACGTTTTCAGACTAGACAGTATTCTTTTACTGAAATCCGCCAATTTCTTGTCTGCCGAACTTGACTTTTTTGCGCAAATCAGTTGGCTTTTTCGCCGACCGCCGTTCACCATAACAGTGCGCTTCAAGCATATTTTTGGCTCACACACACAGCGCACTCAACACACACACGCGCGCGCATTCAGCGAAACCCGCGTCAGGCAGTGGTTCTGGCGGTCGGCTGGAGCAGTCCCACAGACACGCACTCACACACACGACGCAGCTTTCATATCCATATCAAATCACAAAATGGCTAAATTCGCCGAGGCACAAACTACACCGAAAAAATATTTTGAAAATGTCTCCGAATATTCTTAACTTGCTTGCCATTCATAAAGTTTATGGATCTCAATTTGTTTTCCAAATACTGTGCGCTGTTTAATCTTCAAATGCATTTTAAAATTTCTCTTCAAACACTCAACGCCACATCCTTGGAATTTGTTGGCTCTTAATATTATTATTTGTATGGAAATTGACGATTTCAATTGTGTCGTTAATTATTTTTTGCGAATTTATTTTAAATGTTGAAGTTCGTTTTGGAAAAAATTCCTTGCACGCAAGGAGCTTTCTGGAGCTGAATTATATATATATATAAAATAGTATTTGAAATAACAGTTTTTACCGTACGACTTGCCACGACGTGTAGCAAATTAGAGATTTGCCAAAACTGAAATCGAACCGAAAATGTTTGGCACAATTCCCTGCGATTTGAGTTTTCTCTAAAATATTTTAATTTGAATTGTTTTCTGTTGTTGTTTTTGATTTTTGCTTTTGACACTTTCCTTGAGCTTTTTGATTCCTAAACTTTTTTCGTCACTTTTTTTACGCTTCGTTTTTCATGATTTCGCGCAATTATTTCGTTTTGTTCGTGCAACACCACACAGGTTCTAAGTACAATAACAACAAACGGTGCTAGGGAAATTGAAGCGAAAACGACAGCAATAAAAATGTGTGAGTTTTTCGTTGTTTCTTCTTTCGAACGGAGTCGAAGTGACGAACCTACAGCACAGCACACCAGCGCACAGCTCAAAGAATTCTGGGCGCTTCTGGCACTGGTGAACGTCGGTGTTTTCCGTTCTGCTCTCGATGATTTCTTTCTCTTCCGATTGCGTGTATGTGCGCCGTTTCACTCGGCTCAGCTCAGCGCAACACAGACGGTGGATACGTGTCGCACGATTGTGGATCTGTAACTGGTGCGTTCGGTGGGGCTGGTTGCAGTACGAAACGGCCGAAAGCCCCCAAAACACAGAAGCAGCCAAAAGTAGCTGCTGACGAGAATAGCTAGGCCAATAAGGCCAATGTATCCATACGGCGGTCCGCAGCACAGCAACAACGCGCCGCGATTCCAGATTGCGCGTAGCCCGGGGTTTCCAGAGTGCACTGAACAAGAGGTGCGTGAAACGACACTTTGAAGTGCCCATGGGGACCAACTTGGATAGTCATAAAAGTTTCACATATTTGACCTACATTAACTTCTCAGCAAGAAAAACAAAATTAAAATGTTCGACTTCTGGGTTAGTTTTTGTGATATGGGGAAGTCACGCCAGCAACAGCAACGGTAGCCACTCTTATAAGGCTTATCAAAGCGCCGCCGACGTCATCAACTACTTGGGTACACCCAATAACCTTTTTCATGAGACTCATAACTGATGCTGCATATTGTGATATAAATGTCGCACACTTATTGTTATGAAAAACAATCTTTTAATAGCTCCCGTGTTAAGCGAGGTCTACCTGTACTTCCAAGCATTCTAGCCATGAAATCCAATGCCACTGACCTGGACGTAATCCATCCTGTGTTTTCTTAAACCACTCCTTCCCGTGCTTTCACTTTATACTACACACACATTTTCAACACAATTCTAACCACATCCACTTTTCCTAGCAACTGGAAGAAAGTAAAAATAATTCCAATTCATAAATCGTGTTACGACTACCGACCGATTGCAATTCCACCGTTCCTCTCTTAAGTCCTGAACATCTTCTAGAGCAGCAAATTAGCAAATGCATATGTGATTATTAGCTACTCACTGATAGGCAGTCAAGCCTCACACGTACACAATCGAAGATTTACGTCCTGGTTTAGATGATAATCAAGTGAGATTTTTAGCCCTCTTAAATCACTCCAAGGCATTTGACACCGTTGATCATACCATTTTGTACACAAAACTGCTGAATTATGTTAATTCTTCGATATCAACGGGTATTATGATACATTCTTATTTATCTATTAAAGTCCTGCATGAATATATTCATTTTGGCGGCTACACTACTGTACATACTGTACGGGTACTTGGTATTCGAAGAATGTGTACAACGAAACGAATAGAAACGAGAACCAGCGAGCGTCGCTTCTCGTTTCTATTCATATTCGGTGAATAGCGAACACTGCAGTGCTCGTATTCGGTGAGAAGCGAATACTGCAGTGCTCGTATTCGGTAATCGAGAACTTTGCGAAGTATTCGAAGATCAACAGTTTCATCGAATATTTTTATGCGCAGTATGTCACTTTTCCATGTGTATACTTGTGGTGCGGTTGAAGTGGCTTATTAGTTAATACGCAAAATGGAAATTATTGAAGAAAGTAGCATAACAAATAAATAAATATTTATATATAACATAAATATTTCAAAATAATCTTAGGAATAATAAAACGAGTATATTCGAATATATTCGAAGCAATGTGTACTATTATTCGAATGCTTTTGTCCTCGTTTTCCCGCTTCGAGCGAATATGAATAAATAGTGTACGTCTACTCGTTTATGTTCGGAGCTTACTCGTACTCGAAGAGAGCTGTACTCGTATTCATTCGGACCGGTCCGCAGAGATGAAGTGAAGTATTCTATTCAAAAGCATTTGAATGTTTTCGAATGGCAAAAATGCATACTCGTGCGGACTCTATTATCTATCAAACAGAACGTAAGCAGTTTGCGTGAATAACACAGCACAACAAAAAACAATTTTTTTCTGTTGCATGGAGTTTTTCTACTGTTTCTTACTAATTTGGGTGCGCTGATTTCGAATCTATCCTCAGATTTTTTCTAGCAGCTCTAGTTAGTGAGATATAGGTACCGTGTCATTTTTTCAGCTTTTCCTCTACTTTTTCCATATTTTTGATCGTAATTTCTAAACCAAAAAACCGATTACATGATTTTCACCTTATCGCATTAACAACACCGCACGGCTTCTTTTCCGATGCAACTTATTTTTATAAGTTTTAAATTCCGCGCTAATTGGACCTCAAAGTCGGAAAAATGGAATTTTAAGGTGTTTTCTTTGATGGTCAAAAACGTAAAAAATTTTCGTAAATCAATTAACGAGTTAGGTGTATAATGAAAGCCGACATATCAAACATTACAACACAGCCAAATTATTTGGCGGAATACACATTCGCATCGAAATAATAACAAAAATGTACCATAGCCATTGTTTATAATTTTTCATACTTTTTCCTTAAAAAATTGGGTGCCTCAAAATATGCTCTATTACATGTTCCATTTATAGTCTGAAATACAAGCAAAAAACAAACAAAAATTTGAATTGCTCGAAACAAAAAAAATTAAAACCTTTGCATATTTTGAGACACCTAATTTTTTAAGGAAATAGTATGAAAAATGATGAAAATGGCTATGGTACATTTTTGCTATTATTTCGATGCGAATGTGTATTCCGCCAAATAATTTGGCTGTGTTGTATTTCTTGATGTTTCTTCTTAAGATATTCATATACTTCGTAACTTGATTTATGAAACATCTGTACAATTTTCGCCATCAGAAAAAACGCCTTGAAATTCAATATTTTCCTACTTTCCTACCTTATTACAACGCCAATTTAGAACACATAAAATTGATTAATGCCAGAAAATATGGCGTGAAATGTTGTAAATACAACGATATAAAAATCAATTCGATAGGATTATTGTTTCGGAAATTACAGTCGAGAACGTGAAAAAAGTCGAGGAAAATTCGAAAAAGTGACACGCCCATTTTTTTCGAAAACTAGAGCTATTACATAAAAACGGAGTATGGTTTTGAAAACAGCGTGGAAAAACGATTCAGATTCATGTAAAAAACTCCATGCAACAGACATGCTGTTGTGCAGTGTAATCTAACATCAGTGTGTTTCAGTCAGTGCTTATAAAACGTAGAGTTCCTCAGGGTTCAGTTCTGGGGCCGCTTCTCCTCTCTATATATATGTCAATGACCTGTCCAACATTTTAAATTATTGCAATATCCATATGTATGAGGATGACGTAGAGCTTTATGCTAATTGCAACCGTTTTTCTGAATCTATTTGTGTTTCAGCGTTCATTAGCCATCTTACTAGCACAGCCAAATGGGCTAGCGAAAATGATTTGCGTCTGAATCCTTTTAAATCAAAATGTTTAATCATATCGAAAAAAGTTTAGACACCTCGCACTTTTCAAAAACTGCACTTCATCTTTGCGATATTGATCAAGTAGACTCTGCTAAGAACCTTGGTATAATTTTTCCTAGAGCTCCCATATCCGGAGTACGAGTATTGCTAGTAGAGTGTACGGCATGCTGCGTAGTTTATGGGTTACACATTTTTCGACGTCATTAAAAGTTATACACCAATACCTCGCTTTGCGTCGTTTCGTTTTGCGTTTTTTCGAAGTTGCGTCGCTGCTGAATTAGTACTAATTTTCACTGTGCGTCGTTAGATTTTCGAAGTTGCGTTGTTTTGGGTTCGAGTCTTTAATTTTTTTTTTTGAAATTTTCTTTTTTTTCCAAAAGATGGCACGAGTTATGTTTCTAATTGCGCCTTGCCATCAAAACTCGGGGATTCCCTTTCTAACTGAAAATCAACGCAATTTTAATACAGTTTTATTTTCACTTTGTTTTGCTAATTTTAGAATTCAGTTTCAATTAGTGTGTTGTGCTTTTTGTAACGTTTCAATTAGTGTGTTGTGCTTTTTTTTGAAAAGAGAATAATAAATTTTTATAAATGTTTACGGGTTGTTTCTGGTTACAAAAAAGGTAAATATTTTTCCAATTTATTTTTTGGCAGAGTTATATTATTTTAGTATTTTAAATGTTTACTTTGTTAAATTTTCTTTTTAAAAAGTAGTATTTTCGTAACCCTGGAACCTATCTTCGATCTTTACATGGTTTGCTATAGAAAATCATAATTCACTTTGCGTCGTTTAAATTTGCGTCGTGTTTTTTTGGAACGTAACCACGACGCAAAGTGAGGTATTGGTGTACTGTATTTCCACCGAGCGCTTTAATGCATTTAAGGGATCTGTTAAGCTTAAGAACTGTCAAGCGTTTCCACCGAAACTGAGTTAACTCCAACAACTGGTTTTTGTTTACATTTTCATTTGGTCAAGTCAAATGCTGCATTTATTTCTGGGCAGCCACAGCTATACCCATCGCCGCCATCTCCTTGTATATGTATGTGTGTTTTCTTGTTGTAGCCAGTCTACTGCATGAAAACCACTTCGCTTTCCTTCTCAACAGTCTAGGAATGTCTGCGTTTTCATATTTGAGAATTTTTATTTCATTTGTGAAAATTTATTTCATTTGTCAATGTTTATTTTATTTGTGAAAGTTGTCAGCAGATTGATACCAGAGCTGTCTGAATATTCATTGTCAAGAGGGTTCATGAGAAGTTCCACGTTTTTTATTTTCTTTTATAGCACTTATTATTGGCAAATAATAGAAGTTTTGTCTTTGATTATGACAAACGATATGTATTTTTGCGAAAAACTCAGTAAAAAGTAATTGTCTTAGCAAAAAATCGACCACACCGAACGCAATTCAACTCCCCTCTTTCGTTTGTGTTCGTAAGGCTCTTGCGGCGCCGTAAAGCATGCTATAAAAATTTGTACATTTGTGAGTATTTCTACCGCTTTTAACATAACATTTTCTGTTAGACGTCTGTAAAGGGCAAAATTGAGTTAACTCAGTTATGAAAGTGAGTATACGCACTTTCATACAAAAACAATTGTATGGGAATTTGAGCATTAAAATGCGATGTTAAATACATTTAAGCGTTAAATACATTTAACGCCCGGTGGAAATAGGCTATAAGACTACTTGCCAAGACGTATCATCTTCCTGCCTTCCTACATGGATGCGAGCTATTTTCCCACTGTGATGCCGTTTCCAAAGCAAAACTTCATGTCACATTCAACACTATTGCAAGATACGTCTTTGACCTTAAGCGCAATGACCATGTTTCTCAACATACTATGCGAATCTCCAATATGATATTTAAAATGTTCTTAAATTCCGGATTTTGCTGCTGCTGCAAAAGGTGTTTCAATCTAGCGAGCCTGCCTTTTTACGTAACAAATTGATTTATTCGCAGTCGAATCGAACCAAAACATAAACTCAATTGTAACGTTTCAGTTTTACCTCGAATAGCAATTTTATATCTGTTCACTGCTGTGCGTGTTATATATGATAACTAGCTGGGCCCTGCGGCTTTGCACGCAAGCTCTCCTGTTTCCCCCGATACGAATTCTTAACCCATTGTTGAGCCCATCAGATTTTGATTAAAAAAAAAACATTTGTCTATCTTTGATTTCGAGTGTTTTAAAAATGTTGAAGTCAGAAGGCCCTTTAAATCATATGTTTTCACATTTACTCCAAACAAACTCTTAACCCTTGGTTTACCATGGTAGATTTAGATTTTCAAAAAAATTAAAAGCACGTTTTTATTATTTCCCGATTGAACTGCTTTTGATAAGTTTGAAGTCAGAACGCCCAATAAATCTTGTTTCTCCATACAAATTGTTGACTCATTGTTGACCCTGTTAGATTTTGATTTTCAAAAAATGAAAACATGTGTCAAATTATTTCTCGCAAAGAATACTTTCCCCAAGTTTGATGTCAAGTCTAATGCATATTTTTCATTTCACAGTTTCTCCATACATACTTTTAACCCGTCGTTGATCCAGTTAGATTTCGATTTTGAAAATAATGAGAAACACGTGTCTAATTCAGGGACTTAACTATTATAAGTTTTTTAAGAAAATAATTGCAATGTAACTATTACAATGCAACATAAATTTTATTTGTTGATTATAATTATTATTTGCGACAATTAATTTTTACGTTGAGTAATAACTGTTATGAGAAACAAATTTCTTTTTCGTTCTCGATAATTATTATTTTGGGATTTTTTTTGTTTACGTTGCTTTATAACTTTTATTTATGACTTTTTTTATTTACGTTACCGATAACTATTATTTTGAGAAAATTTTTTTTACGTTGCTTCATAACTTTTATTTATGATTTTTTGTTATTTACGTTTTCGATAACTATTATTTGAATTAAAATTTTTTTTACGTTGCCTCATAACTTTTATGAAAGAAACATTTTTTTTTACGTTGCCTTACCACATTTTGAGTATGAATTGATTTTTAATTGTTTAGTTGTTGGTAGAAATTAGGTTTCTGCTGTTAATTTGCTTTTGTCAATTTAAAACAATTAAAAATCAATTCATATCAAAAATGTGGTAATTCAAAGTAAAAAAAATTGTTTTTCAAAATAATAGTTATCGGCAACGTAAATGAAAAAAATCATAAATAAAAGTTATGAAGTAACGTAAAAAAAAAATGTCTCAAAATAATAGTTATCGGTAAATAAAAGTTATAAAGCAATGTAAAAAACAAAAATTCCAAAATAATAATTATCGACAACGAAAAATATACTTGTTACTTATAAGAGTTATTATGCAACTCAAAAATATTTATTACATGATAATAGTTATTGGCGACGTAAAAAATGTCTTATTGGGAATAATTATTATAAAGCAATAATTTTTTTATTCCCAAAAATATGGATAATAATTATTTTAGGTCTCTGGTCTAATTAGATATATCTATTTCAATTATTTTTGCAATTGTTGAATCAATAGACCCATCGGTTCGTGTTGTTTGTTTCGGAGTCTTTCCGCAAATAAACCGTTTTTTTTTTTAAACAGGAACAAACGCACAGGGGATGACCCCTATTAATGCGAAGCATTGCGTTGGTTCAGGAAGGATATAAAGGTTAGGAGATAGGGTTATGAGTAAAGTGTTTATGGGCCCTTGAACCCATCGAGATCATAAGTGCTGGGGAAACAAAAAAAAAAATCTTAACCCATTGTTGGGCCAGTTAAATTTTGATTTTCGAAAAATTATAAAATACGTGTCGAATAAGTTTTGATCTATTTTAGAATATTTTCAGGAAGTTCAAATTCAATATATTTATTAAATCACGTTTCTTCATACAACACTTTAACCCATGTTTTGCCTTTTTAGACCCCGAATTTCAAAAAATCCCTTCTTGGCGAAGGTTAATTTTTCAAGATGTACCTACAGTCCAAAAATCATGTTTATAGCTTCAGCAGTTTGGGCTGGGTGATGATAAATCAACCAATCAATCAGTCAGTCAGTCAGGATAAACAATCTATGTATAATAAAATGAAAGCGGTACCACGCCCCCGTGTCAAAAACCCACCCCATTCCTCCTGTCGAAGGACACGACCAAATCGTTAGTTTGTACCGTGTGTCATTGATGTTAACGCTCTAGTGCCACGCCCCTTGTCCAACGCCCATTAAATTTTACCGGTGGAATGAGACGTTTACGTCATGACTCTGTACCAAATTTCAATGCTGTGCGAATTACAATTCCGGAGATATACCATATTAAAAAATTTTGTGGTATGGGCGGTGCCACACCCCCTAGTCCAAAATCCACCCTATTCACCCTGCCGAAGGACACGACCAAATCGTTAGTTTGTACTGAGTATCATTGATGTGAACGCTCTAATTCCAAAGTTACACCGGAATTTAAAAAGTGCCACGCCCCCTGTTCAACGCACATTAAATTTTACCGGTAAAATGACACGTTTACGCCATGACACTGTACCAAATGTCAATGCTGTGCGACTTATAATTCCGAAGCTATTTTACATTAAAAAAGTTTTGTTGTATGGGCGGTGCCGAAGGACACAAAATAAATAATATGTTTGTACAGAGTGTCATTCATGTGAACGCTATAGTTCCAAAGTTACACCGGAATTTAAAAAGTGCCACGCCCCTGTCCAACGCACATTAAATTTTACCGGTGGAATGACACGTTTACGCCATGACACTGTACCAAATTTCAATGCTGTGCGACTTATAATTTCGAAGCTATGCCATATTAAAGAATTGAGATGTATGGGCGGTGCCACGCCCCCTTGCCCAAAATACGCCCTATTCCCCCTGCCGAAGGACATGACCATATCGTTAGTTTGTACCAAGTGTCGTTGATGTGAATGCTATAGTTCAAAAGTTACACCAGAATCTAAAAAGTGCCACGCCCCTTGTCCAAAGCCCATTAAATTTTACCGGTAGAATAACACGTTTACGCCATGACACTGTACTAAATTTCAATGCTGTCCGACTTATAATTTCGAAGATATGTCATATTAAAAATTTCGGTTGTATGGGAGGTGCCGGGCCCACCTCCCGTACAAACATGTAACATCGCTATAAACCACCGCATTGACAGCTTCTATCACACACAAACAAAATTTTGCCGAAAAAATGAGCCGTTTTCGCAAACACTTTCTCTACACAGAATTTTTTAATTTTTATATATACAAGGTGCAACCCAAAGTAAACAGGACTTTTATAAAATAAAGAAAACGGATGATTATTTTTGTATAATTCTTTTTATTTATTCAAAATACTCTCCTTCTGCTTCGATACAACGTTTTGCACGGTCCAAAAGCATTTGGAATGAGTGTTTTAGGTCATCGGCCGGCATCGCCTTCAGAATGTTGGTACAAGCCTTTTGGATGTCCTCAACGTCCTTATAACGGTTTCCTTTCATCGGCAAATGCAACTGACCGAATAAGTAGAAGTCACAGGGAGCCATATCAGGCGAATACGGTGAATGATTGATGGTAAAAATGCGATTTTTGGTCAAATAATCGGTCGTAACTAGGGCTCTGTGAGCCGGTGCATTATCATGCAATAAACGCCAACTTCCTTCCTCGCGATATTCTGGCCGAATACGACGAATGCGATGCACCAAACGCTTCAAAACTTCAACATAAAACAAAGCGTTAATTGTTTTTCCCGGTGGAACAAACTCTCGATGAATTATTCCCTTTGAATCGTAGAAACAAATGAGATGAGTTTTGATTTTTGACTTCTCACGGCGGGTTTTTTTCGGATTTGGCTCATCTGGGTGCTTCCATTCGGCACTTTGACGCTTTGTTTCGGGATCATATTGAAAGCACCACGTTTCGTCACCGGTTACGACGTTGAACAAGAAATTTGGATCACGTCTGGCTTCCCGAACGATGTCTTTTGCGTGCTCAATTCTCTGCGCTTTTTGGTCGTCGGTTAAAGTGTGCGGAATGAAGCGAGAACACACTTTACGGAGACCCAAATGTTCGGTTAAAATGCGATCAATTGATGTTTTGGAGATGTTCAATTCCATTTCCATCAATTCCAATGATGATTTTGGCTGCATTTTGATAAAATCACGCACAGTTTTGATGGCATCGTCAGTAATCACAAATTTCGACTGGCCGACGTGTTCGTCGTCATTCAAGTCTTCACGACCATTCTTGAATCGATTCAACCACTCATTAACACGGCCACGGGATAAACAATCATCACCATAAACTTGCTTTAACAATTTAAACGTTTCGGTAAAAGTTTTACCAAGTTTAAAACAGAACTTAATATTAGCTCTTTGTTCGATCGACATTCTCGTACCAAAGTTAAAAACATACTGTCACATTGAGCGGGATATTTCGGCGTCTACTAGACCAAATGTCATGAAATTTAGACAGTATGTGAATGAAAGATGTACCTTTCCAACGCATGTCCTCACACATAGATGGCGCCACCAGAAACGTCCCTATTGTAAAAGTCCTGTTTACTTTGGGACGCACCTTGTATATACTAGCTGGGCCCTGCGGCTTTGCACGCAAGCTCTTCTGTTTCCCCCGATACGAATTCTTAACCCATTCTTGAGCCCATCAGATTTTGATTAAAATAAAAACATGTATCTATCTTTGATTTCGAGTGTCTTCAAAATTTTGAAGTCAGAAGGCCCTTTAAATCATGTGTTTTCACATTTACTCCCGTCTTGACGAAGGTTAATTCTTCAAGATGTACCTACAGTCCAAAATTCATGTTTTTAGCTTCAGCGGTTTGGGCTGGGCGATGATAAATCAACCAATCTATCAGTCAGTCAGTCAGGATAAACAATCTATGTATAAATAAATGGAGGCGGTGCCACGCTCACTTGTCAAAAACCCACCCTATTCCTCCTGTCGAAGGACACATCCAAATCGTTAGTTTGTACCGAGTGTCATTGATGTGAACGCTCTAGTGCCACGCCCCTTGTCCAACGCCCATTAAATTTTACCGGTGAAATGAGACGTTTACGTGATGACTCTGTACCAAATTTCAATGCTGTGCGAATCACAATTCCGGAGATATACCATATTAAAAAATTTAGTGGTATGGGCGGTGCCACACCCCCTAGTCCAAAATCCACCCTATTCCCCCTGCCGAAGGACACGACCAAATCGTTAGTTTGTACCGAGTATCATTGATGTGAACGCTCTAATTCCAAAGTTACACCGGAATTTAGAAAGTGCCACGCCCCCTGTCCAACGCCCATTAAATTTTACCGGTAAAATTACACGTTTACGCCATGAAACCGTACCGAACTCCAATGCTGTGCGACTTATAATTCCGAAGCTATTTTACATTAAAAAAGTTGGGTTGTATGGACGGTGCCACGCCCCCTTGTCAAAAACCCAACCCATTCCCCCTGTCGAAGGACACAAAATATATAATAAGTTTGTACAGAGTGTCATTCATGTGAACGCTATAGTTCCAAAGTGACACCGGAATTTAAAAAGTGCCACGCCCCCTGTCCAACGCCCATTAAATTTTACCGGTAAAATGACACGTTTACGCCATGACACTGTACCAAATTTCAATGCTGTGCGACTTATAATTTCGAAGCTATGCCATATTAAAGAATTGAGATGTATGGGCGGTGCCATGCCCCCTTGTCCAAAATACGCCCTATTCCCCCTGCCGAAGGACATGACCATATCGTTAGTTTGTACCAAGTGTCGTTGATGTGAATGCTATAGTTCAAAAGTTACACCAGAATCTAAAAAGTGCCACGCCCCTTGTCCAAAGCCCATTAAATTTTACCGGTCGAATTACACGTTTACGCCATGACACTGTACTAAATTTCAATGCTGCCCGACTTATAATTCCGAAGATATACCATATTAAAAGTTTAGGTTGTATGGGAGGTGCCACGCCCACCTGCCGTACAAACATGTAATATCGCTACAAACCAACGCATTAATATCTTCTATCACACACGAAAAAAATTTTGCCGAAAGAATGAGCCGTTTTCGCAAACACTTTCCCGACACAGAATTTTTGAATTTTTTTATATATAAGAAGATATATATATAAGATATAAGATTTGTTACTTATTTCTCTTTATCTGTTATGTCACTTCTTTTTAATTCCCTTTATCTGTTATGTTCGCATATCGAACTTAATAAATTAAATTAAATGAAATATGAAATAATGAAGGTTGTAATCTAAAAAAAATTTAAGAATTTAGTAAACATTTTTTATATCTCCCTTGGTTTCCGAGGTACCAAGAGATGGAATTTGAAAAAACTTAAATAGTTTATCATCTCTTATGATTTAACTCCTCCCAATAAGTAAATAGGTACAATAATTTCAATAACTCGCTTAGTTTTCGACGAAAGTTGACATTGAAATAGTTAATTCAATCTTCATGAACTTTTGTGATCTACTGGTAACTTCGGAAAATATAGAATATACAATTTTGATATCGGACTTAGTTTCTACGATATTAGAAGACGAAATAGATCTTTAGACTTTTAAGATCAAACTCTTCAAAATAAGCAAGTACGACAGAGATGGTAGGTAAATTTACCATTTAAAGTATAACTTCATGTTGGTAAATATACCAGATTGGGTATTTGTTTCATTTGAATTCACTATAGGCTACACTGTGCTGCGTCCAAATCTCATTAATCTCCAAATAATTATCCAATCAGACCAATTCAATGTACTATGTAAAAGTGGCAAGAAAAAGCATATTTCTTTTTCTCACGCGGTGCTTGTCAGGTGGTGTGCAAATTTCTATGCTAGCGGCAACAACAACAAGGACGTTTAAGGGGGGTTTCTACCTTGTGCGGTAAAAAAAATCGATTTTTTTTTTCATGCATTTTTGGATTAATACATGATTGTAGAATACGCTCCCAAAATTTGAAGTTGAAATCTTTCGAATTACGGAAGCAATTTATAGAAACAGGTAGCGGTGTCGAGCGCGCCGACCTGCTGAAGCAAAACTTTGAACGCGTTTTTCTCAAAACTACATTTTTTGACCTGGCGGAAGTGATTTAGGCCACACGAGTTGAGCAATAGCTACGAAATTTTAAACAGTAATTTATCAAGGTCTTAGCTATGGCACGAACTAGGATCTTCAAGAAATAATAATTTTTTCTCATTAAAAATAGAAATTTGTATTGAAAAAAGTAGGTAAAAATTGAGTTTTTTAGTCAAAATCGCATATATCCTTCATTTTTCATTTGTTTTTTAAAATCCTAGTTCCTGCCATAGACAAAAGGATACAGAATAAGAAAAAATTTCATTTTTGTGTTTCAAGTCATCTCAAACAGCGGCAGGACTTCCGCGAGTAAGGAAGTCCTGCCGCCATTGCTCGATGGCCCCCTCCCCCCCTTTGCATATTTTATCTTGAAACTTTTTTTACTTGTACAATAAACATATACCTACATCTGAAAAAATTTTCCAGTGTTTATCTTAAAAACCTTCCCATTAAAAATGTTTCAAAAAAACATGTTTTCTCGGCCGCATAAGGTAGAAACCTGCCTTAAGTGCTATAGATTTACGATTTCATATGTGCTCGGCATCAATTTTAAATACGGTTGCACCAACTATTTGGCAAATATCTTGTTATTATTGTGAATATGTTTTTGTTTGTTTATGTTATTGTTGTTTTCCATTACACACGAATGCATAAAAAATATGTACAGAAAATAGATAAGAAATACAAACACAAACAAAAAAAATACGAAAATAAAAAAATAATAACAAAAATTGGGACAAAAATTGAAAAATAGACTAATGAGCGCCCCATCGGTGCAGCAAAAGGTACCAATTACGCACCGATAATTCGTGAGTTTTCATGCATTTAACGCAATCACAAAAATCTCCGCCAAATGTTGGTCGCTTTTTGGGAATTGATTGTTCTCGCTGTTTAGTTTTATCTGTCGCCGAGTTTCAGATTTTTCGTTCTTCGTGCGCGTTTACCTTGAACGAGTGGGCGTTTCCCCATTTCAAAATAGAATGGCTTGCTGCTGTTATATCATCTGAGCTGTATGCAAAATCAGCGCCTTTGCATACAAAAAAATGTGGCTGACCAGGTTTCAAATAGACCCAAATACCCCGAAAATTGCCTCACACACATGCTCAATAAATCGTATTTGCAGCACATCATTGCGCCAACATAGCACACGAACATACAAACATTTATAACTCATTGGTGCACATTTATGCGTATTTTGAGTATTATGTAAGCGCAATAAGAAGGCGGCCAAAACTTGTAGCAAACGCAAATTTGATCGATCAATCAAATCATTCTGTGCTGTGATGTGACAAAAATGCAGTTTTAAGTATTTCGAAAATGTTCGACATATTTTCGAACTTGGCCAAAAGCGCTTAGTGAGCGCTGGAGTACATAATTTGCCTGATTTCACAATAATTTGCGAATTTTTTTATATTTATCTATATATTTTTTTATATAATACTAGATGACCCGGTGAACTTTGTATCATCTAAAAAACAATTGAGTTGATTGTAACTCTTCATACGCGATTATTAATCCTAGTTTACCGTTCAACTCCAATTTATTGAGATCGATAATATTGGCCGCATCATTAGGCGTCGCTCACTGGTCATCAGTGCGGTTTTCACGTGAAGTAGCCCGCCGCGCATTTGACTCACTTCGACGACCCATGTAAGCTTGTCTTCGTACCAAGGTTCATTGATGTGCGACTTAGGGCCAATTTTTCAGTGCGAATTTACCTCAGTTTCTAGTTTAGTTTAGTTTAAACGCAAAATAGAATTTTTCAGTCGAACTTGACTGAAACTAAGTTTAAACTGTCAACAGCTTCTGACATTTCATTTATTTTGGAAATTTGAAAATCCTCCTCCTGTTTTGTACTGCTCTTGCCTGTCGTGAGCGAAATTTTTTTTTGCAATATTTTTTTAGATTCTTATACTTTGTGCGAAACGTTTTCGCGCACCGGAAGTTAACAACAAATTTTGAATTGAATTGAATTGTCCTCAATTTCTTTCCATTTGGTTTGTTTTTCCTCGGCACTCACGGGGTCTGTCTTCTTGCACTCGAGCACTTCTTCATTTTTTTCACAAGTGCAAGAAGGCATTCGATTTCCCGAGACGAAAAATTTGCGCTCCGTTCCCTTATTTTGAATTTTTTGATGAAACACATTATTTGAGCGCAAAGAATATATTTACGAATGACAATCAAAACAAAGGAACATTATTATCTAGATACAAATATTGCTAGTATTGCCACACCCAAATGACCAATATTTGCTCCAGTTAAACCAGCACTGGAAAACTGCTTTCTCGTTTAAACTGAGTTTATATTTAAACGAAGTTCAAGCAAACTACGTTTGAACTGCGTTTAAACTCGCACTGAAAAATTGGCCCTTATAGTTCAAAAGTTATGCGGAATATATGGGTCGTACAAAAACTGAAACGCCCCTTATCCATCATTCGTCAGATTCACTTTTTTTTAAGTTTTTAAACCATTCAAGACGAGCAAAACCTAACAAAAAATATTCAAATCCCATTTTCGAATTTTAGCGACCATAAAGCACGGTAATTGATTTATATATATTGTTACGAAAATTCGAAAGTTCGTTTTGGATTGTGCTTGAAAATAAAACAACTTCATTTATTCAGCGCAAACGCAGTCAAAAATCAACAATCGCTGTATTTACAAATTTACACTTGTTACTACTTTACACTACTACTATTGCATGTTTCCCCTTTGCTTGCTCAGCACAGACTCGACCCTCTGCGCTGCCACTGCTGCTTTTTATACTTGTTTTCTTATCGTGCCGATGTTTCTTGCACATTCTAGTTGTACTCTCTGTTGTTCTAGCACAGCCCATCACCTTCGCGAGCCATCCTTGCCATATCGACATTATAACCAACCGGCCGCACAGTGATTCGTTCCATAGACAAAATTCAAAAAATTTATGGTCTCAGAATTTAACGATTTTGATGTCATTTGAAAGAAAAAACTCCAACTAAGAAAACCCCAAAAAATCTGAGCAGAAAATCAATTAGTGTCTGTGCAAAAGCGGCTCAAAGTTGAAACTTTTTCCACAAAAAAATTGAAACTCATATTTTCTGTTTTTTAGTCTATTGAGTATAAAAAATTTTAAAAATAATTGGTTGGCACGAAGTTGCTTAAACTTTCAATATAGAATAAGAAATGATGTGGCCATTCTCGCTTTTAATGTCTTCCCAAAATTTGCAAAGCGTAGGCTTTTACTTTACTTTTAATTCAAAATATTTTTCTAAGTTAAAAATCTGAAAATTGGCAAAACTTAGACGAAAATATCTAAAAAGTATGTGAAAGTATGTTCCTGGATTTTTTTTTATTTTAAGAAACATTCTTTCTTTGTCGGATAATGTAATTATATCCTCCGATATCTTCCGATCTCAGAAAATAATTCAATTTGAAAAGCGGTCTAAACACGTATTTTTCGACAAAATTTATTTTATTTATGACTAAAAGTATGCAATTAGCACGAAAAATGATAAAATCTGCAAAAATGCAAAACATACATCTATTATTATCGTTTTTGTTGCAAAACCAGGGGGTCCCGATACAATTTCTGTTACTCTTTGGAATAATCAATGTTGACGTTACCGATGAAATGTAAAATCTGAAAAATCTAGCCAACACATTTGGTGCTATAGCTGAATTTGAATTGTGTCAAGTGTTACGCGTGGGCAGACGTGCCGTTTTGTGCTCCGCGGTTTATATTGTTTTTTTATTGTTTCTGTCCGTCCCTCGCGTGTTTAAATGTTCGTCCGATTGACATGTCCAGTTTGTTGATTCGCCGCGTGTGCTTAATAATAAAATATCCACTAATAATATTAATAAATAATTACAAATAATAAAAACCAAACGCAATAACTGCCGTTAACTTCTTCTCGCTGTCCGCTGAACTGACCTCTGCGTTGTGTTTGTTATGGTTTATTTTCCTTGTCTCCCTCCTCCGTCCGTATTCAGTGGAGCTACATGCGGTCGTGTTCGACACTGAGAAATTGACTGTTCTGTGGTAAAGGCATAACACTTACCACAGAGCATAATCAATTTCTTAGTGCGGCAGATCGCATTCCCGGCTACTTTCCTTGTCCTTTAACCCACCCAGGCCATGGTGCTGGACAAATTTCGCATAGCCTTCTGCAACGTGCGCGGGCTCAGGGCGAACTTTTTTGCTGTATACGCGTTTGTTAACCTCCATAAACCCCATGTAATGGCACTAGGTGAAACCCAGGTGTGTGGGGATGCAGATCCACTGGATTTTCACATCCCTGGTTACCACTTACTGCCATTATTCTCTCCTCACAGGGGTCTTGCCATTTATGTGTGCAGTAATGTTGCGTACCAGTGCCAGCAACAACTATACACGACGGATGCCGAATTTAGCTCCATGTGGGTTAAATTCAATATCCAGTCGCACATTCTGCACTTCTGCTTCCTATATAGAAGCCCGAATTCAGGGAGAGATTATACTTACAACAAGTTTGATCTTCTCTCTGATTCTATTTCTCGTATTTTGGAATCGTATCCGAATAGTGAAATTGTAGTTGCTGGTGATTTCAATATTCATAATTCCAATTGGCTACGCCATTCCAGCCACACAACTCCTGAAGGCTTATTTGTCGAGCTCTTTGCCGAGTCTAATAACTTGACTCAAATAGTGCATGAACCAACGCATATCCCCTGCGTTGCGGGGCAAGCTCTCAATACTCTAGACCTTCTTCTCACTTCACATCATGAAAAATATGATGTTGAAATGCACGCACCTCTTGGTAACTCGGACCAT
Source organism: Melieria crassipennis (assembly GCA_963668005.1). Lineage (NCBI taxonomy): Eukaryota > Metazoa > Arthropoda > Insecta > Diptera > Ulidiidae > Melieria > Melieria crassipennis. The sequence goes on along the minus strand of OY764964.1, from coordinate 5,996,203 downwards.
TGCACCATTTTGGCGTCTTTCTCATACTCTTCTATCCGCAATGCTTCGCCCTTAGCCCCGAAGCGCCTAGTGTGGATGTATGATAAAGCTAACTGGAGTGGACTTAATGAATTTTTCGCCCACTTCAATTGGAAATTGTGTTTTCTAGATAGAAACATAAATGCCGCAGCCAAAATGGTTGAAGAAATTATTGGGAATGCGGTCCTTCATCCCTAATAAGAAAATTTGCATTAAACCTAAGGACAATCTCTGGTTTAATGAGACATGCAGAATTGCTGTCAGGTCTAAAGAGGAAGCTTTCAGAGCATGGCAGGCAAATAAAAATGCCACCACTGAACAGCTGCGTAAACAGGCTAGAAATCGATGCAATGCCATCCTAAGGCGCCAAAAGTTTCTGCACGAACAGCGCCAAAGGAAAAAAGTTCTTCAATGCCAGCGTGGTAGTAAGAACTTTTGGTCATTCGTTAAGAAGGTGAAGAACCAAACATCGTCTTCAATTCCAACTCTTCTTAACAATGATCAAATCATCACTCACTCGGTTGATAAAGCTAATTTGTTGGCTAAAATTTTCGCAGAGAATTCCTCTCTGCCCCCCAGCGATCAACCACTGCCCGTGGTCGAGAACGTATCTTGCTCTATGCCAGAAATTCATTTTCGGACACGGGTAGTTAAAAGAGTGCTTGCAAATCTCGATGTAAATAAGGCTTCAGGGCCGGACGGCATTCCAGCCCTTGTTTTGCAAAAGTGCGCCACCTCACTGGCTTGTCCATTACGCAAACTTTTCAGCATGTCATACGCCACAGGTGTATTTCCGACATGCTGGAAGGTTGCAAATGTTCAACCAGTTCCTAAAAAAGGCAAGACTACTGACCCTGCGAACTACCGACCTATAGCAATCTGTTCGGTGCTTTCCAAAGTAATGGAAAGCATTGTCAACTTCAACCTTGTGAAATATCTGGAGCACAATAGACTGCTAAGTGACCGCCAATACGGCTTTCGAAGACAGCGATCGACGGGAGACCTTATGGCGGTCCTCACCGAGAAATGGAACCATAGCATTCTAAACCTCGGTGAAAGCAAGGTTGTTGCATTGGATATTTCTAAGGCCTTTGACCGGGTGTGGCATAAAGCACTCGTGTCTAAATTGATTGCCTATGGCGTCGGTAGTATCTTCTCTCGTTGGATTACGAGCTTCCTCTATGATCGCTCTATTCGTGTTGTAATAGACGGCATAGCCTCGGAAAAGCATTCCCTTAGCGCGGGAGTGCCGCAGGGTTCGGTCCTTTCTCCAACCCTTTTCCTTATCTTCATCAACGACCTCCTGTCGTCGACGAAGAATCCCATCTACTCGTTTGCGGACGACAGCACCATTTGTCATTCATACTCCTTCACAAAGCGCCCCAGCTCTGTTGAGATTGAGAGAGAACGGCGCCGTATGAATGACACACTTAACAGCGACCTACAAACAATCTCCAAGTGGAGTCAAGCGAACAGGGTCGATTTTAATCCTCGCAAGACCCAATGTTGCCTGTTATCCCACAAGCGAGTCTCCTCACATCCCAACACATCCCTGGTTATGGGTGGTGTGGGTATTGCGGAATCGGCAGCTCTTGATGTTCTGGGCATGTCCATTAAGAACGATCTTCGTTGGAACGATCATATTTTTGGCGTGTCGAAAGAAGCAGCCAAGTGCCTCGGCTTCCTAAAGCGGTGCAAAAAATATTTCACTCCGTCTGATCTCCGCATTATTTACACTACCTATATCCGACCTAAAATGGAGTTTAACTCGCACCTCTGGGCGGGGGCTTCAAAAACCCATTTGGAGTTCCTCGATCGGGTGCAAAACCGTGCGATTAAACTTATAGGGGACAGTAGGGCATCCAGCTCTATTGACTCCTTGGAACATCGTCGAAACGTGGCATGTGTGGTGTTATTTTACCGGTACTTTTTCGGTAATTGCTCAGTGGAGATGAGCAGCTTGCTGCCATCACTCCGGGTATTCCCCAGGGCAACCCGTTTGAACACTGGCGTCCATGCATTCCACGTTGAAACGATGTTCCAGCGCACTACGCACTACAGAGAAGGTTCATTCCTGGCCCGTACAGCGCGATTATGGAATTTTCCCCAGCACAGATATTTTCCCCAGCACTTATGATCTCGATGGGTTCAAGGCAAGAGCCCATAAACACTTTACTCGTAACCCTATCTCCTAACCTTTATATCCTTCCTGAACCAACGCAATGCTTCGCATTAATAGGGGTCATCCCCTGCGCGTTTGTTCCTGCTTAAAAAAAAAAAAAAAAAAAAAGCTTTCCAAAAATGACGAAATTTGCAAATTTAAATTTAAATCTCAGGCATTGCCAAACTACAACAGTTTAAGAAAAACCAAATGGAGATTTCAATTCAGCAGACCATGATTAACTAGTATACCAAATTTTATGAAGAACGGACCACTCCTTATAATTTTGTCCCGCGGTTGTATGGAGTCGAATCACTGTGGGCCGTACTCCAAAGTGCATGCCTAAAAGTATGCTTGGAAAAGCATTCATGCACAGCACAAAGTGCCTCATCGTTGCAATATAGATTACATTTTCCTGACTGTAGGATCTCACGCGCGCTGTGGCCGAAACTGGACCAAAAGAGAACTCTGCAACTCTTACGGTTTAGCAAAGCAACACTTCGTATTCTCACTGTTCAGGAAAAAAGCTGAAAAAAGTTGAAAATGGCTATGGAACATTTTTGCTATTGTTTCGATGAGAATGTGACTTACGCCAAAAAATTTGGCTGTGTTGTATTTATTGATGCTTCCGCTTTCTTTATACACCTAACTCGTTAATTGATTTACGAAAAAGGTGCATGTTTTTTAACATCAAAGAAAACGCCTTGAAATTCCATATTTTCTGACTTTGAGGTCCAATTACCGCGGAATTGTAAAACTTATAAAAATAAATTACATTGGAGAAGAAGCCGTGAGGTGTTGTAAATGCTACAAAGTGAAAATTATGTCAACCGGTTTATTGGTTTAGAAATTACAATCCCAAACGTGAAAAAAGTCAGGGAAAATCCGAAAAAGTGACACGCCCATTTTTTGCGAAAACGGAAACTAAGTTTTAAAAACGGTTTCCGGATTCGAAATCAGCGCTCCCTAATTACCCTAGAACTGATGTCAAACCCAGAAAAGCCGACCAAAAGTCGAAATTTGTTGCCCTGTGTAATAGAAGTTTTGACTTTGATAATGACAGACGATATGTATTTTTACGAAAAATGCAGTAAAAAGTAATTGTCTTAGCAAAAAATCTACCACACCGAATACAATTCGAATCCCTTCTTCCGTTTGTGTTCGTGCGGCTCTTGCAGCGCCGTAAAGCATGCTATAAAAATTTGTACATTTGTCAGTATTGCTCCAGCTTTTAACATAACATATTCTGTTAGACGTCTGTAAACGACAAAACTGAGTTAGCTCTGTTTTGAAAGTGAGTTAATTCACTTTGATACAAAAACAATTGCATGGGAATTAGAGCATTTAAATGCGATGTTAAATGCATTTAAGCGTTAAATGCATTTAAGGCCCGCTGGAAATAGGCTATAACAGAGGTGCCCCTGCCCTATGCTCTCGTTCCTCATTTGTTTTTGCAAATCCTCTTCAGCAAAGGGTGAGGAAGCTAATTCCTCACGGCATAGGCTGAGCATTCTACACCTTTTCAAGTTCGATTTCAGAAAGTGTAAAAGCAATTTCAGGAAACTGAAATTGAATTTACGCTTTCTGTAATTAAATTTATATTTATGGTATATTTATATGAAATTGAATTTACGCTTTCTGTAATTGCTTTTACGGTTTCTGGAATTGCTTTTACGCTTTCTGAAATTGTTTTTACACTTCCTGAAATCGAACTTGAAAAGGTGTAGTATACACACAGCACTCCGCACGCATTGCCCAGTAAACATTAAAGCATGCCATGAATTTGAAAACAATAGCAATTTCAAATTGCTAAATTACTTCCCTTTTTATTGAAAAAGCTATTGCTTTCAAATTGATATCAAGCCAAAAGCAAGTGTTGCTTTCAAAGGTAAGGGTTGAGAAACATGCTTGATATCAAGTTGCTGGGTATTTCATAACAAGCCCAAATGTTTACTGGGTGGCGACAGTTATTTTCAACGTAGGTTTTGTTGTTGTCTAGCGAATGAATTTGCTTCAAATCGTGTGCGGCTGTCGATTGAGAAGCACTAGAAAAAATTCGGTGTTTGTTTCGTTTCAACGAAGACTTTTGGAAATCTTTAACACCAAATAAATATCCTTTACTTTACAAAGAAATTTTAAGTTTGTATTCCATGTTTGGTAGCACATATATTTGTGAAAGTGCTTTTTCGAATTTAAAATTAATAAAAAGCAAGCACAGAAATTGAATAAGCAACGAACATTTGGAGGCTTCATTAAAATTGTCCACAACTGATATTGATATCAATTTGGATAATTTATTAGAAGGATCATGGAAGAAGGAAGATTAGAATTGTTTTTTTTTAATAACATTACAGAAGATTAAATTTTTTTTTCGGTGTACATACTGAATTCCATTTTTTTGTTTGCATTTTTTTGGCCAACTTTACATGTACTATATTGGTGTTTGCTCTTCCATAAGAAGATTTTGGGCATCCCTGGGCTATAACATAACATAATATAACATAACATAATATAACATAACATAACATAACATAACATAACATAACATAACATAACATAACATAACATAACATAACATAACATAACATAACATAACATAACATAACATAACATAACATAACATAACATAACATAACATAACATAACATAACATAACATAACATAACATAACATAACATAACATAACATAACATAACATAACATAACATAACATAACATAACATAACATAACATAACATAACATAACATAACATAACATAACATAACATAACATAACATAACATAACATAACATAACATAACATAACATAACATAACATAATATAACATAACATAACATAACATAACATAACATAACATAACATAACATAACATAACATAACATAACATAACATAACATAACATAACATAACATAACATAACATAACATAACATAACATAACATAACATAACATAACATAACATAACATAACATAACATAACATAACATAACATAACATAACATAACATAACATAACATAACATAACATAACATAACATAACATAACATAACATAACATAACATACCATAACATAACATAACATAACATAACATAACATAACATAACATAACATACCATAACATAACATAACATAACATAACATAACATAACATAAGAAGAACGGGTTTTGAACATAAAGCAAAATGTTTTTTGTACGATGACGATGGATTTTGTTTTTTTTTTGCCTTTACGTGTGCAAGACTTTAACACGCTAAAACCTCTGTATACACTATCCATGAAACCCTCCTTATGAGACCACCGTAAATTATTACTTCAGGAGGAGGGCGGATAAAATATAAGCGTAGTGATGGTTGTGGGTGCGTTATTGTTTATGCCTTTTCGAGAGGACTTGTTGTTTTAGCATCTTAATCAGGTGCTTTATCCGGAAATGCATCCGGCATTTAAAAAACAGCCTGTTAACATTTTCCGGCAGATCGATTCCGGCACTTTTCTTCAACAGATTCGTTGTAAACTGTTCACAAACCAATAAATAAGAAAAAGAAAAGTAATAAACAGTGACTACATTTTTTTGGTTTACTTAGAACTAAAAGGGACTTTTTAGAAGTAGCAACATTGTTATTTCGGAGAGCATTTTCCTCAAAAAACGCTTTGACACCCGAGAACTTACACCACCTTGTTTATTGCATCATGGAGGATTTACACAAATCTATGTATAGAAAAATGAATGTCTGTTTGTTTGTTTGTTTGTTGGTCACACGACCGCTTAGGTGTGTCGTTTTGCTGGCAAATTTTCATAAGGGTTGGACAAGAGCCGTGGCACTTTTCAAGCGACCCAAATGCTTTGGATAACTTGAGAACTACAGGTCAGATATAAATGATATTGGCACAGACTTACGATTTAGGCGTGCCCTTCGATAGAGGATAGGGTTTAATACCGGACGAGGGGGCATACAACCCAAACTTTTAATGTGGAATAGCTTCGGAATAATAAGACGGATAGCATTGAACTTTTGTATATCGTCGTGCCATAGATGTGTCATTCTACTGGTAAAAATTTATTGGCGTTGTACAAGGGGCGTGGCACATTTTCTTGATTCAAATTTTCCACGCAACTTTGGAATTGTAAATCGCACATCAATGAGACTGGGTCACACCCTTCGACTGAAGGAATGGATTGGGCATTGCAAAAAATGAGCGTGGTACCGCTCATACAACTCAAATCTATATCCATATGTTTTCCTCACTGACTGACTGATTCATCATCGCCCAGTTTTGGCTGAATTGAATATTTCTTTAATACCTTGTGATCAAAAAGAACGGAAATTTTGAATTTTGAATTGCCGCGCTTATCCAATCGGTAAATTTTTATTTTCTCAACATTGGCAATACTTTTATTGGTGTTCGTAAGATTAGTGTTCGATTGGCGTCTATACGATGAAGTCGAAAAATTGTTGTATGGCGATTTTTATAATGGATGAAAACGCATGAAACGCGTCGCTTCTCGGCTGGTGCCAAAAAAGCTGAATTAATAATAATGCACCATCTCATACGGCCTTGATTATTTCTGAATTTTTGGCCAGAAATTCGACCAATGTCATCAGCCAAGCACCATATAGTCCAGACATGGCCCCATATGACTTTTTTCTATTTCCGAAACTCAAATTGCCATTGCGGGGAACCCGTTTTGAGACCATAGAGGCCATAAAAGGGAACTCGCTGCATAAGCTGAAGGCCATACCTTTGGTGGCCTATAAAAAATGTATAGAAAATTGGATCAAACGTTGGCATACATGTACTGGCGCAGGAGGAGAGAATTTTGAAGGGGATAATAAAGAAATTTATTAAAAATTGAAATGTTGCCTTTTTTCTTTAAATTCTCTTTCTTTTTTTATCATAAGCAGGGAAAGGATTTTAAGGACCTAAAAACCTATAAAAAAGGCAAAATAAAATAGCAAAAAAGGCACGGAAAGGCACTAACAACTGCCAAAAAGGCAGAAAAAGGCACTAAAAACTGTATAAAAAGGCAAAATAGGGCATTAAAAACTGGTAAAAAGGCAAAAACAGGCATTTAAAAATAAAAAAAAATACTAGAAAATCTAAAAAAGGGGAAACGGTATCTATTTTTAAATAATTTTATTTCATCTGACGTATGCAACATACAATATTTATACCTCGTTTTTTGTAAAAGAAAAGGAACATCAAGGTTTTCAAAGATAGTTTAAAACTAAAACTAAGATATTTTAATTGAAATGTTGGCACATATTTTAAATTCATATTTTAACTTCTCATATAAAAGCATAAAATCATACAAGTACGGCTTGTATCACAAAAAAATAAATACAATTTTTGCGCTAAGCGAACTTTTTGATTTTGGCATGTTTTTTTCTTTAAATTTTCCACTGCCCAACAAAAAATAACGGCTTAGGAACGATCAAATCAATGTATAAACATCGATAAGTTAACGAAATTGCAATGTTGCCACTTAACTTTTTTTAGTTTAAATTAATTAATTTTTTTGCGAAACAAAAGGGGGAAAATATTAAAAACGAAAGAAAAATAAAAAGGCGCTCGACAAATCTTGAAAAAGGCATTTTGTGGCATTTATAGGTAAAATAGGCACTAAAAAAAGGCATTTATGGGTGAAAAGGCAAACTGCCTTTTTAAGGCAAAATAAAATTGGTATATTTCTAATCAGGAGGACCTAATTCGTGCTCATTTTAAATCAGAAATGCTCTATCTAGCAGCAAACAAAAAAGGCAATTTCTACAAAATCCTTTCCCTAATCATAAGGTATGAATGAATTGAATTTAATCTTTTCTTGTTTATTATTTTAGTATTTTTTATTTTTTATTTTAATTTTTCTAATTTGTGATACTTAATAATTTCATATTTATGATCGGGTTTTTGTAATTTTTATATTTTGTTTTTTTATAGTTGTATAATTTCATTTCTCTCTAAATCAAATAATTGTCATTTCTCGCATGAGATATTTTGGTCTTTTTTTAATTGTAATCAACTCAACACAATTTACAACAGACTTCTGCTTAAAAAGTGCTTTTTAACTTTGTCAATTATTGTTGAGAGCATCATTGAAAAATATGAAAAAACATTTATTTTTAATAAATAATAATAAATAATTTTGCATTGTGTTTACAATTAAAATTTGTTTTCTTCATATTCGACTTTTTTAGGAAACCAAACCATAACCATATTTTGTACCAGCATTTTTTGTGTTTTGGGAAAGGAGTTTGAACCTCCAAAACCCCCCTGTGTGCGCCACTGTACATAACATATAATGAATGAATATGTATATGAATAATCGTTTCTAAAATGAGCCAACTCACAAGACGAGCGGCACAAATGCGGCCGGTCTACTGGCGCGCCGACATCTACCGATGCGACCATCCAACCGATGCAGTACTCATATATGTATGTATTGTTTTACTGTGGGCAAAAAATAGCAAGACTTTCTAATTTAAATTTCGCGCGGAAACCCATTCGTCGAAATATTTTTTTTCTAGGTTGGTATGACTGTCAGTGACATCTGTGCCAAATGTCACATCAAAATAATCATTAGTGTGTATTATACGCTTGTCTTTCTGAAGTACAAAAAGTGCATTCGGCGATTTTCAGAATGAGTGAAATTATTCAACAAAGAAGTTCCATTAAACTTTGTGTGCGGAATCAAATTTGTGGTGCCGAAACGTTCAATAGCAAAGCTATTCGTAAAAATAGGCCGGAATTATGGGCCGACAACTCTTGGTTTTTGCACCACGATAATGTACCGTCGTATACTGCAGTGATTCTTCGTGAGTTTTTCGCCAAAAATTCAACCAATATCGTTCCACAACCACTGTATTTGCCTGATTTAGCTCCGTGTGCCTTCTGGCTGTTCAGCAAACTTCAGCAAACCGGGGAAACCGTTTTGAGTCAATTAAAGACATTAAACTTGAATCGCTACGCGCATTGAAGGCTATTCCGGAAATTGACTTTAACAACTGTTTCGAGGATTGGAACAAACGTTGGCACAAGTGTATTGTGGCCGGGGGGATTACTTTGAGGGGGACGAAATAGATTTGGAAGAATAAATAAAGAATTTTGAAATTATGAACAAAGTCTTACTATTTTTTGCCCACAGTAGTATGTACAAAAAAGTGAATGAGTAGAGACAGAGAAAGATAGGGAGCGACTCGAGCCAGTCTTAGTTACGCCTTACAGCCGCGACCTTAGTTATATGGCGTTCAAACTGACTCATTTAAACTAGTTTAAGTGAAAAGAGCTTTTTGTTGAACACAACCATCCAGACTGCTCAATGAGGTTCAATTTGACAGCTGTTTGTTTACAAATAAACAAATAAATATTTTTGTGGAGCGAAATATTGGTGCATATTTCACAATCCACGGCAACATTCTCAACTTCGTCCAAATATTAGACGCCTTGTAATCAGATGCCATAAAAAGGTGATGAATGAAAGCAGTGCAAGCAAAACGATAATTTTCATTCATTTCAAATTTTTCAAATTTTCAATATTTTTTTATTTTGTTTTGATGAAATGACAGCTGAAATTTAAGGGCTGTTTTTCTAGTATGTGTTCAGAGTGTGTGCGGTATGTTCAGTTGACAAAAAGCTTTTTCATAGAAAGCTTTCGGATGCAACCCTGCGCTAAACTCGTTTCAAAACATGTTAAATGGTTTAATACGTTTAATTTCCAACAACAATTTCATGTGAATAAACAGGTTTTCGAACTGGTTTTGTTCATTTAACTTGTTTAAGCACGTTAAACAGGTTTAAGTCGTCAGTTTGAACGCCATATTACGGTTACAACCGCTCCACGCCCCATTTGACCCCATTTGTCCATGTGAAATGGTAATTTTGCTGAAATTATTTTCAGCTGACACACACACTCACACGTCCGTAGCTATCACATGTACAAATTACTATCTCGCTGCGAGTTTCGCTTTTTCTATATATATAAAATGACGATGTGCCGTGTGGTATGCAAAATAATAACAACAAAAATACATCAGCAAAGACAAAAACAAAACAAATAACAAAAACAATAAAAAAAATCGTGTGTTTGAGCTATTTGTAGGATTTATTTCAAATATTTTTTGAATCAGCCACGAAAAACTGCGAACAATTGCAGCATCGCCTTTATTTATGTAGAAGGACAGGCCGGCAGCGTGATATGGGTGCACACTTGCAGCGACCACGGCGGGAATTCGATAGATTGCAGTCGCGTGAGATCACAATGCGTAAGCAAATTACACACTGCAAAACTCAGAAATCGCGGCTTTTCTCAGTCGGTCGTCGCTTCTGGGCGACACTCGGTGCAATTGTCACCACTCAACTGGCTTATGTCACTTTTATGAAGCCGAGAAAAGGAAGAGTCGCTCTCTACTATTAACTGGAGCCATCCAAGTTGTCCAAAAAACTTTGTTAAAAGACTGAATTCATTAAGTAAATAAATAAATCAAACCTCAAGCATTCTAAACGTCACTAGTAGATACTGTCGTGAGTATAAACATCACGCTTTGCACGCGTGAATTTTATGATTTTATTAAAATCGAATCTTAACTCACTTTATGATACTTTTCGAAGTCGGAAATCGATTTTCAGATTTTTATGAAAATACTTGTCTAATTATTTCTCATTTGAAATGCTTTCCCCATATTTTTATTTAGTTATTTATTTATTTTAAAGTAAAAAAAAAAACCTATTAAATTATGTTTCTTCATATGTATGAACTTTTAACCCGTCAGATTTTGATTTTCAGAGAAATGAGAAGCACGTCTCTAAATATTTTTGATTTACTCCAAAGTTCACCAAGTTTGAAATCAAACGGATCAAAATCATGTTTCTTATTACAAACTTTCAACCCATGGTTCACCCCGTTAGATTTTGATTTTAGAAAAAATTAGAAACACTTGTGGAATTATTTCTCACTAAGAGTACTTTCACTAACTTTGAAGCCTATAGGCCTATTAATTCATGTTTTTTCACTGTTTCTCCACATAAATTTTAAGCCCGTCGTTGACCTCGTTAGATTTTATTGCAAAACAAAAAACACACGTATCGAATTATCTCACTAACAGCCCTATTCTGGCAACCGTAACAATATTCACCTCGGTAACAATTGAATACTTGGTAACAATTGTCACTTTTTGGTATTCTGAAACAAATTCAAAAGCTCAAAAGGCGTCAATTGTTACGAAATTTGTTACCTCCGTAGGAGCAGGTGACAAGCACACAAAGCTTATAAAATTCAAATTTCAAAAAATTCAAATTCATTCAATTCAAAATTCAAACTGCAAAAAATGCTTCAGCTGCTCCTGCGTCGTGCGCTTCAACTTAGGAACTCTAGAAACGAAAGGAATATATACATACATTGTGAAGAATTTCCAAAAAAATTACTTACTTCGCCAGATTTTCTGCATTTTCCATTTTTTGTTTGTTTATTTATTTTTTTACAGTTTGACAGAAAAAATACAAAAAACAGCTGTATTGACAGTAAAAGAGCTTTCACCTCGAGTGGTGAATTGTTTGAACTTTCTTCTTGTCACCATTTTTCCAGAATACGGAAACAATCAAATTAAATTCAATTGTTACGGGGGTGACAATTGTTACGGTAGTGCCAGAATAGGGCTGTAAGAGTACTTTCACCTAGTTTAAAGTCAAAAGGCGTAAAAAATCATATTTCTTCATACCAACTTTTAACCCTTTAAGTTTTGATTTAAAAAGCAAATTAGAAACACGTGTCAAACTAAGAGGTGTACCAGAAAAAATTTATAATTTTTAAGGAGCATTAAAAAAAAAGTAATCGTCTGATTTTTCTAAAAGAAACTGCAGTTTATTATACATTTCTTAAACTCTAATTCACAAAAAAATTTCATGATATACAAGGTGCGTCCCAAAGTAAACAGGACTTTTGCAATAGGGACGTTTCTGGTGGCGCCATCTATGTGTGAGGACATGCGTTGGAAAGGTACATCTTTCATTCACATACTGTCTAAATTTCATGACATTTGGTCTAGTAGACGCCGAAATATCCCGCTCAATGTGACAGTATGTTTTTAACTTTGGTACGAGAATGTCGATCGAACAAAGAGCTAATATTAAGTTCTGTTTTAAACTTGGTAAAACTTTTACCGAAACGTTTAAATTGTTAAAGCAAGTTTATGGTGATGATTGTTTATCCCGTGGCCGTGTTAATGAGTGGTTGAATCGATTCAAGAATGGTCGTGAAGACTTGAATGACGACGAACACGTCGGCCAGTCGAAATTTGTGATTACTGACGATGCCATCAAAACTGTGCGTGATTTTATCAAAATGCAGCCAAAATCATCATTGGAATTGATGGAAATGGAATTGAACATCTCCAAAACATCAATTGATCGCATTTTAACCGAACATTTGGGTCTCCGTAAAGTGTGTTCTCGCTTCATTCCGCACACTTTAACCGACGACCAAAAAGCGCAGAGAATTGAGCACGCAAAAGACATCGTTCGGGAAGCCAGACGTGATCCAAATTTCTTGTTCAACGTCGTAACCGGTGACGAAACGTGGTGCTTTCAATATGATCCCGAAACAAAGCGTCAAAGTGCCGAATGGAAGCACCCAGATGAGCCAAATCCGAAAAAAACCCGCCGTGAGAAGTCAAAAATCAAAACTCATCTCATTTGTTTCTACGATTCAAAGGGAATAATTCATCGAGAGTTTGTTCCACCGGGAAAAACAATTAACGCTTTGTTTTATGTTGAAGTTTTGAAGCGTTTGGTGCATCGCATTCGTCGTATTCGGCCAGAATATCGCGAGGAAGGAAGTTGGCGTTTATTGCATGATAATGCACCGGCTCACAGAGCCCTAGTTACGACCGATTATTTGACCAAAAATCGCATTTTTACCATCAATCATTCACCGTATTCGCCTGATATGGCTCCCTGTGACTTCTACTTATTCGGTCAGTTGCATTTGCCGATGAAAGGAAACCGTTATAAGGACGTTGAGGACATCCAAAAGGCTTGTACCAACATTCTGAAGGCGATGCCGGCCGATGACCTAAAACACTCATTCCAAATGCTTTTGGACCGTGCAAAACGTTGTATCGAAGCAGAAGGAGAGTATTTTGAATAAATAAAAAGAATTATACAAAAATAATCATCCGTTTTCTTTATTTTATAAAAGTCCTGTTTACTTTGGGTTGCACCTTGTATAACACTGAGCAACAGCCAAAATTTTTCCGAGTTCTAGTAAACCTTTTCTAAAGGATTTTTGGACGCTGATCAGAACTGCGTACTTAGTTTTTTGATTGTTTGAGCGGTTTGTAAGTTATTGGCGGTTTTTGCTAGGAGGTGTTTTCCACAATTTTTCATCTTTGAGATTTTATTGCATTTATAATATGTAGACAAACACAATATTTTTTTTATGACACAATAACGAATCCCCAAGCTATAATTTTGACCATAGTCGATTTCGATTGGTCAAGGGTTAACACGGCTATGGCTCTCCAAAGTTCAATTTTCGCGAATTTTTTATAAAAATTCATTTAAATTCGGGGTTGCAATTTTCAACTAGGAGTTAGTATGCAACGTATAGTGTAAGGTTGTAACTCAAACTTATAGAACAGATTTTTTGTGTTGCATGTGCCATTCTCGGCCTATACTCATTCGAGTGTAAATGCGACTTCACCTTCTGAACACGTGTTTGTATTGAAATCTTCTAATGCTCTTCGCGTCGTTGATGACAGTAGCTAAAGTATTTTCGCAAGCGTCAATATTTGTCTTTTCAAGGGCATTAACAAAATTTGAATTGGTTCATTACTGTAGGAGCTATTCTAGAAAGAGTTGCATCACACAAGTAAAAATTTCAACCATACATACTAAGCAAACTACTTGCCGTTTTTCCATATTTTATTGCGACATATTTTTAGGGCACAAAAAATTCAAAATTCGAAAGCAGAAAATTTTATGAATTGAGGGCATTTATTGTATGTGAGCTGCCTAAAATTGTGCTCCGATATTAAAGCTCAAAAGTAAATCCTTGCTTTTGTTGCTGAATTTATCAGAGACCTAAAATAATTATTATCCATATTTTTGGGAATGAAAAAATTGCCCTAATTTAAGAAATTTCTAAAATTATTGTTTTATAATAATTATTCGCAATAAGAAAATGTTTACGTCGCCTATAACTATTATCATGTAATAAATATTTTTGAGTTGCATAATAACTCTTATAAGTAACAAGTATATTTTTCGTTGTCGATAATTATTATTTTGGAATTTTTGTTTTTTACATTGCTTCATAACTTTTATTTATGACTTTTTTAATTTACGTTACCGATAACTTTTATTTTGAGAAATTTTTTGTTTTACGTTGCTTCATAACTTTTATTTTATGATTTTTTTTCCTTTACGTTGCCGATAACTATTATTTTGAAAACAACATTTTTTACGTTGAATTACTACATTTTGGATATGAATAAATTTTTAATTGTTTTAAATTGACAAACGCAAATTAACTGCAGAAACCTTATTTCCACCACCAACTAAACAATTAAAAATCAATTCATGCTCAAAATGTGGTAAGGCAACGTAAATTAAAAAATTTCTTTCATAAAAGTTATGAGGCAACGTAAAAAAAATTGTCTTTCAAATAATAGTTATCGGTAACGTAAATTTAAAAAAAAAATAAATAAAAGTTATGAAGCAACGTAAAAAAAATGTTCTCAAAATAATAGTTATCGGTAACATAAATAAAAAAAGTCATAAATAAAAGTTATGATGCAACGTAAACAAAAAAAATTCCAAAATAATAATTATCCAGAATGAAAACAAAATTTATTTCTCATAACAGTTATTATGCAACGTAAAAATTAATTCTCGCAAATAATAATTATAATCAACAAATAAAATTTATGTTGCATTGTAATAGTTACATTGCAATAAATTTCTTAAAAAACTTATAATAGTTAAGTCCCTGGAATTTATGCATGGAGAACTTACATATTTGTACACATACTCTATTACAAACATCGTATTTTAACAATTTCTTTTTTAATTGAAAGCCCCAACATTCTTCTTTCACTATATGG
Organism: Melieria crassipennis; assembly: GCA_963668005.1. Classification (NCBI taxonomy): domain Eukaryota; kingdom Metazoa; phylum Arthropoda; class Insecta; order Diptera; family Ulidiidae; genus Melieria; species Melieria crassipennis. The sequence goes on along the minus strand of OY764964.1, from coordinate 5,980,932 downwards.
TAATATATATTTTTTGGAAGTAAAATTTTTTGTTTATTCGCAATCCTGCAAAGTAACTGAAAATTTGACTTTGCAAATGAATAACTCTTGCAAATTTGAACCGATTTTAATGTTTAAAAAAAAAAATGGCATTTAAGACTTCAGGTTTGTAGGAGCTGCATGCATGTAATGGTCAAAAAACATGTAAAACGCCCTCCAAGGAAAACCATCAATATTTCCTAAGCCGCTCAAACAATCAAAAAACTAAGTACGCAGTTGTGATCAGCGTCCAAAAATCCTTTAGAAAAGTATGGTTTGATTTCAGAAAAAAAAAAAATGTCGATTTTGTTGCTCTGTGTAATTAGCCGTGGGAAAATTTTTTTATATTATTCTTAAAGTTCTTAGTTAGAGACTGGACAGTAGGTTCGGTGCCTACTGCACAGGCTTGCTTCCATTGATTTCGGAACTGTACATCATTTTTGCAAACTTTTTTTGTTTTTCTTAGGGTTTGCTTCATTATAGCCCAAAATCTTTCAATAGGCCGAAGTTCCGGGCAGTTGGGAGGATTTGCCTCTTTTGCGCCCACCGTGACACAATTTTCTTCATACCATTCCATAGTTGACCTGGAGTAGTGGCTTGTCGCTAGGTCTGGCCAAAACAAAACTGTTCCTTTGTGCTGTTCAATAAATGGTAGAAGGCGTTTTTGCAGGCATTCTTTTATATAAATTTCAGAGTTAATTGTTCCTGTCGTAATGAACGACAACCCCGTAGCCCCGTAGACCGAAGGTGCAAATAGCTTGCCAAACCATGAAGCGTTTTGGAAATTTGGTATATTTCACTTCAGAGTATTTTCTATGGGTTACATCCTTATTCTTTGTAGTGAAATAGGCATTCCCACCCAACTGCTTGAAGTCCTGTCAGGCGGACTTCCATCAACGAGAATCACGCAATCGAACTTGGTTGCGTAATTGTCATACAATTTCCGAGCCCGCGTCTTCGCTATTTTTTCTTTTGCTTCCGACCGGTCAGGCACTTCTGTTCGTAGGTCCTTAATCCTTGACTTCGCTTATATCGCATCACAGTTGATTGCGATGTGCCTGCTGCAGCTGCAACATATCGAGTCGACCTCGTGGGGATATTCCGATATATGCTAACAACCTTTTTCAGCACTTCTGGGTTACTTGGACCCTTTTTTCTGCCTGATCCTTCGGTTCTGTAGATGGAGTTTCCCGCGTTGTAGTTGCTTATAACATTATAAACCGTCGCTACGCTCGCTTTGCTTTCTCTTGCAATGGTTAGTTTAGGCTTCGACTTATCAGTCAAGTAAATTTCCAGTATTAATTTGCCGCAGCGTTCTTGTGGGCTGGACATCTTCTATATACTACTGTGTCCAAAAAATAAGGTGACATTTGAATTTAAACTGCGCGCTTCGAAGGATTTGGAGAATTATTTTTTTTTTAGTCAACAGTCAACAAGGAATATTATTTGAACGTTATGCGTCGTTTGCGTAACGCTATCCGCCAAAAAAAGCCGGAATTGTGGAAAGACAATTCTTGGTTTTTACACCACGATAATGCACCATCCTATACTGCACTCGTAATTCGTGATCATTTCGTTAAAAACTCAACCCATATCACCTGATGTATTCACCTGATCTGGCGCCGTGCGACTTCTGGCTGTTCAACAAGCTCAAAGGACCGCTCCGGGGACACCGTTTTGATACGATAGAGGAGATTCAAGCCGCAGCGAAGACGGAACTGAAGGCCATCCCGGAAAGTGACTACAATCAGTGTTTCGAAGATTGGAAAATCCGTTGGCATAAGTGCATTGCATCGGGAGGGGATTACTTTGAAGGGGATGAAATTGATTTGAAAGAATAAATAAAGAATTTTCAAAATAAATACAATGTCACCTTATTTTTTGGACACAGTAGTAAGTTATATAAAAATGAATCGTGGTTCGTTCGGCTGCTTAAAACTTGAAAACGACTGGACCAACTTGGATACTTCCTTCGGCGGGTTTGTTTGAAATTGTTACGTGAAGGTTTAGGAAAAACGAAAAATCGGGAAAACGGGTCGTGGCACCACAAGAATACATTTTTAGACATCAATGAAACTTGGTACGAACCTACCATTTAGTCATATCTTTCAAACGAGGGAATGGGGCGGGTATTTAATAAGAGGGTGTGGGTCCGCCCATACTACTCAAATCTTTTATATGGAATAGCTTCGGAATTGTAAGGCGCACAGCATTGAAATTTGGTACGAAATCGTCCCATAGAAGTGTCATTCTATTGTTAAAATTTGATGGGGGTTGGAAAAGGGGCGTGGCACATTTGTTTGACCCTAACTATCCGCATAATTTTGAAACTGTTCGTCGCACATCAATGAAACTTAGTACGAATTTACCATTTAGCCATATCTTTCCACAGATGGAATGGGCGGGTATTTAACAAGAGAGCGTGGCTCAGCCCATACAACTCAAATGTTTTATATGGAATAGCTTCGGAGTTGTATGCCGTACAGCATTGAAATTTGGTGTACCGTCGCACAATGCGGCCGATTCCCAAAAAGCTGGCCAAAACTCGAAAAATCAAGTAATTAATTCAAAATTTCTTACTCGGGGGTTTTCGGGGTCGCTGATTACGAATTTGATTTTAAAAATTTGAAAATCCACCCCCTTCCACCCCTATTGGCCACACCCTCACGTGAAATTGCGTATATTCTAGAACATAATCAAGATGCATGTCAATTTATATGTTTTCGGGGTCGCTGATTACGAATTTGATTTTAAAAATTTGAAAATCCACCCCCTTCCACCCCTATTGGCCACACCCTCACGTGAAATAGCGTATATTCTAGAACATAATCAAGATGCATGTCAATTTATATGTTTTCGGGGTCGCTGATTACGAATTTGATTTTAAAAATTTGAAAATCCACCCCCTTCCACCCCTATTGGCCACACCCTCACGTGAAATAGCGTATATTCTAGAACATAATCAAGATGCTTGTCAATTTAAAAATTTTAGGTTATACAGCAAAATAGATTATTTAGTTTTAATTACATAAAAAAATTTTCGTTATCAGCAAGATCGTCAGCATCTACATCTGTCTCTGTCTCAGAGGCCGAACTACAATCAGTACTTTCCAACACTTCTTCCGCATCAATAGATGGAGACAACAGTAAATCAATTCTATCTGCTGACAAAGACTTCATCGGTTTTGCTGGCAACTTTCAGCAACTTGAAATGTATGGGTCAGAAGCTAATAAAAATCGTTTAAACACGTCCTCCATTGTTTTCTGACGATAGTTCTTTCTAGCGAAGTTCAGGCGATAGATGGCAAAAAATTTATTGCAAGCCTCTTGAGCATCTTCCGACATTTGTCCGATAGGCAAAACGGCATCTTGAATGATTTCTGGACCATGAATCAAAAGCTTATGCACTAAAGTTGGCATATAATACCAATTATATTTGTCTACTATCATTCTAGCCAACTTTACACTACTGCCGGAAGTTTCCTATATTTATCTCATGTCCACTTGAAATGGCTTGCAGGATGATGTAGAAACGATATATGATGTCCTGATCTACTCCCGTTATTTTTGCCGATTGTTGATATTTTTCAAAAAAATGTCGTGCAGTATTACCATCATTCGATGTTCCAGATCCAGATTTAGGCTTGTCAACGTTTAACCCCATCTCTTTTTTAAACGCAGTTTGTATTATTTTTTTTTGGTTTTCAACAGACTGTTTTTCTTCTGGCTTACGAGCCTGCCATTTCTCGATTTTCAATTTGTACGACAAATGTAGCAGAAACTCGAAACATCTAATCCAACAATGAAGCGATGAAATGCCAAATTTCAAGTGTTCCGTAATAATGTCTGTTTGAAGCATTGCATCAATGTCGTTGAAATCTTTTGATGTGCGCTTACATAGATAACAACGCATAGCAGAAGTTGTATCTGTCAATGAGTTACACACTTTGCTATCTATCATTGTTAAGGATAAATCATACTTGACACGCACGATTGTCCCATCAACAGTAGTTTCAAACGTAGCGAGATTTTTTATTTGATCTTCCACCTCGTCTGTTGTTTTTTTTGTCAAATCAACTGATTCCTTTGCACATTGAATTTTGATAGGTCTACAGTATCGTGGGGATGATGGTCTCGGATTTTTCCAGACTACTGTAGATTTCATTGTAGTAGTGTCTATGTGCAGAAGTTGCAATGGTACAAGAGAGGTAAAAAAATATGTTCGTCACTATCGTTTACATCATCAAGCTTGTGCTTGTATTCATTATGGCCCGAGCTGCCATCGCAGCCCCACTTTACAATTAAAGTTAAATTTTGAAGTTGTTCTTCCGATAAAGATTTAAGAACTTCCGTTTGACAGAGTACAATACGATCAATCGTGTGATCCAAAAGAGGTTGTAATTTCACTTCAGCTACACTGTCCGTAAAAGATAGACCTTATGTAGGGTAACACTGAACTTTGGCTTTTTGTATTTGTTTATACGATGGGAGCATCTTGGATTTTTTTTGTAAATGTGCATTGCGCAACTTTTGATACTGACCCTGCGATAATCCAATTTCAACGAATAAAGACAATGCTTCGTCATTTGAAAAAGGTAAATTTGTATCTGACGATTCAAAAGATCTTCTGTATTTTAAAGCCTTCGTAGGACTTCCTTCTGCAATGTCACGAATGACTTTGACAAAATCCGTTTTACCTTCTGACCGCAATTTGCTAGTTGTAGAATGTAGTAGCACTTCAGTGGACACCGATGCTCTTAATTCCTCAGTTTTCCTACGTTTAGTTCTGTCAGATGACTCAGAAAAACTGCGTGTTGGTCTACCGGATACAGTTGGTTTTTCTTTTTCACCTTTTTTTTTAGTTTGTTTGTTTTTTTTTAATTCAACCTTTTGTTGCAGCCAATCATTATTTCTTTTTAAAAAGACGCTTTCAGTTCTATTGCTTGCACTCCATCTTGCTTTTACGTTCAATACTAAATCATATATTTCCTTTTTCTCTTCGTCTGATAAAAAATACTCGGACCCTGTATATTCTTTAATTTTTTCGGAAATTTGCGTAACGTCATCCTTTAAAATGTTTTCAACTAAATAGCAAAATTTTAGTCTTGTGAAGTGGTCTTCAGTGGGAGTACTGCAACCTGAAATACCTTCCGGCCTTCCTATTGCCGCCTTTGATGTCGATGGTTGGTCATCGCTTATGCTACATGCATCTCCTGCATCGAAGTAAGTTGTTTTATCCAACCATACCTCATTATTCTGGACAAAATTTAATTTAGTACGGTTTGCCGCGATCCATTTCAACTTTATAATGCGAAAAGTCCTGGATATCTTCTCTTTAGTCACAGATATGTTGGCTGCAGGCAAACTTCCTTCGACGTAATCAATTTCTTCAGTGACAGCCAGAACGAACTTCTCCTTTGTCTTCGAAATAGTAAATATTTCAAACAGCTTCGAATTTTTTAAAAACATCTTTGTGCTTCTTCTTCGGTTTAGTTGCAGTGGCGGAGTTGAAGTGATGTTTAGTTCAAATTAAATTCGAAAATAACTTCACTTACTCCAAACTCCTTTATTTATAAGTATGGATTTGCATATGCATTCAAATATCAGGTACTAAGCTTCTAGTACTACAGCAGGTACCTAAACAGTTGTTAGGTTTTCCCGCGTTGTGGGATTTTTGAACAGCCCAGACACATAAGTGGGTTTTAGACAGTGCACATAGATATAAGTCTGCTTTTTGTTTTCAATAACTAATTGTTTCATTGGCGCGGTTCAACTCAAAGACTAATGGCGACTGACTGAGTTTTGCTCAAATTAAAAAAAAAAATTTTTATGTCAGACACAGTGTTAGTATTTTGTAAAAAACAAAAGCATTACATCAAAGGATACATGATAGCTGATTGCCGGAAATGAAAGCCAACTTGTTTTTCGTACGTGCGAACTGCGCATCCAGCAAAAGTACTCTTTACTTCGAGCTTACAGCAATATACGCCAAAAAAAAGTCGACTTACTATGGAGTTGCAAGCTTGTATCACTTCTTAAATGAAGCCAAAATCCAAATTTGCATGCCCTGGCAACGATTGTAATCGCGTGTAATTGATTTACTATCAAAATCTTGACGAACTTGTTCGAACGCACGCACCCGAAAGCACAAAATTGCGCGAGGTGGCCACAGAAAAATCGCTGTAAAATCCAGTCGGGCAAAATCGGGCACCCGATCTCTTCAGGGCAGTACTCACAGAAGAATAGTGAACAATTTTCCCAAAGACGGAACCGTGGCAAGTATGGCCTTTTTTTTGAAAGTCTATCGAAAGTTCAAAAAGTTCAAAAATAATATTTCACACTCTAAAAATTGCTCAACTTTGACGGGCTCTACAAGCAAAACTATTTGTCTAATTTAGTTAAGGTTTTCGGATTTCTTAGGTCCAGGCATTTATCTATCGGACAAGTATAACAGTTTTCCCCAAACTATAGGTAGCAGCCTCAGATAAAAGAGAAACGCACCATGTGTATATTTCGTTCTCTCTCTCTCTCGTTCTCTATCAATTTGATTTCGAAAAAAGGGCATAAAAGATGAATAGGCAGCTCTTGGCAGCTGAATCTTGTTTTATTTGATAGATAATATATTTAGTTATCATTTCAATAAGGTTTCAAAGCAGCGTTTTGCTGCGTTTTAATGCAGTATCATTTGAAAAGTCTAATTTTCGGAAAAATTATGTGAAAAAATGACACTATTGTTTATGTTTTCCCTAATTCACTACTTAACAATTGATAATTAGTACTTTTTTTACATGTTCTACTCACCTTCAGAAGTGGATTCCATTTGGTCTTATTTGATTTTCTTTATTACATAAAATTTTTCACGTGTACAACCGTTCTCAGTGTATTAACTGTAGAGTGACGCTCGAGCGAAGGCCACATTCCAACTGAGCCTAAGGAAGGGGCGTGACGAATTAGTCATCACTATGAACGATTTTAGTTTCTTGAAGGATCATTGCAGCCAACTCAAGGGTGAAAACCCCCTAAATAGAAACTTGTTTTTTTTTACTTTTGGCCGCACTTTGCGGCTTCGGCCGCTCTGTGCGTCGTTTCAGAGATATGCCATTCTACTGATGAGATTTGATCGGCGTTGGTCAAAGGGCGTGGCACATTTTTTATGATAACAGTTATGGAGTACACACACACACATCAGCGAAACTTGGTACGAACTTTCCACTTGTGGCGTGGTACCGCCTCCATTTTTATATACAAGGTGCAACCCAAAGTAAACAGGACTTTTATAAAATAAAGAAAACGGATGATTATTTTTGTATAATTCTTTTTATTTATTCAAAATACTCTCCTTCTGCTTCGATACAACGTTTTGCACGGTCCAAAAGCATTTGGAATGAGTGTTTTAGGTCATCGGCCGGCATCGCCTTCAGAATGTTGGTACAAGCCTTTTGGATGTCCTCAACGTCCTTATAACGGTTTCCTTTCATCGGCAAATGCAACTGACCGAATAAGTAGAAGTCACAGGGAGCCATATCAGGCGAATACGGTGAATGATTGATGGTAAAAATGCGATTTTTGGTCAAATAATCGGTCGTAACTAGGGCTCTGTGAGCCGGTGCATTATCATGCAATAAACGCCAACTTCCTTCCTCGCGATATTCTGGCCGAATACGACGAATGCGATGCACCAAACGCTTCAAAACTTCAACATAAAACAAAGCGTTAATTGTTTTTCCCGGTGGAACAAACTCTCGATTAATTATTCCCTTTGAATCGTAGAAACAAATGAGATGAGTTTTGATTTTTGACTTCTCACGGCGGGTTTTTTTCGGATTTGGCTCATCTGGGTGCTTCCATTCGGCACTTTGACGCTTTGTTTCGGGATCATATTGAAAGCACCACGTTTCGTCACCGGTTACGATGTTGAACAAGAAATTTGGATCACGTCTGGCTTCCCGAACGATGTCTTTTGCGTGCTCAATTCTCTGCGCTTTTTGGTCGTCGGTTAAAGTGTGCGGAATGAAGCGAGAACACACTTTACGGAGACCCAAATGTTCGGTTAAAATGCGATCAATTGATGTTTTGGAGATGTTCAATTCCATTTCCATCAATTCCAATGATGATTTTGGCTGCATTTTGATAAAATCACGCACAGTTTTGATGGCATCGTCAGTAATCACAAATTTCGACTGGCCGACGTGTTCGTCGTCATTCAAGTCTTCACGACCATTCTTGAATCGATTCAACCACTCATTAACACGGCCACGGGATAAACAATCATCACCATAAACTTGCTTTAACAATTTAAACGTTTCGGTAAAAGTTTTACCAAGTTTAAAACAGAACTTAATATTAGCTCTTTGTTCGATCGACATTCTCGTACCAAAGTTAAAAACATACTGTCACATTGAGCGGGATATTTCGGCGTCTACTAGACCAAATGTCATGAAATTTAGACAGTATGTGAATGAAAGATGTACCTTTCCAACGCATGTCCTCACACATAGATGGCGCCACCAGAAACGTCCCTATTGCAAAAGTCCTGTTTACTTTTGGACGCACCTTGTACATAGATTGTTTTTCCTGACTGACTGATTGATTGATTGATTCATCATCACTCAGCCCAAACCGCTGAAGCTACAAATACGAAATTTGAACTGTAGGTACATCTTGAAAAATGAACCTCCGCTAAGACGGGATTTTTTGAAATTCGGGGTGTAAAGGGGCAAAACATGTATTAAGGTGTTGTATGAAGAAAAGTGATTTAGAGACATATTGATTTCGAACTTTCTGAAAATACTCTAAATCAAAAATAAATCTACACGTATTTTATAATTTTTCGAAAATCAAAATTTAACTGAACCAATAATGGGTTAAGAATTGTTTAAGGGTAGACTGGAAAAAAACACAAACCGATAGCCTATTGACTTCAAAAATTGCAAAAATACTTGAAATAAAAAAAATTATACACGCGTTTCTCATTATTTTCAACGGATCAACGACGGGTTAAAAGTATGTATGGAGAAACAATTTTTTTTTAGCCTTTTGACTTGAAACGTGGTGAAAGTACTTCAAATGTAAAATAATTCGATACGAGTTTTTCATTTTTTCCGAATATTAAAATCGGACGGCGTCAACGACCGGTTAAAAGTTTGTATGGCGAAAAAAACTGTAAAAAATCAAGAATTAATGAGGTCACTGACTTAAAATTTTGTGAAAGTACTCTTAGTGAGAAATAATTTGACACGTGTTTTTCACTTTTTTGAAAATCAAAATCTAACAAGGTCAACAATGGGTTAACAGTTTGTATGGAGAAACACGATTTATTGGTCCCTTTGACTTCAAACTTAGACAAAAAGTAATTTTATCGGGAAATAATTAAAATGTGCTTTTCATTTTTTGAGAAAACCGAAATCTACCGTGATAAACTAAGGGTTAAGAATTTGTTTAGGGTAAATGTGAAAACTCATGATTTAAATGGCTTTTGACTTCAAAATTTTTGGAAATTGTAGAAAGCTTTGTTTTTCTAATTTAAAAGTACAGGAGTGTAGTTGCTTTTATTTCACAAATTTTAATTACACAGGATTGAATATATAAGTGGCCAATCTTTCGCCAACACGCCACGGCACGTCCGTTCTGTTCTCTGTCTGCTTTTCGTCTGTCTGTGTTTCGCGCGTTTTTGCTACTCGCTACTTTGGCTTGCGACGCCACCGTCGGCCATCATGCCACGAGTAGTGCCATCGCTCGAGTGTTGCCAATGCACTGAGTAGTGCCACGACTCGGGTGATGCCACCGTACCCTTACATACTACAGTCGGCCGACCTGACACTTTGATCGACCCGATCAATCATAGGTGAACTTACATACTAGGCACCGTCTTAATTGATCGGTGAACCGTATTATTTAGTGCGTACTCAACATGCGCTAGCTGGCGCACCCAATCGGAATGAGCCAGCGGCTCGCTTAATTTAGCCAGAATAGCCTTAAGCGTCCGATTCACCCTCTCAGCCTGACCATTTGCCTGCGGGGACGCAACCGCAACCTTCACGTGCTTAATATTTTTATCCGAAAGGTAAGATGTAAACTCGAGAGACGTAAAACACGTTCCCCGGTCACTCACTATTCGCGAAGGGCGACTATAATACTCGAAATACTTATCGAGCGAAGCGCATACTTCACGCGTACTTGTCGATACGACCGGATACAATTTGACATATTGTAACGATAAGACAGTGTGTCGCTGTGCAAAACAATCCTGTCGCTACGCGCCGTGCTATAATTCAATCTGGCAACGACGGCCGCGATAATAAGGGAAACTTTTAGGCCAACCTGGCAATGATGGAAACTTTTAGGCCAACCTGGCAATGATGGAAACTTTTAGGCCAACCTGGCAATGATGGTCGCGATCATCATGGAAACAGTGTTGATAAATGAGTTTCCCCATTTTGTACCAAGAGGCCAAAAAAAATGTACTAAAGTAGACAAAAAAGTACCAACTCTTTTTATTAAAAAATGCATTTTTATGCTTCAATATTTATTTTCAATATTAATCCAATTTTAAAAAATTTTAATCTTAAAATGCATTCCTAAAAAACAAATTTAAATACTTGTTTGCACATTGTTTAGTTTAAGAACTCATTCGTTTCTTTGAGATCATTTGGCATTTCAACTTCAACGAGTATAACAACAATTATTTGTTGAGCTTTGATTCTATTTATACAAAACTATTGAATGATTTGTGAATCATTTACAAAATATTTTAATAGGTTCAATGCCGCGAATGGCAGGTTGTGCTCTGCCACGAAAAGGCTAAATTTTACCTCCAATTTGTTTGCCGCATATTTTGCCGGGTCCAACACTGAATTGGAAGCAATGTACTCCGGCAACTTCGGTGTGCTCTTAGCCAATTTCTCCGCTCGGATATGGCTTTCGGACGATGCATAGCGCTGAATGTGAGCAAGGCCACCCACGCGATGAATTGCATATTGCATACTTTTTTCGTTGAGGTGATTTCTCTTCTTCTAGCCACGAAAATTTGTCTTTCCACTGTTGCCTAAAAGGCACTTTGTACCTTTCACGGCTTGGTTCTTTGCTAAAATGTTTAATAACACTGTGCAAGTCCAAAATTTAGACATGTGAGGGACCTACTGGGTGAGTTTCCTATAGGTATACTGAGTTGAGATCCACCAGCCGTTTGGTAAGATTAGCTCTAGTTTATTAGAAATCCGACTTTGAAGTTTGGTAATTTTCGTCAATTTTGTCGCTTAAGTAGGTCCTAAATCGTTTCGAATATCGCTTTACTGTCTTCGGCAAGTTTGTCGATATTTTAACGACCAACAAATTTGCTTCACACACCAATTCAAAAAAAATACATTCAAACTGTGTAATTGCGATGTGTGCATTTTTTTGCGCAGCGCTACGTGGCGTATGAGTGTCATACGCCACGTTGAGTGTTATAATTAAATGGCACACATCGCAATTACACAGTTTGAATGTATTTTTTTTAAATTGGTGTCTGAAGCAAATTTGTTGGTCGTTAAAATATCAACAAACTTGCCGAAGACAGTAAAGCGATATTCGAAACGATTTAGGACCTACTTAAGCGACAAAATTGACGAAAATTACCAAACTTCAAAGTCGGATTTCTCATAAACTAGAGCCAATCTTACCAAACGGCTGGTGGATCTCAACTCAGTATAATAATAATAATAATAATAATAATTGACTGGCACGACAGCCCGCTTACGCGAGACTTAGGCCTAGCTTCCCGCAACCACCCGTGTTGTGCGTGTGAATTTGTACGCCTGTGGAAGGGACCTACAGTTTTATGCCGGTTCCGAACGGCAGGTTGGGAGCTTTTTCATAAGCAATTTTTACTCTCAGAGGTTTGCCATTTCCAGCTGAGAGGACAGCCACCGAAAGAGAAAACGAGTTTCCCGTTATTTTTTTAGGTGTTATTACAGGCAGTATTTGAACCTGGGTCGCTGCCTTCGACTCGCGGTCCAACGCACTAACCAACTGAGCCACGGCGGCTGCCTGATCTCAACTCAGTATACCTATAGAAAACTCACCCAGTAGGTCCCCCCCATGTCTTAATTTTTGAGGGCAAATTTCACGCACAGTGTAATTATTAGTAAGACCCATATACAAATGCATTTGAAATACTAACGCATCAGAATCGCTGAGGCTCACATTGGCTGCTTTTGAATTGCTATTTTAGGGCAGTGCTAGTACATATAATTAGAAATATTATTACATTTATAAATTCAATAACGTGCTTAAATTACCTTTTTACAAATTGTTTCATTCCATTGTGAGCGTCCAACGTCTTTTTCTTTGTAAAATTCAAAATGTATCCAGATAAGTTCGCGAATGGCAGGGAAAAAATCAGCACGCACAGATATGAATATGCACTAATGATGAAACGCATGGTCCTATGAGGTAGAAAAGGACAACTACGAGTACTTGGTGGTTATCCTTGTCTTTAGTTTCTAAGATAATTCGTAACTACTTGAAATCGAGAATTTCGATAATAATGTTGCCATTTTACCAAAATGTACCAAATAAATCAATGTAGTACCAATGTACTTTTTAATTTCAAAATGTATCAAAAAAGTACAATTGTACCAACAATATCAACACTGCATGGAAACCTTTAGTCCACTCTAGAATGTGCGAGAACGATCAACCGGACAGGTATAAAAGGCAGCCGGGTACGGCGCAGCGAGTCAGTCTGATTTTGACTAGCGAAGGTGCCACACGGAATAATTAAGCAAATATTTAAGTGTAAAGACAGTGAAGTGTAATCTGTGAAATAAAGTGATTGTTGGTTTATTTTATTGACTGCATTTGAGGAACCAAGTGTGTTTTGTTTATTTCAAATTGCACAATCCAGTGATACGTACCAGCCCACTAGAACTAGTATTCGTAACATTTGGTGTCAGAAGTGGGATTGTGCTACTGAGGAAAAAAAAAATTTTATAAAATTATAAAACGCAGACATGGTTAAACTCGAGCAACTGAAGGTGGACCAGCTGAAAAGGGAGCTGGCTGCCTGGAATTTGCCGACTGCTGGCGGAAAGGTGGAGTTGCAGCTGCGCTTGCGAGAGGCGTGTGAATCGCGAGGCATGGATTGGGCTGCGCACGAGTTCGGAACGCAGGAGCTAGAGGCGTCGGGCAAAGTGGAGGAATCGCCTGCGGGTGCCGCGTCGATGCAAAGTACGGCTGCAGCGGCTGCGCCACTACAAGCATTGGACATGAGCCAGCTAATGGTTGCACTTAAAGGCATGTTCGAGACTTCCAACCGTGAAATGGCAGCCAAAATGGAAAAGGAAAATCGCGAAATGTCGGCGCAAATGGAAGCGAAACTGGAAACTACGAATCGGGAAATTTCGGCAAAAGTCGAGACTGCAAATCGAGCCATGTCAGCAAAAATGGAAACGGCAACCCAGGAAATATCGGCGCAAGTGGCGGAGCGACTGGAAGTCAAGCTTCAGGAAAATTCTGCGCGCTTGGAGCAGAAAGTGGAGGAAATCTCAGACAGGATTAATGGGAAAGTCGAGCACCTGGAGACGCGGGTAGAGCACTTGGATGAACGAGTCGACGACCTGGATGATTCCCTGAACAAACGAGCTGGCAACCTGGATGATTCCCTGAACAAACGTGTTAACGATCTTGATGATTCCCTGAACAAACGAGTTGATAGTCTGGAGAGAGATTCAGCTGCGAGCAATAGTGCGGTCTGGTGAGGAAAGTTTTGCCATAGAAGTGCCTACTTATGATGGTACTACGTCGTTCGATACATTCAAGCTACAGTTCGACCTGGCTGCTCTGGAAAATCAGTGGACCGATATCAGGAAAGGTCGGAGACTGATACTGGCTCTAAGAGGTCCTGCGGCTGAGGTAATAAAAACAGTGCCGGAAAGTTTGAGAGGTGATTACGAGACCGTCATAAGGGCGCTGGCAGCCAAATACAGTGACGAGCACAACAAAATGGTGTATTACTGCGAGCTGAAGAACCGTAGACAAAGAGCCAACGAGGCGCTGCAGACGTATGCGGCAGATATTGAGCGACTGGTACCACTGACCTACCCAGAATTCAGCATGGAAGTTTTGGAAAGGCTGAAGATCGAGGCGTTTATCGAAGGCCGACGCCGACGTTCCATGAGACGGTGACAAGTGAATTGATGTATGAAGCTGCCTGGAGGGGAAGTTTTCGACATTCATCTGCGGAAAGGCGTCGAGGCGTATCTGGACGTGCCACGCAAAGCCAGCCAGTGAGCTCAGAGGTACCAACGAGGCTGCGGGCAATGTCATCTAGAATCAGTTGCTGGCGATGTGGCAAGCAAGGCCACATTTCACGAGACTGCCATCTGCGAGAGAAGCGTTCCGGAGAACAGGCGTCACCAAGATGTGCGGACGCGCTGCCACTCCATCCCTGCAAAGCCGAATGCAGGCAGTACTCGCGAGCCGGAAGCACAGAACAGATAGTGGACGTCCGGTTGGTAAGCGTTATGCCAGAGAAAGAGTGGTCTGCGGAGAGGCTACAAAACGACCAGCGTGAGGATGCGGATCTTGCAAAAATCGTCGAAGGCAAGAAAACGCGTACCACTCCTTTGCACCCACAGTCCGACGGCATGGTGGAACGCTTTAACCGGACACTGGAGGAATACCTGCGGAAAGTGGTAGGCAGGAATCAAACAGATTGGGACACGCATATCCCCCTGTTCCTGATGGCGTATAGGTCAGCCCCGCACGACACGACATCACTCACTCCAGCCCGAGCAGTGTTCGGCGCAGAGTTGCGGTTACCCGCTGACTTGAAGTTCGGGGTAGTCAGCACGACGGGAGGCGCTAAGACGGACTACGTGGTCAATAAGCGGGCGGAGCTGGAGGAAATTCACCAGTTTATAAGGGGCCGCACCAAACTGGTCAGCGATAAGGCGAAAGCCAGATATGATCTACGGGCCAACTCAGCAGGGTTCCAGGAAGGCGATCTGGTAATGCGCTACAACCCGTAGCGGAGGAAAGGTTTGTCTCCGAAACTTCAAGCGTCGTGGGAAGGACCTTACGAAGTAGTGACTAGGATTAACTACGTGGTATACAGGATTCAACGTTGCAGCAATAGAGGCGCTAAGCTGAAGGTAGTCCATTTGGAGCGCCTGGCGCCTTATCACAGCGGAGCTTCGGCACTTGTTCGGGACGAACAAGCTTAAGTGGTGGGCAGTGTAACCATAAGACAGTCTGTCGCTGTGCAAAACAACCCTGTCGCTACGCGCCGTGCTATAATTCAATCTGGCAACGACGGCCGCGATAATAAGGGAAACTTTTAGGCCAACCTGGCAATGACGGCAACTTTTAGTCCAACCTGGCAATGATGGCAACTTTTAGTCCAACCTGGCAATGATGGTCGCGATCATCATGGAAACCTTTAGTCCACTCTAGAATGTGCGAGAACGATCTGCGCGGTAACCGGACAGGTATAAAAGGCAGCCGGGTACGGCGCAGCGAGTCAGTCTGATTTTGACTAGCGAAGGTGCCACACGGAATAATTAAGCAAATATTTACAGTCTGTCCAGTAGAAGCGTGATCGTCGTAACTTGGAAACTATTTGTCCGATTCGTTTCAAACAAACTGCATTTTATGCGTTTATAATATTTATTGTACGCAATATTTTTAATAACAGGTATAGTCACCGCCATTCGCTATTATGGCCTCAAACCTCCGACCCATACTTTGCGCTAAGTCCTGAGCAAGTTGCCGAGGCAATCGACTTCAAATCAGCCGAATTTGTCTTGATAACTATTTTGCTGTCCATATAGTATTTCCTCTGAGTTTCTGCTTTACAATTGCCCACACATTTTCTATCGGGCTGGTATCAGGCGACTGTGAGAGCCAATCTAACACTTCTACCCCATTTTGCTGTTTCCACTCAGCACACATTCGGCTGTGATGCTTGTGGTCGTTGTCTTCTTGTATAATCCAAGAGAGTCCTCTTCTCCCGAACATCTTCGCAGCTGATGGTAATAAAGCTTTTTCATAAATTTTGTTCATCAAAACCGCGTTCAAGTTGGTGGTAATAACGAAAAGTCGCCCAAATCTTTTTTCTGAGAAGCAGCCCCAAAGATGGAGGTTTACTGGGTCTTTAACAGTTCGTTGGAGCAATCGGCTGATGGCAGCACACCAAGATAGATTTATGCTACTATTTGCCAAAAATTGGGATTCATCCGTGAATATTACATTATTCCAATTCGGATCTGAATTGGCATAAGCCCAGGCAAGCCGTTTTTGAACGTGTGATGATGAGAGCAACAGTTTTTTCGAAGAGCTCCGGTATTTAACGTCGTTAGTTCTTAAACGTCCTCAAATCGTCTCTTTTGATATTTGAACACCACTTTTCTCTAAAACTGCTTTAGCTTTACGCAACGATAAGCCCGGCTTCGTCGCAAACAAATCAATGATTTTCTTGTCCTGTTTTGGGGAGGTCTTTTTTTCAAGGCCCCGCCCAGCCAAATCGTCAACATTTTTTGCTTCCATATACCGATTCATCCAACTCGTTACGAATGACTTCGACTTCTTCATATATTTTGCTAAAGCTAAACGTGACATTTACGGCCCTCTAGGGTGTAGACAAAAGAATACGGCTTCAAGTCGGTTCTCTCACGCGGAGCTCATCTTGTTAAAACACCCTGTACTTTGTAATTGTTTCACGGGACTGACAATTTTTGCAGTGCGTATTACAAAAATGATGAGGCTGCTTAGATGCATTCAAATTTTTCTGATAACGGTACTCTAAGTGAAAATTTGGTCGATCACGCTTCTACTGGACAGACTGTAAGTGTAAAGACAGTGAAGTGTAATCTGTGAAATAAAGTGATTGTTGGTTTATTTTATTGACTGCATTTGAGGAACCAAGTGTGTTTTGTTTATTTCAAATTGCACAATCCAGTGATACGTACCAGCCCACTAGAACTAGTATTCGTAACAATATTTAGTAAATGCATCAACGACCAGCAGAATATGTTTAGTACGAGTCGGAGCGGAATACAGAATGCACTTAATACAATTTCGGATACATCTTTCAACGATACATCTTTCATCTTAGTACTAGTCGGAGCGGAATACAGAATGCACTTAATACAATTTAGGATACATCTTTCAACTTTCTGTTGCATGTCAGGGAACCAGTAATGTAATCTAAGCTGGTCTATGGACTTCGTAACACCTTCTCATGAGTATGCCGCACCACATTCTCCTCAAGCTCACCGGGTACATAGATGAATAGATCCCCCTTTAGGTCCCGTCGGTAGACAATTCGGTCATGCATAGCGTACGATCTCGATTCACCCTCACTCAAACTGATCTTCAATTTAGAGATAACTGGGTCGCGGTTTTGCACGGCCCTCACTTGGAAGTCAATATCTTCGGAACCAACGACGGAAACAATATGGCACCGGCTAAGAGCGTCCACATGACCCATACGGGCACCAGGTCGATGGCAAACGGAATAATTATAATTTTCAAATTCAAGGGCCCAACGAGCAATTTGCGGATTCATTTCTCGTTTATTCAATGTTAGGGTTAGTGAGTTACAATCAGTAACAATTTTAAACGGAATGCCTTCCAAATAAGTGCGGAACCGGCGGAGGGCATAGACAATAGCAAGAGTTTCCAACTCGAAACTGTGATAATTGTACTGCGGCGTTGTACTTTTCGAGAAATACGACACCGGATGCAATTTCCCATCATCACCCTTTTGAAGCGAAACGGCACCGAAGCCTTTTGCGCTCGCATCGCAATGCAACTCGGTTTCACACTTCGGGTCATAAATCGTAAGAACTGGGGCGGAAGTAAGAGCGTTACGCAACATTTCATAGGCCTCCCTGCACTCGTCATTGAAATGAAACGGGACTTCCTTCTGCGTAAGATTATTCAGAGGTCGGGCAATGACCGAAAATGACGGAACGAACCGCCGGAAATATGAGCACAATCCCAAATATGAGTGTAGCTCCTTAGAGTTCTTCGGCACTGGGTAATTTTGTATAGCGTGCACGTGGTCCCCACTGGGAGTAATACCAGAAGCTGAGACATTGTATCCCAAATATTCAATCTGTTCGTAAGCAAACTTGCACTTTGACAATCGCAACTCTAACCCATTACGAGCAAGACAGCGCAGGACGCTGATTACCAACTCCATATGCTCAGAAATGTCCTTTGAAGCGATCACAATATCGTCAAAATACACTACAATAAGTCCGGTATCGGTAAAAGGCTTCAGGATTCGCGATATGAAACGCTGAAATACTGAGGGTGCATTTCTTAGTCCGAACGGCATTCGGATGTACTCGTATTGACCACTCGGGGTTACGAAAGAAGTGTATCGCGTCGAGTCATCCGCCATTCTTACGTGGTGAAAACCATTCTTGAGATCAAGTAACGTAAATATTTTCTTATTGCCGAGATATTCGAGGCAATCGTCAATTAACGGAATCGGAAAATTATCTCGTATTGTCAATTTATTGAGCGCTCGATAATCGACACACATGCGCGTTTCACCATTTTTCTTCTTGACTAACACAATGGGTGAGTCATAGGGTGAATCGGTGCCTCTAATTATTTCACGTTGCAGAAGGTCACTTACTATCGCACTCACTTCATCCTTTTCGCGGTAAGAGAGTCGCCGAGGCGAGCAAAAGAACGGCGTATCGGTGGTGAGGCGTATCGTCATATCATAATTCGGGACAATCACCGAACTTTGATCAAAATTCAAATATTCGGAGGTAATCCTATGGCGTAAGCAGTCACGGAACGGCGCAGCAAGCTGTGGATCAACGTCAATCTCGTCGGAAGATACAAGAATCCAAGGATTCTGAAAATTTTGAAACTCATCAAGCGCTTCAATGGCACCAGACCGCGACAACGTCCGACGCGGAGCGGCAAAGAAATTTGAAACAATTCCCCTTCGATTAATTAGGATTCGCCTGGATGAGCCCCCACTTTCACTTACACTATTCAATTGAGCCACTTCGGAAGTCAGAGGTGAATTACAAATGCACACGTCTTTTGGTCCATTTAATATGGCATTGCCAGAAACTTTAAATACAGAACTATGTTCAGAAATAGGAATGATTGGGCAAGAATACAGTTGGATTTTAAATGACTGGAGTGCATCCCGGCCAAGCAGCATCGGAAACGGAAGGGCGTCATCTTACAGAACCAACACAGAAATTATCCGTACCCGATTTCGCAGTAGCACAGCAACACCCAGTTCACCGTGAGTGATTATATTAGCCTTGCCCAATCCGCAAAAGTTTGACGGCCTCGGTTGTCCAATCTTGACAAACTCCGGAACCAAGGATATCGTAATAAAGCTAACGGGGCTACCCGTATCAAGAAGAGAGTTACAACCAATTACACCTGTGCACTTGGACTCACTTGACTTAAACACAACACTCACCATCTGAAGTTCGCTCATGGTCTGAGCTATCCCCTCGTCATCACCGTCGTCATCTTCTTGGGCGATCGGTCGGGCACTGTGGAACGCGGCTCGTTGTTTCTTCGGGGCCGTCGGGCAGTCAGCGTATTGGTGGCCAAGGTTGCCACACCGGAAGCACGAACCAGGAACGCGGCGCTCTTTTGGACACTCAGCGGAAAGGTGTCCATAGCCGGAACAATTATAGCAGCGTGGTCCACTAGCTGCGGCTGAAGTTGGTGGTTTGGCGTAGGTGGCGCTCGTCGGAGCCGTGATGGCTGGAATCGTAAGGCGCACTTCGGAGCGGCGCAATTTGAGCTTGTCGTAGCGAACCATCAGCTCCTTTAGCTGCTGGATGTCGGTTGCGCCATACAAGATTGAAATATCGGAGGTACGATCTTGTAGGCCGGCAATTATCGCTTCAATTACTTCGTTATCTTCGATGTCTGCATGCGAGGCGATCTCCACCATGATTAGGACATACCGGAAGCTCGTCTCGTTTTTCCTCTTAGAACGCTGGCGCAGCTGGTC
Organism: Melieria crassipennis; assembly: GCA_963668005.1. Taxonomy (NCBI): domain Eukaryota; kingdom Metazoa; phylum Arthropoda; class Insecta; order Diptera; family Ulidiidae; genus Melieria; species Melieria crassipennis. The sequence goes on along the minus strand of OY764964.1, from coordinate 5,960,921 downwards.
ATAGACCTCTTGGTGGCTCGTACGGCGATCGAACTCGGCTACCAACATAGCACGCAACTCCGCCCAATTGGTGACATTAACTGTGCGGAGGAACACACCTGCTGTCCCCTTCAACTTGCGGCGCGCACAAATGTATCGATCGCGATCATCGCAATCGAGCGTGGCTGATATGTCTGCGAAGTCGGTGATCTACTTCCGGATCCCATAAGAGTCGTCACCCGTGAAGTCGGCGATTGCACTGTCCATTTCGGAAAAATCAAATTTACGTCGGCATGGCGTGGGCGCCGTCTCTTGTTCTAGTGCGCGCACCTCCGCGTGCAGCGCCATCAGAGTAGTGCGTGTCGAGTTCGACGGCGGTGAAATGCCCGCTGCCGTCAGCTCCGCCATCAATTGGCCCTTCGTCGCTCGATTCATGGTGCTGGATTTGTAAATGGGCTACTCCAACCACTGCCGGATCAGAAAAGGACGAAGTCGACAAGCGAACGTTCGACGCTTGTCGACTTCGGGCTTAGAAGATTTTAACACCGATTTTGTTGGCCAACACTCAGAATAGGTATACTACCCCACACTTGAACTGTAGAAAGCTTTATTTTTCTAATTTAAAAGTACAGGAGTGTAGTTGCTTTTATTTCACAAATTTTAAATACACAGGATTGAATATATAAGTGGCCAATCTTTCGGCAACACGCCACGGCACGTCCATTCTGTTCTCTGTCTGCTTTTCGTCTGTCTGTGTTTCGCGCGTTTTTGCTACTCGCTACTTTGGCTTGCGACGCCACCGTCGGCCATCATGCCACGAGTAGTGTCATCGCTCGAGTGTTGCCAATGCACTGAGTAGTGCCACGACTCGGGTGATGCCACCGTACCCTTACATACTACAAAATACTTGACAATACAAGATAATAGACATATGTTTTTTTAAATCAAAATCTGACGGGGTCAACAATGGGTTCAGAATTTGTATCGGGTGAAACAAGAGAGCTTGCGTGCGAAGCCGCGGGGCCCAGCTAGTGTTGACTAAAGTAGATCCAAGATGCAATTGACTAATTTAGCAAGAAACTGCAATATTTATAGATACTTTCACTCCAAAATACCAGGCTCCTAACTCTTGACATTTTCGTATGCTGGATGCGTGAAAATTCGAAAATTTTTCTGGTTCACCTCTTATTTTTGAACTTAACTTTGAAGTCAATCGGTTCAGGGTTTTTTTTTGTAGTCTTTCCGTATAAATTTGATTTAAACTAAATTTCCGTTAAATTTTGATTTTCGAAAAATTGAAAAATACGTGTCGAATTATTTTTTATTTCATTTTTCACTAAGTTTGGTATCTATAGTCCTATTATATAAAGTTTCTTCATAAAACACCTTAACCCATGTCTTAATCCATCAGATCCTGAATTTGAAACAAACCGGTATATCACATTACCCAAACTTACTCTAGTAAAGAAGAGTAAGTAAGGCACGGTTCCCACTCGACCAAAATTTTGTTTACCAAATATTGCTAGAAAAGTAACCAAAATATAGAAAATTTAACCATAACTAAAGAAAAATGAAGCTTCGGTCGTTCTTTCTTGTAGCCGATTAAAAACGTATAAAAAAAAAAACAAAGAAAAAAACATGACGCAATGAAAAAATGTTATATCAATTATGATAAATATTATAACGCATCTTCTTCCGCGTAATTACATGCGAGCAAACAATACAAAAGTCATCGAATAAAGTATAAAGTATCATCGAATAAAGTCACGAATAAAAGTATCCAAGTAACCAACCACAACAAAATGAACCTATTGTTACGAAAATGACTTCTCTCTAAGTTCGTTTTTGGATTGTGCTTAAAAATAAAACCACTTCAATTACTCAACGCAAAACGCATTCCAAAACCAGCAATCACTTTATTTAAAAATTTATTTATTTATTTATATCATACTGAACTTATAATTAAAATTATAAGCTAGTGGGAAAAAAAAGAGCAATAGCAGCGCAGGCCTTACGCTCAGCTTTTCAATTTTCTTAAGTTATGTAATTGACATGTGTGGTTGCATTAGTTTAGTATTCACTTGGTTATTGTACAATATATGGCATAATGTGTGTTTAACAATTTTGGTTAAAGTATGAATCCCGCGATTTTGGTACAGAGCAAAACTCTGTGGTTTCGACAAAACACTAAGCAAAACTCTGTGGTCTTGATTAAATGAAACACCGCTTACTTGGATGATCAATCTTCAACTGCCTTTATTTCTGTTTTCTAGTACTATTTATAATAATCAATGCATGCGTAAACCAAAGGGCAAGCGCTACAGGCGCGTCAGCTATTTCTTCTGTACGGTACGGTGACCGGAGGAAAAACGCGTCGTCAGTTAGTCTGCGTTCAAGTGGCTGTGGTCAAGTGCGATTTCGGCAATAAGAATTATGCCGAAAGGGCGGATTTGATTATGAAATGTTTGGTGCAACGCAGTGTGCAATATGATTCGTAGGAATTTTAAGTGGGTCACTGAAATGCTTGGTGCATTGCGGTGTGCAATACGATTCCAGGGAATTTTAAGTGGGTCGCTAAAATGCTTGGTGCATTGCGGTGTGCAATGCGATTCCAAGGAATTTTAACCCTTCGCTGCATGACATTGCATATATGCAATGTTTACATTTCATAGATTTTGAAACTATTCTATTCACCATTTTACAGTCGTTCATTCTTCAGTTGTATCTTTTATGTTAAAACATTTGATTACTAACGGAATTTTGCGAATAACATTGAAAGTGTGTGCAAAAGAATCGAAACAACAACAAGTGATTCGATTTGGTGAAATAATTTTGGTTATTGATGGCGATGGTGATATGGCAAGTCCTCCGTAGACCCGGTGATGTCGTTCGGCCATTTTTCTTCAAAAACATGGGCGGTTTTTTTCATTTCTTCTTCATAAAGTTCTGCGTATTTGGCTGGAATGATATTCTGTATCATTGACAACAGTGCTCGATGTTCGAGAAATCTCGTGTCCAGTTCTTCCAGATATTTATATAAAAATGGAATAAATATTGATCGTCGATAATATTCTTCAGCATTTCCAAAATAGTTGTCACGATTGTTTTGACGTCCTACTCGCCGAGGAACAGTTAGCTCGATACCAACCTTCACAGCAATTTGAGTCGCTGACTGGAACATTTCCGCAAATTTTTCGTCGGCCCTGGCACGCATCTCCTTTATTTCTTCGTGAACATTGTTCGCATATTGGACGCATTCACTTAAATCGCAATCTTCTTTTTGCAAATTCTGGCTCAGGTTCTTCGTCAAGCTGAATACCGGTACCATTACAACCAATGCAACTATGAATTGCGCTGTTTGGATGGAAGCAAGCAAGCTGTTTGGCTGTACTCCATCTGTTTTTGATCTCAGCTCATTTAATTCTTCGAGCGGCAAGCAGATGAATTCCAGTGCTTCATGAAACAATCCCAGAGAAGCAAGATGTTCGACCCAACGCGTTTCACAAAATTTTAGAAGACGTGTCTGCTTGGCACTAGGATTTTCTGCCAGGATATGTTTTTTCAACAAATTTCCAGCTTTGCTCGACAGACGAAAGAAGTTGACGACTTGCTTGACTGTTCCAATGCAGTTCCGAATCGGCGTAATGTCGCACGCATGGGTAATTGCCAGATTTAGGTTGTGATTGGCACAATGAAGATAAAGAGCATCTGGACATGTCTTCTTTACAATAGCTGCACAGCCTTTCAACTCTCCACTCATTGCTCGAGCTCCATCATAACCTTCAAAGTAAAACGTTAAAATCCTTATAGTGATCCAAGTTTTAATTAGTTCATATGAGTTTTAATTTGATTTAATTTTTCAATTAGCTAATTTAAGTTTTATTGAGTGAATGTGAGTTATACTACATTAAATATTAGAGAAAAATATTTTTTATTTAATACATTAATGTTTAAAATTATATAATGATATTTTATAGTAATTCAATTTTTAATTAGTTCATTTGCGTTTTATCCTTGTTAATTTGAGTTTTATCCAGCTTACCTTGCCCTTTTATGAAATGAGTGTCCACTCCAAGTTTCTGCAAAGTTGTAAGCAGCGTATTTGCAAGGCCGGCGCCAGTCACATCCTCTACAGGAACGAAGCACAAGAAATCTTGTGCTCTCGTGTGTCTCCCTTTGATTTCTTGAATGAACCTAGCTCCAATCGTGAATTGTTCAATTCCACTTACATCAGACGTTTCATCTGCGGTTACAGTGAAACATTTCGTCTCATTGATGCGTCTCACCAACTCTCTTGTGATGATTTCCGCTCCAGCATCAATGATCTCGTTCTGAATTCTATGGCTCAAGTATGTTGCATTACAACCAGCCACTTTTAAATGTTCTTGCAGTGCTACATCTCCACTATCCACAGAAAAACGCAGAAGTGCCCTGAAATTCCCGTCGTTCTCTTCTGGAATTTCCAGCGCTAATGGGCCATCATCTCGACGTCCTCGTAGCGCCAGTCCTTGTCTGCAGCAGAACAAAACCGCACGAATGATGGGAGCAAGTTTCCGTCTGTTTTCCAATTGCAGCCGTTTTCGGCTCTGATCGATCTCGACAATGACATTTTTCTTATTTTCATAAATGAGCTTACAATTCTGTGCATCTTCAAGGGCGTCCAAGTGATATTTTTTCGTTTGGTGTTCTTTAAATCTCTCTAAAGCTCTCTTCCAATCTTTAACACAAGTTTGCACAAATGAACTCAAACGTTCATGTTTTCCTTTTCCAACTTCTTTTTGCGCAAATAAAATGCAAACTCGACAATAAGCGCCGTCTTCAGAGGCTGAGTAAGTGAGCCAAGGATACTTTTGTAACCACGAAAGTTGGAATTTCAGATTTTTTTTGTTCATTTCCGTTGCTGGAAACACAAAATCAGCATCCGGTGTCCATACATTTACAAGGAGATCGTACATCTCGGTATTTTCAAGTTTTCTTCTACAGAACCATTGAACATCATGGACATGATCTTGAAATTTCTGAGACTTCTGAAATTCATAAAAATGTTTTCTTCGATTTACACAGTATTCGTTTGAAAAAATTTAGTTTATTGGTTTTTTCTCGCAAAAATGATTTTAATGATTTAAAAATGATTTAAAAATAATTTTTTATAGTCAGTTTAAAAAAAAAAAAAAATCGTCACTAGTGAGATTTGAACCCGCGATGAATAAGTGGGGAGCTTGCGCTCTAACCGCTCTGCCACAACATATTTGATGTCAACATGTAAAGTATCTTACACTGTAAAATTTGAAATCCATTTCTTTATATAGATTAAAAATTCAAAACGACGTCAACGAATTAGAATTGTATTATTTTAAAACCTCACTGCAAACCGTCAAACAGTACATCAATAAAATATGATGCAATTGTACGAAAGTCTGTTCAGTGAATTTCGAGCGGAAAAAAGTTCCTGTACTTTCCACGCTCATGAAAATTTTATAAAAAAGAAAATGATATAACGCATTCAATTTAGTTATTAAACTTAAATTTCAATCAACATTGTACTGGGTGAAAATTCAAAATACTTACTATGGGCTCCGGTTGATGATCATTTTCCTCGTCATGCTGCGATTTTTTTGCTGTTGATACTTCTTCGGCCTGTTCAAATGATCGTTCGTGTTCGCGTTTACCATTTGCATTAGTCGGTTTAAAAAAGGATGTTATTTTAAAAGGTGCCATTTTTATTGACGATGAAGCAAACGCATGTCAACACTAACAGCCCTATTCTGGCACTACCGTAACAATTGTTACCCCCCGTAACAATTGAATTGAATTTGATTGTTTCCGTATTCTGGAAAAATGGTGACAAGAAGAAAGTTCAAACAATTCACCACTCGAGGTGAAAGCTCTTTTACTGTCAAAACAGCTTTTTTGGTACTTTTTCTGTCAAACTGTCAAAAAATAAACAAACGAAAAATGCATCTTTCTCGCACTACAGTAGGTTGCGAGTCGTCTAACGATAGTACTATTAATACATGTGGCATGATAATAACACTCAATTACTACTGTGATCTTGACCAGAAAAGTTGTGAAAATAAACTGAAAATTACGAAATAAAGTGGAATGAATCATATTTGTAATGTACCAACTTGTGATGTGGACGATTTAGTTTATACTGTTACGAAAATGACTAGTTCGTATCTGATTGTGCTTGAAAATAAAACTACTTCAGTTATTCAGCGCAAACGCAGACAAAAATCAACAATTGCTTTATTCACAAATTTCACACTTTGCTTGTAGTTACACTTGTTTCTACTTTGCTTGCTCAGCTAAGACTCGACTCGTTGCGCCGCGCACCGCTGCTTATATACCAGTTTTCTTATCGCGCCGAAGTTTCTTGCAACTTCCAATTGGAACACGCTCGACCATTCTCGCACAGTTCATTCGTTCGCGAACCATCCTTGCCATACCTTCATAACACCAAGCGAATTATATAACACCAAACGAATTCGCCGTACTTCAAAGTGCATGCCTAAAAGTATGCTTGGAAAAGCATTCAGCATTCATAGTACAGTGTGGGCCAACACAAAATGCCTCCTCGTAGCAATACGGTTGAAAGACCGTGTGCTGTAAGGGCTTTTGAAAAAGTCTGAGATTTCGGGGGGGTCCGGACCCCCCGGACCACCCCCCTGCGTCCGTCCCTGCATCGAATGTTTCCTTCAATAAATCGATTGTGACGTGCGCTGTGTGGCATGTAGCGCCGTCTTGTTGGAACCACAACTCATCCACATTCATGCCATCCAATTCGGGAACAAAATAGTCGGTTATCATGGCTCTATACCGGTCTCCATTAACGGTAACTGACTCTTCTTCTGACTGGGTCCTCTTCAACATTTTGCTCTACAGCGGCAATTGTTTCTTCGGTGCTCACTGTTCGACGTCTCTGCGGATGCGTATTATCACATAGAGTAAACGTAGTGCGAAAACGACCCATGGTTAACCGAATTAATTGCTCTGATGGACGATTATGTCGACCATAAAATGGACGGAGCTTGCGGTAAACTTCGCGAACTGAACCATTATTTCCGAAATAAATTTGCACGATTTGCAAGCGTTGTTCTTTTGTCAACCTGTTCATGATGAAATGGCAAACCAAACTGAACATAAATGACATTAGAGTTGCCAGATTTGACCACAAAATGCCAGTTTTATCTCTATTCGAAAAACAAACCTCTAAAAAAAACACCCGATACAAGCCAAATCTTAATAATGGAATATCTCCGAAATTGTAAGGTGCACAGCATTGAAATTTAGTATTGTGTCGTCCCATAGATGAGTCATTCTACTGGTAAGATTTGATGGGCCTTGGACAAGGGGCGTGTCACATTTTTTGTGACCCAAATATTTTGCTGAATTAATATCACACAGCAATGAGTACGAACCTACCATTTATTCATATGTTTCGACAGAGGGAAAGGTGCGGTTATTACACAAGGGGGCGTGGCACCTCCCATTTAACTTAAAACTGGCTCAAGCGCAAACCATTTCTTTTCTGAAACTTAGCAGTCTCGATTGCAGCCTCGATTGAGTTAATCAGAGAAGAAACTTACTCCTACGGTACATAAAATTGTGGCACATGGAAAGGATTTAATAGAATACCAGTGCTTACCAATAGGGGAATTGTCTGAAGAAGCTCAAGAATGCAAAAACAATGACTACAAAGCAAAACATCACGAGCTAGACAAAATGAAGACCTTTTCAACATGTTAGCAGTATCTTCTGATCCAGTTATTTCATCTATGAGATCTGTAAGATCACAAAAAGAACTTACAGATACTTATAGCTAAGAAATGGTTTCATTATTAGACACTCCTTCCAGCGTAGATAGCGATTTTGAAAAAATCGAACTTTTAAAAAAAAATTTTTTTTTGTAAAAAATTACGTATGAATCAATAAATTATATTAATACAAGGTGCAACCCAAAGTAAACAGGACTTTTATAAAATAAAGAAAACGGATGATTATTTTTGTATAATTCTTTTTATTTATTCAAAATACTCTCCTTCTGCTTCGATACAACGTTTTGCACGGTCCAAAAGCATTTGGAATGAGTGTTTTAGGTCATCGGCCGGCATCGCCTTCAGAATGTTGGTACAAGCCTTTTGGATGTCCTCAACGTCCTTATAACGGTTTCCTTTCATCGGCAAATGCAACTGACCGAATAAGTAGAAGTCACAGGGAGCCATATCAGGCGAATACGGTGAATGATTGATGGTAAAAATGCGATTTTTGGTCAAATAATCGGTCGTAACTAGGGCTCTGTGAGCCGGTGCATTATCATGCAATAAACGCCAACTTCCTTCCTAGCGATATTCTGGCCGAATACGACGAATGCGATGCACCAAACGCTTCAAAACTTCAACATAAAACAAAGCGTTAATTGTTTTTCCCGGTGGAACAAACTCTCGATTAATTATTCCCTTTGAATCGTAGAAACAAATGAGATGAGTTTTGATTTTTGACTTCTCACGGCGGGTTTTTTTCGGATTTGGCTCATCTGGGTGCTTCCATTCGGCACTTTGACGCTTTGTTTCGGGATCATATTGAAAGCACCACGTTTCGTCACCGGTTACGATGTTGAACAAGAAATTTGGATCACGTCTGGCTTCCCGAACGATGTCTTTTGCGTGCTCAATTCTCTGCGCTTTTTGGTCGTCGGTTAAAGTGTGCGGAATGAAGCGAGAACACACTTTACGGAGACCCAAATGTTCGGTTAAAATGCGATCAATTGATGTTTTGGAGATGTTCAATTCCATTTCCATCAATTCCAATGATGATTTTGGCTGCATTTTGATAAAATCACGCACAGTTTTGATGGCATCGTCAGTAATCACAAATTTCGACTGGCCGACGTGTTCGTCGTCATTCAAGTCTTCACGACCATTCTTGAATCGATTCAACCACTCATTAACACGGCCACGGGATAAACAATCATCACCATAAACTTGCTTTAACAATTTAAACGTTTCGGTAAAAGTTTTACCAAGTTTAAAACAGAACTTAATATTAGCTCTTTGTTCGATCGACATTCTCGTACCAAAGTTAAAAACATACTGTCACATTGAGCGGGATATTTCGGCGTCTACTAGACCAAATGTCATGAAATTTAGACAGTATGTGAATGAAAGATGTACCTTTCCAACGCATGTCCTCACACATAGATGGCGCCACCAGAAACGTCCCTATTGCAAAAGTCCTGTTTACTTTGGGACGCACCTTGTATATTTTAAAAAATATATAAAAAAATTAATTTTTTAATTCAAACAAAAAAGTAATTTCATTGCAGTATGAAGTTTTAGTAAATCTTAACTTTGGCAACGAATTTTAAAGCACCCCCCTGTTACTGTGGCACCCTGTTTTTATGCTTAGATACTAAACTTTCAGATGCAGTTTAAATTTTTTAAATATCTTTATTGGTTCAGAAGTTATGATTTTTGCAACGAAAAATGGCAAACCGGGCCATAGTGCGTTGGTTGGGATATGGTGCAGGTAATTAGTATGAAGATGGTATGGATCAGCTTCATTTTGCCTGTAAACGTTAGTTAAACAAAACGTTTAAGTCAATTATTTGGGGGTTGTTCTGTACTTCGTTTTCATTTTGGTATTTTTTCTTCCTCTTAATATGAGATTTGTGATACTTAAGGCCTCTTGTGGTTACGACATGATCGTCGTCCAGTTTCTCTACTTCGGCCAGTCGAAATTTCGAATGATTTTTACCACCTCGTATTTCTTTTAGAAGGACGGGCCCTGTCTGTAACTCTACGTCTTCTCTATCTTGATTTAATCTGTTAATAGTTTTTTCTTTCTTTTTTATTATCCGTTCTCTAATTGTCTGGTATTCGTTTTTATCAATATTCCCATTATTAAAATCATTTGGCCTATGACCTGTCGATGAATGGATCGTGTTGTTGTAAAACATTATTATTTTATAAATTTTCTCTTCCACGGTGTCCGTGTCTTTGTTTGGGTCGTGTTTGAGTAGCCTAATATGTTCGTTTATTGTATTGTGAAGGCGTTCGATATCTGCATTAGATGTGTGATTGTTATTAGATGTAAAGTGAATTTCTATGTCTTGTTGTTTTAAAAATTCCGTTAGTGGTAATGCTTTAAATCCGAGTTCATCGTCTATTATTATTTTATTTACGTGTCCTACTCTACTTAAGTATTCGCATAATGCTCTTTTGAATTCTATCCATGACCGGTTGTTGATTTTGATAGCTTGGGCGAATTTAGAAAATTTATCAATTATTGTTAGAAATAATGTTTTGTTCAGACTATAGAAAACGTCCATGTGTACAATTTCGTTTGGCTGGTTTGGGGTTTCTGTTGTATTGAATTTGGCTTTAATGGGTTTTCGGTCATATTTTTCTAAGTTACATATGTCGCAGTTGTTTATATACTGAGTTATTCGTTTTTTTAGTTTTGGATGGTAAATTTCCTGTTTTAGTTGTGCGAAGTTTTCGTTAATCCCTCTATGGTTATTTCTTTTGTGTTCCTTTTCGATGGTTGTTGCTAATTCTTGTTCGTCTACGATATCCTTCAGAAGGTATTTACAAAGCATTACTTTAATGTTGCAGTCCTCTGTATAGAAATATTTGTTTATGACTTGTTTGAATGTTTGTTTTACGTCTATATCTTTGATATAAACTGCGTTAACTTTATCTGGGTTAAAGTGATTTTTAATAATGGTAGTTAAGGTTTCTTCGTCGTAACTTTTTGCGTGTATTATTTTGCGATTGAAATTAAATATATTTTATTCTGCATTCTTAGTGATCCTGATGTAGTTTTCTTTAGTATGAATTGGATCTTATAAAAATTTACGGGTCTTTCGGATTCGTTCACAATGTCGTATATTATGTCATTAGTATTTACTTCGAGGCGGGAAAGTGCGTCGGCATTTCCATTTTGTACGCCTTTCTTTTATTTTATCTCATAGTCGAATTCTTGTAAGCGGAGTCTCCATCGCACGAGCTTCGAATTTGGTTCTTTGACTGAAAAAAGCCATGTTAGTGGCCTATGGTCCGTTTCTATTATGAATCTTCTCCCAAACAAGTACGGGCGGAAATGTTGTGTGGCCCAAACTATCGCGAGTAATTCTTTCTCGATCGTACTTTAATTCTTCTCATGGTCGTTTAATGTACGACTCACGTAGTAAATGGGGTGGTTGTCTTCCGATAGCACAGCTCCCAATGTGAAATTACTTGCGTCTGTTTGTAGAGTAAAATTATTTTTGAAATCAGGATAGACCAGTATTGGTTCATTGACTAGCATGAGTTTCAGGGTTTGAAAGCTATTGATGTATTCTGGATCGTCGGTGTCTACTAGTGCTTCTTTCTTCAGATATTTGATCATAGGTCTGGCTTTAGCGTAATCCTTTAAAAATTTACGTAAAAGCCGGTGAGTCCAAGAAACTGTTTAATTTGCTTTTGTGACTTTGGTAAAGCGAAATTTTGAACGCAAAGTATTTTCTTGGGGTTTGGTTGGATACCTTCCGGAGAAACAATGTGCCCTAAGAATTCAGTCTGAAGTCTTAAGAACTCACTTTTGTCGAGTTGTACCTTTAAGTTGGTATCCTTGAGACGCTTGAAGACTTTAGTGAGTGATTCTATGTGTTCCTGGAGGGATGTCGAGAAGATGACTATGTCATCAAGGTAAACCAAGCAAATAGAGTTGATCAAGTCTCCTAAATCATTATTCATCAGACGTTGGAAGGTTGCCGGGGCTGTTTTGAGCCCGAACGGCATCCGTATGAATTCGTAGTGCCCTCCTTCGACTCGGAATGCTGTTTTATGAATATCGCTCGCCTTAATTTCTATCTGATGGAAGCCTTTTGCCAGATCTAATGTGGTGAAGTAATGGCACCTTCCTAATTTTTCCAGGATTTCGTCCATATTGGGGATGGGGTACTTATCATCGATCGTCACTTCATTTAACTTACGGTTATCAATTACCAGGCGCCATTTCTTTTTTCCACTAGCATCAAGTTTTTTGGGTACTATCCAAACTGGGGCGGAGTAGGGTGAATGGCTTGGTCTTATTATCCCACTTTCGAACATTTCTTTGATCTGATTTTGTACCTCTTCCTTATGTATGTAAGGGTATCTATAAGTGTGGGCGGTTATTGGTATATTATTCGTAGTTCTAATTTCGTGTTTTATCGCATTATTTTATTACTGGCATAAGTTTATTCTTCTCTTCATCTGAAAGATGTTGGGTTCGGATTTGGCTGAGTAAGTCGTCCGTCGATTGGACTTTTTGGTTGTTGTATTCGTGAATCGAGAAATTTGTTTCTGTTACTTTGACTACCTCTTGTTTGTTAATAATTAAATGTATCTTTCCTTCATTTGGAATTTTTACAAGGGCGTTGATTTGGGAGTTATTGGCTTCATGTACGCCTTCTAGAATTTCAACATTTTTGTTTTCCGTGGCTACTCTTGGTAGGTAAACTAGACCCTTTTCGCACTTAACAGGAATTCGTACTTCGTGAATTCCCTCGTGATCGAAATGGTATTTCACCTGGTTGGTAGGGTATTGTAATGGGATTTTATTTTTCCCTATTTGTAATGTGCCATCCTCTAAGTTTATGATGGCTTTTATTTCTATTAAGATATTGTTACCAATTATGCCGTCGTATTCGGAATTTAATTGGCAAACAAAAAATTCAACTTGTTTGTTTGTATCTCCTAACTTTTTGAATAGAGGTATGCTAACCTTTTCGTGTATTTGAACAGTGTGTTGTATTGTTTTCATGGTAATTGGTTTTTCTATTGGTACGGACCATTTAGGATTGCAGAGCCCAGTACTGATAATGGAGTGAGTGGCTCCGGTATCTATTAAAAATTTAAGGGATCCTAACTTTGTTCCTACTTCTATACATGGTAGGTTTCCTCCGAGGCTTCTGGCTGAAAATTTTGAATGTTGTTAACGTCCATTGGTTCGGGAATAGGTAGTTGGTTTTGGATAGGTTGTTCGTTCATTCGTTGGTCATTTTGCCAATGGTTTTGATTTCTTGGTCTAATGTACGCGTCACAAAGACTTCGCGGTCGCGCATAGGGAAATACAAGACCAGGTTGTACGAGAAACGTTATAATTCGTGTTTATTTGTAATAATTCAATGTGTGGATATAAAATGTTGGTAAATTGTATTTGATGGATTGTAAGTGTGAGTACAAAATTCTGGTTATCTGTTTTGTGAAATATTCGTCAACGGTATGTGTACAATGTAGTTTTATAGTTAGCTTATGTTGTAGGAAATATGATTCTGTGGTTTTTACATGTGAATATATTGTTAATTGTTGTGAAAATATGGATGAGATATACAGCGTGTATGATTTTGAATGCTTATTGTAGAGTGTTGTGATAAATGTATATTGTGGTTTGATCGAAGATATGTGATTTATGTGGAGCTGGTTATGGTGTTCGTGTTGATTTGGATGTTGTCGCGGATCGCGTGGTGTCGTCGCCGGAGGTCGGATGATAAGTGATTAGCCGTGAGCCGCGCAAGCACCGTTCAGGACAGCGAGGGATGCCGTCGGTAAATAAGTGAGTACATAACGGAGGAGGGATAGCGGACAAATGGTAAGTATATAATATGCACAAAAGGTAAGTATAGAGAAATAAGGTACGTATATGGGATGGGAGAGGACATGTACGGCTTATGATTTATCATTTATTTCAGGTGGTGCGCGGTGACGGCTTGCAACGACGTGAACATCCTGGGACCGGATGCACTCGTGCATTTAAACGACCCCCCTCAGCTCCGTCAAGGATTTGATGGCCTGTGTCAACAGCGCCTTGGCCTTGCGCCCCCGTAGCTGGCTGGTGGTGATTCCTTGTCGGGCGTGTTCGGCCGAACGATGCTGGCGACGCGCTGGTATGCTAGCGGCGCTGGTGGACGGCTGACGCATGGGCGCGGTCCGCACCCTGGAACGGGTTGGTCTCTGATGAGTGCGTGACGACCGCGTCTTAGGAGGAGGGGGGCGTGGACGTTGGCGCGAGGGATGCGCCATAGTGCGGGGGTCGCGGCGTCGGCTGCGGTGTTGGCCCTGCGTCCGGTTGACAGGCTGCTTCGTCGCTCGGGCACCTCGTTTTCGCCCGGAAGAGGCCATCCGTTGCAGGATGTCAACGGGATGCAGCATTGTATGATGCGCCAACCCGCACTCCTTGCAATTGTTCGGCGAGTCGCAAGCCCCTGTAGCATGGGACCGGGCCAAACAGTTGCGACAGTAGCCGTGCGCGTGCACGACATCGTCGCGTTGGCCGGGGTTCATAGCCAGGAACCCGCGGCAGAACCTCAAGGGGTGAGGGCGGTGGCACAGCTGACACTTGTGCATATCGTCCATGGTGGAGCTGCGGGGAGAGAACAAAAGAACCGGACTTTAGTGTCTTATATTGAAAGGGGGCAGTGATGCCCGTAAATAATTATAAAGAAATTTATAATGAAGGATAGGGGGTTCTACGCTGTGGGTAGAACGCACAATTTCACAATCGGGCGTGTGAGTGTGCCGGATTGCGTGCGAACGTCGGCTATTCGAACGTGGCCGTCGGGCCCTCTATGCAGCGCGACGATTCGTCCTAGCTTCCACTCGGTGGGGGGAAGCAGCTCGTCCTTGATCACGACTAATTGGTCCAATTCCAGCTCCTGTTGGGGATGGCGCCACTTATGCCTTTTTTGGAGCTCGTGGAGATATTCAGTTTTCCATCTCCGGCTGAACTCATGGTGAAGAGCCTTCAGCTTCTCCCATCGGTTGATCAAGGATAGATCTTCCGAATTAGGTTCGGGAGGTGACAGGAGAGGAGCGCCTCGCAGAAAGTTACCTGGAGTAAGCGCTAAGAGATCAGATGGATCTTGCGAGAGAGGTGACAATGGTCGGGAATTCAGGACGGCCTCAATTCTAGCAAGAAGAGTTGTGAACTCTTCGAAGTTGAATTTGTGATGGCCGGCAGTCTTCATGAGATGAGATTTGAAACTCTTGACTGCGGATTCCCACAACCCGCCCATGTGAGGTGCACTGGGGGGAATGAAAACCCAATCGACTCCTTGAGTGGAATATTTCTGCAGGATGTCGTGGGATACCTCTTTGAAGAATTTGAGGAACTCTCGGCTCATAGCTCTGTGGGCGCCAACGAATGTGGTGCCATTGTCCGACATGATTTTGCGGGGGAGGCCTCGTCTGCCAACGAATCTGGCAAAAGCCGCTCGGAATGCCTCTGTGGTGAGGGCAGAACACAGTTCCAAGTGAATGGCCTTGGTTGGAAAGCAGACGAACACCGCGACATAACCTTTGATGAAGGTTGCCTTTCGGAGCTGAGATGCTTTTATCTGAAACGGGCCCGCAAAATCAACACCTGTCGTCGAAAATGGGACTGACAGTGTGCAACGCTCTGGCGGAAGGGCTGCCATGATTTGTGATCGGACCTTTTGTCTTTGAACCGTGCAGATCTTGCATAGGCGAATGCATTTCTTGATCTGAGGCTTTAGACGGGGAATGTAAAACTCTTGACGAGCCATTCGAAACATGAGCCGAAGTTCTGCGTGTAGGAGAAGAGTGTGGAGGAACTCAAGATACAACGTGCAGAACCGAGATGCCTCTGGTAGGATTATAGGGTGGCGCTCATTGTAGCTTAGCGCCGCCTGGGCCACTCTACCATCAACCCTCATCAGGCCGTCCTTGTCGAGGAATGGATTGAGAGTCCAAATCGTGCTTTTTCGGGGAATAGGGGCTTGTTGGACAACGCGGTACGTTCTAGGTGGTGGAAACGTGTCTAGGCTAACGAGAGGAGTCTCGTCTTGACAAACTGAATCTCATTCTGGGAAACGAATGGATTCAGGTTGAGGGGAGAGTTGCTCCTCTTGGCGAGTCCGTTATGGACAAAACGGAACGCGTATGCAAGAACACGTAGCACGCGAGAATAGGAGGAGAACCGATCGAGGATGTCTTCCTGGTTCCTGGTCGATGGTTCCTCCAGCGCGAGATGAACTTCGACCTCTCGTTGCTCAGGTGGAGCAACATCGGAGGGAGTTGATTTGGGCCAGGCTTCTTCAGGTGACTGAAGCCATTTGGGACCGTTCCACCACAGTGGGTTTCTTGCAAGTTCGTGGGGCTTGCACCCGCGAGTGCCCAAGTCGGCGGAATTGTCATGGCTGATGACATGCCGCCAAGTGGCGTTGCCGACGTTTTTCAGAATCTGGGCTGTGCGGTTGGCTACGTACGTCTTCCAAGTGCTTGGAGGTTTTTCTAGCCAAGCGAGAACTATTTGTGAATCCGACCAGAAAAAGGTGTCTTCGGGGTTCACGTCGGGATTTTCAGTGAGGCATTTGGATAATTGAGAAAGTAAAACGGCGCCGCACAATTCTAGTCGCGGAAGGCTAACCGTCTGCAGAGGTGCAACATTACCCTTTGCCATGAGCAGGTGACACGAGATAGTGCCATCGCTGTCAGTGGCGCGCAAATACAGAGTTGCGCAATATGCATTTTCTGAAGCATCGCAAAATCCGTGTAGTTGGATTCGCTTCAGAGGTGAAAACTGTACCCATCGGGGGATCTCGATCTCGCTGATGGACGACAAATTCTTGACGAATTGATTCCACTTTATGAGGGAACCGGGCTTTACGCATTCGTCCCAGTCCGTGCCCTCCAACCAAAGCTCTTGCAGGAGTAACTTGGCTTGAGTTATAATGGGCGAGAGCCATCCTGCCGGTCAAAAAGTTTGGCGACCGCAGAGAGAATCTGTCGCTTCGTGGCAGAACTCGTTTCTGAGATGGGAACGATCGAATACGAGAAAGTATCCGACAAAGCGTTCCATCTCATGCCAAGTGTTTTAGTAGAGCTGGCACTTTCGAACTTGAGGAAATCTGAGTCGAGAAGTGCCAAGGTGGGAATGTTTTCCAGGATCCTCGGATGATTAGAAGTAATCTTCCTGAGAGGAAATCCTGCGGATTTGAGGGCATCAATCACTTGTGTTAGTGAGTCGACTGCCTCAGAAATGGTATGAGCACCGGACAAAATGTCATCAACGTAAGTCTTCTTGAGAAGGACTGTTTCCGCTAACGGGAATTCGTCCTTTGAATCTTCAGCCAGTTGTCGAAGTGTTCGAATGGCTAAGAAAGGAGCACAGTTCACACCAAACGTCACTGTCTTGAGTCTGAAGTCTCGAATGGGGGAATTTCGAGATTCACGAAAGAGGATTCGCTGAAACTCTTGATCGTCTTGGTGGACAAGAATTTGTCTATACATTTTTTCCACATCTCAATTAAATACAAATTGGTACAGCCGCCATCTTAAGATGAGGGTCATCAGGTCGGGCTGTAATGTGGGACCAATATGCAGGATATCATTCAGTGAATATCCAGAGCCGGTTGTTCTAGATGCGTTGAAGACAACGCGGACCTTGGAAGTGGTCTTTTCCGGCTTTACTACAGCATGGTGAGGCAAATAAAATGAAAAATATTTGCCATCAGAAATGATCTCGTTGGACTGAGTTGGCTCCATATGATTGAGAGTGAGATACTCTTTGAGGACCTCATCATATGTGGCTTGGAGATCGCCTTTCTTTGTCAAAGTCCTTTCCATGCTGAGATATTGAGAGAAGGCTGTGGTACGGGATTGACCTAAAGCCAGTTGACTGGGAAAACTTGCCTTGAAGGGGAGTCGGACGACATATCTACCATCTGACCGCCGGGATGTGGTCTTTTGATAGAGGTCTTCGCAAAACCGATCCTCTTCGGAAATTGGAGAAGGCTGTGGAATTTCCTCCTGTTCCCAAAAGCGTTTGAGCTGGGAACTTAGGAGTTCATTTGAAACTTCTTCCACTTGTGTCGAAAAGGTTGACACTTTCTGGGGGAGTGGCCCACTTATGATCCAACCGAATATATTGTTTTGGGCAAGGAGGCTGCCACACATATTCCGGTGGATTCCATCGAGAAGGATTTGAGGAAGTAAATCGCTTCCGATGACCATGTCGATTTGGGCCTGTTTGAAGCAGTTAGGATCTGATAGATCCAGCATGGCAACGTGTTTCCACTCCTTTAGGCCCACATTGAAAGTGGGCAGAAGCTTGGTCAACTGTGGGAGTACAATTGCCTGTGTGGTGAGTTTCGTACTAGTTCGAGTTGCGACTAGTGTTATGTTGCAGATCTGGTTTGAATTTTGAATGGTTTTTCCACCCATCCCAGATATTTCGATCTGAGTCCTCTGCGTAGGGATTCTCAGTCGATTCTGCACTTTGGACGAGATAAATGTCCATTGCGAACCTTGATCGATAAGGGCTCGAACCTTATGATATTCGCCGAGATGCTCTAAAGAAACAAGAGCAGTGGGGAGAAGTGTTTTCTCTTCGACCGTAGTGCTAAGAGACTGCACTGGCCGATTTTTTGATGTTCGTGATGAACGTGACTGCTCATCAGAACTTGACTCATCCCGTGAACTCCGGGCTGTTCTTACGGGGGACGTTTGTGGACTGTGAGGCTGAGTCGTGGAGACTTGAGCAACTACGTTTCGTTGCCGAGGCGGGTTGTTGTCAGCCGAAATGTGAAGCAGCGAATGGTGCTTTTTCTGACAGTGTGAGCAAGTGAATTGACTCGTACAATCCCGCTTCAAGTGAGTGTATGACAGGCAGTTTTCGCACAAGTTGTGTGTTCGTACTGCCTTCACTCGGTCTCGAACAGACATTTTTTTGAAGGTGGCGCAGAATTTGAGCGCGTGAGGAGCGCCGCAAATCGGACATGAAAAAGTCCGCTCACTTTCCACCAACAAATTCTGAGTTCTGTTGAAACCCCGGTTTGGAGGCAACCCGGACTTGACTGGTTTAACGGTGTTAAGCCGTTCCACGACCTCATATCTCCTGGTAAGGAAATCATCCATTTGCTCCCAAGTGGGGAGATTTTTACGAGAACTGAGGGATTGTTCCCATAGAGATAAAGTCTCCTCTGGAAGTTTTGTGGAGCAAATGTAAACCAGGATTGGATCCCAACTCTTCGTCGAGACGCCTTGAGATGCTAAGACGGACAGAGAATTGTTAATGGTCGATTGCAGCCTTTGGAGTGCTTCACTATTTTCATTTGCTACTTGAGGGAGGCTCAAGAGCGTTTTGACTTGTTTGTCAACTAGAATGCGCCGATTTTCGAATCGTGATTTCAGCGCATTCCATGCCAGTTCAAAGTTAGCATCGCTTAATGCGTACTGCTTCACAATCGCACCAGCTTTTCCGGCTGTCTTGTATCTGAGGTGATACAGTTTCTGGGCAGAGGTGAGTTTAGGGTGGTTTATGTAAACCGCCGTAAACATGTCACGGAAAGACGGCCACTCTTCATACCCACCGGAAAAAATTTCTGTGTCGCATGGTGGCACATTCAGGCAAATAGAATTATTTGCCTGCTCAGACGCTGAATTTGCAGAAGTCTCAGCTGGACGTATTGTTTCAGCGGGCGGAGGTTGCTGAACGTCCATAAGATCTGAGATCTGGGCGATTGTATTATATGCTCGATCTCGGCATAGCTCCAACTTGCTGCGAGCAAGAAGCTTGAAGTCGCTTGGCAGGTCGTCATCAGGGGTGACGCCGACTTTTCTATATGCTGCCTTCACGTCTTCATAATAGCCGTTCAAATCGGCTAGAGCTGCCTTGAGCATGGGCACAGTAAAGTCTTCGATTGCACGCAAGAAAAATTGTGTGCAAAAGTGGACCAGATTGTCCGCTTCGAAGATGAAGGCACTCATGGAGGGATCATGAGTCACTTCCTTTTGAGATTTGCGAATCTCTACTGTTTGTGCCCTTGTGGTGCGTTTTTTGGGTATTGCACCCAATAATTCTGCACCAAGGCCTTCCGACTCGGTGTCAGGCGTCCTAACGAATTTTGTAGGCGGCTCTGACGATGCCGAGAGTGGATCCGACTCAGCTTTATTGCTGGTGGATCTGTCGGGCGACCTGTTCACTGGCATGTCGTTTTGTTATTATGAAAAAAAATAAACGCTAGTTGAACTAAAATCACAGTCCACTTGATAAAAAGTAAATATCTTGATAATCGAATGAGTTTCGAACACGCGAAACTTACCGCACGAGATGTCACGAAAGTTGACCGCGCGAGTTTGTCCAACAAGATAAACAACGAAATTTCGAAAAGTGGAAAAAAGCACGAAAAACCCAAAGATATGGTAGAATTCCACAGTAAAATGAACAAGAGGGGTATTTTTCCTCCTTGTGTACCACCACACAAATCGGCAATAAATTAAAACCACAATCGATATTTACGAAAGAAAATCGGAAATTTGTGTATTTATTAATTTAATTTTATTTTTATTTGGTTTAAATAAAAACCTTCCAAAGAGTTTGGAATTAATTTTGGTAGGTATTTACTTATTGGTTACTAAGTATACCAGCAGCCTTTATTTTTCTCCACAGTGTACTATAAAGGGGTTCTATAGTACCACTGTGAGTATGTATGTATTGCTGTACTGGTGGGGCACTAGAACCGGTTGCATATGTACATAAGTGCTATGTACATACACAATACCGTTTTGTATTGCTAACGGGTTGGCTCTATATATGGAGGATATATAGAGAAAAATAAATTTTTCCAACCGTATTTAAAAATGAATTATTTAAAAATTGGAACGACTCGCGCAATTGCCTAGGGGGTAGGCAATGTATAGTGTTGCTTCCGCGTAGTGCTCGCTGCTGCCGTGTATGCCGCTGCCCCACTGCTTGCTGCAGTATGCGCTGGTGTATGCGCTGCTTGCTGTGTGGTTGTTGTGCTGCTTATGTACCAGCTGGTGATCTTTGGCTGATGTAGATGCTGTTGTTATTGTTGGTGCGCGAGTTACGTCCCCACCTACAGCGGTGACATCACACACCTCACCACCAGCCAAACCACCTAGACTGCTGATACAGCAGGCGTAGCGGGGCACAAGCCAGCAAGTGCAGTGGACTCTGACAACAACAACAACAACCAGCGACCAGCTAGCTGACGGGGCACAAGCCAGCAAGTGCAGTGCACTCTGACAACAACAACAACCACCAGCGACCAGCTAGCTGACGGGGCACAAACAATAATGAGGGCATCGGACGGATGTCACACCACCAACAAATGGGAACAGCAGACAGCCGATGTAGCAGAACACATAGAATAAGTCAGCTTAAGTAATTTTTGTAGAATCAACTATTTTAATTGGAGTAATATAAGTTACCTTTTAAGTTAATACAATAAATAAAATCATTCTGATTTACGTTGTCAATCGAAGTGCTTTAGCGTGTTCATTCCCAGGACGAGATTTCTAGAAGGACAGTTAACTTGGATTGCCCTGGACATTCGGGCTCCTCACCTAAGTTGCAAGCTGAATTGGGCTAAACTGGAAGTCGTTCCACTTCTAACTCAAGTGCAGTTACCAGTACACTTATTTGGCGCAGTCGACGGCCGACTACCGGTTATATCCTGATAACCGTGGAATTTTTATTCCTTTAGTAGTCGAGAACCAGCACTCCAGAAGGAAACAAGGAAACAGGAATCAACACCCAACCGCTCGAGGCCATAGGATCAAAGAACACGGAAGAATGATCTATACGAGTACAAGTTAAGGCATAGTCCTATTAAATCATTTTTTCTCTTTTCAAGTGCTCAATTCTTAGAATTGAGCAATGCTTGCGTTTATCAATTATTAAATTCCGGAAATCAATGCCTTCGCTTTCAATTGTTTACCAATTATTAAATTCTGCATTCTAAGCAAATAGCTTATCTCGGGCAACGACACCCAATTCTTGGTCAATGCCTTCATTTCCAATTGTTTACAAATCGCGCTTGAAACAATTGCAGCGCGAGTTACCGCACCCGCACCACACGCCGCACAAAGCATGACATCACCTACGCTACACGCACCACCCAAACCACGGAGGGCAAATTGCTGACAACGGCAGCCAGCCGACAACAACAATCAGCGGCAACAAAGTAGTGCACTGCCGACAACAACAATCAGCGGCAACAAAGTAGTGCACTGCCGACAACAACAATCAGCGGCAACAAAGTAGTGCACTGCCGACAACAACAATCAGCGGCAACAAAGTAGTGCACTGCCGACACAGCAACGAGCCGCAATAGTAAAATCGCTGACATTCCATAGCAGCGTAAACAAATAGGAAAATCAACAGCAACAAATAACGATCAACAGAAATCGATACCGGCGACGCAAAACGCACTGGACAGCAATTCGACACCAGCAGCACAAGACGCACTAAACAGCAAATTCTGCGGAAGCCGAACCGATCAGCAAATTCGACGGAAGCTGAAACTATTAACAAACCAACAAAGTAGGGCATGTTTACCTTATCCATGGAATTTAATTAGTATATAAGAGACGAAAATTGTAGAATAAAGTAGTTGAAGTGTCAACCTGAAATGAATCAGTCGTGTTTCACTGAGAAATAGTGCCTTCTGTGTTCGAGCTTTGCGGACCACCTATAACTGGCGCAGTCGTGTAGTCCGAGTGAACTTGTGAAAACTCAAGGAGCTTAAGCTTTAAACTCTTGAGTAGACCTACAGTGATTGGCTTCCAACTCTCGCGGAATACGAGAACAGGCCACAAAATCACAAGGTCGCGTGTCAGTCTACAGAGCGTAAAGTCCTCGCTTAATACGAGGACGAGCTTCAACTAGACAAGGACACAAAACAAGTTTCGGATATCGATCCGTTTACACTCGGTTGAACCAGGATCCCGTAAAGTGAAGGGCACATCACCTGAGGGCGAGTCTACAGGAGCAAAATCGGCAGCCGGCAGCAGGAAACATCGTTGAAAGATAGCAGGGCGATGAAGATATCCTCAATCCTCTTTGGCTACCTGTAAGTTATAGTCTTACTATAAGTAGTATCTTATATAAGTAGTATAAAAAAAAAATAAAAAAAAAAAAATTGTAATGAGACCAATATATGAATACATAGAGTTCCTTGAAAATCACGCACAATTGTACACAACCGGCGAAGAGTCAGAAAACCTCTACATAAAAGCAAATTTTATTAGGGAACTAATAAAAATCTGTAAAAAGAAAGAAATCGCACATAAGAAAAGAAAGACAATTATAAGAATGTAGAAAAAACTAATGTCAAAGAAATTTCGATTTTTGCCTTACACAAAAAAAATTATTAAAACCAGAAGCTTAGCAGATATTCCGGAAGTAACACAGGAAGAAATAGAACCGCATTGTGAAATCACAAAACAAAACGATACCATGACAGAACCGACAGATATATTCTCTTCATTGCGCATTCCAGATGCAATTAAGCTACTCCCAGCATTTGACGGTAACCCTCGCTTACTATTTGAATTCGTAAATAATGTCGAGGAAATTTTACTCTTTATCCGTGGTGCAGACAAAACACCACTCGGGTCGATACTTTTAAGAGCAATACGCAACAAAATTGAAGGGCAGGCCAACGAAGTCCTTAATATGTACGGAACTTCCTTAAACTGGGATGAGATAAAAAAAAACCTCATCCTTCACTATGCGGATAAAAGGACAGAAACATCTCTAATAAGGGACCTTCACAGCCTAAAACAAAACGGGAAAACCTTCGAAAAATTCTATAGCGAAATAATAGAAATTCAGTCTTCATTGTACAACAATGTACTACTGCAGGAAAAGGAACAAAGCGTAATAAATTCAAAGAAAATTCTATACGCCGAACTCTGTTTAAACGCATTCCTAACTGGGTTAGCAGACCCACTGGGAGTAACCATAAGGTCCATGCGACCAGAAACACTTCCCGAAGCCCTCGACTTCTGCATCAAAGAACAAAACATATATTATCAACAGGCACCACGAATCAGACAAAGTAATGCACAATACAGACGAAACAATCAACCATACTACAATAACAATAGGCCAAATGTTAATACCCAACCAAATTTTAGACCTAATTACCAGCAACAGAACCGAAATCCACAGTATCAGTATTACGGACCTAACCCACAAAATACGCAAATGCAATATACACGGCAAAATCAAAACCCGGTTAATAACACACCATATAACAATAGGTATAGTAATCAACAAGCTCCTAGGCGAAATAACCCAAACAATTATTAAAGTCCAAATAATTCCAACAATTATTTCGGTCAAACCACCAACCATAAGATCCCAAAAATGCCACCACCTACACCAATGGATGTAGATAACAGTGGATTCTCCCGTTTAAGACGAGATAATCCAAACGATTTTAAACAAAGCCCAAGCATGAGAACAAATCTAACATATAAAGCTAAAAACGAGGAATTGCATAATATAAATGACATTAACAAATTTAGTGACGAAACGGAACCAGAAACTAATATTGACGAGGAAATAAAATTTTCACCTACTTGCCTCGCACAGCCCACTGGCTACATAGATACCAATAAACACGGGCATGAACTTATTTACATTAACATTTCTTCACCTTTTGGGAGACCCTTAAAATTTCTGATCGACACAGGATCATCTTCTTCATTTATTAACCCAAAATTTACAGAAGGCCTTAAGAAAATCACAACAAAACCAGTCACTATAAAAACAATCCTAGCAGAGCACACAATTAACCAACAAGTAGAATTACCCATATTTAAGGAGTTTAAACAATCAGGGAAATGCAAATTCTTTATTTTCGAGTTCCACCAATATTTCGATGGGTTACTAGGAATAGACTATCTAAAACAAGTAGGCGCTAAAATAAACCTACTACAAAACACAATAGAAACAAAAAACGCAACAATCAGCCTTATCCACAAACCAAATACTTCCTCCGGCAAAGTTACCATCCCAGCTGTTACTAAGGTTTTAGTGAAAATCCCGGTAGACGTTAAATCTGGTGATATATTAATAGAGGAAACAAAAATTAATAACAATCTATATATTACGGGGGGATTATACTCTGCTAATGATTGGATCAGCTTGGTAGAAGTGGTAAATATAAGCCACAACGATCAAACACTGTATTTGGAACAACCACTGAAGGTTAGCCAATACATATCATCTCAATTCATTGAATTGCATAATATCGGAATAATAAACAGCAATGGTACCGGAAAAAGCACACAGATTAAAGACCTTCTACGGATAGAGCATCTCAATTGCGAAGAACAAGAACAACTCCTTAAGTTGTGCAAAAAGTACGATGACATATTTTTTAAAGAGGGTCAAGCACTTAGCTTTTCGAATGAAATAAAACACAGAATAATAACAACGAACGATGTACCGATATATACGAAGTCCTATAGATACCCACATATACACAAACAAGAAGTACACAACCAAATTTCCTCAATGCTCTCGCAGGGCATTATCAGACCAAGCTACTCCCCATGGAGTTCCCCAGTGTGGGTTGTCCCAAAAAAAAAGAGATGCAAGTGATAAACAGAAATGGCGCCTCGTCATCGACTACCGCAAACTTAACGAAAAAACAGTGTCGGATAAATACCCTTTACCAAATATTACTGAAATCCTAGACAAGCTTGGCAAATGCATGTATTTTTCAACATTGGATCTAGCGAGTGGGTTCCACCAAATTGAAATGCATCCAAAGGACATCCAGAAAACTGCCTTCACGGTTGAAGGAGGGCATTACGAATACGTAAGAATGCCCTTTGGACTCAAGAACGCACCTTCCACCTTCCAAAGGGTAATGGATAATGTCCTAAGAGAACTAATCGGGAAGAATTGTCTAGTATACCTAGACGATATCATAATTTTCTCAACCTCACTTGACGAACATATACTCAATTTGGGACAAGTTTTTGAAAAACTCAAAAATTCCAATTTTAAAATCCAACTCGATAAATCAGAATTCCTCCAAAAACAAATTTCTTTCCTCGGCCATATCGTAACAACAGATGGCATTAAGCCTAATCCAGATAAAATTTCAGCAGTTCAGAATTTTCCCCTACCGAAAAATCAAAGAGAAATCAAATCATTTCTAGGTCTATTAGGGTACTACCGGAAATTCATACGCGATTTCGCTAAATTAACAAAACCAATGACAAGTTGTTTAAAGAAGGATAAGAAAATAGAATTCACTAAGGAGTATATCACGTCATTTGAAACATGCAAAAGGCTTTTATGCAACGATCCAATATTGCAATACCCTGACTTTTCCCAACCATTCATACTTACCACAGACGCAAGCAATTATGCGCTGGGAGCTGTATTGTCCCAGGGTACAATCGGTTCCGATAAACCTATATGCTTTGCGAGTAGAACACTTTCGGATTCTGAAATCAATTATTCCACGATAGAGAAGGAGTTATTGGCCATAGTATGGGCTGTCAAATACTTTCGCCCCTACCTTTTTGGAAGACAATTTACAATTGTAACTGACCACAGACCATTGACATGGTTAATGAGCCTTAGAGAGCCAAACTCTAAACTAATAAGATGGAGGCTCAAACTAGAGGAATTTGATTACAAAATTATCTATAAGAAAGGGAAAAGCAACACAAATGCAGATGCATTAAGCCGAGTAAAAATTGACGTAAATATCAATGACCAAAGCTCCTCTGTGCTCGGAACAAGCGGAAGTACCATTCACTCCGCAGACGAGAATCTCGACGACGGTATCCCAATTTCCGAGAAACCACTTAATGATTTCAACATTCAAATCATACTCCAAATTAACCCAAACAATAATATCACAAAAGAAATGGTATTTAAAAACAAAAAAAGAATAACAATTTGTGAACAAAAATTCGACGAAAAAGGGATTATCAAAATCTTTAGAGAAAATATTCCCCAAAACAAACTCGTTGCGGTATATACAGATAACTGTACTTTCCGGGTATTACAAAAAACATTTTCACGGTACTTCTGCAGTAACAAAATGTATCGGTTAATACGTTGCACATTTTGTGTAATAGACATAACAAATAATGATGAACAGGAAACAACTATAAGACTATACCATAACAACAGTAATCATAGGGGTATAGAAGAAACATACCT